>OZ025270.1:15355158-16007658 GCA_964019165.1 Mastigias papua | reverse complement strand
TATCATCATCATCATGTTCTTCTCTTCTTCCTGTTACGCCCCTTCCAGGGCCTGGGACTCATCCTAGGGTCAGTAGATCGTCTGTCAGTTGCTTAATCCACTCTATTACCAAAAAAGTTAATTGTCAGAACTGCAGCCTGAGTCTGATTCATTTTCATCATTATCATCATCATCGTCATCATCATTACCATCATCATTGCCGCCTTCATTATCACCATAATCATTATCGCACAAAGTATCCCAGTGTTGCAGGCTGATGTCATCCCATTCTGCTAGATATGGTGCCTTTGGCTTTTTATATGGGTAATTATATGCATGAAACACTGTTGTCTGAAGTTCCATGTTTTGTGAAAGTCTATGTTGTAAAACAAATGCCTTGAAGTTCTTTACGAAAGTGAAATTGATGTAAAGTTCGTTTTGTGCTCTTAGAACATTCGAAATGCAGCAGGGTATTTGGATTATTCTTACTGTTTCATAGCAAATTTTTTTAGTGTGTGTGCTAGAACGATTTTCAGAATGAAGCTTGTTGTAACTTTTGTGTGTTTCTGAAGGAAACGTTTTTGTTTTGTCAGCTTATTTAATTGGCCGCTTCGAAGCCGTGCATAATTAGATTTTGACGATTCCGGTGACCTCTTTTCTGTTGATATCAATGTTGCAGTCTCGCTGCACTATTGCTTGTTTGCAAGAACAACGATGTACCGAAAAAAAAAGACAAATTTTCGTTCATAGTGAAAATGGTGTTTTTTCCCGTAAGAATACTTCAAAAGTCTTAACTACTTGTGTACAAACATGTCAGTATAAATATCTAGTTGGGAACGTTATGTCTCTGAATTATTTTTTGAGATGCACGTTTTTTGTAAGAAATCTAGCATTGGACCTGCCTCTAAACTTTCCATGTTTTTGTTGACCCCATTTGACCACATTTTGGTATTAAAAGTTCTGTAGTAGTTCCTTATCTTTAACAGTACATGTGCTACAGACGTTGAAAATGCTCAGTGTTAAGATTTGACAGGTGTCAAGGGGCACTGAAGGTGTCAAGGGGCGCTCGCCTATGAACCACTTGCTGCAAGGGTTTACTCCTAATTTAGGCGAACTTGGATCGTAATTTTCGATTGTTTGCAATGATGACAATAGTCGAAATTGAAAAGTTACCTAGGATTTTGTCGTTAGTACCATAATTTCCTTGGATGTTTTTGACCTTACCTGTATGTTCGTTCCTTTTAGAGCGTTTCCTTTATAGAACATTTATGGAAAACTATGTATCGCATTGGTAATAGCTTCTTTTGCGCCTTTTTGAAAAAGCGAAGTTACATCTAAATCCCATTTGCCATTAGAATATTAAGGTATGAATATGCCTAATCTCACAGTAAAGTTACACAAAGAAAAATAATCGTTTATACCTCTATACCTAATACCGTTTCTATAGTACACATTTTTTCATAGGAATCTTGTTTGCCCCAATACTTTCTTGGCGTTGTCATGATTTCAGCACTGTAGCTATCTTTAGACTATTTTAGCAAGAATATTCAGGCTTGTGTACGACTGCAGTGCTACGCAGACAGACAGTTACTACACAAGCATAACACTGAAATGCGTAGATTTTCATAGGAAATCGTTGCAAATTATACAAATGAGATGATGAGCTTACGTGAATATTGGGATTTTAAGGGTACCGTAAATTGCCCCCCTTCGAAAGCCCCCCGTGAATAGATCCCATTGCTGGAACTTCAGATCTTTACTATCCCCTCGCTCGAATATGCCCCCACCCCAGATGATGATAAAAGCCTTGATAAAGACTAATGCTTAAGTCTAAACTGTTCTTTTAATATTATGGAGAATAGGAGCTTTAAAAATAAGCTTTTTAAGCAACATGTGTCAAGTAATTTTATAAGCTCCCCTTCGAATAGGCCATCCCTTCGAAATAAGCCCCCACCGAAGAAGTACCTTAAATAAATAAGCTTCCAGATGGCTAATTCGAGGATTTATGGTATACGACTTATCGACGTTAGACGGTCTCAAAAACCAGTACTGGGCTTTCTTAACTTTTTTGAGCAGTCGAATACATTTATGCACCATTTTCTAATAAAAGGCGTACACTTTCTTTCCGGTATTAGATGAGATTTCAAATGAACAAATTTAGAAGTTTATCAACCGCACAGCTAGAAGTGTCTTGGAGAACTGTTTTGTAGTTGTCATAGAAACAATTTATGCTACGTTTCGAGCATAGAGTTTCGAGTAAGACCATCAGTAGCAACAATCCATCTTGAATTTGCAACGAAATGAAATAGTAAGCTTAGGAATGACGTCATTCTAGTTCTTGCAACACAACAGTGCAATGCTGGAAATGTGTTTAGGGAACTTTATTGCAGCACCGTTTTGAATTTCTCACTGACTCGTGAATCTCAGTCGTTATCAGATGTCTATTGGTACTGCCTGTTCATTGAACTGCCACTTGACTTGCACATTGAGCTTTTCATTTTTCATCGTTCATGCACAAACAGATTTTTCTTCGATTCGTATGGGATACTAGCCTTTGATGGTTAAGCAGAGTAGTCAGCGCTCAACTGCCTTGCAGAAATATGATCTGAAGCACGCCAATAATACTGGGCAGATACACATTCATTGCCCATCCAGCGGTAAATGAGTTCCCTTTCGCAACTCTAGGGAGGTAAATGCAGCAAGGAAAGTAGCTAGTCACCCTATCATACCGATCGGTTGGCCCAGGGTAGATGTCGCCTGTTGTAGGCACTCCCCACCCCGCGAATCACATGAGACAAACAGTTCTTAACTGCTAGACATTACGGAACGTGAATTCAAAGAATTTGATTGTCGTGTACTCGTTTTTAAATAGTATAATGAGTTTGACTTAGATCAAATTCTCACTGTGTTGTTAATCTTCAACGTTATCTCAAGATCGGGCATTGTTGTTATGAAGTCTTTGTTATTTCAGTACAATTCAAGGATAACCGTAATGTGCTTTTATGGATCGTCCATACTTATCTCAGAATAATGTAAACGCTTTATTATACTGAACCATGTTACAAGAAAAGTACATGTTATAGACCAGAACATTTAAGGAGCTTGTACTGCTATAAAGCACAATATACAAAGAACTTGTGGTATTAAAATTTATTCAAAAGAAGTGCAAAAGTAGAGAACTTTTACAACTAGGCCGTGAGCCGGGTTGCTATAAAAACGTGTATCAAGCCAGAATTCTCTTCAGTTAATGGCCTTTAGTGTCCATAGTCCTTCTTTGCATAAGAATAAGACTGTTTTTGATATTTCATAAAGCGTTAGGAAGTGAATTTTGATAATTCAGGAAGGCATGCCCAAGAGTGAATGAATAGACTCGTGTTTATTGAAGTTTTATTCTCAGTCACATGTCCGGTGATGAGAATTGAGGTGAGCGAATAGTTTATATATGGTTTCTTGTTGCGTAAAGGCTCAAATAGGCAGTCTTTTTTACCCCCGTTTTGCCCTAATAGAAAGAAAAAGGATCTTTTCATAGGGTGCGGTGGCGTTGGGAATCTTAGTTGACATTATGGAGTGTGTGTGTGGTGATCTTTGGATGGCGGGGTTTTGTGACTAGGCCTATAAAAATTTAAGGTGAACTCGAAATCACTGCCTGCGGGCCAGGAAGGGTTTTCATATACGATTCTACCCATCTTCAGACCAGATGCCTCATAGCCTTATGACACTGCTTATGACTTGGTGAAATATTCTAAAGTAGAATTGCGAGAGCTTCTGTTTTCCTGAAATGACGTCATGGATCCGAAAATGGTTCATAGACAATAGATGATTCGTGCAATTTGATATGTGGGCTGGTTTTACTGGCTGTTGCTTCTGTTTTGAACAAGCTCTGATTCATTCCATGCGTGGTCGAATCTAACAACAGCATGTTTATCTGTCCTTTTCGATAAGGCAGCGGACGGAATAAGCAGTGTTGTCTTACCTTCACGTAGAATTGACTGGCATTCACAATTAATCTAATAATAAACAAGAATGCATTTTTGTGATGTTGTTTTACTGTTATGACAGTGTGAAATCAGGGAAGTAAAATGAAGCATATTGGGTTAGACAGTTTTGAAGATGATATCGATAGTGAATATGAAGATATACCAAGAAAGTTTGGATTGACTTCTTGTCTTGGTTGTCTGGTTTGTTGTTTTCAGTTATTCTCATATTTCAAATTATCGAGGATCATGAATACGCAATATTTAACCAAGAGGCAGTATGCCCAGTTATATCCAGACTTCTCGTTCCGAGACATTTAGTTCAAGTGATACTGGGCCAGGCACCTTGTTTTCGCCCGCGACCTTCTTGTTTTCATCCTTTTCTTTGCCCACTTTTAAGATGTTTAGCATCACTTTATATATAATAATATTGTTATAATTTTTACTAATAATAATGTAGTGAGATAAGCACTGCATTTCCATGTTTATTATACATACATAATTACATACATGCATATATATATATATATATATATATATATATATATATATATATATATATATATATATATATATATATATATATATATATATATATATATATATATATGTATGTATGTATGTATATATATATGTTTGTTTGTATGTATGTATGAATGTGCGTATGTATGTATGCATGTATACACGCTACTAAGGGTTAAACAATTCGTATTCAACTTTGTGGGCTGAAAATTCAGAATATTCTTCGACTTAATGGACTGCTTCTGAGTCAAGGCACTTATAACGAAATGAGGGTACTTAGATTCATCGATATGACCATTACCATTAGCCATAAATTTCTATCTGCATCATTATCATTCTTAATATCATTATCACTGCCATCATGAGTCATCATCATTTTCATCATCTTTATCATCATCGCCGTCGTCATCAGCATCACCCTCATCATCACATTACTCTACTTACGAGGCCTAGGATGACCCTGGGTTCCCTGACAGTTTGCAGAACCGCCGTGCGAGCTGCTGAGCCTGATATTTACCGACGGGACCTGGTTGGACAGTTTGCTGGAGGTCATCGACACTTTCGCTCACCGCCAGGAGGAGGAGAACCCGTCATAGATCAGATGAGTGCAAATCAGACCTTGTGGACAACTTTCCTCCAGCATATTAGGGGCAGGAGACTTTTATCTATTGCGGCCCTTTCTCATATTAACGACGGTTTCAAAAGGCAAATTTAAGATGCTTATCAGCCGTCCTACTATAATTGCCACGGAGAACTGTTAATTAGTGGGTGCAGAGACTGTTTTAAAATATTGTTGAAGTGAACGATTTAGTACTTTGTGATAAAATATGGACTTGTATTTTGTGAGCAGATGTGTATTCTGACTGTGTTCTGCTCTCTTTAAGAACACCTGTTATTCCGCTTTTTAGTTTATAGATGTTCTATTGTATTCGATTTTTGATTTTATTTTAATTCGCATCCTAGACCCTTTCAGGTTTCCGAAATGTCAGAATTTTTCTTAAACAACAGCCGGATATAAAATACATCTGTTTTGTGTTCACCTTCTATGATTTTCAGGCAGAAGCTTTTTGCTGTCGGTCTTTCTGACAACAAAATCAATCATCTTCAATTTCGCTTTTCGCGGACGAGAAGATTTCAAACCCTTGTCGTCAAAGCGTCCGATTCTTAATTTTATGCATAGCATATAAGCCAGAAGGTTAATACTTTAAATCATGGAATCGACCCCTCCGTAAATTGCCCCTTCGAATAAGCCCCCATTACAGAAGATGATGAACACTCTTATAGACTGATTCTTTAGTGTGGATCACCCTTTCCATATAATGGAGTAAGCGCTGTTGAAAATAGAATTTTTATGCGGCGTGTGTCAGATAAATCTATCAGCCCCCTGGAATAAGTTTTCCCCTTAAATAAGCCCCATTTTTAAAAGTATACAAAGCAAGTAAGCCTCAGGGGGTTATTTCGAATATTCACGGTAGTATCAGTATTGATTGCCCTTGGCTTCCAAGTGTGTGCAGCTCTTAACAAGAACGTCATTTTCTTTGTATCTTTAAAGTTTCTAGCTCTTTATTTTTTAACTGTTGGTTTATAAATGGGTTCTCCTTTTCAGCTCTTGCAGGATATAAACGTCGAAGGGAAGGAAAATGTAATGGGGATTGAATAAGTCTTCTATTTGCTGTAGTAGAATAAGCTGTAGTTACATTTAGAAAAGTCTATGGCAGTTTTCTCATTCCCACGCAGTCGAAATAAACAGCAATTGCGAAGTGTCACAGGAAGTAATTTATCTTTTAGCAAAATTTTCTCAGCCCTACCTCTCATGTTTCTCTCACGGGTCTCTTTTTCTTGCATCATTTCTTGCACAGTAGTCTTAAATGCTTATTCGATTGTTTCACAGGGTATCAAGAAAGGCTATGTTGCTTTGAACGATTCACACAAGAAGCAGCCACCACCGGCACAGCATTGGTCGTTCACAAGATTGCGACCAACACCGCCATGGCAGCCGAATATCAGTCGACTTAAAGCTGGCGACGTAAGTTCTTTACTGTACCGTTCGTATCTATTGCTTTACGCGTTTTTTTATGCAAGAAGCAGTCTGTCTGCTTGCAATCTGAATTTTTCTTGATATAATGCGAAATCCAGCCGTAAATGTTTCTGAAATGTTTCTTAATGTCTTGAAATCTCCATTGGCAACAAGACAATTGTGAGGCGAGAAATGTGTTTTAATACTTTCATGATTTGAGCCTCATGTTACAAATGCGCTTGTTTGTTATAGAAGAAAAGTCGGGTAGTACCATTTTCGAATAGGCTTTCAAAGTGAATTAACGACTTCAGATGTGGGATATGAGTTGGGGTGTTGTGGTAGCCATGCAAGAGGGCCTTCATTGCTTTTTTAGTTTAATATGCTTCTTGGCAGTGTTGGGGTGGTTTTTTAAGGCACCATCATTGCGTTTATGCTGTCGAGGATTTAAATGTAGCATAAATTTTCAGTCCATGACAGTCAAGTCAGAAATAAAAAATAGTTTGTATTTGTATTCTCTAATGCTAGATAACTGGATATCATTAAGAGCATGGTACTGAGGATTGAATCTTGTGGTCCTCCTTTTATGTGAATCCTCATACTCTAATCATGACTGTATATTTGACAATGCATGTCTGCTGTTGTAGGATTTTGTAACTAGCCCTAGGACAATGAGGAGACTTGTCTCATCGAAAAGATTGAACAAAGGTAAGTAGTCATTTGCTTTGCTTTGCTATAGAAATCAAAATTGGAAATGTGTTTTTTTTTCATTAACTTTATACTATTTGACTATCCCAAGCTATTTTAAGTAGATTATTTTTATATATCTTTTAAGTAGAATATATTTATATATCTTTTAAGTAAAATATCTTTATATATCTTTCCGTTATTACAAAGAACAGCACATCCTGAGTAGAGTAAAATAAGCCGTTATTATCTACATCATCATTTGGTTTCAATACTTTTCTTCCTTTTGAATTTCACTGTTGCAATTTATGATACACCTTTACTCGATGATTCTTTATTCTTATCCCTTGGTGAGCTTTTCCCACTTTATGCCATGAACTGCACGTTTAGACCACGTGTATAGAGTTACGGAATTGCTGGTATTTTCATTATAACAAACACATTAATTCCAGTAGTTAATTCCATGCTAAGTTCGCAGGTTTTTTTTGGCCTATCTCTAGAGGGAAATATGGGGCTATTGGACTTCAAAGCCATATGGCTTTCATCTAGGAAATGAAAATTGTTTTGAATGGGGTTGTTTTTGCCATTTTGTCTTGCTTCGCAGAGGATCTTACTATCTCTCTATGTATTGGAACTTCTTTTCTGCGTGGTGAAGCACGATGCTGCAGGGTGCATTATGCTGCAAGGTTTAATTTTGCGAGCCACAGAGGTGATTTAAGGAATAACCGATTCCTACCATACTTATGTATGCTGTTTTATTTTTCAGCTCGTTCTAAGAGCGAGGATGATTCATTAGATGCCTATACACCGAGTCGACGTGATACTGTTAGTAGAAAGGATAACACGCTGAAAAGGGACATCTCTAATGCGTCACAGTTATCATCAGGTAACATTGAAATATTTCCTTGCTTTATGATTAGTTTTTTCTCAATTTAGAATCATTCTCTGCGTTTTCTTGAACGAAGGACAACAGACGTTACTAAATCTTTTCTTGCGATGGAAATGATTTTGGGTGTTTTGATGATTGGAGCCGTAATTGTTAATCGTTCTAATCATTGCCATCTTGATGGCAGCTTGATCGCTATCATTTCGATCATTGTAATCACTGTTCATCATTTGTTTAAGAATCATGCCTCATCATTGCATTCATCAGTTCCGTTATCATTATTCCCAGTTCTAGTATGATCATCTAGATCATAATCAGTAAATATAAGTATCAATCATCATAAGCATAAGTGTTATTACTGGCAATCAATTTATCGAGATATCTCAGACCCTTATGGCATGACTATTATCTCATTTATTTCTCTCCTAACTTTTTAAGCCTGTATTAGCATTGCTCACGACTTTTAATTTCTCTTAGCTTCACAACAAGGACGGGCAACCTCCAACCCACAAACATATTCTAGGAGGCATCTTAGATTTGGTCCTCATGGAAAAAAGTTGTCCGTCCCTGCTGTACAGCATTCATATTATCTATCTATTTTTAACACAAATTACACCGTATTTTTAGTTTCAGACACGAGTATACTTCAAGAAGACATGATGATTCTGAGCGTAATTGAAGCCTATTGCTTCAGTGCAAGGCAGCGTCAAACCATGAATTGTAAGTCACTGTTGATTTGCTAATTTTAACAGTCCACATTCCTTTACCGCAATTTGCCTTCGATCTTAAGCTTTTATTGGCAATGCTCTTTTGAAAGTCTCATAGAACCAAGAGAGTGTAATTTCAACAGAATTTCTCCAAGAGGTAAGTTAAGAGCATCCTTTAGAAGGCGTATTTTTTGCGTAGTTTTCATTTTGTTTTTTAATAAGATAATACGTTTACAATCGCCGGTGCTTTTAACCAATGTTTTGATAAGATCCCGTGTGTTGCAGTACAAATTATCTTTAGGTAGTTTCATACCTATATTGAGTAAATTAGAAAACGATAGGTATTGAACACACGTACACTTTCTATGTTTGATCTCTCAAAATATCACACTGAATCTCACGGAAGAGGTTGCCGAAGGGCAGCGAACATTTGAGAGATCAGACAAAGAATGTGTAAGTGTGTTTATTACTTTTGGTTTTGTAATCTACTCAATATAGGTATGAGACTACCTTGATACAGATAAGACAGTAGTTTTTTCGATCAGCCTTTTCTCAGCTAAGTATGTCTCTTTTGGGCAAGTTGCTTTTTCATTGTATAAACACTTAAGTAGTTAAACACTGAGATGAAGGTCATAGGTGTTTACAATCGTACTGAATAAATCATTATTTAAGACGAGAAATGGTGTTATAGTGGTGTCTGACGGGAGGAATGATAAGTGAAATAAAAGAGAAATCACCAATTGGATAATAGGACAGGAAATAGGAATAAATGTTGTATTTGTAGGTAAAGCCTTTGAGCTGACTGATTGGAGTAGTTTTCCTGAGTATCCACTCGTAGTCCCAGCCGTTTTTATTGGGTTTGTTGATACTCTTCAAGGTGAAAACTGAGATATACGTGTGTTCGGAGAGTTTACTTCGTTATTCTTGCTCAATAATAGTTACACTGAACTCTGACTGCTGATGATAGTTCACGTTGACTAGTATCATGGGCAATGGCGGACAGTTGGGAAGGCAAGGGAAGCTGTCGCCTAAGGACATGATTGCTAAAATATTTCCACAGAGATTCGCTTGAGGCTCCGTGGTCTTGCCGCCTGCCCTCCCCCCCCCCCTCTTAAAGCACTTAAGTGTCTGGTCTGCCACTAGGTCGTTGAGGCTGTAGTGACTCACTGGTTTTTGCTCTTATAATGAGTTATAGATGTTCTGTGGTATTCCGGAGTGCAAGGGTGGGCAGGTATTTTTTCAAAAGGGCCACATAGGAAGAAAACTACTGAGGAGGGCCAGGCGAGAATGACTGAACTCTTGTCTACATAATATTATTTGCACTTTTTAGGAACGCGAGTAAAAGCAGCTTAAAAGTAAAGGCAATGTGGCTTTAGTCCAATATTACCATAGATTTTCAAAATATAAAATATATTTATGTTTTATGGAACCTTTCACAGGCCAGCCAGAGTCAATCAATGGGTCGTATGTGGCCCACGGGCCAGGATTTTACTTGTTAGAAGATTTAGTTGTACTGCTGGAATTTGTGTTTGCTTTACTCTAGGCAATGAGAGTAAAGATCTTTGTGATCCATGCTAATCAGTATTGATTTATGCCTTCCTGCAAAAGTCTTGAGACTATGTTTGAGTGACAGGGAAGCTTGTTTTTCTAAAGCTTTATCTTTTCTAATGCTTTGACAATTATTTAGTTTCAAGAGGAAAAAATTTTTCGGAGGAAGCAAATTGCTTTTTGTTGTCTTTTGTTAGTAGTGGAGAGAAATGGAATCCTTGTGTTTCGTTCCCTGGCAATGATGAGACAGTCTAATATTAAACAAAGGCATGGGTTCAGACATGTATTTGAAAAATTTAAGCCATTTTATGAGCATTCCTATTGAGACATGATTGTAATCTGTAGGTCTAAAGCATTATTTATCCCTTTTTGTGATCACAATGCTGAGGGAGGCATGTTGTTGAAGTTCCTCCATTGGTACTAAATGCGTTTTGTCTCCAGAGAATTTAGCCATAGATTTATCTACTCAACTCACCTTTCAAATATATGTGCTTATGAGATGACCTGTAGTCCTACTGCTGCATACATTACTTAGTAGGTAATAACTACCTGAGTTCTTGTTCCACATTGTATGTCTCCATGATGAGTTAAAGACATAACATGTTTAAGGACATAACATGTTTATATATATATATATATGTATTATTTCTTATGTCCTAAGCATATATATACATACATACATATATATATATATATATATATATATATATATATATATATATATATATATATATATATATATATATATATATATATATATATATATATATATATATATATATATATATATATATATATATATATATATATATATATATCCTGAGGAGTGAGCAATACCGTTTACGAAACAGGCTTGTCGAGAGCATACAGTAGTTCTTACTTATATATAAGTATATATATATATATATATATATAAATATATATATATATATATATTATATGAAAAGTCGTACAAAGTCAGGGGTCGCGAGTTCGAATCCCGCTCGGGTCGGTCATTTTCTCGCACTTTCACTTTTCATTTCTTCCAAACCCTGTTGCTTCTAATATATATATATATATATATATATATATATATATATATATATATATATATATATATATATATATATATATATATATATATATATATATATATATATATATATATATATATATATATATATATATATATATATATATATATAGTAAGTCAAAGCCACACTAACTATGTATATAAGTAAAACATAGAGAAATTCAAGAATATATTGTCTTGTGTCGCAAACGTTTCGATATATTATCTTTATCAGTACTAACATTTCAATGATACGAGGCCTACTTAAGTTTCCTATATAATTATATAGGAAATATAAGTAGGCCCCGTATCATTGAAATGTTAGTACTAATGAAGATAATATATCGAAACGTTTATGACACAAGACAGTATATTTTTGAATTTCTCTCTCTCTCTCTCTCTCTCTCTCTATATATATATATATATATATATATATATATATATATATATATATATATATATATATATATATATATATATATATATATATATAAATATATATATATATATATATATATATATATATATATATATATATATATATATATATATATATATATATATATATATATATATATATATATATATATATATATATATATACACACATAAACACACAGACAAAATCAAAATATACCTCACTTAAATGTAGACGTTCGATTTAATATCTTCATCAGTACTATATTTATGCTTTTTCTGTTATTTATATCTATATACTATGCGGACACGGCCTTGAGTCAGTTATATACATAAACATATACAATATACATATACATATACTTGTATGAGAATAAGGAAAAATATAATTTTCTTTAATGTAGACATTTTCATTTATGTCTTCCTTAGTACTAAACTCCCATTGAATCCGGGTCTTCTGTAATTCTTTATATTACAATTTGGTGACAATAAGCATTATTTATAGGGGAGCTACCCAATTACATGTGTAAGCATATAAGAAAGCAAATGTAAGGGAGATCAGAAATTGTAATTATGGGAGCAATATGGTCGTTAAATGCGCACAGATGTGACGCAAGTGGTGAACAGACCTTCCAACTGTCACGATTTGGCCATTCACGGTATCAGATTCCACCTTTGGACCTCACGGCTTAGTTCAAAGTCCCAAGGTTCTCCTCAATGAATTACAGTCTTATTGAATGACAGCGTATGGGTGGATAATGTTTGATTTGCAAGAGAAGCAGTATTCTTGTCTTATCCTTAGTTTGAGCATTACGTTGAGCATGCAGACCACACGAAGAGCTCCTTCCTTTGAGCTTTCTGTTAGAATGTTTTCAATTTTACACAAGGTATAGCTGTATGAAAAGAACATGTTCATATATAAACAATGGACAAGCTTGTCCCCACCTATAAGTATGGTCAGTGCCTCCTTCCTGGATCAATAATTCTTGCTATATTGATAAAGAGACTTGCTTTTAAATGTTCTTTTTATAGATGTTCTCTATAAAGCACACTCATTGATTTTGGCGCATAACTTAAAAGGTTGTATTTTCTTAACGCTTTATGAACCTGAATCTCAAAGTTTTTCTAGATAATTTAGAAGTCTCAAGGTCTTGGGATTGCAGAGGCTGGAAGGTCTGCCTGACGGCAAGAAAATAAACGAAAAGAATTAACAGTGGACTTAGTTCTTAGACTTAGTAAGATAAAGCACAGGCGGGAGTTGCTACTTATCTATAGGGCTAATAGTAAGTCATTCAGACATTAAACTGTGTAACTTATATCGCCAAAATCCGTTCCGGAATCTAGAATCTCGGAATTCTCTACCATCTATAATCTGAAAACTAGTGTTTTCAAAAAGTACAGTATGATTAACTTCAATAGAATGCCTTGGTATGGGACGCTTGATCGTGACACTTTTTTGTATATACCATTGTAACTTACTAGAATTGTACACCGCCAGCGGCGCATTGGGACCTTGTGAAAGAGGCTTTACTAATATTTGATCCTCAATAAATTGTAACTCTAGGTGTTTCGCAGATTTTTTATTATTGTGACAATTGTTTTTAGACAGTAAATGGTCCTTTGTCTGGTAAACAGTCAATTTTTTGTATTTAACCTGATACTTATAAACTGAAAAGAACTCAACTAATCGATATTGAAATCAGTCAACTAACGATATAAACACTGATCTGTTAACACATCACCAATCCACTTCGTAAGACAGAACATTGACAAAGAAGGCCTTGGCATTTCTTTACGCTCATTTTTGAGGAATCACCCATCGCTTGTAAGTTCCTCACGCTAATGTTTCTAGAGGTTTATCATTTTTTGGCTATCATTATTCCTGTCTTCATCGTGAACTGAAGAAATTTGGCCGTGTTTGATAGATCAATGCAGATGAAACAGTGAACCCATTCACCAGAACAGAAAACAAACAGAATTACCGATTTACTTGTTTCTTTGCAATTAGTAGATCCTGATTATGGATACTGTAAACTTATACGGAAACCTCCGTTTGAACGACGTGCTACAATAATTACATACAGTTTATGCGAATGTTGTTTTTTTGTCGAATGTTTCCAGTGACAAAATGTTCATAACTGAAACTTCCTGAGGGAACTAACTTTTTGGCCCTCTACATCTACGCACCTTGTAGTCCGGCCCCTTAAAAAAACTGTTTGGAGAGGTTATCTAACCAACGATATACCGATTCCTAGACCATCAGATATGATTACTGATATGCAAAAGGAAACTTTGGAGGGGAGTTTTCTAGACAGTGATAGCCAACCGTGAGCTGATTTCAATCTCGATCTTGTTGAGCTTCGAAATTGAGCATTGCTCTTCAGTTGCCTGCTTTGTCACGTGTTCTGTCTTCCTCTAGTGGACGACCAGTCTTCTGACCTGCCAATCAACGACAAATCAAAGCTCATAGGCCGGCCAATTGAAGAAGACGATACTTCGACAGAGAGAAAGCGAAAAGGCAAGATCTCGAAAATCGCGGGGAGTTGCTTCCTTGGATGTGGTCTTGCAAAACCCAAAACCTTAACATTGCAGTGAAATTTGATGTGAGAGAAATCGATTCGTAGCCAGCGCATATTAGCATTAATTTTGAGTTGTTGAATATATGTCAGTCAGCTTATTGTAGGTGAGGTAAGGCATTTCTGCTGGGTACATATTATTGTGCCAAAGCCTGTTTGATAATTCTTAAGTGATCGTCATTAGGATTGTTATACTTCATTCGCACTTCATAAGTCACTACCTTTGCTATTCGATAGGACCATCTGGTTAGCTGGGCTATAATGCGATTTCACTATAGAACAGAATCATGTATCATAGGATATTAATTTCCGATTTGTCTTTTGATAAGACAGTGATATTTCTCAGAAGAAGCTTGCCTTAATGGAGATAGGCTCTCTGAATAACTTTGTATGCATATATACATATAACCCTACCTGATCTAGCGTGCAATAGTTTATTATGTAAAAACGATAGTTTGCCTTCACATTATCCAGTACTAGCGAGCCAGGAAATTGTAGACAACATGTAAGAGATAACCTCTTTCCATTTTCTCTTCCACGAATCAAACTATTGCAGCTTTACAAACCGAGGCTTGTAACATCGCGCAAGCATTATTTACAGATGGCAATGTTATTTTAGTATTTGATTTTGGAATACGGATTTAATTTTTGCTCATTGGAGGCAATTGTTGTTGCCCTTATCGCAGAGCTACGTGGCAGTTTGACCGTTGGATCTTCGTACTAGATTTTAGGAAACGAGGAAGACCAAATGCTTTCAATACGTTTAGTTTATGAATTTATTTAATTCAAAGTGTTTGGTAATTTATTTCACTTAATTTTTCCATCTAGTAAACGATTGCATAAATCTTATTTTCATAGAGTAAAACATGTTTATGTTAAGTTTTACAAACTTAATATAAGGACACTTTAATATTGGATAATAGTCACGGTCAAAAATCGGGACTGAGTCGATACAGAATATGATACAGGGTCATTTAATAAATTTATCTTACAGTTGGGACCTATCTTTAGTCATAGTTATAGTGAAAGCAATCGATGGACAACAGTCGATTGAATTGACGATAGATAGTACCCTGAATACATAGGCTTTCTTCTCATGTATTTCGAATTTAGGAGTATTTTTTCTGCTCAAATTAGCCTGTCTCATCCTCCGAAAGCTTTTTCCTCTTTCAATGAAACCCCTGACTGTTGAAAATCTCCCAGGGCTGGCCCCTGAACGCTTCAACCTGCCAATAGTAGATCGATTGGTTTTTGCACATCACGTGCTTGTTTGGTGAGCAGCTAGCAGTAATTTGCAGATATACTTGTATTGCTGCCCGTGTTACCAATACAGATCACTAAGATTTTCATCACTAGATCTCTTCATAACTTTTGTTACGCATAGTACCGTTACATGCATATACTAATGTTTGATTTTTGACACCTCTATTTGTCATATGTTAACGGGTAAGTTTGCTATTTTATAGGCAACAGGCTCGATTTGCGCCTTCCCCTCGGTCGTATTGTTGTACAACCCTGTATCATCATCCAGGAATTCTTCGGAATTGTGCCTTTTATCTTGGAAAGCCTGTGTCATCACATTCTAGTTGTAATAAGACCAACGGATAGACCTTCATTAACTCCCAGATATCCACATTCGCCTTTATCTTGTTATGTATGATTTTTTAGTAGCAGAACTTGGTCTACCCCTATTTGGATTCAATTTTATTTTTGATAGAAATTTATTTTTAGAGTTGTAAATATTATTTTTGCGATTAAGTGTTAATTTTGCCATGTAAATAAGAGCTAGATTGAAGAAGCATTTAGAGATATTTGAAGATATTAAAGAAGTGTGATAACGCTGAAAATTATTGTTCAGTTAAATTGTTGAACATTTGACGTGCATCATGAGATAATTTCCGTTGCTTAGTGTTGTTAATTTTAAATGAATATCTATATATATATATGATAATAATTATTTATTGAATAAATCGTCATAGTTTTATTTTGTTTCATTTCATATTTTTGATTGGGTGGGGGCAGTTGTTTTTAGGGGGACAGAGGCAAGTACCCCCTGCAGTAGTAACATCAAGTGATAAATAGTTATTCTCATGAAGAACCTGGAGTGCTCGTTTATACGGTATTTGATTTCATTGTTGGCAACATTTGAGGAATACATCCAAATTAAAGGGCAACGATTGAAGTTTGCTAACACTGTTATAGCACGTGACAGGTTTGCCTGCGTATTATTTAGGTAGGCCCTGAGTATGGATAACGTGATCATTTTATTGTTTACCCTGCTGCAACCTTCTAAGATATGCTTGTTTGAATTCAGTTTAGAGTGTATCGTTGGTCATAAGAATCAGTTTGGAGTCTATTGTTGCTCCCACGAGTTAAACCTGTTGGCATTGACTGATAATTTGATCATTAATTTTGAAGTAAAATTTCTGGTCAGTGTTAGGCCCCTAAGAATATTTAGTGGAATTGTTGGGGGTTTGTTATCATCATATCTTCCAAATTGATTATCACTTCTAGAGCATTACCTCTTGTGTATGCTGTGTTGTTGTCATCTGCAAAATTACAGATTTCTAATCCAACGTCAAGTAAGAACAGATCGGTGATAAAATATGTTAAACAGCATCGATCCAAGGACCGATCCTTGGGGCGCTCCTATCTTGATTGTACCAAGCGGACTGTAGGAAAAGCCCACTTTCACCTTTGACTATGGTCTGTCAAATAGTTATATATGGATCAGAGCCTAGCCCTGTCAAAGCAATTTCTGTTACTTTTGTACTTGACGTTTAGTAGGAACAGCCCACTTTCACCCTTGACTACAGTCTATCAAATAGTTATATATGAATCAGAGCCTAGCCCTGTCAAAGCAATTTCTGTTACTTTTGTACTTGACGTTTAGTAGGAACAGCCCACTTTCACCCTTGACTACAGTCTATCAAATAGTTATATATGAATCAGAGCCTAGCCCTGTCAAAGCAATTTCTGTTACTTTTGTACTTGACGTTTAGTAGGAACAGCCCACTTTCACCCTTGACTACAGTCTATCAAATAGTTATATATGAATCAGAGCCTAGCCCTGTCAAAGCAATTTCTGTTACTTTTGTACTTGACGTTTGTTATAAAAAAAGTATTGGTCAACTGCTAAGAAGTTAAGAGATTTCAATTTTCCAGACTTAAGAAAGTCTCTGAACTCATATACAATTAGTATTTGAATTTGGACTAAAGCTCATCACCTCTTTTTATTTAATGTGTATAGATTTCTTGTATTAGTCTATGTATTCTGGTGTTATGTTGTGCAGTGCCTGTCTGTCAATGTGACACAGGTTTGTTACACAAATTCAAACAGTCTTACTAAGAAAACCTTAAGATAGTCAGCTCTGATACTGAAGTCATGAAAAGCAGAGAAGGTTTCAATACTGGGCCAAAAAGAACATACCAATATAAACTCGTGTAACCCTGATCCTCTTGCATACTAACTATCTATATAAAATAAACATAATCTTATTAACCTGTTTATGATTTTGCTTTTTGCAAATTGCTATCTATATGTTGTCTCGCCACCCAGATATAATATACCTATTATAAGAGAGACTTCTGCTTTTAGTTATAATTTAAATGAAAATATGAGAATTATTGTCATCATTAGTGTCAACCAGAGTCGAACTGTTTAAAATATGCCACTTTCTCGTTTCGTTTATTTTTTGTAAATTTATTCGCAGTGTAGAGAATTCATGACGTATAAAAACTTCATTTTTCAACATATTAGTATTAGTTCTTTTAGTTCAAATTTATTTGAGAGTGGTCATTCAGCAATTTTAGTTTCCATTTTCAAAAGCTGACATCTTTTTGTACCATAGCCCCTGTTAATATTTTTTTGAAACTGCATTCCGTGAATATAATATTAATGTCTACAAATACAAAACTCTCAGCAAAGTAATTTATATCTGACCGGATTTATAAGAAACTAGCACATTGCACGTTCATGCCAATAACAAAAAAATAGAGAACAAGGATGTCAAAAGTTTAGTAGCTCTGGAATACACCATGGTTTGTTTCTCACACAAAATATGTACTAAATCGTTCGCATAAGTATAGTAAACAGTTTAGAGATGATATAGTTTAGCTGGTGATTATCGATGCCAAGTTTATTGCACATTTGGGGCAACGAGTTTGACGAAGAACCACATATCGCGAGACACGAAGCTAGGTATCTCCAACCACTTTAGTACAATAGTATGAATAACAGCAAAACAGACCCTCCCTAAATGTAAACTGAATTTGTAGTACACCTCTTATAACCTCTCTTAGAACAGAGCCTCCCTAAATATAACCTACGTTTACAGTCCTAGGTTTGCGTGTGTAGATGTTGTTTGTAGCTCTTAAGTCGCAATATATTTATCTTTCTACGGAAATTTCTTTCATAAAGCAGGGATCTAGGTTCATCCCTGTTCGATAAATTTCGGTCAAAAGCAACTATAGATTTATGTGATGAATAGAGACTGAATTATCTGTAATTAATAGTTCTTCAAAACTGGAGATCCGGTCTTGATGCGCTATTCTTGGTGCTTTTTCATGAATATGGTTAATTTTCGAGCTAACAACCCTATCGCGAAGCATCCATACCAATGGACAATAGCTAAACTTAGAGATTACAATGCTGTCATGATGATCCTAGTTTTTTCTTCCGGCGTATAAGGCGAAGTTAAGAGCATGTAGCTTCTGACTTGCCTGTCTACAAGCATATTCAAATGTTTGAATTAAATTTTCGATCAATTATATCGCCTAATAATTTTTGTTCATTACTCTGTTTAATCACAGAAGGACCAACATTTATTGAGATTTCCATGTTTTTTCACCATTATTAAGAGATGGTATTTTTCTCCATTTTACGTCAGAGATTTTTCTACAAGCCAATTGCTTAGTTCATTAGTATCAATTTCTAGCCTTAAGGTAACTTCCTGTAATTCTTGACGATAACAGTCAATTTTCCTACCCCCTCCAAGAGCTGTGATCTTATAGCCATGCAGATACGAGAATGGAAATTGTCTCCTCGCCTAATGCTTATACCTATTTCAACCCATCCTTCGAACTGATACAGGGACTCCAGAGAAGGGGGCGAGGGTGCAAGGGCCCCTCTTGCCTATGCTACAAGGGACAACTGAGTCAGAAGTGCCTTTTTTGATAAAAATATTTGTGATTTTAGTGTCATGTTAAGGGATAACAGCAAACTTTTCCCCAGCATTAAATGGAGAGTCCCAGTTTTTCGGCTTAGTTTGCTCACATGTGTTCTGAAATCCCCTTTCGTTCTTGTTCGCCCCCTTGTTCTAGTATTGTTCCCTCTTGTTCGCCCCCTTGTTCTAGTATTGCTCCCGCATTCCTGAAGCGATATCTCTTGAATGCTTGCGTGGCTCCTACTAGTCGCCTTGTATTTACTTCATGATGGATGATGTAGGCTTGTTCTGTGAATTTCTTTCACATATATTCGTTGGCGTGTTTGTTTCGAAATAATATTAACTGACTCCTAATTTGTATGGTTGTCTTCGTTGCTTGTGACTTTTTCCGCAGATGGTAAATTGCTAGTGTTCAGGGGATAACAAGACGACATTTTTTTTGACATTGATGCAGTTTGTAGGTATCTTTCGCTCTTTCTATCACTTCTAAGACATGTGAAGGAGCTGCTGCTCGAGCATGTAAAGAGGCAAGATTCGAACCCATAGCCTCGCGATTCTCAGTCGTATGGGCTAGCTCTCACGAGACTGTTTCACACCATCCTCATTAATTGTCTACAAGCGATGTAACCTTTCAGTTTTAGGCTAATGTTCTTTACTTTTATTTTTTGAAGATATTGTACGAAATGAAGATGAGAGAAGTTAAGGGGCTATCCCCTTTGAAAAACCCAATGCAGATTTTGATGAAGAGGTCATGTTAGACAAGTAGGTGATGGTGTGAAACAGTTCTTGTGAAGTGAACTCAAAGCATGGTGTTTCTTATTTCTCTTATTGAAATTTCATTTTGTTTTGATTTTTATTTCCATCGTAGAATTAGTGCTAGTTAGGCTACTTCACCCCAAGGTTTCTGAAACCGATAGAAGTTATCCTGCTACCGCTTGTAAATTGTTTTTCACCCTTCCCCTGCACCTGAAACACACACGTTAGATTTTTATCGGTACCAAATGTAGGCCATATCTTCTGTCCTACCTTATTGTAAAAGTAACACATTGATTTTCCAAAGGTCTCCACACTTTCAATTTATCTGCCTGGAATTTACGATCATATCTTGGAGTTTTTCCCAAAAAATGCATCGTCACTGTCATATAAGTGAATATAATTAACTATGATAGTTGAGCATTGATAAACCCCACCATTATGCCCACCCACCCCATCCCACCCCACCCCACTCCACACCACTCCACTCCACCCCACCCATTCTTTACTATTTCTATACTTTTCACCATTATTACGCCGAATGATAAGTTCTTTTGACCTTACTTGCCCCTTATAGCTATTCTTCCCCATAGTTGGTACCATCATAGTACATTACTCATTACTTTCGGGCCCCACAACAATCTGCCCCTTGCCTCCACTCAGTGGCCCTGCCCCTGTTTTACGAAGGACCGTGATTATTGTTTTGTAAAGTTATGTATTAACAGTTCTTTTCATATTTTGTGGAGTGAGAGGTAATGGTAGTTGATTTTGACCATTTTTCTGCCATTGAGCATTTAGTAGTTGACATTTCGGAGGTCATAGACACCGACACAACCTCTATTCAGTGGTCAGAAAGCAATTAGCAAAACCTCTCAGTGGGTCTAGGTAACCATCCAACGGTTGACAAACTTGAGTCCTTATCTGTAAGCCTTATGGTATATTTTCAATATCGGGCTTAAAGTCCTCCTCGTTGATTTAAGCTTTGTATCTCTTAGTTACATCCCAATTATGAACAGATCCAACTATCATGCTTACGATATTTACACTCTTTTCTTTTTATAAGAACCAGTAAAACTAAGGTTCAGGCTGGCTGTGCTTAATTGTTCCAAAATTTCTGAATTATTCTTAATTTGTCTTAAAATATTAGGATGTAGGTACTTTAAGCATTTCACAATGTACAAGACAACATTGTATGTTTTGCGAAGGGGCAACTAATCTACGGAAATCAAAGAGAAGTGGCAAAGCTTTCAGTTCTCTTCAGGCTAACTAGGAAATGACATTTCATGTCAATATATTATTGGAAAGCGTATGCATCGTTGTCCAAAAATACATATTACGATAGTGCTTCAGCCTCAGCTCTTTCTAAATTTGTTCTTAATTTCCCATTAATTTTGAGGCTTGTGTTCTTATAAAATTGTTCTTATAAACCAAGAGTGTAATTGTTAGAGCAGGATACGATAAGTTACAAAAGTGTCAATTGGTCAGTTGTTTGTTTTAATTTTGGAGTTTAACTCACTTTCTGTGTGGTCATAAGCCCCGTTATACTGTATGCTAACTTTCATTTCTCATTTGACAGGCAAGTCAGTGTTCGTTTTTCTTCGTGATTAATTGCCTTGCTCAGTAGACTAGTTTGGAACTACAGAAAATTTCTTAGCCCAATATTTTGTATTGACAGATTTCGTATGTAATTTTGAATAAGTTGGAGATTTAATTTACAACTTGGTGCGTGATAGGAATTTTTTGGGTAAAGTTTGTATCTTTTGTTCTGTTTTATTGATGCTTGATATTTGTGAGAATTGCTTTTTTAGATTGGTTATAAAACGTGGATAGAGTAATTTCATGGAATAAAATTTTCATACCCTATTTGTATTGTATTTTCATTTCCCATTCTCTGTCTTCAAGCGTCTGTAGATTGACCACATGTCTTGTGAAATTTTAATTGATTTTACCAGAGCAAGTTTCCGGTTAGATTTTATTCGCGAGGTTAACATGAATGCTTATGACTATGTTTTAATTTCTCTTATCTGACTTGGCAACGTCCACTATCATCTCTAGCACAGCACTTCATCACACGTCTATAAAACAGATCTGTAGAGACATCCTATCCCGATTTTAGTCTGTTTGTTTTTGAACTGTATAGATGGCTGTGGCCAAGCCAAAAGTGATGTTGTTTGAGTCATGTTTTGGCTATCTAGAACAACTGCAAGGAAATCTTCCTCGTCTTTGTTACTTGCGGTGGGTTAGGTGTTTCCCAATAATCTTCTCGCTCGTTCCTGCTGTACATCATGCAATTACTACTTTCTTTGATGCAGATTATTTCACATCTAGCAACGTCTTTTATAATATAGCAGGATAGGCGCACTTGTATCAGCACAATTGGATGCCGGAGGTTTTTACGTACCTTGCATATACACCTAAGCATGTCCAATCTGTATAAGTTTGCATGTTGCAGACAATATGTACAATGTGCTTCTTTTAATGCAAGATGTGAGCCCCATGTCGGTCACCATATATTATTCTATTACTCCCCCTCCTGCTTATTGTTACTAATTTTGTTACAGAACTATTCATATAGAAAATATAACTAAAAAGATATAGTATATATATATATATATATATATATATATATATATGTGTGTGTGTGTGTGTGTGTGTGTGTGTGTGTGTGTGTGTGTGTGTGTGTGTGTGTGTGTGTGTGTGTGTGTGTGTGTGTGTGTGTGTGTGTGTGTGTGTGTGTGTGTGTGTGTGTGTGTGTGTGTGTGTGTTTATATATATATAGCTCCAAAACTATAAAATGTTTAAAGTTATCTAAGACTCAAAGAATAAGTTTTCGTCAGTATTTGGTTTACCTAACACAGAGGAACATACCTTTAAAAGCTGGGTAAAATGTGTGTGTGTGTGTCTACGTGTCTACGTGTCTACGTGTCTACGTGTCTACGTGTCTACGTGTCTATGTGTCTGTATGTGTATATGTCTGTGTGAGTGAGTCACATTTTCTCCAGGGAAGATGTATACTTTCGTTTTTACTATTGATCATTTTTTCTTCTTCTAGGTACAAGCCCCACAAATTTACTACCACCAGAAGTGCCTCCTCACTTCAGTTTCAAACCCATAACCCCACCACGATCTCATTACCCTGTAAAGCACAAACTTACAGTGAGAAAGTCAAGGAAAAAGAAACCTGATGTGTGAGTACCTTTCTGTACTCTCTTTCCCATATCAAATTCAGTTAACATGTCTTAATATGCGAAAGCTCCTTGAATGCCATTACCGTAAATCCTCGAATTAGCCCCCTGGAGGCTTATTTATTTTTGATGCTTTTTGGATGGGGGCGTACTCGAGGGGGCTTATTCGAGGGGGGCTTATAAAATTATTTGACAAATGTCGTATAAGAAGCTCGTTGTCAAAGCTCCTTTTCTCCATACTTCTACAAGAATAGTCTAAATTTAAGCATTAATCTGTATCAAAATCTTCATCATCATCTGGGGTGGGGGCTTATTCAAGGGGGGCTTATTAACAATTTGAAGTTCTAGCGTAGGGGCTTATTCGAGGGGGGCTTATTCGAGGGTGGCTAATTCGAGGATTTACGGTATTCTACGTATTATTATTCTAGATATTTTGTGTTGCCGAGACCTGTGAGGCCCCCCTTTTGAAGAAAGTATAAGTGAATTTAATCTCAGGCTGTCTTTTTCTAGTTACGTTTCGAGAGAAGACTGAGCCTCTTATTTATTCATGTTTCCTGTTGTTTTAGTGACGTCACAAACGAAGTACATAGTTTAAAAAATCAAGTGGAAAATTTGCAAAAGGTAAGTTGCTTGTTATTTTATCAGCATTCTTATTTTAATCATCAAATTCCCCAAGAAAAGGTTCTTTCTCTTTCAGTTGGTCTGTTTTTTCCTTCTGTTATTTCTTTCGGTGAGGTACCTTCTGTTCGTGCATATACCAGTACATTGGTTCACCAGTAGCCTTACATGTTATCCATTCAATCATATAGTTAAACTCCGAAGCAACTGATTTTACTAGTATCATGAGATAGTACGGACAGTTGTTTGCATGAGATAGTACGGACAGTTGTTTACATGAGATAGTTCGGACAGTTGTTTTCATAAGGAATTGACTTTTCAGCAATTATGATACTGTTATTAGTTGAAAATGAAAATGAAGTTCAAAATATAAGACAAATTAGAGACAGTCAATATCTTTAGTAGCAAAAGAGTTATCTATAGAACTGCATTTGTCCTCCAATTGATCCTGATTCTCCTGGTAGTTGAGTCTGCGATTACAGTTACGTATACGGCTACAGTTACCGTTACAACTGCAATTATTCGACAGTGCTCATAAGACCGAAATATCATGGTTTCTATCTGAAGATATCCCTACAATTTATTTGCCTCTTTCCCCATGTAGCAAACATTATATTTAAGAGAGAACCTAGAAGAGGAAAGAGAAAATAGAAGACAGTTTGAAAAACTGTTACAACGAACACTAAGAAAGATCGCACCTGGAGTCGAGCTACAGTTAAATCGAGAGTCGACAATGTCCAGCAGGTCCTCTATTGGTGGTATTTAGCATGTATGTTATTCTTCGACTTTGTCATAATCAACTTTTATATTTAATATTTTATAATTATAGGTTATACATAAATGTATCTAAGAGGTATTAAGAAGATTAACCAGGCTGTTGGCTTATTTAGGCCACCCACTGCAGGATATTAATCTGAGTGTAGCAATCTTTTAAGCTAAGCTTAACGATTGTGCTATTGGTGTCAGTATCAATAAACTGAATAGCTACTTGGAGTATACTGCATGGTTGGGATGGTCCTCTTCTCTCAGAGTATTGTCTACCAGTTCTTGACCCCATAATTGACGCTATCGCATGTTGTTAGGAGTATGTATCACGCAGAACCTCACTTCAGAACATGTTTGAAAGGGTAGCTAGGATTGACCCATGGAGATTGTTGAAAAATCTAGAAAACAAAAAGTAGCGCCTTTATTGAATTTCATGATCAGTTTACTTAAAGTAGCAGAGAATGTTTCATTGCCTTGACAACGTTAAATAGTCTCGTAAGCTAATTTTAAGTTGTGAGAAGAGAATTGTCTGTTTGACTGGAATTGGATATTGGCACTTCGCTAACATACTCAGAAGCAGTACCTTGAGTCCTTTGTTCCCGTGTCTTTTTCAATCTAGCTTCTCCCGTTGCTATTATTTTCACGTTTACTTTTAGCACTCCATTCAAGTATCATCTTCAAGTGATGTAAGTGATAGGATCAGGGCATCCTTTAACATTGTCAATATGATCCTATTGGTCATGTGGGCTGTCTTCTTGACCTAATGTAACGTGAAATGTACCATTTTTAGCCTACTAGCTAGCTTCAGACCATCTTTGAGTTATTTCATAGTCATCATTTCTCAAAATGTAAGTTGTCACAAGTCGTCTATCATTAGGATAAGCATAAGAACAATGCCCTATTGTATCAGTTTTTTTTGACCATTCAATTCAACCAGGCTTTCTGTGGAATTATGCCCCCGTATGGGCCTATTCCGCTAGAAAAATTTCCCAGAAAGATGCCCTGAGTAAAGTTGTCAGCCTGTGTAATAGCGGAGGAACTTTGTTGTTGAGGGTTACGGGTGGGCAATGATTTGAATTGATCATAGCACTCACCATCAGCGACAAGAAGAAACGATGTCAGTTTTGGTGCAGTTTCTGTGCATTTCTAGAGTTAGTACAATAGACGTGAAAGAGATTCCCTTCCTTCTGAGTATATACGTATTAGAGTTGATGATATAGGGTTAGGGAAGTTAGTACATCATAGGAATCTTTTGTAGAAAGGAATTTGTTAATACTATTGCTGACACATTTGCACTTTGGGAATTTTGAATGTAATTGGGGGATATTTATAATGGGAACTTACAGAATTTGGTAGATTGGTTAGAATGCTAGTTTAGCAGACAAGCAGAGTGGGTCGTTCAATTGCTTAGTAGATATCAAGATGGTTCATTTACTGTCAGGTTCCGCCATGTTGCAAAGATGGGTTGTTTTTCAAGTTGTGGCTAGGGGGTAGAGAAATGTGGATATGTGGTAGAGAAATGTGGCTATGTGGTAGAGAAATGTGGATTGGGTGTTGAAAAATGTGGATAGTGGGGTAAAGAATGTTGTTGGTATTTTATGAGCGAATCAGTACCATTAAAACCACCTTCAATTAGTGATACTCGATAAGATAGGCGAACTACATTTAGTTTCTTTAGTATCTATGAATTCGGACCAGTAGCTTGGCTGTAGGAGCGCTAGACTGCTGTCTGGAAGACCGTTAGGTCGAAGCGAACCCTATCTTACCGTAGTCAGTGGGGGATTGTTGTGTACAACCCGCTCGACAGATACCCTACAGTGGCCCTAAAAGGACTTTTAATTCATTCAACATATCTCATTAGATATCCCGCACCGGCTTATAACCTGCACCGTAATTTTATTGTTTAAAGCACTTGTCGAAATATTACCACACATTTATGAGAAATCATCTATCCCACAGTTGAATCAAAAATAGAAAAGTTCTGCCCAAACCCCACGGGTTTATTGCAGGAAATTATGGTATATCTTGTCATCACTGAAGTGATTTTAGTAGAGCGCAATCTTAATTCCCCTGGAGAGAGGTACCTATGTCGTAACTTTCCACGTGACATCCATGTCCCCTTAGTTCAGTCCAACTGTCTACGGGCCGGATTATCGCAATGCTTCTGTGAGCCCAGAAAATGTGATGTGCCACATCGTTGGACGGGGGAGGGTTTTTGGAGAGTGGCTTTGTTTAGGGGAGGGGCTGTATTATCCATATTTCGACAAATGGAATCTTGACAGTTTTGAAGGAGGCGCATTGACATATTTTGAAATCGCGATTTGTATAGATTAGTCTTTTTATTCCAAACTTTGAGGACTTACTTGGCTTAGCTTTCGAAATGCCAATAATGGTTTGCATAATACGGTTCTTACTAGACTCCTTGATATCGCTGGCTTTCATATTTCGTCATTAAGTCAATTTTTCTAAGTTTCTGGGTAGCGTAGCAATTTTTATATCATTACTATGTGCTTTCTTTTGATCTTAGAAATTTGCATTTATTGCTTTCCACCTTTTCAGTGCTTTTGTACAAGTTTTAATAAGAGTTCTTAAGAATCTGGAGTCGCTAGGCCTTCACTGAAGCTTTCAATAGCAGAGTTTGGCCGTTAGATATTTGCAGGTTAGGATAGTGCATTGATAATTGTGCCAAATTCAGCAGATGTTGTACGCTATCGCAGTCTTATGTATCTTGAGAAAGCAATGGCGACATCAGAGAAACAGGGGACTGAGAGATTTAGACATGCCCTATCTGGATGCCAAAATTCATAGCTAGTATTTTGCCCTGTTGTATTATTTTGTAACACCCGTAGGATTTCTAACTATGAAAAAGGAATTTTTGAGGGCAGGAGTTTAACCAGCAAAATAGGGCACACTAAACGCTTTCTAAAAAGAATGCATCTTTGAAATCAAATTTGTCAGATTTGCAACCAAAAGAAATTATATGGGATGTCTTAGGATTTCATTACTTTCGTGTGTAACAACATTATAAGCAGACCTACTTATCAAAAATACAACAAACAGTTTCAAAATTCTCCAAGAAAATGGCACTTTTACCTTCTTGAGGAATAGGGCAGGGGTTTAGACCCACAGGACCCTACCTGTAGTTGTGCTCCTGCTTTCCAAGGTGCTTAAGGGTTTCAAACAACGGCAAGACCAAACTTTTTGTCTTTGGTTTTGTATTGCCTCAAATTAAAAATGACACTCAGATCACCTAGGAGTCATCCAATGAGTACGTACGTTTTGAGGGTCGGTGGGTGGGTAAGGCTGTAGGCGTACACACGCGTACAGGGTGGGTGGGTTGGTAAAGGTCAAAGCGTACCTACGATAGCGTGCCTTACTAATAGCCGTACCCATCGTGCAAGCTGAGGCAAAATGCGGACGAAATGGCAATACTTAAAAAATTGTAGCTACTACTTTAGAAAAAGAGCTTGATGTATTTTGTCTTCAATCTGTGAAAACCTGGTGCTAAAGCTAGGAAAAATCTCCAATTAATATCACAGAAAATTCGTACGCTCATACGGGGAAGGGTGAATGGGTTGAACTAGTCGTACTCACGCGTACAGGGTCTATGGGTTTGTAAAGAATATGATGATTTTGGGCGTATGTGCTTTCTGGATGACTCCCATTAGAATGACAAAAGATCATCTATTATATAGACATCATATATTCCTTTGTAGCATTGACTGTTATGTAGCCTAGAAATATGCTGATGAGAACTTTTTAGTATGTTATCAGATTTATACGTCGTCCTTTATTTCAGCTAGTAATTTATTGCACGTATAATACATTCTAATTAATATATCATTGTTATTTTGAGGTTTTTCCAGTTGAGTTACTTATTATATATATATATTTTTTAGCTGGGTAACTCGATCGGCTGCCACACAGACACAATCCTGGCAGTCTGAAGTGAAATTAAAATTTATTGACTCCTACCTACCGTACATCAGCGGGTTTCACCAAGGATCGCTAATTTTCATCACTGTTCAATCTTAGTCGTTCACTGTCAATTTTGGTGGTTTTTGAGCTCAAATAGCTAGCATATAGCTATACTTCTAGTTCAATATAAGCTCCGAACTCCTTTCAACTTTAACTTTTCTAGGCAAAGGATTAAAAGTTTACTTTCACTTTTGGTCGTTTTTCGCTACAATACTAAAGCGGCAACCTTTCCCGACGACCAAAATTCACTCATTTTCATCATTTTTCAATCTGCAATCAGCATCGTAAAGTCACAAATCTGTTCATTTTGGTACAGCACCACGAAGGTTGTATCACTCTCTCACCGAAATTGTTTTATTAATATCACCTTGCAATTAAATTCATTCAGCTTCAATTTTGTTCATTTTCCTAAACTACACACTATATGACCACCCTTTATCATGCCACCTTTCATGACATTAACATTACATTCATCACAAGGACGTATTGTACCACTCGAATTTTCACTTTGCTAAGACATAGCTGATTTTAATCCTATTTCACCGTCTAATCCTTTAACTGACATTCAAGTTTGTTACTCTTCCAGCAACAATACCAAGGCTATAGCCTTACTTTTTGGCGAAAAAATCGCTCATTTTCATCACTTTTCAATCTGCAATCAAAATCAATCAATTTCAAATTTGGTCATTTTTGAGCACAATACCAAGGCTATAGCCTTACTTTTTGGCCAAAAATCGCTCATTTTCATCACTTTTCAATCTGCAATCAAAATCAATCAATTTCAAATTTGGTCATTTTTGAGCAAAATACCAAGGCTATAGCCTTACTTTTTGGCCAAACATCGCTCATTTTCATCACTTTTTAATCTGCAATCAAAATCAATCAATTTCAAATTTGGTCATTTTTGAGCAAAATACCAAGGCTATAGCCTTCCTTTTTGGCCAAACATCGCTCATTTTCATCACTTGTCAATCTGCAATCAAAATCAATCAATTTCAAATTTGGTCATTTTTGAGCAAAATACCAAGGCTATAGCCTTACTTTTTAGCCAAAAATCGCTAATTTTCATCACTTTTCAATCTGCAATCAAAATCAATCAATTTCAAATTTGGTCATGTTTGAGTAAAATACCAAGGCTATAGCTTTACTTTTTGGCGAAAACATCGCTCATTTTCATCACTGTTCAATCTGCAATCAAAATCAATCAATTTCAAATTTGGTCATTCTTAAGCAAAATACAAAGGCTATAGCCTTACTTTTTAGCCAAAAATCGCTTAGTTTCATCACTTTTCAATCTGCAATCAAAATCAATCAATTTCAAATTTGGTCATTCTTAAGCAAAATACCAAGGCTATAGCCTTACCTTTTGGCCGAAAATCGCTCATTTTCATCACTTTTCAATCTTCAATCAAAATCAATCAATTTCAAATTTTGTCATTTTTGAGCAAAATACCAAATCTATAGCCTTACTTTTTGGCCAAAAATGGCTCATTTTCATCACTTTTCAATCTGCAATCAAAATCAATCAATTTCAAATTTGGTCATTTTTGAGCAAAATACCAAGGCTATAGCCTTCCTTTTTGGCCAAACATCGCTCATTTTCATCACTTTTTAATCTGCAATCAAAATCAATCAATTTCAAATTTGGTCATTTTTGAGCAAAATACCAAGGCTATAGCCTTCCGTTTTGGCCAAACATCGCTCATTTTCATCACTTTTCAATCTGCAATCAAAATCAATCAATTTCAAATTTGGTCATTTTTGAGCAAAATACCAAGGCTATAGCCTTACTTTTTAGCCAAAAATCGCTAATTTTCATCACTTTTCAATCTGCAATCAAAATCAATCAATTTCAAATTTGGTCATGTTTGAGTAAAATACCAAGGCTATAGCTTTACTTTTTGGCGAAAACATCGCTCATTTTCATCACTGTTCAATCTGCAATCAAAATCAATCAATTTCAAATTTGGTCATTCTTAAGCAAAATACAAAGGCTATAGCCTTACTTTTTAGCCAAAAATCGCTTAGTTTCATCACTTTTCAATCTGCAATCAAAATCAATCAATTTCAAATTTGGTCATTCTTAAGCAAAATACCAAGGCTATAGCCTTACCTTTTGGCCGAAAATCGCTCAGTTTCATCACTTTTCAATCTTCAATCAAAATCAATCAATTTCAAATTTTGTCATTTTTGAGCAAAATACCAAATCTATAGCCTTACTTTTTGGCCAAAAATGGCTCATTTTCATCACTTTTCAATCTGCAATCAAAATCAATCAATGTCAAATTTGGTCATGTTTGAGCAAAATACCAAGGCTATAGCCTTACTTTTTGGCCAAAAATCGCTTAGTTTCATCACTTTTCAATCTGCAATCAAAATCAATCAATTTCAAATTTGGTCATTCTTAAGCAAAATACCAAGGCTATAGCCTTACCTTTTGGCCGAAAATCGCTCAGTTTCATCACTTTTCAATCTTCAATCAAAATCAATCAATTTCAAATTTTGTCATTTTTGAGCAAAATACCAAATCTATAGCCTTACTTTTTGGCCAAAAATCGCTCATTTTCATCACTTTTCAATCTGCAATCAAAATCAATCAATTTCAAATTTGGTCATTCTTAAGCAAAATACCAAGGCTATAGCCTTACTTTTTGGCCAAAAATCGCTCATTTTCATCACTTTTCAATCTGCAATCAAAATCAATCAATTTCAAACTTGGTCATGTTTGAGCAAGATACCAAGGCTATAGCCTTACTTTTTGGCCAAACATCGCTCATTTCAATCAATTTGTAATCTGCAATCAAAATCAATCAATTTCAAATTTGGTCATTTTTGAGCAAAATACCAAGGCTATAGCCTTACTTTTTGGCCAAACATCGCTCATTTTCATCACTTTTCAATCTGCAATCAAAATCAATCAATTTCAAATTTGGTCATTTTTGAGCAAAATACCAAGGCTATAGCCTTACTTTTTAGCCAAAAATCGCTAATTTTCATCACTTTTCAATCTGCAATCAAAATCAATCAATTTCAAATTTGGTCATGTTTGAGTAAAATACCAAGGCTATAGCTTTACTTTTTGGCGAAAACATCGCTCATTTTCATCACTGTTCAATCTGCAATCAAAATCAATCAATTTCAAATTTGGTCATTCTTAAGCAACATACAAAGGCTATAGCCTTACTTTTTAGCCAAAAATCGCTTAGTTTCATCACTTTTCAATCTGCAATCAAAATCAATCAATTTCACATTTGGTAATGTTTGAGCAAAATACCAAGGCTATAGCCTTACTTTATGGCGAAAAAATCGCTCATTTTCATCACTTTTCAATCTGCAATCAAAATCAATCAATTTCAAATTTGGTCATTCTTAAGCAAAATACAAAGGCTATAGCCTTACTTTTTGGCCAAAAATCGCTCATTTTCATCACTTTTCAATCTGCAATCAAAATCAATCAATTTCACATTTGGTCATTTTTGAGCAAAATACCAAGGCTATAGCCTTACTTTTTAGCCAAAAATCGCTCATTTTCATCACTTTTCAATCTGCAATCAAAATCAATCAATTTCACATTTGGTCATGTTTGAGCAAAATAGCAAGGCTACAGCCTTACTTTTTGGTGAAAAAATCGCTCATTTTAATCACTTTTCAATCTGCAATCAAAATCAATCAATTTCAAATTTGGTCATTCTTAAGCAAAATACAAAGGCTATAGCCTTACTTTTTGGCCAAAAATCGCTCATTTTCATCACTTTTCAATCTGCAATCAAAATCAATCAATTTCAAATTTGGTCATTTTTGAGCAAAATACCAAGGCTATAGCCTTACTTTTTAGCCAAAAATCGCTCATTTTCATCACTTTTCAATCTTCAATCAAAATCAATCAATTTCAAATTTGGTGATTTTTGAGCAAACTACCATGGCTATAGCCTAACTTTTTGGCCAAAAATCGCTCATTTTCATCACTTTTCAATCTGCAATCAAAATCAATCAATTTCAAATTTGATCATTCTTAAGCAAAATACCAAGGCTATAGCCTTACTTTTTGGCCAAAAATCGCTCATTTTCATCACTTTTCAATCTGCAATCAAAATCAATCAATTTCACATTTGGTCATGTTTGAGCAAAATACCAAGGCTATAGCCTTACTTTATGGCGAAAAAATCGCTCATTTTCATCACTTTTGAATCTGCACTCAAAATCAATTAATTTCAAATTTGGTCATTCTTAAGCAAAATACAAAGGCTATAGCCTTACTTTTTAGCCAAAAATCGCTCATTTTAATCACTTTTCAATCTGCAATCAAAGTCAATCAATTTCAAATTTGGTCATTCTTAAGCAAAATACAAAGGCTATAGCCTTACTTTTTGGCCAAAAATCGCTCATTTTCATCACTTTTCAATCTGCAATCAAAATCAATCAATTTCACATTTGGTCATGTTTGAGCAAGATACCAAGGCTATAGCTTTACTTTTTGGCCAAATATCGCTCATTTTCATCACTGTTCAATCTTCAATCAAAATCAATCAATTTCAAATTTGGTCATTCTTAAGCAAAATACAAAGGCTATAGCCTTACTTTTTAGCCAAAAATCGCTTAGTTTCATCACTTTTCAATCTGCAATCAAAATCACTCAATTTCAAATTTGGTCATTCTTAAGCAAACTACCAAGGCTATAGCCTTACCTTTTGGCCGAAAATCGCTCAGTTTCATCACTTTTCAATCTTCAATCAAAATCAATCAATTTCAAATTTGGTGATTTTTGAGCAAAATACCAAGGCTATAGCCTTACTTTTTGGCCAAAAATCGCTCATTTTCATCACTTTTCAATCTGCAATCAAAATCAATCAATTTCAAATTTGGTCATTCTTAAGCAAAATACCAAGGCTATAGCCTTACTTTTTGGCCAAAAATCGCTCATTTTCATCACTTTTCAATCTGCAATCAAAATCAATCAATTTCACATTTGGTCATGTTTGAGCAAAATACCAAGGCTATAGCCTTACTTTATGGCGAAAAACTCGCTCATTTTCATCACTTTTGAATCTGCACTCAAAATCAATTAATTTCAAATTTGGTCATTCTTAAGCAAAATACAAAGGCTATAGCCTTACTTTTTGGCCAAAAATGGCTCATTTTCATCACTTTTCAATCTGCAATCAAAGTCAATCAATTTCAAATTTGGTCATTTTTGAGCAAACTACCAAGGCTATAGCCTTACTTTTTGGCCAAACATCGCTCATTTTCATCATTTTTTAATCTGCAATCAAAATCAATCAATTTCAAATTTGGTCATTTTTAAGCAAAATACCAAGACTATAGCCTTACTTTTTGGCCAAACATCGCTCATTTTCATCACTTTTCAATCTGCAATCAAAATTAATCAATTTCAAATTTGGTCATTTTTGAGCAAAATACCAAGGCTATAGCCTTACTTTTTGGCCAAACATCGCTCACTTTCATCACTTTTCAATCTTCAATCAAAATCAATCAATTTCAAATTTGGTCATGTTTGAGTAAAATACCAAGGCTATAGCCTTACTTTTTGGCCAAAAATCGCTCATTTTCATCACTTTTCAATCTGCAATCAAAATCAATCAATTTCAAATTTGGTCATGTTTGAGTGAAATACCAAGGCTATAGCCTTACTTTTTGGCCAAACATCGCTCATTGTCATCACTCTTCAATCTGCAATCAAAATCAATCAATTTCAAATTTGGTGATTGTTGATCAAAATACCAAGGCTATAGCCTTACTTTTTGGCCAAAAATCGCTCATTTTAATCACTTTTCAATCTGCAATCAAAATCAATCAATTTCAAATTTGGTCATGTTTGAGCAAAATACCAAGGCTATAGCCTTTCTTTTTGGCCAAAAATCGCTCATTGTCATCACTCCTCAATCTGCAATCAAAATCAATCAATTTCAAATTTGGTGATTTTTGAGCAAACTACCAAGGCTATAGCCTTACTTTTTGGCCAAACATCGCTCATTTTCATCACTTTTCAATCTGCAATCAAAATCAATCAATTTCAAATTTGGTCATTCTTAAGCAAAATACCAAGGCTATAGCCTTACTTTTTAGCCATAAATCGCTCATTTTCATCACTTTTCAATCTGCAATCTAAATCAATCAATTTCAAATTTGGTCATGTTTGAGCAAAATAGCAAGGCTACAGCCTTACTTTTTGGCGAAAAAATCGCTCATTTTAATCACTTTTCAATCTGCAATCAAAATCAATCAATTTCAAATTTGGTCATTCTTAAGCAAAATACAAAGGCTATAGCCTTACTTTTTGGCCAAAAATCGCTCATTTTCATCACTTTTCAATCTGCAATCAAAATCAATCAATTTCAAATTTGGTCATTTTTGAGCAAAATACAAAGGCTATAGCCTTACTTTTTAGCCAAAAATCGCTCATTTTCATCACTTTTCAATCTGCAATCAAAATCAATCAATTTCAAACTTGGTCATGTTTGAGCAAGATACCAAGGCTATAGCTTTACTTTTTGGCGAAAAAATCGCTCATTGTCATCACTCTTCAATCTGCAATCAAAATCAATCAATTTCAAATTTGGTCATTCTTAAGCAAAATACAAAGGCTATAGCCTTACTTTTTGGCCAAAAATGGCTCATTTTCATCACTTTTCAATCTGCAATCAAAATCAATCAATGTCAAATTTGGTCATTCTTAAGCAAAATACCAAGGCTATAGCCTTACGTTTTGGCCACAAATCGCTCATTTTCATCACTTTTCAATCTGCAATCAAAATCAATCAATTTCAAATGTGGTCATTCTTAAGCAAAATACCAAGGCTATAGCCTTACTTTTTGGCCAAAAATCGCTCATTTTCATCACTTTTCAATCTGCAATCAAACTCAATCAATTTCACATTTGGTCATGTTTGAGCAAAATACCAAGGCTATAGCCTTACTTTATGGCGAAAAAATCGCTCATTTTCATCACTTTTCAATCTGAAATCAAAATCAATCAATGTCACATTTGGTCATGTTTGAGCAAAATACCAAGGCTATAGCCTTACTTTATGGCGAAAAAATCGCTCATTTTCATCACTTTTCAATCTGCAATCAAAATCAATCAATTTCAAATTTGGTCATTCTTAAGCAAAATACAAAGGCTATAGCCTTACTTTTTGGCCAAAAATCGCTCATTTTCATCACTTTTCAATCTGCAATCAAAATCAATCAATTTCACATTTGGTCATTTTTGAGCAAAATACCAAGGCTATAGCCTTACTTTTTAGCCAAAAATCGCTCATTTTCATCACTTTTCAATCTGCAATCAAAATCAATCAATTTCACATTTGGTCATGTTTGAGCAAAATAGCAAGGCTACAACCTTACTTTTTGGCGACAAAATCGCTCATTTTAATCACTTTTCAATCTGCAATCAAAATCAATCAATTTCAAATTTGGTCATTCTTAAGCAAAATACAAAGGCTATAGCCTTACTTTTTGGCCAAAAATCGCTCATTTTCATCACTTGTCAATCTGCAATCAAAATCAATCAATTTCAAATTTGGTCATTTTTGAGCAAAATACAAAGGCTATAGCCTTACTTTTTAGCCAAAAATCGCTCATTTTCATCACTTTTCAATCTGCAATCAAAATCAATCAATTTCAAACTTTGTCATGTTTGAGCAAGATACCAAGGCTATAGCTTTACTTTTTGGCGAAAAAATCGCTCATTTTCATCACTGTTCAATCTGCAATCAAAATCAATCAATTTCAAATTTGGTCATTCTTAAGCAAAATACAAAGGCTATAGCCTTACTTTTTAGCCAAAAATCGCTTAGTTGCATCACTTTTCAATCTTCAATCAAAATCAATCAATTTCAAATTTGGTCATTCTTAAGCAAACTACCAAGGCTATAGCCTTACCTTTTGGCCGAAAATCGCTCAGTTTCATCACTTTTCAATCTTCAATCAAAATCAATCAATTTCAAATTTGGTGATTTTTGAGCAAAATACCAAGGCTATAGCCTTACTTTTTGGCCAAAAATCGCTCATTTTCATCACTTTTCAATCTGCAATCAAAATCAATCAATTTCAAATTTGGTCATTCTTAAGCAAAATACCAAGGCTATAGCCTTACTTTATGGCGAAAAAATCGCTCATTTTCATCACTTTTCAATCTGCACTCAAAATCAATTAATTTCAAATTTGGTCATTCTTAAGCAAAATACAAAGGCTATAGCCTTACTTTTTGGCCAAAAATCGCTCATTTTCATCACTTTTCAATATGCAATCAAAGTCTATCAATTTCAAATTTGGTCATTTTTGAGCAAACTACCAAGGCTATAGCCTTACTTTTTAGCCAAAAATCGCTCATTTTCATCACTTTTCAATCTGCAATCAAAATCAATCAATTTCAAACTTGGTCATGTTTGAGCAAGATACCAAGGCTATAGCTTTACTTTTTGGCGAAAAAATCGCTCATTTTCATCACTTTTCAATCTGCAATCAAAATCAATCAATTTCAAATTTGGTCATTCTTAAGCAAAATACAAAGGCTATAGCCTTACTTTTTAGCCAAACATCGCTCATTTTCATCACTTTTCAATCTGCAATCAAAATCAATCAATTTCAAATTTGGTCATTCTTAAGCAAAATACAAAGGCTATAGCCTTACTTTTTAGCCAAAAATCGCTTAGTTGCATCACTTTTCAATCTGCAATCAAAATCAATCAATTTCAAATTTGGTCATTCTTAAGCAAACTACCAAGGCTATAGCCTTACCTTTTGGCCGAAAATTGCTCAGTTTCATCACTTTTCAATCTTCAATCAAAATCAATCAATTTCAAATTTGGTGATTTTTGAGCAAAATACCAAGGCTATAGCCTTACTTTTTGGCCAAAAATCGCTCATTTTCATCACTTTTCAATCTGCAATCAAAATCAATCAATTTCAAATTTGGTCATTCTTAAGCAAAATACCAAGGCTATAGCCTTACTTTTTGGCCAAAAATCGCTCATTTTCATCACTTTTCAATCTGCAATCAAAATCAATCAATTTCACATTTGGTCATGTTTGAGCAAAATACCAAGGCTATAGCCTTACTTTATGGCGAAAAAATCGCTCATTTTCATCACTTTTGAATCTGCACTCAAAATCAATTAATTTCAAATTTGGTCATTCTTAAGCAAAATACAAAGGCTATAGCCTTACTTTTTGGCCAAAAATCGCTCATTTTCATCACTTTTCAATCTGCAATCAAAGTCAATCAATTTCAAATTTGGTCATTTTTGAGCAAACTACCAAGGCTATAGCCTTACTTTTTAGCCAAAAATCGCTCATTTTCATCACTTTTCAATCTGCAATCAAAATCAATCAATTTCAAACTTGGTCATGTTTGAGCAAGATACCAAGGCTATAGCTTTACTTTTTGGCGAAAAAATCGCTCATTTTCATCACTTTTCAATCTGCAATCAAAATCAATCAATTTCAAATTTGGTCATTCTTAAGCAAAATACAAAGGCTATAGCCTTACTTTTTAGCCAAACATCGCTCATTTTCATCACTTTTCAATCTGCAATCAACATCAATCAATTTCAAATTTGGTCATTTTTAAGCAAAATACCAAGGCTATAGCCTTACTTTTTGGCCAAACATCGCTCATTTTCATCACTTTTCAATCTGCAATCAAAATCAATCAATTTCAAATTTAGTCATTTTTGAGCAAAATACCAAGGCTATAGCCTTACTTTTTGGCCAAAAATCGCTCATTTTCATCACTTTTCAATCTTCAATCAAAATCAATCAATTTCAAATTTGGTCATGTTTGAGTAAAATACCAAGGCTATAGCCTTACTTTTTGGCCAAAAATCGCTCATTTTCATCACTTTTCAATCTGCAATCAAAATCAATCAATTTCAAATTTGGTCATGTTTGAGCAAAATACCAAGGCTATAGCCTTACTTTTTGGCCAAAAATCGCTCATTTTAATCACTTTTCAATCTGCAATCAAAATCAATCAATTTCAAATTTGGTCATGTTTGAGCAAAATACCAAGGCTATAGCCTTTCTTTTTGGCCAAAAATCGCTCATTGTCATCACTCCTCAATCTGCAATCAAAATCAATCAATTTCAAATTTGGTGATTTTTGAGCAAACTACCAAGGCTATAGCCTTACTTTTTGGCCAAAAATCGCTCATTTTCATCACTTTTCAATCTGCAATCAAAATCAATCAATTTCAAATTTGGTCATTCTTAAGCAAAATACCAAGGCTATAGCCTTACTTTTTGGCCAAAAATCGCTCATTTTCATCACTTTTCAATCTGCAATCAAAATCAATCAATTTCACATTTGGTCATGTTTGAGCAAAATACCAAGGCTATAGCCTTACTTTATGGCGAAAAAATCGCTCATTTTCATCACTTTTCAATCTGCAATCAAAATCAATCAATTTCAAATTTGGTCATTCTTAAGCAAACTACAAAGGCTATAGCCTTACTGTTTGGCCAAAAATCGCTCATTTTCATCACTTTTCAATCTGCAATCAAAATCAATCAATTTCAAATTTGGTCATTCTTAAGCAAACTACAAAGGCTATAGCCTTACTTTTTGGCCAAAAATCGCTCATTTTCATCACTTTTCAATCTGCAATCAAAATCAATCAATTTCACATTTGGTCATTTTTGAGCAAAATAGCAAGGCTACAGCCTTACTTTTTGGCGAAAAACTCGCTCATTTTAATCACTTTTCAATCTGCAATCAAAATCAATCAATTTCAAATTTGGTCATTCTTAAGCAAAATACAAAGGCTATAGCCTTACTTTTTGGCCAAAAATCGCTCATTTTCATCACTTTTCAATCTGCAATCAAAATCAATCAATTTCAAATTTGGTCATTTTTGAGCAAAATACAAAGGCTATAGCCTTACTTTTTAGCCAAAAATCGCTCATTTTCATCACTTTTCAATCTGCAATCAAAATCAATCAATTTCAAACTTGGTCATGTTTGAGCAAGACACCAAGGCTATAGCTTTACTTTTTGGCGAAAAAATCGCTCATTGTCATCACTCTTCAATCTGCAATCAAAATCAATCAATTTCAAATTTGGTCATTCTTAAGCAAAATACAAAGGCTATAGCCTTACTTTTTGGCCAAAAATGGCTCATTTTCATCACTTTTCAATCTTTAATCAAAATCAATCAATGTCAAATTTGGTCATTCTTAAGCAAAATACCAAGGCTATAGCCTTACGTTTTGGCCAAAAATCGCTCATTTTCATCACTTTTCAATCTGCAATCAAAATCAATCAATGTCAAATTTGGTCATTCTTAAGCAAAATACCAAGGCTATAGCCTTACTTTTTGGCCAAAAATCGCTCATTTTCATCACTTTTCAATCTGCAATCAAACTCAATCAATTTCACATTTGGTCATGTTTGAGCAAAATACCAAGGCTATAGCCTTACTTTATGGCGAAAAAATCGCTCATTTTCATCACTTTTCAATCTGAAATCAAAATCAATCAATTTCACATTTGGTCATGTTTGAGCAAAATACCAAGGCTATAGCCTTACTTTATGGCGAAAAAATCGCTCATTTTCATCACTTTTCAATCTGCAATCAAAATCAATCAATTTCAAATTTGGTCATTCTTAAGCAAAATACAAAGGCTATAGCCTTACTTTTTGGCCAAAAATCGCTCATTTTCATCACTTTTCAATCTGCAATCAAAATCAATCAATTTCACATTTGGTCATTTTTGAGCAAAATACCAAGGCTATAGCCTTACTTTTTAGCCAAAAATCGCTCATTTTCATCACTTTTCAATCTGCAATCAAAATCAATCAATTTCACATTTGGTCATGTTTGAGCAAAATAGCAAGGCTACAACCTTACTTTTTGGCGAAAAAATCGCTCATTTTAATCACTTTTCAATCTGCAATCAAAATCAATCAATTTCAAATTTGGTCATTCTTAAGCAAAATACAAAGGCTATAGCCTTACTTTTTGGCCAAAAATCGCTCATTTTCATCACTTGTCAATCTGCAATCAAAATCAATCAATTTCAAATTTGGTCATTTTTGAGCAAAATACAAAGGCTATAGTCTTACTTTTTAGCCAAAAATCGCTCATTTTCATCACTTTTCAATCTGCAATCAAAATCAATCAATTTCAAATTTGGTCATGTTTGAGCAAGATACCAAGGCTATAGCTTTACTTTTTGGCGAAAAAATCGCTCATTTTCATCACTGTTCAATCTGCAATCAAAATCAATCAATTTCAAATTTGGTCATTCTTAAGGTTGTATCCCCCTCATTTTCGAGCAAAATTTGGTATTTTTTCTAAAATTGTAACAAATGAGTAGAAACTAGTAAATTTATCAGGCTTTCCGTTAAAGTAAACCCTACGTGGCTCACGCATCAAAATCACACTCTACAATCGATTTTTTCACAGGTACCATGCCAAATCGAGAAAAATGTCCCTTAGCAACACGCTAGCAACGTGATTCAGTAATTTGCAATCCCTACTTATTACTACTCAATCGTACATCACCATCCCCTCCGTCTCCCCATAATGCTTCAATCTATTACCTTGAGTTGTCATTATGATCTAATCTCGTTTTCAATCCTCAAAACAAGTGGATTAGGGGTCTATGGGTTAGTAGCAGGGTTCGCTAGCAGAGAAGTCATACGCATAGAACGAAAATAAAATGGGAAGATTCACTGTGACAAAGAGAAAATTTCAGGGAAACCAGCATTTAGAATTATCAGGCAATGATAGTTCTTCTGATATGTCTAAGAAAAGCAGGAGAGGGCGACCCTTGAAGGCAACATTGGAGAGAAAAGCATTGGCTAGGCCATTGCTTCATTCAACACCAAAAGGGAAAGAAACAAGGGAAGATCTAGGGTCTGTCCCCGCAAGAAGGTCGAGCAGAAGCAGAAATACATATTCGCTTTCTGGAAATTTAAATCTAGGCAATGAAATATCTGAAAATAGTGCTACTGGGTATAGATTCATTGACGTCAGTTTATTATCCAATGTTTTTGAGCAGCTCTTATGCCCTGGTTGCTCAAGTGCCTCTCTTACTTTAACAGATAACTTTGAAAAGAAAAATGGATGTGCTAGTTTTTTATTTATTGAATGTATCTCATGTCATTGGAATCTCAAATTCTGTACTTCAATAAATATACAGGGTTCATATGAAATTAACAAGCGATTTGTTTATGCCATGAGAAGCGTAGGTCAAGGTTTTTCAGGTGCAAAAAAATTCTGTTCTGTAATGAATATACCACATCTTCCAAGCAAAAATAATTATGCCAAAATAAGTAAACAACTGAGGTCTGCAGCTTATAATGTTGCAAAGCAAAGCATGATGGATGCAGGTAGTGAAATTAGATCTTTACTTGGGTACAACTCTACAGAATGTGGTGTTTCTGTGGATGGCACATGGCAGAAGAGAGGGTTTATCTCACTAAATGGTTGTGTGACAGCAATTTCTGTTGAAACTGGAAAGATTTTAGATGTAGAGCCAATGTGCAGGAAATGTAAAGGTTGTGAGGTACACAGCAAGTGGAATAAACACTCTCCTGCCTATCATGTATGGAAGCTCAATCATGTAAACTGCAAAGCTAACTTTGATGGTTCAGCACCAGCAATGGAGCCAGAAGGTGCAAACAGGATTTTTCAAAGGTCCAAAGAGACACATGGATTGCACTATACAAAATTCTATGGAGATGGAGACAGCAAGAGCTTCCTTAGTGTCAAAAATATCTACAAAGATGATGGGCTGTCAGTTGAAAAATATGAATGTATTGGTCATGTACAGAAAAGGATGGGAGCAGCCTTGCGAAAATTGAAGAAGGAAAAGAAAGAGCTAGGTGGGAAAGGAAAGTTGACATCAAAGACAATTGATAAATTTCAGAATTACTATGGCATGGCAATTAGAAGCAATGTTGGCAATTTGAAGTCAATGAAGAAGGCCATATTAGCAACATTATTTCACTGCTCATCATCAGAAAAAAACGAGTATCATAGCTATTGTCCTGAAGGAGCAGATTCTTGGTGTGGTTTTCAGGCTGATAAGGCAAGCAAAACCAACAAATATAAAGGAGGTCCAGGATTGCCACTGAATGTTATTGCTGAACTTAAGCCTGTATTTGCAAGACTAAGTGATGATCAATTGTTGAAAAAATGCCTTCATGGGAGGACACAAAACCTGAATGAATCTTTTAACAGGATGATATGGGACAGAGTTCCAAAAACAACATTTGTAGGAAAAGAGTTGTTAGATATAGGGATATATGATGCTGTCATCCATTTTAATAATGGTGCTATAGCATATCAGAAAGTTTTGCAAGCAATGGGCATAGAACCAGGAAGGTTCACTGCAAAGCATTGTCAGGAACTAGATGACTCACGCATGAAGTCCTTTCAATGGAAAGAAAAAGAATCATCAAAGACTGCTAGAAGAAAATTAAGAGCTAAAAGAAAGTCTAGAGATGATAAAAATAAGGAAAAGGAGGGAGAAACTTACATGCCTGGGGACTTTTAGTAACCATACTGCCTTTCTAAACTTAAAAGCCCTTTTTCTAAACATTCAGAATTTGACATCCAGCCCATCTTTGGGGATTTTTGGCTCCATGACTGCTTAAGATTTCCCCTTCAAATTTGGCCAGATATATGTTAGGATACTCTATTAAATTCCAAACCTCAAACTTTGTGATTGCTGTTTACTACAAAAATTTGAGAGTTAATTGTTTACCTCACTAGTGCGCAAAGAATTCTGTAAAATTGTAAACCTCTGATTATTCAAAATCAAGCTGCCTTTTTTCAAAAGTCTGAGGTTTACAATTTTCACATATCATCCAACAAAGTGTTCAGCAAATATCAACTTCCAAACCCATCTCATTATGTAATAGAAAATCCCCATTCATGTGTACCATTTCAAGCTTTGGATGGTTGCCATGGCAACAAAAGGCTACCATTTTGAAAAATTTTCACGAAATTTCTTCTATCTATCGATCTTTTATACAGAAATAGCATTTTAATCTCCATTTCTCTACTTATATGGATTTTCCTCTCTCAAGGGGTACTTTTTAGCCAAAAATCGCTTAGTTGCATCACTTTTCAATCTGCAATCAAAATCAATCAATTTCAAATTTGGTCATTCTTAAGCAAACTACCAAGGCTATAGCCTTACCTTTTGGCCGAAAATTGCTCAGTTTCATCACTTTTCAATCTTCAATCAAAATCAATCAATTTCAAATTTGGTGATTTTTGAGCAAAATACCAAGGCTATAGCCTTACTTTTTGGCCAAAAATCGCTCATTTTCATCACTTTTCAATCTGCAATCAAAATCAATCAATTTCAAATTTGGTCATTCTTAAGCAAAATACCAAGGCTATAGCCTTACTTTTTGGCCAAAAATCGCTCATTTTCATCACTTTTCAGTCTGCAATCAAAATCAATCAATTTCACATTTGGTCATGTTTGAGCAAGATACCAAGGCTATAGCCTTACTTTATGGCGAAAAAATCGCTCATTTTCATCACTTTTGAATCTGCACTCAAAATCAATTAATTTCAAATTTGGTCATTCTTAAGCAAAATACAAAGGCTATAGCCTTACTTTTTGGCCAAAAATCGCTCATTTTCATCACTTTTCAATCTGCAATCAAAGTCAATCAATTTCAAATTTGGTCATTTTTGAGCAAACTACCAAGGCTATAGCCTTACTTTTTAGCCAAAAATCGCTCATTTTCATCACTTTTCAATCTGCAATCAAAATCAATCAATTTCAAACTTGGTCATGTTTGAGCAAGATACCAAGGCTATAGCTTTACTTTTTGGCGAAAACATCGCTCATTTTCATCACTTTTCAATCTGCAATCAAAATCAATCAATTTCAAATTTGGTCATTCTTAAGCAAAATACAAAGGCTATAGCCTTACTTTTTAGCCAAAAATCGCTTAGTTTCATCACTTTTCAATCTGCAATCAAAATCAATCAATTTCAAATTTGGTCATTTTTAAGCAAAATACCAAGGCTATAGCCTTACTTTTTGGCCAAAAATCGCTCATTTTCATCACTTTTCAATCTGCAATCAAAATCAATCAATTTCAAATTTAGTCATTTTTGAGCAAAATACCAAGGCTATAGCCTTACTTTTTGGCCAAAAATCGCTCATTTTCATCACTTTTCAATCTTCAATCAAAATCAATCAATTTCAAATTTGGTCATGTTTGAGTAAAATACCAAGGCTATAGCCTTACTTTTTGGCCAAAAATCGCTCATTTTCATCACTTTTCAATCTGCAATCAAAATCAATCAATTTCAAATTTGGTCATGTTTGAGCAAAATACCAAGGCTATAGCCTTACTTTTTGGCCAAAAATCGCTCATTTTCATCACCTTTCAATGTTCAATCAAAATCAATCAATGTCAAATTTGGTCATTGTTGAGCAAAATGCCAAGGCTATAGCCTTACTTTTTGGCCAAACATCGCTCATCTTCATCACTTTTTAATCTGCAATCAAAATCAATCAATTTCAAATTTGGTCATGTTTGAGTAAAATACCAAGGCTATAGCCTTACTTTTTGGCCAAAAATCGCTCATTTTCATCACTTTTCAATCTGCAATCAAAATCAATCATTTTCAAATGTGGTCATGTTTGAGTGAAATACCAAGGCTATAGCCTTACTTTTTGGCCAAAAATCGCTCATTGTCATCACTCTTCAATCTGCAATCAAAATCAATCAATTTCAAATTTGGTGATTGTTGATCAAAATACCAAGGCTATAGCCTTACTTTTTGGCCAAAAATCGCTCATTTTAATCACTTTTCAATCTGCAATCAAAATCAATCAATTTCAAATTTGGTCATGTTTGAGCAAAATACCAAGGCTATAGCCTTTCTTTTTGGCCAAAAATCGCTCATTGTCATCACTCTTCAATCTGCAATCAAAATCAATCAATTTCAAATTTGGTGATTTTTGAGCAAAATACCAAGGCTATAGCCTTACTTTTTGGCCAAAAATCGCTCATTTTCATCACTTTTCAATCTGCAATCAAAATCAATCAATTTCAAATTTGGTCATTCTTAAGCAAAATACCAAGGCTATAGCCTTACTTTTTGGCCAAAAATCGCTCATTTTCATCACTTTTCAATCTGCAATCAAAATCAATCAATTTCACATTTGGTCATGTTTGAGCAAAATACCAAGGCTATAGCCTTACTTTATGGCGAAAAAATCGCTCATTTTCATCACTTTTCAATCTGCAATCAAAATCAATCAATTTCAAATTTGGTCATTCTTAAGCAAAATACAAAGGCTATAGCCTTACTTTTTGGCCAAAAATCGCTCATTGTCATCACTTTTCAATCTGCAATCAAAATCAATCAATTTCACATTTGGTCATTTTTGAGCAAAATACCAAGGCTATAGCCTTACTTTTTAGCCATAAATCGCTCATTTTCATCACTTTTCAATCTGCAATCAAAATCAATCAATTTCAAATTTGGTCATGTTTGAGCAAAATAGCAAGGCTACAGCCTTACTTTTTGGCGAAAAAATCGCTCATTTTAATCACTTTTCAATCTGCAATCAAAATCAATCAATTTCAAATTTGGTCATTCTTAAGCAAAATACAAAGGCTATAGCCTTACTGTTTGGCCAAAAATCGCTCATTTTCATCACTTTTCAATCTGCAATCAAAATCAATCAATTTCAAATTTGGTCATTCTTAAGCAAAATACCAAGGCTATAGCCTTACTTTTTGGCCAAAAATCGCTCATTTTCATCACTTTTCAGTCTGCAATCAACATCAATCAATTTCACATTTGGTCATGTTTGAGCAAGATACCAAGGCTATAGCCTTACTTTATGGCGAAAAAATCGCTCATTTTCATCACTTTTCAATCTGCACTCAAAATCAATTAATTTCAAATTTGGTCATTCTTAAGCAAAATACAAAGGCTATAGCCTTACTTTTTGGCCAAAAATCGCTCATTTTCATCACTTTTCAATCTGCAATCAAAGTCAATCAATTTCAAATTTGGTCATTTTTGAGCAAACTACCAAGGCTATAGCCGTACTTTTTAGCCAAAAATCGCTCATTTTCATCACTTTTCAATCTGCAATCAAAATCAATCAATTTCAAACTTGGTCATGTTTGAGCAAGATACCAAGGCTATAGCTTTACTTTTTGGCGAAAAAATCGCTCATTTTCATCACTTTTCAATCTGCAATCAAAATCAATCAATTTCAAATTTGGTCATTCTTAAGCAAAATACAAAGGCTATAGCCTTACTTTTTAGCCAAAAATCGCTTAGTTTCATCACTTTTCAATCTGCAATCAAAATCAATCAATTTCAAATTTGGTCATTTTTAAGCAAAATACCAAGGCTATAGCCTTACTTTTTGGCCAAACATCGCTCATTTTCATCACTTTTCAATCTGCAATCAAAATCAATCAATTTCAAATTTAGTCATTTTTGAGCAAAATACCAAGGCTATAGCCTTACTTTTTGGCCAAAAATCGCTCATTTTCATCACTTTTCAATCTTCAATCAAAATCAATCAATTTCAAATTTGGTCATGTTTGAGTAAAATACCAAGGCTATAGCCTTACTTTTTGGCCAAAAATCGCTCATTTTCATCACTTTTCAATCTGCAATCAAAATCAATCAATTTCAAATTTGGTCATGTTTGAGCAAAATACCAAGGCTATAGCCTTACTTTTTGGCCAAAAATCGCTCATTTTCATCACCTTTCAATGTTCAATCACAATCAATCAATGTCAAATTTGGTCATTGTTGAGCAAAATACCAAGGCTATAGCCTTACTTTTTGGCCAAACATCGCTCATCTTCATCACTTTTCAATCTGCAATCAAAATCAATCATTTTCAAATTTGGTCATGTTTGAGTGAAATACCAAGGCTATAGCCTTACTTTTTGGCCAAACATCGCTCATTGTCATCACTCTTCAATCTGCAATCAAAATCAATCAATTTCAAATTTGGTGATTGTTGATCAAAATACCAAGGCTATAGCCTTACTTTTTGGCCAAAAATCGCTCATTTTAATCACTTTTCAATCTGCAATCAAAATCAATCAATTTCAAATTTGGTCATGTTTGAGCAACATACCAAGGCTATAGCCTTTCTTTTTGGCCAAAAATCGCTCATTGTCATCACTCTTCAATCTGCAATCAAAATCAATCAATTTCAAATTTGGTGATTTTTGAGCAAAATACCAAGGCTATAGCCTTACTTTTTGGCCAAAAATCGCTCATTTTCATCACTTTTCAATCTGCAATCAAAATCAATCAATTTCAAATTTGGTCATTCTTAAGCAAAATACCAAGGCTATAGCCTTACTTTATGGCGAAAAAATCGCTCATTTTCATCACTTTTCAATCTGCAATCAAAATCAATCAATTTCAAATTTGGTCATTCTTAAGCAAAATACAAAGGCTATAGCCTTACTTTTTGGCCAAAAATCGCTCATTTTCATCACTTTTCAATCTGCAATCAAAATCAATCAATTTCACATTTGGTCATTTTTGAGCAAAATACCAAGGCTATAGCCTTACTTTTTAGCCATAAATCGCTCATTTTCATCACTTTTCAATCTGCAATCAAAATCAATCAATTTCAAATTTGGTCATGTTTGAGCAAAATAGCAAGGCTACAGCCTTACTTTTTGGCGAAAAAATCGCTCATTTTAATCACTTTTCAATCTGCAATCAAAATCAATCAATTTCAAATTTGGTCATTCTTAAGCAAAATACAAAGGCTATAGCCTTACTTTTTGGCCAAAAATCGCTCATTTTCATCACTTTTCAATCTGCAATCAAAATCAATCAATTTCAAATTTGGTCATTTTTGAGCAAAATACCAAGGCTATAGCCTTACTTTTTAGCCAAAAATCGCTCATTTTCATCACTTTTCAATCTGCAATCAAAATCAATCAATTTCAAACTTGGTCATGTTTGAGCAAGATACCAAGGCTATAGCTTTACTTTTTGGCGAAAAAATCGCTCATTGTCATCACTCTTCAATCTGCAATCAAAATCAATCAATTTCAAATTTGGTCATTCTTAAGCAAACTACAAAGGCTATAGCCTTACTTTTTAGCCAAAAATCGCTTAGTTTCATCACTTTTCAATCTGCAATCAAAATCAATCAATTTCAAATTTGGTCATTCTTAAGCAAAATACCAAGGCTATAGCCTTACTTTTTGGCCAAAAATCGCTCAGTTTCATCACTTTTCAATCTGCAATCAAAATCAATCAATTTCACATTTGGTCATTTTTGAGCAAAATACCAAGGCTATAGCCTTACTTTTTAGCCAAAAATCGCTCATTTTCATCACTTTTCAATCTGCAATCAACATCAATCAATTTCAAATTTGGTCATGTTTGAGCAATATACCAAGGCTACAGCCTTACTTTTTGGCGAAAAAATCGCTCATTTTCATCACTTTTCAATCTGCAATCAAAATCAATCAATTTCAAATTTGGTCATTCTTAAGCAAAATACAAAGGCTATAGCCTTACTTTTTGGCCAAAAATCGCTCATTTTCATCACTTTTCAATCTGCAATCAAAATCAATCAATTTCAAATTTGGTCATTTTTGAGCAAAATACCAAGGCTATAGCCTTACTTTTTAGCCAAAAATCGCTAATTTTCATCACTTTTCAATCTGCAATCAAAATCAATCAATTTCAAATTTGGTCATGTTTGAGCAAGATACAAAGGCTATAGCTTTACTTTTTGGCCAAAAATCGCTCAGTTTCATCACTTTTCAATCTGCAATCAAAATCCATCAATTTCAAATTTGGTCATTCTTAAGCAAAATACAAAGGCTATAGCCTTACTTTTTGGCCAAAAATCGCTCATTTTCATCACTTTTCAATCTGCAATCAACATCAATCAATTTCAAATTTGGTCATGTTTGAGCAATATACCAAGGCTACAGCCTTACTTTTTGGCGAAAAAATCGCTCATTTTCATCACTTTTCAATCTGCAATCAAAATCAATCAATTTCAAATTTGGTCAATCTTAAGCAAAATACAAAGGCTATAGCCTTACTTTTTGGCCAAAAATCGCTCATTTTCATCACTTTTCAATCTGCAATCAAAATCAATCAATTTCAAATTTGGTCATTTTTGAGCAAAATACCAAGGCTATAGCCTTACTTTTTAGCCAAAAATCGCTAATTTTCATCACTTTTCAATCTGCAATCAAAATCAATCAATTTCAAATTTGGTCATGTTTCAGCAAGATACCAAGGCTATAGCTTTACTTGTTGGCCAAAAATCGCTCAGTTTCATCACTTTTCAATCTGCAATCAAAATCCATCAATTTCAAATTTGGTCATTCTTAAGCAAAATACAAAGGCTATAGCCTTACTTTTTAGCCAAAAATCGCTTAGTTTCATCACTTTTCAATCTGCAATCAAAATCAATCAATTTCAAATTTGGTCATTCTTAAGCAAAATACCAAGGCTATAGCCTTACTTTTTGGCCAAAAATCGCTCATTTTCATCACTTTTCAATCTGCAATCAAAATCAATCAATTTCACATTTGGTCATGTTTGATCAAAATACCAAGGCTATAGCCTTACTTTATGGCGAAAAAATCGCTCATTTTCATCACTTTTGAATCTGCACTCAAAATCAATTAATTTCAAATTTGGTCATTCTTAAGCAAAATACAAAGGCTATAGCCTTACTTTTTGGCCAAAAATCGCTCATTTTCATCACTTTTCAATCTGCAATCAAAGTCAATCAATTTCAAATTTGGTCATTTTTGAGCAAACTACCAAGGCTATAGCCTTACTTTTTGGCCAAACATCGCTCATTTTCATCATTTTTTAATCTGCAATCAAAATCAATCAATTTCAATTTTGGTCATTTTTAAGCAAAATACCAAGGCTATAGCCTTACTTTTTGGCCAAACATCGCTCATTTTCATCACTTTTCAATCTGCAATCAAAATCAATCAATTTCAAATTTAGTCATTTTTGAGCAAAATACCAAGGCTATAGCCTTACTTTTTGGCCAAAAATCGCTCATTTTCATCACTTTTCAATCTTCAATCAAAATCAATCAATTTCAAATTTGGTCATGTTTGAGTAAAATACCAAGGCTATAGCCTTACTTTTTGGCCAAAAATCGCTCATTTTCATCACTTTTCAATCTGCAATCAAAATCAATCAATTTCAAATTTGGTCATGGTTGAGCAAAATACCAAGGCTATAGCCTTACTTTTTGGCCAAAAATCGCTCATTTTCATCACCTTTCAATGTTCAATCAAAATCAATCAATGTCAAATTTGGTCATTGTTGAGCAAAATACCAAGGCTATAGCCTTACTTTTTGGCCAAACATCGCTCATCTTCATCACTTTTTAATCTGCAATCAAAATCAATCAATTTCAAATTTGGTCATGTTTGAGTAAAATACCAAGGCTATAGCCTTACTTTTTGGCCAAAAATCGCTCATTTTCATCACTTTTCAATCTGCAATCAAAATCAATCAATTTCAAATTTGGTCATGTTTGAGTGAAATACCAAGGCTATAGCCTTACTTTTTGGCCAAACATCGCTCATTGTCATCACTCTTCAATATGCAATCAAAATCAATCAATTTCAAATTTGGTGATTGTTGATCAAAATACCAAGGCTATAGCCGTACTTTTTGGCCAAAAATCGCTCATTTTACTCACTTTTCAATCTGCAATCAAAATCAATCAATTTCAAATTTGGTCATGTTTGAGCAAAATACCAAGGCTATAGCCTTTCTTTTTGGCCAAAAATCGCTCATTGTCATCACTCTTCAATCTGCAATCAAAATCAATCAATTTCAAATTTGGTGATTTTTGAGCAAAATACCAAGGCTATAGCCTTACTTTTTGGCCAAAAATCGCTCATTTTCATCACTTTTCAATCTGCAATCAAAATCAATCAATTTCAAATTTGGTCATTCTTAAGCAAAATACCAAGGCTATAGCCTTACTTTTTGGCCAAAAATCGCTCATTTTCATCACTTTTCAATCTGCAATCAAAATCAATCAATTTCACATTTGGTCATGTTTGAGCAAAATACCAAGGCTATAGCCTTACTTTATGGCGAAAAAATCGCTCATTTTCATCACTTTTCAATCTGCAATCAAAATCAATCAATTTCAAATTTGGTCATTCTTAAGCAAAATACAAAGGCTATAGCCTTACTTTTTGGCCAAAAATCGCTCATTTTCATCACTTTTCAATCTGCAATCAAAATCAATCAATTTCACATTTGGTCATTTTTGAGCAAAATACCAAGGCTATAGCCTTACTTTTTAGCCATAAATCGCTCATTTTCATCACTTTTCAATCTGCAATCAAAATCAATCAATTTCACATTTGGTCATGTTTGAGCAAAATAGCAAGGCTACAGCCTTACTTTTTGGCGAAAAAATCGCTCATTTTAATCACTTTTCAATCTGCAATCAAAATCAATCAATTTCAAATTTGGTCATTCTTAAGCAAAATACAAAGGCTATAGCCTTACTTTTTGGCCAAAAATCGCTCATTTTCATCACTTTTCAATCTGCAATCAAAATCAATCAATTTCAAATTTGGTCATGTTTGAGCAAAATACCAAGGCTATAGCCTTACTTTTTAGCCAAAAATCGCTCATTTTCATCACTTTTCAATCTGCAATCAAAATCAATCAATTTCAAACTTGGTCATGTTTGAGCAAGATACCAAGGCTATAGCTTTACTTTTTGGCGAAAAAATCGCTCATTGTCATCACTCTTCAATCTGCAATCAAAATCAATCAATTTCAAACTTGGTCATTCTTAAGCAAAATACCAAGGCTATAGCCTTACTTTTTGGCCAAAAATGGCTCATTTTCATCACTTTTCAATCTGCAATCAAAATCAATCAATGTCAAATTTGGTCATGTTTAAGCAAAATACCAAGGCTATAGCCTTACTTTTTGGCCAAAAATCGCTCATTTTCATCACTTTTCAATCTGCAATCAAAATCAATCAATTTCAAATTTGGTCATTCTTAAGCAAAATACCAAGGCTATAGCCTTACTATTTGGCCAAAAATCGCTCATTTTCATCACTTTTCAATCTGCAATCAAAATCAATCAATTTCACATTTGGTCATGTTTGAGCAAACTACCAAGGCTATAGCCTTACTTTATGGCGAAAAAATCGCTCATTTTCATCACTTTTCAATCTGCAATCAAAATCAATCAATTTCAAATTTGGTCATTCTTAAGCAAAATACAAAGGCTATAGCCTTACTTTTTGGCCAAAAATCGCTCATTTTCATCACTTTTCAATCTGCAATCAAAATCAATCAATTTCAAATTTGGTCATGTTTGAGTAAAATACAAAGGCTATAGCCTTACTTTTTAGCCAAAAATCGCTTAGTTTCATCACTTTTCAATCTGCAATCAAAATCAATCAATTTCAAATTTGGTCATTCTTAAGCAAAATACCAAGGCTATAGCCTTACTTTTTGGCCAAAAATCGCTCAGTTTCATCACTTTTCAATCTGCAATCAAAATCAATCAATTTCACATTTGGTCATTTTTGAGCAAAATACCAAGGCTATAGCCTTACTTTTTAGCCAAAAATCGCTCATTTTCATCACTTTTCAATCTGCAATCAAAATCAATCAATTTCAAACTTGGTCATGTTTGAGCAAGATACCAAGGCTATAGCTTTACTTTTTGGCGAAAAAATCGCTCATTGTCATCACTCTTCAATCTGCAATCAAAATCAATCAATTTCAAATTTGGTCATTCTTAAGCAAAATACAAAGGCTATAGCCTTACTTTTTGGCCAAAAATGGCTCATTTTCATCACTTTTCAATCTGCAATCAAAATCAATCAATGTCAAATTTGGTCATTCTTAAGCAAAATACCAAGGCTATAGCCTTACTTTTTGGCCAAAAATCGCTCATTTTCATCACTTTTCAATCTGCAATCAAAATCAATCAATTTCAAATTTGGTCATTCTTAAGCAAAATACCAAGGCTATAGCCTTACTTTTTGGCCAAAAATGGCTCATTTTCATCACTTTTCAATCTGCAATCAAAATCAATCAATTTCAAATTTGGTCATTCTTAAGCAAAATACCAAGGCTATAGCCTTACTTTTTGGCCAAAAATCGCTCATTTTCATCACTTTTCAATCTGCAATCAAAATCAATCAATTTCAAATTTGGTCATTTTTGAGCAAAATACCAAGGCTATAGCCTTACTTTTTAGCCAAAAATCGCTAATTTTCATCACTTTTCAATCTGCAATCAAAATCAATCAATTTCAAATTTGGTCATTCTTAAGCAAAATACAAAGGCTATAGCCTTACTTTTTGGCCAAAAATCGCTCATTTTCATCACTTTTCAATCTGCAATCAAAATCAATCAATTTCAAATTTGGTCATGTTTGAGTAAAATACAAAGGCTATAGCCTTACTTTTTAGCCAAAAATCGCTTAGTTTCATCACTTTTCAATCTGCAATCAAAATCAATCAATTTCAAATTTGGTCATTCTTAAGCAAAATACCAAGGCTATAGCCTTACTTTTTGGCCAAAAATCGCTCAGTTTCATCACTTTTCAATCTGCAATCAAAATCAATCAATTTCACATTTGGTCATTTTTGAGCAAAATACCAAGGCTATAGCCTTACTTTTTAGCCAAAAATCGCTCATTTTCATCACTTTTCAATCTGCAATCAACATCAATCAATTTCAAATTTGGTCATGTTTGAGCAATATACCAAGGCTACAGCCTTACTTTATGGCGAAAACATCGCTCATTTTCATCACTTTTCAATCTGCAATCAAAATCAATCAATTTCAAATTTGGTCATTCTTAAGCAAAATACAAAGGCTATAGCCTTACTTTTTGGCCAAAAATCGCTCATTTTCATCACTTTTCAATCTGCAATCAAAATCAATCAATTTCAAATTTGGTCATTTTTGAGGAAAATACCAAGGCTATAGCCTAACTTTTTAGCCAAAAATCGCTAATTTTCATCACTTTTCAATCTGCAATCAAAATCAATCAATTTCAAATTTGGTCATGTTTGAGCAAGATACCAAGGCTATAGCTTTACTTTTTGGCCAAAAATTGCTCAGTTTCATCACTTTTCAATCTGCAATCAAAATCCATCAATTTCAAATTTGGTCATTCTTAAGCAAAATACAAAGGCTATAGCCTTACTTTTTGGCAAAAAATCGCTCATTTTCATCACTTTTCAATCTGCAATCAACATCAATCAATTTCAAATTTGGTCATGTTTGAGCAATATACCAAGGCTACAGCCTTACTTTTTGGCGAAAAAATCGCTGATTTTCATCACTTTTCAATCTGCAATCAAAATCAATCAATTTCAAATTTGGTCATTCTTAAGCAAAATACAAAGGCTATAGCCTTACTTTTTGGCCAAAAATCGCTCATTTTCATCACTTTTCAATCTGCAATCAAAATCAATCAATTTCAAATTTGGTCATTTTTGAGCAAAATACCAAGGCTATAGCCTTACTTTTTAGCCAAAAATCGCTAATTTTCATCACTTTTCAATCTGCAATCAAAATCAATCAATTTCAAATTTGGTCATGTTTCAGCAAGATACCAAGGCTATAGCTTTACTTTTTGGCCAAAAATCGCTCAGTTTCATCACTTTTCAATCTGCAATCAAAATCAATCAATTTCAAATGTGGTCATTTTTGAGCAAAATACCAAGGCTATAGCCTTACTTTTTGGCCAAAAATCGCTCATTTTCATCACTTTTCAATCTTCAATCAAAATCAATCAATTTCAAATTTGGTCATTTTTGAGCAATATACCAAGGCTATAGCCTTACTTCTTGGCCAAAAATCGCTCAGTTTCATCACTTTTCAATCTTCAATCAAAATCAATCAATTTCAAATTTTGTCATTTTTGAGCAAAATACCAAGGCTATAGCCTTACTTTTTGGCCAAAAATCGCTCATTTTCATCACTTTTCAATCTGCAATCAAAATCAATCAATTTCAAATTTGGTCATTCTTAAGCAAAATACAAAGGCTATAGCCTTACTTTTTGGCCAAAAATCGCTCATTTTCATCACTTTTCAATCTGCAATCAAAATCAATCAATTTCACATTTGGTCATTTTTGAGCAAAATACCAAGGCTATAGCCTTACTTTTTAGCCAAAAATCGCTCATTTTAATCACTTTTCAATCTGCAATCAAAATCAATCAATTTCAAATTTGGTCATTTTTGAGCAAAATACCAAGGCTATAGCCTTACTTTTTGGCCAAACATCGCTCATTTTCATCACTCTTCAATCTGCAATCAAAATCAATCAATTTCAAATTTGGTCATTCTTAAGCAAAATACAAAGGCTATAGCCTTACTTTTTAGCCAAAAATCGCTTAGTTTCATCACTTTTCAATCTGCAATCAAAATCAATCAATTTCAAATTTGGTCATTCTTAAGCAAAGTACAAAGGCTATAGCCTTACTTTTTGGCCAAAAATCGCTCATTTTCATCACTTTTCAATCTGCACTCAAAATCAATCAATGTCAAATTTGGTCATTTTTGAGCAAAATACCAAGGCTATAGCCTTACTTTTTGGCCAAAAATCGCTCATTTTCATCACTTTTCAATCTGCAATCAAAATCAATCAATTTCAAATTTGGTCATGTTTGAGCAAGATACCAAGGCTATAGCTTTACTTTTTTTGCGAAAAAATCGCTCATTTTCATCACTGTTCAATCTTCAATCAAAATCAATCAATTTCAAATTTGGTCATTCTTAAGCAAAATACAAAGGCTATAGCCTTACTTTTTAGCCAAAAATCGCTTAGTTTCATCACTTTTCAATCTGCAATCAAAATCAATCAATTTCAAATTTGGTCATTCTTAAGCAAAATACCAAGGCTATAGCCTTATGTTTTGGCCAAAAATCGATCAGTTTCATCACTTTTCAATCTTCAATCAAAATCAATCAATTTCAAATTTGGTCATTTTTGACCAAAATACCAAGGCTATAGCCTTATGTTTTGGCCAAAAATCGATCAGTTTCATCACTTTTCAATCTTCAATCAAAATCAATCAATTTCAAATTTGGTCATTTTTGACCAAAATACCAAGGCTATAGCCTTACGTTTTGGCCAAAAATGGCTCATTTTCATCACTTTTCAATCTGCAATCAAAATCAATCAATTTCAAATTTGGTCATTGTTGAGTAAAAGACCAAGGCTATAGCCTTACTTTTTGGCCAAAAATCGCTCATTTTCATCACTTTTCAATCTGCAATCAAAATCAATCAATTTCAAATTTGGTCATTGTTGAGTAAAAGACCAAGGCTATAGCCTTACTTTTTGGCCAAAAATCGCTCATTTTCATCACTTTTCAATCTTCAATCAAAATCAATCAATTTCAAATTTGGTCATGTTTGAGCAAAATACCAAGGCTATAGCCTTACTTTTTGGCCAAAAATCGCTCATTTTCATCACTTTTCAATCTGCAATCAAAATCAATCAATTTCAAATTTGGTCATTGTTGAGTAAAAGACCAAGGCTATAGCCTTACTTTTTGGCCAAAAATCGCTCATTTTCATCACTTTTCAATCTGCAATCAAAATCAATCAATTTCAAATTTGGTCATTGTTGAGTAAAAGACCAAGGCTATAGCCTTACTTTTTGGCCAAAAATCGCTCATTTTCATCACTTTTCAATCTGCAATCAAAATCAATCAATTTCAAATTTGGTCATTGTTGAGTAAAAGACCAAGGCTATAGCCTTACTTTTTGGCCAAAAATCGCTCATTTTCATCACTTTTCAATCTGCAATCAAAATCAATCAATTTCAAATTTGGTCATGTTTGAGCAAAATACCAAGGCTATAGCCTTACTTTTTGGCCAAAAATCGCTCATTTTCATCACTTTTCAATTTTCAATCAAAATCAATCAATTTCAAATTTGGTCATGTTTGAGCAAAATACCAAGGCTATAGCCTTACTGTTTGGCCAAAAATCGCTCATTTTCATCACTTTTCAATCTGCAATCAAAATCAATCAATTTCAAATTTGGTCATTGTTGAGTAAAAGACCAAGGCTATAGCCTTACTTTTTGGCCAAAAATCGCTCATTTTCATCACTTTTCAATCTGCAATCAAAATCAATCAATTTCAAATTTGGTCATTGTTGAGTAAAAGACCAAGGCTATAGCCTTACTTTTTGGCCAAAAATCGCTCATTTTCATCACTTTTCAATCTGCAATCAAAATCAATCAATTTCAAATTTGGTCATTGTTGAGTAAAAGACCAAGGCTATAGCCTTACTTTTTGGCCAAAAATCGCTCATTTTCATCACTTTTCAATCTTCAATCAAAATCAATCAATTTCAAATTTGGTCATGTTTGAGCAAAATACCAAGGCTATAGCCTTACTTTTTGGCCAAAAATCGCTCATTTTCATCACTTTTCAATCTGCAATCAAAATCAATCAATTTCAAATTTGGTCATTGTTGAGTAAAAGACCAAGGCTATAGCCTTACTTTTTGGCCAAAAATCGCTCATTTTCATCACTTTTCAATCTGCAATCAAAATCAATCAATTTCAAATTTGGTCATTGTTGAGTAAAAGACCAAGGCTATAGCCTTACTTTTTGGCCAAAAATCGCTCATTTTCATCACTTTTCAATCTGCAATCAAAATCAATCAATTTCAAATTTGGTCATTGTTGAGTAAAAGACCAAGGCTATAGCCTTACTTTTTGGCCAAAAATCGCTCATTTTCATCACTTTTCAATCTGCAATCAAAATCAATCAATTTCAAATTTGGTCATGTTTGAGCAAAATACCAAGGCTATAGCCTTACTTTTTGGCCAAAAATCGCTCATTTTCATCACTTTTCAATTTTCAATCAAAATCAATCAATTTCAAATTTGGTCATGTTTGAGCAAAATACCAAGGCTATAGCCTTACTTTTTGGCCAAAAATCGCTCATTTTCATCACTTTTCAATCTGCAATCAAAATCAATCAATTTCAAATTTGGTCATTGTTGAGTAAAAGACCAAGGCTATAGCCTTACTTTTTGGCCAAAAATCGCTCATTTTCATCACTTTTCAATCTGCAATCAAAATCAATCAATTTCAAATTTGGTCATTGTTGAGTAAAAGACCAAGGCTATAGCCTTACTTTTTGGCCAAAAATCGCTCATTTTCATCACTTTTCAATCTTCAATCAAAATCAATCAATTTCAAATTTGGTCATGTTTGAGCAAAATACCAAGGCTATAGCCTTACTTTTTGGCCAAAAATCGCTCATTTTCATCACTTTTCAATCTGCAATCAAAATCAATCAATTTCAAATTTGGTCATTGTTGAGTAAAAGACCAAGGCTATAGCCTTACTTTTTGGCCAAAAATCGCTCATTTTCATCACTTTTCAATCTGCAATCAAAATCAATCAATTTCAAATTTGGTCATTGTTGAGTAAAAGACCAAGGCTATAGCCTTACTTTTTGGCCAAAAATCGCTCATTTTCATCACTTTACAATCTGCAATCAAAATCAATCAATTTCAAATTTGGTCATTGTTGAGTAAAAGACCAAGGCTATAGCCTTACTTTTTGGCCAAAAATCGCTCATTTTCATCACTTTTCAATCTGCAATCAAAATCAATCAATTTCAAATTTGGTCATTGTTGAGTAAAAGACCAAGGCTATAGCCTTACTTTTTGGCCAAAAATCGCTCATTTTCATCACTTTTCAATCTGCAATCAAAATCAATCAATTTCAAATTTGGTCATGTGTGAGCAAAATGTATATATATGTATATATATATATATATATATATATATAGATATATAGATACTAATAATAATATATATATATAGAAACAGTGAGTACTGATGAATGTTCTAATCGAAATGGTTACTGAAAGGACAGTATATGTATGATTTATTCTTGTTATGTAATTTATATACGTTTTGGATGCAGCTTAGGATTAGGTTTTATATATGTATATATATATATATATATATATATATATATATATATATATATATATATATATATATATATATATATATATATATATATATATATATATATATATATATATATATATATATATATTATTCAGTTGTAGCCTGATGAGTCCGCATGAACGGACGAAAATAGCTGCAGATACAATAGTCTCGAAGAATTGGTGAGTCTATTGTGTTCCGAACTATCTTCTACTGTACCAGGAGCCTTTTCGCTGCGACATGTCATTAAATCGATTCAAAGTCTAATATTCGACCGTTTCAAAATCTGCCATTGAACTCTTCAAATTCACTCTCTCCCCGAGTCAAACTTCCATTTGTCGTTCAAGATGTCTACTATTTATTTTAATAATAATTTATATTTACATGTATACATATATATATATATATATATGTATATATAGTTATAGTATATATATTATGTATATACATATATATATATATATATGTATATATATATAATATAAATATATATATATATAGAGTATATAAATATATTATATATAGATATATACAGAGATATATATATATATATATATATATTTATATATATATATGTATATATATATATATATATATATATATATATATATATATATATATATATATATATATATATATATATATATATATATATATATATATATATATATATATATATATATATATAGTATCAAAAAGACAAAATCAAAAATATACTTCACTAAAATGTAGACTTTTCAATGAATATCGTCGTCAGATGAAGAAGATGATATTTATCGATGAAGACATTTACCGATGTACTGATGAAGATATTAATCGAAACGTCTACATGTAAGTAAAGTATGGTTTTGAATTTTTCTAATCTAGTATTTCTAATAGGCATATATTTATCCCAAAGCTCGCTCCTAAAATTATCGGCATCCAGTTACATCTACATGTTATACTATAAAGTAATAGATAGTGTCAGTGGCAAGTAGAGAGAAAACTAGTAAAATTTGTATTTTGGACTGGAGCCAGATGAATGCTAAACTTCACTGCGTGGTGACCCATATTCAAGGTTTGACCGTAGATTCCAATGAGGGAGGGGGACGACACAGTTCACTTGGATTATAATTAGTTACGCATAATGTCAAACTAATTTCAACATGGATTCCTCACTAATGCTACATTTCATGTACACTATTCAAGTCCACCGAGAGTAATCGTGGGCCGCAAAGCAAATGAAAATCAACCATCCTCCCGGTTGCGTTATTAAGGAATATGAAAGCTATTGTACTCACAAAAGAATCATTTTACAACTGTTAAATGGCTCTGTCATGTTTGGTGTCCAGTGCAACCTATCCCTGTCACGTGCCATTTGCCTCCATCATGAAACCCCTGACGATAACTAACTGTACAACAAACGCTCTACAAATATTCGATAATTATAGCTAAAATAACTGAGTCACAGAAAAGATATCAAATCTGCACAGGGAATCATATAGAATAATGGTCATTGTGCAAAGCGGTCAATATAGTTTTCATAAAATTCTGTCAGGCTTTAGGGGAAAACTGTGCCCAAGAATCTTTAGAAATGCTGCAATTCATCGGATCTTATCAAATTGAATGCAGAATGGAAGAGGTATGCATACAGATTTCATGAATTTTGCTGAATCCAAAACAAGTAATTTTATCCAAAGCCTAAACACTGATATTTTTACATACTTCATATGTTCCTAAGTTAAAAAAAATGATATTAATTAACAAATCTCTTGCTCAATCTGAATGAAATTCATTCAGTTATCACTCACGATAATGCTCACGATATTCATATCTCCGCACAATAACTCCGTTCAGTACATCGGTAATAACTTCAAAATTTTGAGTCGTAACGACCCCAAGTTTATCAAGTACCGGAGAGCAATGACATAATGCTAATCACACCAAGGACAGTTTAAGTTACTAGTGGGATTACTATAAGCAAGTGGAGACGTACAGGCCAGTTTCCACCAGTCGCTTTTGCAGCGCGATTAAGGGACTCAGTGGCATACCGAAGTACTTGTGAGTGGGAGATGTTTGGAAAAGAAATTTATCTACATGTTTGAACAAGGCAACATAACTGGCACAGTACCGCCAATTAAAAGGTGGGGGCTACATAAAAATAGAGGGGGGTATAAACAACACAATTGCTTGATAAGGGCTAGAAAAATCGCTGGCTGGCAACAAGTGGGGGCTGAAGCCCCACAGCTCCCCAGCGACGCTATGTTTGTACAATTAACGACATGGCATCATGATTAACGACACGCCATTTTCGTTACGCCAATTTTTACCGACTAGCGAGGAAGTTACCGACAGTTTCTTTAAGTGTGACACCAGCACACGTTTCAATCGGTACGACTTTGAAATGATTAGAGGTCGTCGGCAACGTTTTTGCACGACTACAGCGAGAGTCGCCTTGGTAATGTGAAATGTCCAGACACTGAGAAATATCATCGAGCAGTTCTACTGAAATGAACTGCGAACGAGAAACCAGTTGCAGAACGAAAGGGATTATTGTTTTCTGCTCATACTCAGGGCGCTAAAGTCGCTCATTTGTGAGACAGAAGCGACTGGGAACTGGACGTAATGCAAACATTTCATTCACAGATGCTGCATTTTGTATGCTTCAAACTACGTGATCCTGTGCTATAAGACATCTAAGAATAAATATTTCCTACAATTACAACATTAACTATAGAGGAATGCTTCACTTCTATCCAAGAACTCACTGCATTCTTGAAATATATACAAATAAATACTTAATATGCGCTCAAACATTTCCTACAAATGTTCATATACTTACATACAAGGCAGTCTAAGGATTCTCGTGCGGGGAATAGGCAAAGGTAAAGATAATACATAATTGGTGGTTGAAATAAAAGTGAAGATGGGAAATATATACAGCTATCTGTGCAAAATACAAGTATCAGGAGATTTCTGAGGTTTGGGTACTAAAACTTGAAAAGTTTAACTGATAAAATACTATATATCCTTCAAAAAGTAGCTCTGCTCAACAGATATTATCTTATATAATTCCGCTTACCCCCCACAGCAGGGGTGCCGTAGAGGTGGGCTTAGTCCCCTTTGCTAAATAAGGAGAGTTTTCTGGGAGCTCGAACCCTTCTCTAATGGATATATGATAGTTTGGCGAATTCCTAACTTGATACAATGAATCAACTCATTATCATGCTTTTCTGTATATATGGCCTCATTAATTTTAAGTTATGTATTAAATTTGAAGTTTGAATAAGTAGTTGGTATAAAATGGGTGTGGCCCATAGGGATGGCCTACAGAACAAACTTAGTCCGTGATGTAAGAGACGGAATCCGATACATCTTCCTTGCATGGGGGCGGGGGTAAAACTCCGTGGGGGCGGGGGTAAAACCGCAAATCCTACTACTTCAAGCTACGTCATGCAATCTTGGTAGACAAATGGTAGCCACTTTGTCCGCCACGTATGTAATCAAGCCTTATTGTGTCGCAAAATCCCTTATTTCAGTAACTGCTCTAACCTTCTGAGAGCTGAAGTGATACGCAAACAAAAACTCTATGAATAGCCCGAGATGCCTAGACAGAACAAATACCAAAAAATGAGATAGGATTTCTAGAGAATAAAGAGCCCTAAGAGATCCCTCTTGCCTGGCCTTCGTTAGGACTAACTTCTATAGAGTGTGACTATACACTGCTATTTATGATGGATATCGAATTAAAACTTTTTAGAAATAAATACCACGCGAAGCGTGTACTGTCTAATTTTGTGTGTGGTAATAGTGTGCATAAATATTATTTTTAATACATGTTTTAATGTACAACTAGTTCCTAAAATCATACATAATTGACGTCATGCAATCTTCATCCTATGTCTCGATTCCAATTCGAAATCTCTCTGTGAGTAAAGTCCATTATCTTTAATTTCCTGGAAAGTACGGGGTGTCACATTCAAAAAATGCCCCTACACGCTTTCCTCAGGTTTACACAACAGTACTTTAATGATATCAGAAACCCTAGGTACACTAGGTTTCATGGCTCAATACTTATGTGGGACTATACCATTAGTTCATGGTTGGGAAAATGCGGTCCGCTACGCGGGGTTCTGTGCGCCCGCCCAAGTCTGCAGCTAGCTGTAAAGCGAATTGTGGCCAGAAACATTTTTCCAACTAACTATATTGCACTGGATTCAGAATGTATTATTTTCAATTGCTATACTGTCTCTATACTATACAATCTTACAGTGCACAGCCTGACTTTAAACTATTCACCCATCTCTCCAAAGGGGCCTATGCTAGTTTAATGAATTCATTTGGAAAAAAGTACGATTAATGAATTCAATACTTCGTAGCATGAACACGCTCTTTAATATGGCATTCTGTACATTTCGCGTTATTGTGTTTAACTTATGCAGAACTTTGCATATATTTAAATTTGAAATTGAATAAAATATGGCGAGTGGTCATGGGCGTTCTGTTCCTGTTCTTAAACCTCTACCTGATATATACGGCCTGATTTCAAAACGTAAAGCCGCTTTAAAGTCCTAGGCCAAATGTTGCGCCCTCGCATTGAAAGGGTCGCCTACTGCTGCATTAGAGCAACAAATACATGAGAACCTCTTAGTGTTGCCGTGGATTTCCAGTCTAGTTGAATCTAATTTCAGGTCTTAAAGCACTTTTGACAATCAGCTTATGAATTTCAAAAAATACAAGCTAAAGTTTTAACTGTCAATCTAGAGTGATATTTGTGCAGCTCATCGCTTGTGGCTATTCTTCATAAGAGTCGTGTTTTACCTGGGTCTCACCAACTCAAAAACTGTTCTTTTTTAACATAGGAAAGGTAGAAAGCTCCTTGATGCTTACACAGATTTCCTTCCAGACTTTCAGAGCTGAGTAATCTTACTGGCAAAACGATTATCGGACACGGGTGGCCAGAAAAATTTCCGAAGGTTACCATCATGTAAAAAGGTGATACTGGCAATTACGTGTGATATGACAGAAAATATGACTGAATACATGAAGCAAGATCTTATCATATCGCCGTAAAGGCTGATTTCGACTAGGTGAATTTACCAGCGATTTCGCCGTGAATGTGTTAGGGATGTGGATTTGGGCATGCGTAGTTATGCAGCAAAAGCTCAAGACACAACTGAACATGCTCAAATATCATTGAATTCGCAGCGAAGCCGCTGGTAATTTCACCTAGTGGACATCAGCCACAAATAACAAAAGATAAATGTCACCGAAGCTAGATGAAGTAGAGTAGTTTGACATACCAAAGCCAGGTCCTCAAGGTCAATCTCTGATATGTTAACCAAAGAAGATAAGGAATCTCTGATTAGATATTCATTTTCCCCAATACCTTTTCAATCAAGAAAAAAATACAACTGTTTAATGGTATTATAAATATGTAATGAAATATTTTCATACACGGAAGGAAAATGAAGCTGGAACTCCGTTAATCTCAAAAGCAGTCTTAATAATGAGATTTCTACACGACAGGTTCAGCAGTTTGTTCATCAATCCTGGAAGAGGCTTGTGTTCTCATTGAGTACAACCCTGGTCCAAATTGCTAAAAGTGCTTTCAACAAGCTGGAAAATTTTCTGATCTTTAAGAGTTCAGATTCTGATATCAGATTGTGTCAAATCGTATATTACTGATAGAAAACGTCAGGGTATTTCTTCTTGGCCTTAACACATTTTAGCATCTAGCTTGTCTATAGTAGCAAAACTCAATCTTATCACATACTGTTTCGATGTAACTTTCAAAACCAATGGGAAAGAGTTAAAGGAGTGCCATGAAGTGCAAGAGACAAATACAGCGAAAATGTGCTATTGTGCGATGTCTGTACTAGTCGTTCTCCTATCAAAAAGGTGTGAATCAAGTCAGGGAATTGCAGAGAGAGGAAATATGAAGAGAACTGGGAATGAAAATATCAGGTATGTATTTATGAATACAACTTAGATCAGTCCTAATTTTGAATTGCACCTGAGTTTAATAAGACTAATTTAAATGGCAACTAAGAGAAAATAAGACTAATTTAAATGGTAGCTACCATTTGTGAAATTCCTCTCGAGCCAATTGTTGATAATACGAAGTTTGGTCACCTCCTTTACCTAGAAGAAAGTTCCAGGACAATTAACAGAAACTACAAGAAATAAATGAACAAGTGGCAAAGTGGTTAGAGCGCTTGACTGCTGAGCGGAACATCCATGGTTTGAGCCGAACCCTCGGATCATAGTTGAGATGCTGGCTCACTGTCCACACAGCAGCAAATGGGTGCCTGGTGGCAACACTGGGGAAGTTAAAGGCGATGAGGAAAGGAACTAGCCACCCTAGTCACTATGCCATCGGCTCGGGACAAGTGTCCTCTCTAACAGGCATTCCCCAATGTATGGAATCGTACATGGGACTAACCTTTACTTTTACCAGAAAGAGAGTATATACCAGGCATTAGAAGAACCAAACAGTTCCGTAGAAGAGTCAACAAATGCTAGCTAATGCAAGACTGATGGTTCTGTATTCTAGTTCAAATCAGAAATACAATTATAGTAAAGGTGAAAGGTATACCTTTAAGTTGAGGGAAAGGACCATTGAAAGGCAATCTTCTGATAAGGCAGCAACATCAAATGAAAACAAAACCTCTTCGGAATGTTTCTCGATGTAACGCAATATCTAAAATTAGAAATTCCATATAGATTGTTCAAATACATCCACGAAAGAGACCTTGGTATATGAATTACAAAGTTCTGCAAGGAGTGCAATTGACTTTCAGCAAACAAAAGTTCTGTGTTGTCCTTAGCTAAAGTATAGAATGTGACGGCCAACCTAATTATGCTGTGAATCTAAGCTGTTGGCAGTAGAATGTCAAGATGCTTACTAAGGGCTATAACTCAGTTAGTGACTTAACCAACTAGCCATATAGGGGCATTCACACAACTCCTTTTAAATGGGAGAACAAAGTATGAGTTTTTCAAATCCAAGCCAAAGATACATGTTTAATTAGTGCACAAATTGACCGTATGAATCAGTCCTGCGTCTAGACTTCTGTCAAACTCCAAAAAGATTGACTCCCAAGCCCTTGGCTTCAGTTAAACCCAGGTTGAGGACATAACTTTGCAATATATCACAGACAATAAAGGATACAAATAAATACAGAGATACAAAGAATTATAATAATACAGACAAATAACAAAGGTATGAAAATGAAGAAAGATCAATATAACCTTGAATTGCATTTGTTCAGCAATTTCATAGCTTCTTGTAAATCTACGTGTTGAAACCAATAGAAGACAAACCTGAAACAGAGAGGCCAGCAAATAAAAATCCACGCTTACATTTTGTTGAATGTATACTCTTGAGTACCAAATAATCACCCCCTCCCCCCGATTTTTAATTTTTGAATTTTTTTTACCCCGCAGTCATTCCTACCCTCCATTTATTAACTTTGCAGAAATTTTCAGTAGATTGCGTTTTTCAAAGGAATATTTTCATTTACTTAGAGACTAGCCAGAAATTTATTTAATACTCGATTACAGTATGACTATAAATTCCTTTAACTTGCTTTTCATTGACAATATTTGCTTAGTCAGTCTTCCTAAGATGTTCTTCACAATATCCATGTGCTATATTTTCCAACTCCCCATTTGCTCCAGCTTCCCAATTATTATTTTTCAGAACATTTTCCAACCCCCCTAGTGTTCCCACCCCCCCGTTTATTCAAGAGTAGACAATTCATCCGAACTAATTCTATGCCTAATTGATGATAAAGAAAACAGGCAGATTTTTCATTGCCTGCATGCAGTACAAATGCATTGAAATATATCGTCCCAAATACCAAACTTGGGACAGGAGTACAAAATGAGCTAAAATATAAAACAATTTTATAACTTACGTTTTTGGGCGTAATAAGATCATCCAACGATCTCAGACAAGATTCTGCCAGAGCATCAACCTCGTAATGACTGGCTATAGAAAGGAGGCTAGGGAGTATTTCTGGGTAAATGATACATGTGCCAGTATGCAGGTATTCCAGGAAGATCTTGAACTCTTCTGCTTCAAATTCAGTGACCAGACACTTAGGTATAGAAACGAAAAATATCAGAAAACACTAGATATGTATTTAATAAACAACAGACAGAAATGGCAAGAAGTCGTGGACTTTAAATCAAGCAAAAAGCAAGCTCAAATGAAGCTTCCTTACTGCTGATGAAAAACATTTGTTTGTGTTGTTGTTTTACCATAGCGCAGATCTCTAGCAGACTAATTCAATGAAAGAATAACGTTGGGTTGAGCACAGTAACTACGTCAGTTTGAGCATAAAAATTATACCGAATGAAACAAATTACTGTACAATTCAATGACTATGCGAACAAGACAAAAACGTAACACAGTGTTAACGCAAAACAATGCAAGATCCAGGAGCATAACTAGCGCTTTCATGAGTAATGACTTCGGTTGATGTTCAATCAGCTCTTGAGACTTTTTTACAATCATAAAAGTTGAAATGAATCCCATAGTCAGGCCTCATTTCACTGAACATACTACTAATCATTATATATCATTACAGCCTCCTCTGGGTTATCATTATATATCAGTACAGCCTCCTCTGGGTTATCATTAAATATCATTACAGCCTCCTCTGGGTTATCATTATATATCATTACAGCCTCCTCTGGGTGTTATCAGGAGTCGTTACAAATATAATTCCCTCACTTTTCCAGCTTTCCAGACTAATTGTTTAAAAAGTCCTCGACTTTTTCACAAATTTTTCCAGCCCTTTTCGCCGGACCAAGGAAATATGTTGGCACATTTACCGGACAAAGAAGGAGGGAAAGTATCGAGAGAGTGGAAAAATTCCCTGAGCACACAAAAATCCCTGACTTTTCCAGGTTTCAAAGTTTCCAGGTTTCCCTGACCTCAAATTTAATTCCGACTTTTCCAGGCTTTCCAGGTTTTCCAGACTCCTAACTTGCTCTTTTAGAAGTCATTTTCACAACACATACGTAAGGACATAACAGGAGTCTAATGTCACTGGGTCCTCCACCATACCGGCTACCTATTCTTTATCCACCACTATCGTTATTCACTGCGTTGCTCTAACTTGCCTGTAAGTAAAATTCCCAGCCAAGAGGAATTTGTACCGGAATGGGATTCGTACCGGGGTAGGGTTTGAACTTTACGTAGTAAGCAGCTATTTCACTACCTCTGTAACGCCGGATCTCGTTGGAAACTCTTCATCTATGCTCTTAAAACTCTGGCTCCTCTTTTTCAGTCTTTCAAATGACAACCTCTTTTTCAAACCAGAAGAGAATGACGGTGAGGATGGAGATTTGTTTAAAGATTTCTTCATAAGTCTCGGAGATGAGCTTGGCGTACTCTTCGAAGAACCGCCATCATAAAACATCGCTTGGAAAACTCTGAAAATCAATCAGTCAGTTTTCTAATAACAACTAACACATCAAAAGAATCAATAATCTAAAATAATCTAAGGGAATCTAGACTAATAACAGTAATCTATCGTCTTAAAGATATCTAGAGAATCTAAAAAAATCCAAAATAATCTAGGATAAATTCTTAGCTACAAAACCCTCTTAATATCTACTTGCTCTGGATGATTTAGGCACAGATTTTTTTCTGCCAACGTATCACACCCTAATCATTGGAAGAGATGATACGACAAGAAAAACTCCTACTTAAAAGGTTGACATGTCTCTTGTTGTCAAGAATATACCAAGAATCGCAATAGAAGCTCACATCCGTTTCACGAGGAGGTAGGTTTGATCACAGATAAAAAAAGTCAACATCACATGACGTAGCTTCAACACAAAAGAAACATTCAAACGATTTAACTTTACAGTAATTCCACTCGGAATTTAACTATACTAAAATCCGGCCTATAAAATAAATACATGGGCACTAGGAAGACCTACCTGCTTTTAGCAGCCAGAACTGCCTTTATGGCCGGAAGGGATTTCTGATGATACACTCCTAAACAAGAAATAGTAGAGATGTAACTATTTCTTCAATCTCCTGTATTTGCAAAAAATTACTAGTCATCAATATTATATATGGAATATAAATGCACTGATACTGATATTTTCTGTTTTAAGTTCACGTACTATCACACAAAATATATTCCAATTCTCAGTTTCAGATGTTTCAGACGTTTGTGAACTTAGCACTGATGAACATTGAATATGGAAGCATCTGAAACTGAAAAATGGAATATATTTTGTGTGATTCATGGATGCTCGGATGCTAAATATATACATAAATGTATATTTAGATGGAAGGAATTCATTCCATTATCTACAGTCCGAATGTCAGTAGTTTGCTACAAGACGATAGAAAATATTTATGAACATGATGATTCCTAGTGATTACTATTATGTGGGTGGATAAAAAAAGTTAAAGGTGAGTCCCATGTACGATTCCGTACGTTGGGAGAGCGCCCGATAGATGAGATTGTGTCTATTATCATTCATAATGATTAAAGGCCATTTATGACTTGGCCACTCGCCCGTCATGTAGATGGATAGGAATCATAAATATCACACTCTAATCACACTCTTACCTACAATGAAACAAACATCATAAAACAGGTGATTCAGGATTCCATCGAAAGATGAAATCAGATCTTTCTGAAGTTGATCAGTATCATCAATTGTCTGTTGAAACCAGTCAGGAAAGCTGTTTGGCCTAGATCAAAAAGACGACAATATATGGCTGTGTGGACTCTGCTGGGCATCTCGTATACTATCATACTATCAGCAAATTATGCATTTATTTAAAGTAGGCTAAAGATGATAACAGATTAACTAAACCTAATTGAAACCTAATACAGATATATAGATATATTTATATATATACATATATACATATATACATATATACATATATACATATATACATATATACATATATACATACATATATATATATATATATATATATATATATATATATATATATATATATATATATATATATATATATATATATATATGTATATATATATATATATATATATATATATATATATATATATATATATATATATATATATATATATATATATATATATATGTATATATATATATATATATATATATATATATATGTATATATATATATATATAATAGTAATAAGTCAAAGCCGCACTGCCTGATGAGTGTCTACGCAAGAACCTCGGAGTAGCAGAAATATGTTTTACCATATATATAAAAATATATATATATATATATATATATAAATATATATATATATATATATATATATATATAAAATATATATATATATATATATATATAAATATATATATATATATATATATATATAAATATAAATATATAAATATATATAAATATATTTACATAAATACATACTTAAATATATATATATATATTATATATATTAAATATATACATACATATAAACATAAATATAAATATATAAATATATATATATATATATATATATATATATATATATATATATATATATATATAATATATAAATATATATAAATATATATATATATATATATATATATATATATATGTATAAATATATTTATATATATACATATATATATATATATATTTATTATATATATATTATATATATATTTATATATATATATATATATATATATATATATATATATATATATATATATATATATATATATATATATATATTTATACATATATATTTATGTTTATATGTATGTATATATTTAATATATATAATATATATATATATTTAAGTATGTATTTATGTAAATATATTTATATATATTTATATAAGTAAGCTACGATAAAATTCGTATGAAACTATAACAAAACCTATTTTAAGACCCTAAGCAGCCTAAATCGGCTATAAGTGCAATTTACATAAGAACCTGCTTAGACTAAATTAAAACTCTCAGCTACAAGCTAGTACTCTATATAAATGTCCACGCCGCATAGTGCTAATTTTACGATGGGCCATGAAAATTGCATTAATAAATATGTGTTAAGTACCTTCTATTCATTGCATCTTGTCCAATTTTTCCATTTGATCTATCAAACGTAAAAAAAGTCACAAGATCAAAGCTTACGCTGCTAACTTTGCATGAAACTAAATTTAGAAAATGAAACAAAAACAGGTTTCAGTTTACTGCTAATTTTCTGGAAATTCTATTTGCTGCTTTCGCTAGTATGAAACCTCCAAGTTTCTTACAATATTTTATGGGACTTGAAAAAGATTTTTAAAGTCTTTTAATCTCTAAAAAGCAGACGCTAATAGACCCTCTTTTGGCAGCTAGGAAGGCGGATAGGCCAATAAACAGCCGTGAGATGATTACAGAAAATTGACCTTTCACTATCATAAAACAGCGGTTCCATTTAATCCAAAATGAAGTATTGGATACGTCAATGCAGAAACCGATTGGTAAAGAGTTCTTGCCAAACAACTGCAAACGAAGCAGTCGAGGTTGTAGAACGTGGTTTTGGGCGGAGATATCACCGGTGATAGAAAAGTGATGGACGAATACGACTAAGTGTTTTGTGATTATACAGAGGATTTCAATATCGACACTTGATCCTCATGTGGAAAACAAGCTGTAATAGGAAGTTCTATTGACTTAATCACCTACATCACATGATATACGCTCACCTCGTCAAAACAACTTCATTAGGAAATGATATACAAAAATAGGAACAAACGTGACTCATCATTGCAAAAACACCCATGAAGGAGCAGAATTGGAAGGGTATAGAAAGCAACAAATACCAATATAAGAAGGGAAGGAGCGAAAAGCTAAGTGTATCACGAGAGACTATTTTGTGTTTCACGCAGAAACGTTCGTTTCAGGAATACACCCGCACAGGGAGCACTTGTGTTTCAAACAAAATCTTTCAGATTTAGCTAGTTTAGTCTCGCCAACAATCTTTGAAGCAGAGACCAGTTTATAAGCAGCGCAAACCGGCAACAATTTTCAAACATAAAAATCTGTGTTTAAAAGAAAAATTTTGTCCACGTGCGCTAGGCCCAACTAAACATAATCACATAAGCAAGCATAAAGAGACATAGACATATTTAAGCAACCAAACTAAACAAGCCAACACGAATAAACACAGGGCTTTCTAAAATTACCAAACCTTTGATTGAATAACTTCTGCAAAGGACTACTGGTTTTGTCTTTTGTTTTCAAAGTGACCTGTTCATTATTGATCTCGTCATTAATTATTTCGTCAAGCATTTGTCGTCTTGTTCGCTCCTAATTAAAAAAGTAAACATCGCCGAATAGAATAAGCAAGACATATGAATTCCTCTACAAGCCTACTTCATTAATATGCCAATTTCCTATCATTATTTGGTGATTACAGTTTCTTAAATTTTTGATAATGAAACAGAACAATTTACAAATATGCATCAAAACTGCATATAGTAAAGTAGACAAAAGAGAACAGGTGTGAGAACATCATTTGCAAAAGAAGCCTATTCGCTATGTAGCAATATTCAAAATACATACATACATATATATATATATATATATATATATATATATATATATACATACATACATACATACATACATACATACATACATACATACATACATACATACATACATACATACATACATACATACATACATACATACATACATACATACATACATACATACATACATACATACATACATACATACATACATACATACATACATACATACATACATACATACATACATACATACATACATACATACATATATATATATATATATATATATATATATATATATATATATATATATATATATATATATATATATAGAATTTGATAAAAAGAGGTCTGAAAATAAGGAACTTTTAGAACTAGGCCCTTAGCTAGGTTCCTTAAAAAAAAAATAGCGTATATATATATATATATATATATATATATATATATATATATATATATATATATATATATATATATATACGCTATTTTTTTAAGGAACCTAGCTAAGGGCCTAGTTCTAAAAGTTCTTTATTTTCGGACCTCTTTTTATCAAATTCTAGTACTAAAAGTTCCTTAAAAGTTTCTTAATTTTCACTGCACATAGAGTGCCAAAAAATAGCACAGACACTGAAATTGTATTGAAAAGCATTGAAATTCTGAATTTTACCTTTAATTATGGCTAGAACTCAACCTCAAAAGCACAAATGCTAAAGGAAATAAGTTCTATATATGCAAAAGCATAATTTCAATCAAGAAGTATCATGTCTATTCCATTGATATCATCCAACGTAATGTAATCTTCACTTGAATCTGAGTGCAGCACTCGGAATTTGAAAATGAAAAGTTCCTTAGGGATTTTTCCTTTAGTAGTATAAGTTCATTAAATATTTCGGCCTTCTACATGTAGGTTCCTTATAAAGTGGTTCCTTATAAAAAAAAGCGTGTACATATATATATATATATATATATATATATATATATATATATATACAATCAGTAGCTAGCGAGTAACCAGGATTTCTCCTTTTTCGGTGAAGACGGAAAGGTTGATATAATGCTCAGAAAAACCAGGAGAAAATTAAAATTTGCCACCACCTGGTTACTCGCTATATATATATATATCCCAGGTGGTGGCAAATTTTAATTTTCTCCTGGTTTTTCTGAGCATTATATCAACCTTTCTGTTTGCACCGAAAAAGGAGAAATCCTGGTTACTCGCTAGCTACTGATTGTGTGTGTGTGTATATATATATATATATATATATATATATATATATATATATATATATATATATATATATATATATATATATATATATATATATATATATATATATATATATATATATATATATATATATATATATATATATATATATATATATATATATATATATATATATATATATATATATATATATATATATATATATATATATATATATATATATATATATATATATATATATATATATATACATATGTATATATATAATGGAAAATTGAGAGAAGACTTATGAGAAGACTGCCTTAAGAGAAGACGGAAAATTGAGACGTCTAAAAGACCATAAAGACTATGAAGGAAGGAGGGAATTTAAGCCTATTTGATTTATAAGGTCTTACGAGAAAATCTAATCGTGCTAACTCACAAGAACATCTGCTTAAATTTACAAATGCATTTAAGAACAGGTATTAAAAACACAACAGTTCAACCAGATAAACCCGAATATAGTACTATCCATGACAGAAAATATATCCTTATCTCAACCTTTATAGACGTAACTGAATGGATGACGGTTTTCTAAGCCACTAAGGTACTTACTGAAGCTGATCGGTTCTCACGTAACATGATAGAGGACTGAATACACTATTTTTTTATGAGAACAACTTTATAAGACCACCCGACTCAACGTTGGTGGGGAATTAAAAACAAACTAAGAGCAAGTCGAGGCCGGAGCACTGTCGTAAAATGTATTTTAGGACAACGATGCATACGCTTTCCAATAAAAACATATTGACATGAACTTGGCGAAACTAGTTACTGTGCTAGCATGGTGTAGCAAGACTTTTGGCAAGGACTATACATCTGTATCAACTTATATCTTTCGTCTTCTGAAAATGTTATTGCAATTAATGCCTGTTTCAAACACTACCAATGTTGTCTTGTATATTGTCCAATGACTAAATTGACTACACTTCAACTGTTTAAGAGCAGATTAAGAACAATTCAGCCTCAAAATTTTAAAGAATTAAGAACACCCAGCCTGAAGCTCAGTTTTACTGATTCTTATAAAAAAGAGAGTATATTGTATAACAATTTTCGAAGGACATTCAAGCAATGTTACTTCCATCCAGTAAATCTTGTTCTGTTAGTTTCGGGAAGCGAAAGATGTTTCTCGTAAGGCATTTTTACCCGTTGCTATTTCATAAAAATATGCGGAACTATGAAAATCCTAGGACGTCTGTCTTGTAGATTTGGAACCTCCAAATCATGTCTACTAACAAATCGTCTTATTAAATCTCAATAACTAGCCCCAAATATTGCTGACTGTAGCCTGGGGGGGAACATAATTGCTCCCATTAGGGGTGTCAAGTATTGATGCTCGATGAAAGGGCGTGGCTTGATTAATGAAAGGTAATGTCATGCTTGAAAAAAGAAACTTAGTTAAATAGATGGGGGGAGGGGGGGAGTCAAGCAACACTTCATCTTGTTCGTTTTCCATAAACTTCATAACATACTGACGCAAAAGTAGCGAAAAAGAGCGACACAAATTAAATTCTTCAGAACTGACCCTTCAACATAAGAGCAGTTAAAAATCTGTTCGACAAATCGTCTTCATTCATGATCATTGGGAGTGTTGCGTCCCATATACCTTACCTCCCCTTAACCATAGTTTCATCTCCGATTGCAGCCCGGAGCAATGTAATCACGTAAGTAATATAGATATGTCTAAAAAGAAAAACGTCTAATTTACCTGCATTGTGGCAAATTTTGGAGATTTATAACTTGCTCTCTCTCCATTAACTATTTTGGTCATCAACCAGTTCCTAAAATCCTCATTCTAAAAGAAAAATAAGCATATCCTCAATAAGTAGAAACAAAAATCTTTACCTCACGCAAGGTAAAAAGTAGAACAACAAGCATTCGTTATTTCATTTTGTTGAAAGAGCCAATACTATTTTGAGCAGAACTGTGGCTCAATGTATTTTCTACTTTAATGCTGGGAAGCTCTCAAACTTTCCTAGCTTACACAGAATTACAACAGCGCTATCATGGAAAATAGCTAATTTGCATAGCAGTGTAAAACACCAAAGTAAGCACACATAAATCAAAATTTTCATGAAGATATCCTTCTTCTTTAAGACAAAATTGAATCTGAGCTGTTCCTAACTCTACACAGATTGACAGCGAAGAACAATCCTATTCGTTGCATAACAGGACAGTGGAAATATTTCTTATACTCTCGCATAACTGACAAAATTACACGGATATTAAGCTTCCAATCTTTAATATAACCAAGGCAATCTCTCTAGGCAGTACTTGGATGTATGATAAAACCAGCATAGGTCTGCTCTTAATTTGCACTTTGATTCTTTGATATACTTAAGCCTCGAGTTTCTACAAAACTACCCTGGAACACAAACAGTGTGGTAATACTCAGGAGCTTTGTGGCTCATTCATTAACAGCTTGGTCAAGCCAACCAGTAACTGAAGCGGATGAAGTGCATATGAATTAGAATGTCTATTACCATAAAACCAGAACGAGAATGAAAGAGATCGTAAACAAGAAAGTGCTATCTAACACTGTTTTTTCACCGGAATCTCTTGTCGGCGCTTTGAGGTTAATACTATGATCTCTAAACCATGGATAATATGTCAGAAAATCCTGATTTACAACCAGTGGGTGGATCAATGATACAGATATCTCACATTGGTTTGGATCCTAGGATTACAAAATGAATCAAAAAAAATATTATCACCTCGTCAAAAAGTCCTGTAGAGGGCAGAGGAGGCCCAAATGGAATGACCAGGCCTCGTGTTATGACGGCAACCTACCACAGAGATATGTCCTATTTTACTCATGGCCATTTGAAAAAATAATGGAGCTGGTTATACGAGATACAGAGCAATATCGATTTGGAAATGTCTGTCTCCTTTCAACGGACAAAGTGAATGAAAAAGCAACACAACAATTGTAGATCAACTAAAGATGAATAAACTTCATATCAGTACTGAATTTATACTAATATATAATTATCAACAAAGGCTGTGCATTAGAAGATATTGTCTGCTGTCAGTCACGTTCTACTGCTAGTACCCTGCTACATTCATTCATTCATTTTCACTTCATGAAATTTATGACAAAATACAACAAGAAATCTATGAAAAAGAACTTGAAGCTAAAACAAGACTCCAATTTATAGTTGGCATTTATAGTTGGTACGTAAAACAGTCTCAGGGAGGGTGCCAACTTCTTTCTTTCTTTCAAGAGTTTTATAGCGCGATAGGAAGACTCTTCACACGTCCCGACTAATTTGCTTACTTAAAAGGCCAGTTTTTTTACTTCTGTCATTTGGATCCTTCTTTTGAATTCCTTTTCCTTACAAGTTTCATATAAATACTTTCACTCTTATACTGAAAGTACCTCTATCTAGGTTACCAATTATGCTGAATCAGCTTTACAGGCATGTTCATACGTCAACATAGATGGAGAAATGTCTTAATTTTTTGTCGCCGTTAAGATCTTAAAGTTCATTATGGAGCTGTGCTTTTTTATATCGGAGTTAAAAACTACTATCTGACATTCAACCGATGAGTTTTCGGTGATACATACGATGGCAGTATCTTTCACGTGACTTGCTAGCACTATAATGGTAGCTTACTTGCCAAACCAATCATACATTAATGTTACTGGCATTACTATTGTTGTTGCTGTTGTTGCTGTTGTTGCTGATGCTATTGTCGTCGTTGTTGTTGTTGTTGTTGTTGTTGTTGTTGTTGTTGTTTACAAATTTGTGAGCAATGTTCATATGCTTTGGCAAATCCTAAAACTGTCCGGCAATAACCGAGAACCAACTCATACTAAAATGTGCAGTCAGGTTTGAATCAAATCCTTGTAATGAGATATGATGTGAACTTTCAATTCTGTTGTTGTTTTAATTGGAATAGTACCTAGAATACAAAACAAAAATCAATACATACCTGATACTGACGAGTCTTCCCATCCTCAATGTTGTTATTTACAGATGCACTCGGAGGCAATGGTCGTATGACAATGTAAACATGTAGGAAATTTGATTTGATTGCACTCGGCCTAAATTTTGTACGTGAAGAAGAGAGAAACACCAGGCAGACAATATCATTGCCTATGTGACGCTTTCGTTGCAGCTATGAAAGATATAAGAAAAACAATATAGGGTCACAATATCATTTTATGAATGTAAAAAATGTATGTTATACAGTATATAGTATAAAATGTATAGTTTATAGTATACAGTATATAATATATATGTATATATATTGAAACTTCATAATATCATAACAATAATATTACATTTACATAGAAGCATACACCTCTCTGCTGTTAGGTAGTGCATAACTGGCTTGTCTGCTAATACAAAGGTAATATTTAATACTGTCATTTATAATATCTAAATATATAAAATTCAAGAAATATAATTACGCAATTTCAAACGTTTCGGCACAAGCCTTCATCAGTAATTACTGATGAAGGCTTGTGCCGAAACATTTGAAATTACGTAATTTTATTTCTTGAACTCTTTGTATACTTTAAAATTACTTGGTTGGTTGTATGGTTGTAGCTTTTTGATGTTTATATAAATATATATATATATATATATATATATATATATATATATATATATATATATATATATATATATATATATATATATATATATATATATATATATATTACTCAAATAAATAATAGAAATCGTGAACAAAGAGTGGGAAGTTTGAATCGGGGAGAGAGTGAAAGTGAAGAGTTCAATGGCAGATTTCGAAACGGTCAAATAATAGACTTTGAAACGATTTAATGACAGATCCTGACAGGTTCGTGCTAAGTCCCAACTTTATTTATAATGGAACGTTTCTAAATATGTAGGTTTTTAAGTCCTAAGTCGATAACAAACCAAGGGTGGATGAATACTTCTTTTGATTCAAACTATTATAACAAGCAAACTCATATACCGTAACGATGCCAACTACTGCAGATATTATTGAGCCACGCTCCCTTTGAGCTGCGCCCTTTCCTTCTCATGATATCTACTTATTTTGGGCGGTTCAGCGGACTCTTATTCGAACTGCCGGATCAATGTCACTAAATCTGAACGGAGGAGCATCAAAATCATCTTCTCAACGTTGAGAAAATTCAACCCCTCCAGGATTTTCTCATCGAATTTACATGAATCTCAAGGGCTGTCTTCTGAAAAAGAGGGGGGGCGGGGAATTCCCCCATTCCACAGCGCCACTGCTTATACACAGCACAGTTCTAATTTGAGTGATTACTGGTTTATAACAAAACCAAACGGAAAAGGTGAACCACATCCAAGTATCGCAGTCTTCTGGGTTTGAGTCTTGTGTAAATAGGGTCCTAGTATAGAGCATTCAAACAGTTGTTAAGGATCCGATGATAAACAGAACTCTACCTCTCGTAGCTTAAGCGATATTCCTGCGGCCTTCTGAAGCTTACAAGGAAATGGAAGAGATAAATGCTTGTGAAAACTTGTGTACAAAACATTTAGCTCACACGATATTAAAGTACATATACGTTACGGGTCGGAATGCAGCCAAAGTATTTCTGACTTAACCAAATATACATTTTAAGTCGTGTATTCTTCTCTGGATGCCGTTGCCGAAATTACACACACATGATGTACGAAAGGAGGTATAAAGCATAGTTATGAAGTACTTAAAACAATGCTTCAATTTATGCGTCCAGTAGCAGCCAATCATGTTCGCACTAAGAGAAAGCTAGCACTCATACGTAACTCACTTACGATAACTTCGTTTGTATCGTAACCAAATAAGTAGATCGACGTAAGGTAATGCGTAGGAGCTAGTCCTTGAGCAATATTCAACGTAACGTCTGGTTTCCATATACCCGCTTTATTTACAACAAGCTCTTTGACCAAGTACTGAGAGTTTCTCAACTTTTTCATGAATTCAGTGCTAAAACTCTCCTAAGATTTTCTTAGCAAGACTTTCGAGTTTGCGTAACACAGCAGCGTTACGTAAACAAACACGCACTACACAAACATAACGTTTATTCGTATAAACCCCTAAGTTTTTTTCCCACTCTGCAGCTGATGATGGGACAAGCTCGTCCCGAAACGTTCTTGAATATGTCGTAATGGATTTGTCGTAAAAGTTGATCAGGTCTTAACTGGTTTGCCGTGGATGTGTCGATGAAATGAAATAAAATAAAAGATCTACAAATGGCTATTCTTCTCTGATCTATCTGTCATGTGGCTCTTCGTGGCTATTATCCTCAGAACCAGTATTATTGAGGTTCAAGCTGGCTGCTCATAACTTTTCCAAAATTTTGCAGCCGAATTGTTCTTAACTTGTTCTTAAATTATTGGGGTGTAAGCAATGTATGCAATAGACAATATACAAGTTAGATGTTTATGAAACAGGTATTAGTTTTAATAACATTTGCAGAAGACAAAAAATATACGTTCTCACAAATCTATAATCTTCGCAAAAAGTCTTGGTACACTTGCGGGATTTTACACACTGATGATGTAGGTGTTTCAAGGACTTAAAATTGGAAAACATTGTAGAGCATAAACAGTTTTATATATGTTTCAAATCATTTTACGACACTGCTTCGGCCTCAGTTGGTCTTAACTTGTTCTAAATTTCCCATCCATGCTGAGGCTCGCGTCCTTATAAAATCGTTCTTATAAAAAAGAGTGTATCAGGATAACACGATACATTCCTCGAGCTGCATGTTACATGTGTCAAAGAGCCGCGGTTTGGCCACGACTGTAATAAAAACTGATAAAAACTAAAAACACGTCATATACTGACCTTTTGATCATCATTCTCATCTGTAGGAAGCAATGTCGAGACATGAAACATAAACTGATTATTACTCCATCTGGTAAACACAGCTTTGTCGCCAGTGAGATCGTAAAGGGTGTCAAGTCCCCCACTGAAGCCAGTAAACCCCCTTAACTGAATCCTTTCGCCAAGGAAGTCTAGGAATCTTTCGAACTCTGCACTGTGATCACTGTTAGTAAAAAACTCCTCTTCCGTCTCTTGTCCATCTTTGATAAAAAGAACGCCGACTTTGAATTCACTTTTGTGCATTATCTGAAAATAAACATATTCACTATCTTAAGAATTAATCTGATTCAATGCTCGGCACTCCATGTCTATGTACACACTATTTTACCAGAACACCTAATTCCTCACTGAGCCTCAATATTCTTTAATACTTTTGACTCTAAGCCTAACAACATTCATAAATTATTCTTAAATTTTAGTGACTTTGAGCACTAATACTCGTATAAACTATATTCCTATTACAAAAAGTGTATGACCTACACTCCCTGAGGAGTATACTAAGGGACGGATCATTAACTACTTGCCGGGAGGGTGTGGAAGACATTCTCATATATTTTGTGCAATTTTCGTCCCCCCCCCTCAGATCTATGTAAAGTTTTTAGTCCTACTCCAGGACTTCAGAAGGAACCCCATAATTGTTCTTCTAAAATGCTCTTTGTTTTACATCCCCTCTCCCTCTAACTGTGCAGAATTTTCGTCCCCCTCCTAGATTTCTTCTACCCTCCCTGGAAGAATTATGGGCCGGTGCCTAGGTCTCACCCTAGCATAAGGATAAGTGAAGCTCTTGTCTGTTTTCTAAAAAAACATAAATCAGCAAAAGATCTAAGCCTTCATTAAGCCTGAGCCTCGCATTATTCTTAAATTATTTCTTAAATTTCGGTGAATTTGAGCCATGATATTTTTATAGACTATATTCATATTAAAAAAGTTGTGTATTAAAAAGTTGTGTAATAAACTTGCAGTACATATAATCATTGGAACAAAATGTTAAAATGAATTTGCAAATCTTGAGCACAGTTCCAAAAACTTCGATAAATCTAACAAGGGGCTCCCGCCCCTGAGCTCCCCATGACTGTATATCTGCTACCATAGCCTACTCTCGACCGCCTAAAATAAATTGACCGACTGCACAAATAATAGACTTTCGATTTCAGTGAATAACAACAACATAAATATATAAAGGAAATATATATCGATATTAAAAAATCAAAGTTCATACATAGTAACTCCAAATTCTAAAATGCCCTGCTTATATAACTTAGAACGAAAATTCTCTCCATCTTAATATGGTTTACAGGTTGAGTTTTAAGACTAATCAAACACAATACGGACTAAATTGTATCTCGCCATATTTATAATAATTTATAAATATGATCAATATAGTAACCTGGTCATAATAATATATGTATGCATAATAATATTAATAATTAAATATTTATTTACAGTTGGCTTACAATCGTATAGGTATGGCTAATTAACCCCAACTAACTAAAATCAAAATGCTGAAAGTGTGATGGAGGTAATCAGACACATATCATGTATAGCAAAAGGTGCTTTAAAGGGCCAAGCAAAAAAATTGAAAATTCGAAGTTGCCTCTTGAAAGGAGGAAAAGACTGTCTTGAATGCTATGAAATGTCTTATCTTCTATATGCCACTGATTGCCCGACTATTTCAGCAGAAATGAGGAGCAAATTGGAAGCGGCGGAATGAGGTTTTACCCGTCGATGCTATGGATTTTATGAACTGCGCATGTCAAGAAGTTTCAAAGAAACTGAGAGAGAAAGCTTCCCACAACAGTTAGCAAGCGGCAGTTGGAATTTTTAGGGGATATAATGAAGGTAGAAGGTTTAGAGAATCTAACGCTCACAGGATGCATTGAAGGAAAGAAAGGCAGGGGAGACTACATATAAAATGTTTGACAAGCTTGAGCACGTGGAAGGGAGAATGTGGACCACAAGGAAAATCAGAGAGAACCTAACGAGACAGATATGTAGAAAAAAGCAGAAGAAAGGAAGCTGTGGAGAGCCATAATCACCTGTGTCTTAAAAAGGGTTTGAAATCATGTCTGTTCTCAGATACAAAAAGACGTAGCTTGTCAAATTCCCTTAGAAAAACGAGACCAAACTGTCAGTTCTATATGAACAGATCTAATCTGGTTTTGATTAGTATTGGTCTGGCTACCTTTTCTCTCTCTGCCACCTTCCCTTCTTCTGTATCACACCATTACTTCCAACCAGCTCCTTCTACACCCATCACAAGACAACACAATTCTTCCGTACTCTTCCAAGCACGGCGCCACAAAAATAAAAAGTAGGTGGGAGGCTACTTAGGCAATAAAAGTGCTTGACAAAGGCTAGCAAAATCGTAGGGTGGCAAACAGTGGGGAAGCTCACACCCCCAGCCCCCCAGTGATGCAGTGCTTGTCTTCACTGATACTTACCTTCTCGAATAACCCTCAAATCCTGATTACCCTATGTGTTGTTTTGCCATCGCAATTACGCGGATATGTCGTCCAACATATACTTGGGCGTATGGGGGGCTTTAAATTTAGGAAGGCTGAAAAGTCTGCCCGAATTAGATCGTGTCCAGCCATATTGAACAAGACCTATTTTCGGGAAAAACTATATTTCTTTTATAAGAAATTGCCCGAATCGAATGGATTTCTGTCCAACTATGGGAGCTGCAGCCCTACAGTTTCCCCACCTCCTACGCTTATGAACATACATGGACATGTCCAGCATAAAGCAATAACGCGCTGACATTTCAACGGTCCATATCGTGGATTGTATTTCTTACCAGATAAAGAATCCTATATCCTCTATCTCTACTTTCATCTTCGCAGTTCTGTTTTATAAGCACCTGTCACAGACAGGCTACAATGTATCAGAGCATGCAACACTATCGATTTCCCCACATATAAGTAAATGAGTCATTAGGAAGAGGGATCTTCGTATAGAATTTTTCTATTGAGGGGTAGATCTGAATACGTATTTTTATCCACCTAAATCTCTGAATTAAATCTCTTGCTTGAGGCACGCCCATCATATCAAAAGTTGCTCACTTCTTAGGTGGAATAATTGTGCACATTTTAAGGCACTATTTGCCTGCCATCGGAAAGCTTTCTTTCCGTACGATCGATGATGATGTCTGCCGATGGCTGACGATCGCTAACGATCGCTGAACATTTTTTGCTATGGTGCAGGCCCCGGCAAATGCGTCAAAAATTTCACCCAATATCCTCCAAACAAATGTTGAGTGACTTGTTGCATGCGTAGCCAACCTATGTTGGATCACCCAGCATTTGCAAAGTGATGCTAGATGAAGTTTGATGGAGATAAAAAACAAATGAAGAAAGTTAAGAAAAAACGATAAGAAAGTTTAATAATGAAGTTTTTGAGACTAACGAAAGCCGATAAGTTCATATGAATATACAGTTCCAATTGTCACGAAAGTAGATCTTCTCCTTAAAATGTGCATACAATGTCTGTATCAATCAATCTATGCATTCCAGTAGTGCAGGCACGTACTTCGCCCTAACCTTGAAATGTTGACTAGGTTGCCCTCAAATAGAGAAAAATCTATAAGTCGGGGACTTGCAAATCATAAAGTGCCCCCCCCCCCACCACTATACTTGCTATGACACATGTACAACTTTCTTAAAATTAATATTATCCAGCCTGGATCCTTCTTGTCATTTTCTGTTGTCAACAAGCAAGTTAGTGCCAAGGGGCATATCACTCGGAAAAGTCTGGTACACTTTGTGAAAAAATCACACAGCATTACAATAAATCACAAAAATCACAAAAAATCTGGAAATTCACCAAAATCACAAAATCAAAAATCAATTTAAAAATCACAAAAATCCTAACAAATTCACAAAAGAATAAGGAAAATCAAACAAAGGTCACCAAAAATCACAAAAATCGCAAGGTATCACCAAAAATCAGAAAAATCAGAAAAATCACCAAAATAAAACAAATCAAAAATCAATTTCAAAATCACAAAAATCGTAACAAATTTTCAATATATAATAACAAAAATCACATTAAAAGTAAAACCAAAGCAAAAAACCACAGAAGATTAAAAAAGTCATAGAAATCAGTAATGAGACATCACAAAAATCACACAAAATCACAGAAATCTCGTACACTTTTCTACGAGTGATACATCCATCGATTACTGCAATATGTAATGTTGTTATGAGTGTTTGTAGTTGCTAAACTGTAGGGTGTGGCATAAGTGGCCTTCAGTCTATGTCAGGCCCGTAGTTCGCTTGAATTCACAAGAGGAGCATTGCCAATATATATAATACATATATTTATATAATTCATGTCTTTAGGGGAGTCAAATTTCACACGTCCAGGGGGGGCATTGTCCCCCAGACCTTCTTGGCTACGGGCCTGACATATATGCCCTTTCACCTTCAAAATGCTCATTACGTCTGTGTATGCCAATGCTATGTTTGACTAGTCGATTTCCTTCTGTCTAAAGATGTAATCAGGGGCGCAGATAGAGGTGGGGTCAAAGGGCCAAAAAGCTCCTGTAGAACTGAATGCCACCTTATCGGAAAATTTCTTATCTTGTAGGAAAAATGATGCAGTCACTTTCTCTTCTTATTAGGTGTTAAATTTTGAAAGTGAAAACCTTCATAGAAAGTGAATACACTCATTATTGTTTGTTGGAAAATCTTCCTTTCCCGTACCGTCCTAAAAATTTCCTATCTTCTCCTTAGATAATCAGTGTTAGATAATCAAGTCATAAGGAAACTTTAGTACTGACACCACAGTTTCAATACTGGGTCAAAACAACACTATCTGTATATGGATGGCATTTCATTAAAACGTTAGTTACCTACTAAAGCTTGCAAAAATTTCTTCAAAGAAAGAAAAATACATTGTTGTCTATGTTCGCCTCACCAAATAAATATCGTGTGATCAGAAGTTTTCACTTGACGTAAGAATGGGGCTTTCGATGTGGAACCAGGGATGCCTACGCTGGGGGGGCAGGGGGGCAGCTGCCCCTCCTGCCCTTTCTAAGGACTTAATTATTTTAGTGCAAAAGTCTTTATAATGTGCCCTCAATAGGAACCTTGCCCCCCTGCCCTCGGTGCGTGCAGGCGTGCCTGTGTGGAACCAACTTAAACAATGCGCTGTAATTCGTAGAAACATATCTGGTGGAGCATGAATAATGCTTGAAATGTAAAGAACTTTAATTTTCTCCTTATGAAAATGAGACTTGTCGTATCATAATTGCTTTTATCAACAAGTCTATCAAATAACGTCGCTCATCAAAATATCATCTAATAATTTCCAAATTCTTGAATTACCCTTGGTACTGCTTGGTACTGACGGATTTCATTAGTGTGTATCAAATTGTGCGTCTTTCGTTATCAGGGCCTGGTTTTCTACCGTATCCAGTTTTGTTAAACAACTAAAAATAGGCTCATTACAGTGACATGCCTTTTTCTGACCTATCATATATATCTACCATAAAAACATCATGGCCTAGAGGTCAACCAATCTCTTCTGAGTACTCTTTGCTTTAACCAAAGCGTTCCACCTTAAGTTAAACTAAAGCTTGCAAAGGCCATTTGCGTATCTATGTTATAAACAAGGAAATCACAATCAATTTCTGCCATTAGACAGCTAGACAGTACTGCTTCTAGCAAATTGCACTTGCAGAGGCGATAAGACCGTCAAGTTGCACAGAGAAAATTGCGCAAAACCCCAGTAATTGCAGCGTTTTTCGTGTCCAGCAACGAGACTTTCACCTGCAATTCACACGTGGGACGACAATCCCATTCAATCTTTTCCTTTCCACCATGAATAAAAGATGATTATTATCCTAGGAAAGAACTAGCCATCTGGTATGCCTACGTCGAATGCAACGAATAGACTATAGCTCTTACGGAACTGTACACAAAATACAATGCGTGAAATGAACGAAAGCACCTCCTTATGCAGAAATTCAATGACTTCTAATTGCGCAAATAGCTAATCTTCCGTAAAAAGTGACTTAGGAATTTTTCGAGAAATTCCTGTATGACGTCATACTTGACAACAGTATTAGGGTCCATAAAGAAAGCCTATTTCTTGGTCGGCAGTTTCTGTAATAAATTCATCGATCTTATAAATCTGAGTAAAACATATTTGTCAGATGCTACCCTTAGACAAAACTTTCTGATCAGCTTGAAATCCGGCATCAAGGCTTATTGGAAGCAGAGGAAGTGTTCCAGCCAATACAATTGTTTATATACCATCTATGGTTTCCTTCCAAAGGTGTCACTTTTGTTTTGAATTATAATTGTAAAAAGCCATATAGTGCTATAGTTTACTTTAATATTAATACATACCACGTCAAAAAAAGGCTGATGAAATTATGTGATAGTGAGATCAGAGAAATATATAAAGCAGCATTACATATTAATGTCTATTTCTAACTTAAAGATGCACATCCAAAACCACACATGTAAGGAAATCTGACAAATCACCTCTACAATAAAGGCAAGTTTTCCTAAAACTTCTGGAAGTTTTGGCATATGAAGTATTTCTAAAATGTCCAAACTTTATAAAATTTCAAACCAATTGATTGCAAATCAAGATACTTTACAGAACAACTTTCAAAATTAGTCCATCAGAAATGCATCTAAAGTCATGTAATCTGCAAGTTAATACTTTACTATTCAAGCAAATTGTCATATGCTACGGTTTAAGATCATTCAGTGCCATCTAACACAAAGATGTTTTTCTTTCATTCATTTCAAAACTGCACCACTGCACTCTGGAGTAAGAGACATTCAAATGTCTTCATTCCAGCAAAAAATGTTCAATATGATATACATATACCTAATTCTAGTGTACAATGATAACTAATTTGTGCAGCGAATAAATGATTTCTTGCAGTGTGGAACAGTTAAAATGTCCAATGATACAATTACACAGCTTCTTAAAGAGCATCACTGGACTCTTGTATCAGGCATACCTTTGAATGGGATACCAGTAATGCAAATCATTAATAAATCAACTTTCATTCAATTTACTTTGTAGAAAACTAATGCCACTCACATGAAAAGTGATACTAAAGGACAAGGAAAATGGTATTTTCAGAGAAATATCAAATGATCAATTCACCCAGTAACCAGGCATGGCTACATGAAATAAAAACAATTTTCAAAGATATTACAAGAAAGTTGCTTTTGTTGTAGAGTTGAATTCTAGATTTTCCTAGATGATGCATGGTTTTAATGTTTATTCCTATATATAGTTTAATGTTTATTCCTATATATAGAGCTAGATATCACATGGCATTATCTGCACAAAGTCATTTTGGAATGGTCATTAAGGTAAACTAGATGTACCACCAAAAAGCTTCATTAAAAGCTGACAGAACTATTTGAAGCAACCATCTGGGTGAACCACAATTGAAAAGGCCATTTGAATGAAACAAAAAAATGAACCATTGAAAACTGTGTTGGAATCAAATGGTATGAGTCAGGTGAAATATCAACTATCTATCATGCTGTTCAATACATAGAAAATTTAACATTTCTCCTGGCTACCAAGCGAATCATATCATATGAATGACTTTCACTAGTAGTCAATTTCTAAGTACTTCAATCGTTTAACCTCAGGGGCAGCAGAGCAACACTTTGGGTGGGGGGGGCTCAAGTGCACAGATCAAAATTGCAGGGATATAGAGGGTGCTATAATGTATGCTAAAGTACATTTGCTATAAAAAGTGGAGGGGCTACAGCTCACCCAGCCCAGCCCCTAAGCTCTGCTGCCCATGGTCCTTACACTTACCTACAAGTAAACCTATAAAATCTTCTATGGTTAAACACATATAAACATGTGTAATATTCTTGGCAGGAAATAAACTTTCCTGACTATAAGCTACCAATGGCAGAAACACACTAGTATACTTGTAGATAGAAAATACAGGCCAGATAAGTTCCAGAAAGGAAGTTCTATCTATACAAAGGCTTCACAATGTTATCCCTCAGTTTGCAGCTTACTGCCAACACTTTTCATCAGACATGCATGATAGGTGCACTACAGGACAAAAATTTCCTTAGCCAGATGACTACTTGAATACTCTAGAGAATAGAATATAAGTAGGAAGCCATGTAGTTTCAAATTGGGCAAACTCACCCTATCAAGTTTGCAAAGTTTTCCCTGAGTCCTTTCATCTTGAAACTTTTTAAAGGGCTCACTTAATCTCAACTCCCTTCGCAAAGCATCAACCACTTCAACTTCATCATATTTGTTAGCACAGACACAAGATGTTGGAAGAAGGCCTTCAATAATATGAGTAGGACACCTCACAAGCACCCTAGAAGATAAAATTAATTTTCATGTACACAAGAACCTCCAAGGGATAGCTATAATATGTTGAAGCCATTATATAAACTCCTTTGTCCTATCAATTTCACTTCTGATTATGTTCAAATTACCATTTGCATGAAAATAGATTTAATTCTCAATCACATTAGAGTCTAATATCTAGTCATTCCATCTTTGTAACTGAAGGAAATGACTTCATAACATATCCTGTTATTGTAAATGAAAAATATTTCAATTGAAAATACCATCCCGGTTGTAATCTGAAACAATTTACTGTCTTAAATGACCATTCAACCTGCTTGCAAGAAACTGATAATGACAGGCTTTGCAGACTATTTGCTGATGGCTTCAAGGACTGCATCCATTCCATGTATGGTGCATAAATTACAAACTAATTGACTGCCATTCATTACAAAAAGAAATGCATTAATTGTACACATAACTCAAAGAATATATGCAATGAAAATGAGCAAAATTCTTGTCAACCCATACAGCTCTTTAGATTACAATCAAAAAGTCTCTCATAATTTTTACAATTACCTGAAATATTCTTTCTCATTGATGAATTCTTGTTTCAAACTCATGATAACAGACTTTAGGTCATTGTCAAAGCAATAAAAATTGTGATGCTCTGTATCTTTAAAGGAGATTTCATAGACCTCTTCATTATATTGTTCCAATTCAAATGCATGACTTGCAATCTTGTGAGGGTAATCTTTAAGCACCATAATACTTCTGTGTCTTATGCAGTTGTCCTCTTTGCATTCCTTTGTAATGCACTCAATCCAGAAATTATTAGTTGGAATTACAATATCATTACTTCTACAGAAGCAGAAGAGTTCATTTTGAAAGTTTGAGTTAGAAGTCAACTTCCTTTGTGTTGAGGCATGACACATAGCTCTTGGTGCAGAGAATGGGCTTGGGTTGTGGAGAAGAGAGCTAAGTTTTTCCTTTGAATAGCTTTTAAAGGCTTTTAGCTGCCTCGATATACTGCAGTTATTATATCCATTTTCAAAATCACAGTGCAAGATACAGTAGAAATGCTTGGTTGACGAAAGAAAATAGCTTTGAATTGACAATTGCCGGCTACATACCGTACACTTAAAGCATTCTTTATGGTAGAGGCAAGTTTGGATTTTTCCATGCATCCTATTTAATGATATCTTTTCTTCATAAGGTTTGAATGCAACTGCACAAAGATTGCATGAACTATCCCTTTGGTTTCTCTCCATCGTTAACCTTCAAAAATCTGACAATAATGCCTATCGTTCTATTTACATTGTGCAATTGACACTACTTCTTCACAAACATCAAATGAAACAGTCCTTCGTCCTCCAAAGTATCATTCTGTCTTCTTCAATAGAAATATCTTCGAAAAGCTCCCAAGTATAATTGAGCAAATCAGGTAGTGTTGACATGCAATCAGCTTCATCGGCAATTTTCCAAGAGTATCTCTGAACTGGTGATAATTTTGAAGGCTGTGCACAGTGAATACGAATCACACTCTGGACCAAAAATAGGCCAACAGCGACACCTTCATATCAGCATCTCAATTTGTAGTTTCCCAGATTGCAGTCAGTATAACATTGTACGAAAACTCTCTATACATACTATTTATTAATTAGGCTATGGAGAGGGCCGTATCGGAATCTGATGAAGGCATGACATCTTCTACGCTCATAGAAGGGTCCTGTGTTTGCAAGTGAATGGTCACCACCTGCAGTTTTCCTAGATACAACAAACTTATCTTGCATGTCATAGCGCTCAACGATTTATCAAGGTCATTACCTAATAATGACATTTTCCATTCAGTTGTGGAGGAGCATTTGAGCGTGCGAGTTTCTAGCAGTGTGAAAGTTAGCAGGAAAAGGTTGTAAGGATGAACAGAAAGGTGCTCATAGCAGATTCAGTCGTTCTCTCAGCATATTTATCTTCAAGGGCATCCAGCCACCACATACTGGGATGGGTTTTGACAGGTCACGCCCTATTAACCACACAACCAAGGGGAGAACAGTTATGCAAATGGCATGTTATGATATAACAATGAATTATATTTGAATGAATTATTGCTAGAAGTCTCCCATATCCTGAAGCTTTTTCTAATTGAACACAGGATATGCCCCTCCCGTTCCCCCGTAGCGCCGCCACTTTTACCATTTCACTCTCAAGTCCCGAATAAGTATTCCTGTGCTCGAGCGCTACCTTTTCTGAGGGAAAAATCTGTCTCCGATACCATTTCCCCCCCCCCCCTTCCTTGCTCATACACATTTTTCTATATAAGAAACAAACAGCGGGCAGTATCCCCATGCCCTCCCCTAGCTTCGTGCCTGCCAGGGACCCTGAAATGTAAGACAGTATTAGAACTTCCAGGAAGTAGTTGCGATACTAAGGAAATTTATGTGTCACCTTTCACAGTTTCAGAAACCGCTTACTTCTGCACGGAGTTTAACAAGTTTCTATCAATCACTGTGTGTTTTATGTGCTAAGCCTTATATGCACAACAAAAGACAATTTTTAACGTTTTGTTCTCGTTTTCGATGCAACTTTTTCATTAAATTAAGAAACTCTTAATGGACCAGCCATAAATTCTTCCAAGTGAGGGGAAGGAAGACATCTAGGAAGGGAACCAAAATTCTGCACACTCAGAGCGAGGGTGGATGAAAATAAAGAGCATTCTAAAAGAAGAAGTATGGAGTTTCGTGTGAAGTCCTGGAGTGGGAACCAAATTCTTACATAAATCTGAGAGTGGGGACAAAAACTCAATCAAATATATGAAAATGTCTTCTATCCTCTCCCCACTAGTAATTAGTGACCTGTCCCTAAGAAACTTTTAGAACTAAATGTGACAAAAAATTAAGAGACTATTAGTATTTGGGCTTGTGCCAAGCTTCTTATACAAGAAAGCGTAGTGATCTTGAACATAAAATTAATGGTATAAGAATTCAGTCGCGCAACTTTTGCAAACAGAACAAGAGAATGCAATAAACAGTATTTCTTGTATGGAATGGGTGTGGTCTTGGAAAATGTTCTCTTTGCGTATACGGACTTAAAATGGACTTTTACCTGCTAGTAAGCATCACGGCCCACATGCCGACATTTTCATGTGTTCTTCAATCAAATGACGGTCCTACCGTTTCTATGAGTTGACGATAAGTTCTTCAGTGCAATTACGTGACACAAATCAGTGCTTCGTGATTATTATTGAAACGCGATTCGCCTCCTGCCGAAGTGCTTAATTGTGCAGTTACAAAGCAATAAATAATTCCTACTGATGGGTTTAATGTGCTTATCAGCAATATTGTCGGCATCAGCAAAGGTACGCTGTCTAAATTTAGCAGTGATGAAGTAAGCTTTTTCCCTAAAGGTTAGTACCCAGCGATCTTCACATGTCTGGAAGAAATTTTGAGATCACGTTTTTTAAGGAACTGCTCCAGAAAGGACGTACATGTAGAAGGCAGAAAAGTCCACGGCACTGTTCAATCTTGGCTATTTTTATTAATTTAAACAATTGATAAATAAGAAGCCACATTCCCATACATCGTTTGTAATCCTTGTGGCAAGTGATTAATCAGTGAACCGCCTTAGCACGTAACACTTACGATGTCTATGGTACTGAATGTGTAGCCAAAATCAAGGAAATACGAAGGAGCTCTTAGAATCCGTGTACAGCCCTAAGACGAGGCAATGTACCACAGGCCAACACAAGATGTATCCATATTTAAAAGTTGGGACCAAAGGCACAAGGGGCTTACATCACAGTTTCCATATTAGTTTCCAGGCCTCTCAGTATGTTTCCGTCACTTTTCAAACAAACCGTATCTTATGTTTTTCTTGCCCCTTCAAGTTGGCAACGAAATCATCACACAATTTTTCCAGAGCTGATTAACTAATATAAACTAAATGGCACCCTGGGATGGAATAGACACAACTCGAGAATAAAACAGTATTTCAAAATGCATTTGTATTTTTAGAAAATTATCGACAAATCCGTTATATTGATTCTAAAAACTGAAATACGTAGAACCCGAATTATAAGCAACATCCCAACATGATGCGGGAAAACTTGCATGACTAACTGCGGGACAAATAAGTCGAGCAGAAGCTATGCAGACAGCAAGACCCTTCCAGTAATTGATGATTATATCTTTATAAGTAACCTTTTACACCTGTACACCAGGCATAATGAAATCTGTTGCATACTACGTACTGCAAATAAGCCCACCAACCCAGTCCTTACTCTGAAATCGTGGCTGGTATGTCGTGGGGTCAAGAACAATATCCATTGATTATCATTACGGTGCAAAATCTATAACCTAAGTTCAAGTGGTGCTTACAAGAGAGTTAAATGATAGCGAATGCTGTCCAATACTGTGATAAAACGTCTCTAACGAAGAGAATCTGGTTTCCATGAAGAGCGTAATGACAAGAGTGGTCTGGCTGTGTTGGTAGGTTATATCGATGACATATTAGGGGCTAAATACTTCGTATGCAATAAGGAAACTCGTGCACTTCTCAGGCACTGAAACGCAAAAGTAATACAACGACGCAACGAAATAATTACAACGCACAATGTACCTTATGTATAACCATGGAGCGCAGTAACCAAGGACTGCAAATACTAATGGGGCTGTAGGGTCGGCTTGCGAAGGAGGACTAATGACCTTTGGATTACGCACAAATACGAAAAACTGACTGCGTTGGTACTACGAAGGCTATACAACCGTTCATATGGCTTGTCCAAACATGCCTTAACAATAAAACGTGGCCACTCGTACATGTAGCGAGATGCTAAGTGAGTGGAGTTGTGTCATTATATTTCAAGATGGCAGTAATTTACGGCATCAATCTTGGAATAAACGTCGAGAGTTCTTGCATAAAATTGGACGTCGGTCAAATTGGGAAACTAATGATGAGATTGCTGGCCTCCTTCTCGGGAAAAAATACAAACAGACTTCTTTCCCTAGCAAACCTCTGAAATGTATGACTGTTTTCTGTGAATTAATGCTAATACACAATAATAGGGGCATCTAATTTTTCAGCCATTGCCAAGGTGAAATACATAACATTCTAGAAGAAAAACTGTGTTGAAATAAAATTCATTCCGGAAAAATACAAAATCCTGGTTAACACACTCTTGAAAATTCCATCTCACATCATGGATTTAAAAATGCTCAGTATAATCTTTGGCAAAATGCCTATGACACAAAAAGGTCTGCGAGTAAAATATCATCATTAAGTGCAAGGAAACCATGAAGATGACCAAGCAAACTTAACAAAATTCAACACCTCTAGATTAAATTCAATGTCAGGAATAGAAGAAAGGTGAATAATTTCTCCTGGCCTATGAGTATTTTGTTCGCATGCCCAACTTTCTAAGTAAAATAACTACATTCCAAATAAAATCTGCATAACTGAAGCAAGAACATACATGTATCTCTATTGCTACAACAAATAAATGAATATATATATATAGCAATTACAATATATAATAATCTATACAAATCAATACTGCAAAAAAATATGAACTAATGTACACAAAATTACAAGAAATTAAACAAAATGGTCACAGGAATGGTTGAACCAATACAGGACTGTCAAACATTCCTGTCAAAAAGAATGGATATGCTCTTTTAAGCTTACCAGAAACAAGCAGTAACAATAGGCACAGGGGTATACCAATATATACCACAGCATCAGACCAAACACTAACTAGACAATAGTACAAAAACACTGCAAGGAACCAAAACATGTTTCACCTTTGGGTGGCTAAACTGCCAGACCATACATTTAGTCAGATATTGAAACATCTCCATACAATTCAAGTTCACAGCACTAAACAAACACATGAACCAAATAATGGACAAGACAATAAAAACTTAAAGACTGGCATGCGATCACAAATTTGTGGATAAAATCTTGTCATGATCTAAAACCATGCACAAATCACAATGAAGTAACTACTCTTCATTCAAAGTAAAAACAAAACTGTCATCTCCCATCAGCAATAACATCTAATTTCAATTAATCTCCTAATCCTGGTAGCATTTATCTTGAATATGTGATATTTCTAGCTTGCAGAATCTTTATCCATTTTTTATAGCTTTTAACCAACCTCTTAGTTAAACAACTGATGCTCTGTCACACTGACTGATCGCAAGTGAGCTTACACTACTTCTAGGTATTATGGCAAGTGATGTCACACTACCAATCTCTGCCATGGATACCCGTTTTGGCATATCAAAGTATCTATGAAGAGAGTTCACCGACTGGCTTTGAGCAATGCGAGGCACTGATGTTGTTACCGGTGGCCTACTTGGGCGCCTGCTAGTAGAAGCTTTTGAGGGCAACAGTGTTCCATCACTCTGCTCTCTTTTTGTGATGGTGTCTTGTCGTTTCCAATATATATGGTCAGGGGGAGGCAAGAGGAATGGTATTGCAAACATCAAGCAAGCAGCTAATGTTGGAACAGCACCAGCAACATAAAATGCAACTTGGTATGAATTTGATATTGCATAAAGTTCACCTGCAAAAAAGATCCCAAATGACAACGCCTATTGAAAACAAATCCCATATATCCAAAATGTTAGTCATATTGATGAATGCGCTCAAGGTAAAATGAAAGCACCTTCTCATAAACTAATCATGAAATCCACAATACAATGCAGTACAGCAAACTAATGAAGCTGAAGTTCCACTAAGAGGGCCTTCACATGAGAAATTTTGGACCGGTTTGAAAGTCACACCAGCCTGAGTTCAGTCTGGTGTGGTCAAATTCCTCTAAGTGTTCACATGAGTAAGGTGAATTGAAACTCACACCATCCTGAATTTTGTCAAACTAGGGTGAACTGACCACTCAAAATCAATACTGGTCTGCATCCTGAAAAACACAGTATTGTTGTTGGTATTGTGTGATTCAAAGTCAAGCCAATCTGAAATATCCATGTGAATGAAAAGGAAATAAGCCCACCCAAAATGAACTCAAGCCAGCATGAGTTTCAAACTGGTCTGAAATTTCTCATGTGAAGGCCCTCTACACAAGATCACTGAACAACAAGTAATGATGGCAATATTAAGCTAATCCAAAAATTAACTGAAGATAATATGATACTGTTCACCTTAAGAAATTCTCTGATTCATTCAATGCCATTGTTCACTCAGTCCTTTGCATCTTTCTTTCACTCATCCTCTCATTCATCCCATTATTCATTCACCCCATTATTCATTCATTCATATTCATATTCATATTCATATTCATTCATTCATTCATTCATTCATTCATTCATTCATTCATTCATTCATATTCATTCATATTCATTCCTTTACTAATCTATTTCATTAATGTATTCATTCAACCATTCATACACACAACCTTGTGTCGTAACTTCAGAGCACATCTGTCTACAGCAAGCCTTTCAACACAAGGCCATCAAGGCTTACTCCTACAAAATCACTAAATTTCATTACTATTAAAACATAACCACACTATCACTTGATAAGGGCTGGAAGGCAACTTTAATCAGAGTACAAACAAAACCTTCACATCACCTGCAATTGGTGGTCCAAGAGTAAGTGGGATGGATTTAATTCCAAATAATGTTCCAACACCAGGTGCCATTTTGTCTCTACCAACAATATCTCCAGTAAGTACAGCACATTGGCAAACATAGCAGCCCTCAAAGAAGCCAAATGCTGCACAGTAAGCAATCAATCCACCATAGTTGTTCATCAAGGGGCAGAGTGTATTTGAAATTCCCATAGCAAGCAATGAAATCTGGTAGAGATACAGTCTGTTTACCCTTGGATGATCTGATATTTTTCCAAAGAAAAGACGCCCCACTGTTGATGAAACTGACATAAAACCAACTAGAAGTGAAGCCTTTGTCCTATCAACACCATACTCAATGGCCATCTGTCCCTGAAATTTGCAAGAAAGAATGATGCTTATAGTAACTGGATTATTGACAGTATTAAAGAAATGAGAGTTGCTATATCAGGTTTCTGATAGCTGACTTGGTAGCATTAGGGATTTTTCTTCAAAGGTCAATAATTAAATTGGCAGGTATGAAGTTCCTCAACCTCACACCTTCCAAATTGTACGAATCTCCCTATTCTGAACTTCCCAAATATATATATAAATATAAATACACACACAAAATAAATGGACAAATTTTATTAAAAATACCAAAAATTTACTCAGGGCAATATGCTTCAAGAAATCTCATATTCTAACAAAGATGGCAATTTGGCAATGTAAAAGATGGGGCAATAACATCACTAAATTAGATCACAGTGCCAACAATTCCCTAAACATTTTAACAAAGGATGTCACTGAACTAACATAGCAGTTTGTAGGAAGCACTAATTACTGTGCCTATAAATTCATGAATCCTTATACTAAATTTGAAATCATCAATAGCTAAATATTTTTACTTCCAAGTTTGCCATTAAGACACACTGCAATTAAAATATAACAGTCCTGCTCCTGATAAAATTCTTTAGAGGCGACTGAACCCTTTTGACTTGTCTGCCCAGATACAGTAGAAAATGCCTCATATCCCAGATCTGGTCAAAAATTGCCACTTAAAGAGGCAGCAACATGGTCGTTCCAAATTTTGAGACCATGTAGAATGATATATAAAATTACTCAGAAGAGATTGCTGATTTCTTAAGTCAGCTATAACTTTAAGGAATAATATCAAAGGCAATTACCAAGCAAAATACAACTGATGTATGTTTGAAATATAAATATATAAACATAATAACTAATAAATGGCTCTTACCAAGTGAACAAATGGGACAAAGTATGATAACATAAAGCATGAAAGTGCAACCACAAGGACAATGTAGGCTTTGTTCTTGAAAATGGACAGATCAAATAAAGGTCTTGTCTTTGCGATTTCTGGTGGTATGGGAGGTATCCTTGGATAATAGACCAAGCTGACCATAGTAACAAGAATCATTAAACCACTACAGCATCTAACAGTGTTAACCCAGCCTAACTTTTCAATCAACACTTGCATAACAGGTCCCATGGCCATTGTACCAACACCACTGCCACAAGAGACGAGCCCATTTGTCAATGACAAATGCTTGTTGAAGTATTGGGGCAATATAATGACCGATGGAAAATAGCACATGCTGGCACCAACACCAAACAGAAAACCATATGTCAAGTACATTTTATAAATGTCTGTTGAGAATGAAGCCAATGTTGTGCCCAATGCAGCTATAAGTCCACCTAGCACTGCAACTGGCCGGCATCCAAGCCTCTCACAGAGAGTGGTGGAAATGGGCCCAGTCAGGAACATTAAACCATATGTGATACTTCCAACCCATGCTAAAAGAAAGAAGAGTTATTAATTGAATACCAAGCTCAAGACCATATACTCTAGAGTATTGCATACATCTAAGTGCTTAAACCAAGGACAGCCAACCTTTTGCCAAATCTATGAAGTCTGATATGAAAGGGTGGGCCAGATTGGCAAAAAATAATTTAGTTTCATTGCAAGCAGGGAAAAAGAAAACTTGCTTATACTTAAGATGATTTGGGACAAAAATCAGTAGGCCAACAGGCCACAATGAACTTGCTTGTGAGTCAAATTTGGCCTGTGGCATGGGGTTTGCTGTCCCTGATTTAAAAAGTTGAAAAAGTTAAAATACTAGGTAGTAAAATGTGGATTCCTTGTGGAAACTAGCTTACCTGATCACATACAGTGTATGCAATGGGCAGCTCTATTAACTAGATCGATTCATGAAGAGATTACCTAAAATACAAAAGCAACTTCCATTTGAAGTAATATGACACCAATGTCTTGGAATCTTGAACACAAGTAAACAATGGACCTTCCTTTCAGTCCTCGTGAGGTTATAGCAGTTTGAAGTGATGAGAGAGGCGAAAACAGTACACCTTAAGTTACAGAACTGCTTTCTTTTTTCACAGCAAATGCTACTTCTATCTTTTCCAACTAGGAGCGAAACAGCCACAAGTCGGAAGTAGGGCATCGTTCACTTCACTCAAAAGCATTGCACTCGGCTTGTATATGGGGCCTCCCATCTTCATCCTTTATTTAATTTGATGATTTATATAACTTGGAGATGACTTGCAGATATTTTGTACACGATTTGGAGAAGTCACGCATATAAGGACAGCAAACCTGCCTTGCCAGTATCATTTCGGTTGTGCACTGCTTCAAACCCCAGACTCAAATGAAACTTAAAACCGCTCAAATCAAAAGAGACTTGATAGCTTGGGATACAACCCAGGGGGCACTTTTGGTCTGGTCTAAGCAAGGTTAGTTCAAGGTAAGGTTTGTATCAGAAGCTGTGGTGGTGGCTTGGGTGGTAGCTTGGATCACGTCTATTCGAAACATGAGAATAAGTTGCAACGCTACCACAGTCAGGTCAGATGAAAAATGTCTTTGCTAGGCTACAGGCTAGTGCAATCAAGCTAATTCTTAAACATGTATCTCCGTGAATACATGAAAACATAGAATACTATAGTGTAACACATAAGGTGAAATTGTTTGTCGTACTGAAATACACCGGCGTACAACAAAATAAGGATTTCTGTACGCCACATATCTGTGGCGTGACCCCTTGATGCTGGATTGGCAGGCAGTGATACGAGAAAGGCTGGGTTAAAAAACAGATGCTGGTGACGATTAATGCTGGTGACTAGGCGGACGACAATCGTACCATCATCGAGAGCAAATGGTTGGCTGTACAAAACTGATAAATAAATAATTTCGCTAAGTTTGTTAGGCAACCGGTGTGGCAAGCCTTTTGCACACGTGAAATCGAACGAGCGAATGAATTTTTAATGCCCTTTGTTGATATTGAATGCAGGAATAAATTATTTGCGCATGGAGGGGCATAAACAACACCACCTAGATCCCTGACAAAAACAACCAGAAGTCACAAGACGAGCACAAGTACTTGAAAACGGATTGTGCTGAATGCAACAAATGGTACTGAGTGCACAGTCCCAACGAAAAAATATCAAGCCAAATGCAAAGTGGAAGCCTAAGAAGGTACAATCCGGCCAATCGAGTGAAGAAGTAAAAATATACGAATAGCGGGAGAGAAAAGAGAAATAAACCCAATAAACCTTAACTACTTGACAGAGAAGTGGGGGTAACTGCCCCAGGATGAGGAATAAATAAACAACATAATGCAACTGACAAAATTAAGTCCAGTTTAAAGGTCCGATAAAAAACGAAGAAAATTGAAACAGACCAATCGCATTTTGATCAACAGCTAAATCGCCAGCACCGCTAAAGACTCGCTTACTGATCGTATGATATATACAAAGATCAATACAACTTGGCCTAATCCTAGAAGTAAGATAACTTATTCCCTGCCGACGTAATGGCTCTTCCGTAAGAAAAGTAAGTAAACCGCTTACCTGTTTGGGATTTACTTCGCTTGAATTCGACAAGAAGTTCAGAGAACAGCACACCAAAATTGTTCATAACCCCTAATACAATAAATTGCACGCAAAATGCCGCAAAAACCACTAGCCACCCAAACCCTCCATCAGGCGGATTGTGTAAATCGAATTCGACGCTTTCAGCCTCGAGAGGTCCTTCCATGATGCTGGCGGCTTCTAGCTCCTTTCTTTTTTCTGTGTGCTCCATGACTGACTAATGTAGGTCAAAAAACTAGTATTTACTTGAAAGGGACATGCCGTACTTCAGTCGCTCTCCTGGCTTACGTCCCACGACGGCCTATTCCTCTTCCAACCACCAAATGCTGAAACCTATCGCTAGTATGCAATGTACAAGTGACGTCACTTACATCCTTACTGCTATTGGCTAGTTCCTGACACTTTTTGAAATTTGCATACAGAGGATACGCAGAATCCTCACGTGATCAAATGTCTAGCTCCGTGATGATAGTGCTATAAAGGACTCGTGACTCATTACTCATCGGTCACCAGATACTAACTGCGCGAGAAATTCCCTACTTGGCATGCCACTCCTCGGGCACCATACAAATAGTACTTCTCCATGGAGATGATGGGAGTGACAAGGGCGGAGCGCGCACGTTATGCAGATAACGGGAAGTCTTCCATAGATTTCCGCGAAAAAGTTGTTACCGCCGACGGAGTTGTAATGAGAAATTACCAACAATGTAAGCTGGCAGTGTCTAATGCCAGAGCGATAAAAATGGGAGTATATTCCTATGCCAGAGCCTGAAATAATAACTTTCAGTAGATCCATATATTTTATTGGGTGTGGTCTTCTGTCAGAATTACATGATGGGCGTGATGATAGAAAATAATCACAAGCAAGCTATATAAAAAGACAATTAAGAAGCTTCAAAATTATCTAACTGTTAAGAAACTAATTTTATATTATTAGCACACATATCATGTTGTGTTAGTTTTCATAACTTTTAAATAACTAGATATATGTAATGTTTACTAATCCACATTTTTATAATTGACAGATACACATTTTGAATTTACAACTCCGCAAAGTGAATCAGCAAAATGAATCAGATTCACACTTATTTTAGATCCAGCTTTTATCTCTATACTTCTTTGGTATATATAGGTATTATATTTAGTTTTATTATTTTTAAATCGTAGGCTTTAAGTAGCTTGTACATTAGCTACGTTTCTGAGTAAGCCTACTGTAGATAATTTAATTATTTTGTTGAAACTTTTCATTGAATATGTAAAACTATTTGCAATAATATACCTCTCAAAAAACTTGGCAGTGTATAATTGGCTTGCTTGTAAAGAAAACATAGTACAGTTATGGAAATAGCTTACATAACAAAACAAAAAGGAACAAAAACAGAACCTACTTGCTAAATGTTTTCAGACAAGAGCAAAATTAGATGGGGGTCAGTCTAAAGTTTATTTCTTTGGCAAAAGATGAACTAGCTTGATGTTAATGAGATGTTCATAGCTTTCATAATGATTCTTTTTTGGATAGTCTTATCAAAGTTCAATTCATTGAGTAGCGAGAAGAAAGAATTACAAGAAGAACCCATAGCCCCAATAGCACCAATCGATAGATTGATAAACATAACTTTGTTATATAAAGGAGAGGGTTCACTAAGTAATGAGCTATATTTGGGAGCCTTACGATTGCTATTTTTAGAGTTTATGTTGATATTAAAAAGTGATCGCTGCAAATTTGTGGCAGAATTTCAGCAACTTTTATCATCAGCATGATTTATCTAATGTTGCCAATTTTTAACAATAGTAAATTTGCACTACTGCCAACTAAAAACTACCAAAACGAAAACTAGAAGTCTACTTTACAAATAAAATGTATTATGTATAACTACGAATGGTGTATTTCACAGATGCACTTCTCACCAGTCAACCTCTTAACCTTCATTTTGACGCCCAAGGAGTTCCAGAGAAAACTCCTTCCAAACGATAGAGACTATTCCGAAATTCATTGTCATTGCTTTTGTCAGTTTACGTAAGTTCTTGATTCTCAAATCTCAGTTCACCTCCTTCTGCTCATAGAATGCCCATACATAGATTGTGAGGATCTTCTAAATGTCTGGCCTTAGGAATTGGAATGAGTTAAATTTCCACGTACCATATTCAATCATTTGGGAAGTATTTTAATGATGAAATACATACAATGAAAACATTTATGTGTTTTTATGGATGATTGTAACGCCGGATGTTTCCATTGCAAGTCTGTTAGACACCTCTTAATAAAAAACCTAATTCCACTATTTTCACCACGTCCATGCGATTGCTACAAATGATCCAAACTTGCCAAAACGTTTGCACCCAGGATAAGCAGATAGAGTACCAACCGATGGTAAATCATGAAATTCCAGAGAACCTTCGATACCAGCTGGGGCAAAACTTGATTGTTTCCATTAGGAAGGGGAGATATGGAAGATAGATGCACAATAAAAGAGACAGAGTGTATGAAACAGTAAATTCTGTCCATTTTCCATACATTTCATGATATGCTAATGCAGAAGCGGTAATAGAAGACTCTTATCATGTTGAACATAACTCTGCTCTTATCATCTTGCTTTATCATATTGAACATTAATAGAAGCCTCCAGATCGGGCAATTCTGGAGGCTTCCATTTGTTATCAGCAATACATAATACTGCCCAACAAGCTCCTTTGCTTGATCACTAGGGAATGGTGGCTGCACCCCTTTATACCCTCCTAGTAGGGTGGAAGTAGTAGAATTTTTAATTCCGAATGCATTTCGCAGACAATCCATTCACCACATAGTAAAGCGCTATGGGGATAACTAGGGTTGTTCTGGGACTAATTCTGAGTCCTGACAATCACTTAGTATCGCAAGGGATGGAATGGTATTTTGAAAACTGCAGATCTCCCATTAACCCTGACTGCAATTGAATGGCTCCATGCTTTCAATTTATGAAAATATCCACGCAGGGTATATCGCCATGTCATTACCTGTTTGTGACTTGTCTTTATCACAGCGATATTATCCTAACTCTATGGTCTTTATAGAGATAAGAATACAATGGTCTTTGCTAAATAAACACATGCACACGAACTAAAAGCATTGTTGATCAGCATACACCTTTTCTTTTTTATAAAAAAACAGTTTATAAGAAAATTAGGCTCAAATGGCCAAAATCTTGAGAAAATCCTAAGAAAATCACAAGGCTCAAGTTCAAGAAAATGCTAAGAAAATCACAGTTCATCTTCTCTACATACCAGAAAATGATATTGGCTCATTTTTGCAAACTCTCGTACATAGATCGAGACTTATGGTGGCCCAACAAATACAGAGTAGCCTGTTTCAGCCATTTATTCCTGCAAAAGTTAAGAGAATCTTAAGAAAATCTCAGCCTCAGGAAAAAAGTGTTTTTCTTATAAAAAAAAAGGAAAAAGGTGTATTACAATTGATTTCTCCAATGGGACACTTGGGGAAGAGGCTAAAGATAGATGATTCTGCAGTCTCCTCCACAGTCCATTTGAACAGTTTCTTATTGTTTTTGCTGCAATGTTGAACTAAATTGTTATAAAGCAGACGATAAAGAATTATGCGGTGGTTGATCTTGGCGTTAATGAAAAGAAAAGCAAATTACCACACATACTCCACCTCCATTGTAGCAACTTCTGGAGCCGTCTAGGATCACCGATCGTGAATCCACGTGCACCGTAAATCCTCGAATTAGCACCCCCTCGAATAAGCCCCCCTCGAATAAGCCCCCACCCAAAAAGCATCAAAAATAAATAAGCCCCCAGGGGGCTAAGTCGAGGATTTACGGTAAGTAACACAAGACTTCAAAGTAAACGCCTTTTGAACTTGAAGTACTAGACATTTCTTATTTTTTAAGAAAGTGTTTATTTTTGCCCAGTAATGAAACTTACTTTGCTCTTTCATGATTTCAGTGTTTAAGTTGTCTTAAAAGACTTTTTAGTGAAATATTCAAGTTTGTGTAACACTACAGTGTTACAGAAACGGATAGGCACTTCATAAATGCAACACTGAAATACATAGAGATTCATTAGAAATCTATGAAAGAGATTTTTTTTTATATATGAAAGAGATGATGGGCTTGCAGCTTTACTGGAAAAATCGGGAAGGCCTAAATTGTCCTGATAGGAACTTATTGGATTGTTGAACTTTTTTGGCATGCCTAGAAATGTTTAGCCTTTGTAGTCCCCATTTCTTACAGAACGGTTGCATATCGATTACTTTGGTCTCAAAGATATAGTATTTAATTTCTTATATATATATATATATATATATATATATATATATATATATATATATATATATATATATATATATATATATATATATATATATATATATATATATATATATATATATATATATATATATATATATATATATATATATATATATATATATATATATTATATATATATATATAAATCTGCTTGGACACCCCATTTTTAGAATCGCTGCGCGGCCCCTGTTTCTTCGTGAAATATATTCATTAACTCCTCAATATGAACACTTATCTTATTCATTGCGTGTCATGTCCTGTTGGCAGCAATCCGTGGTTTACCTTGCCAAACATAGCAAGAAGACAAAGTAGAATAGTTGCACGCAAGCAATAACATTCAACATGTCATTGCATAGTCATTAATGCAGTACTTCATTTGTAAATGACATTCTTTTATGTCTGGAGCCTTTCACTAAATCAGTTGCGAATCACACTTTCTCAAACGTCTTGCTTTCAGACAGGATTTTTCGTAATATTGCTTCAAAATTAGCCTCATATATTTCTTAAATTTCCTTAAATCTCCTGAACACGAATAGCGAATTCGACGTTTCGATTGATTTTTTGAACTTAACTTTTGTTGTTTCTGAGTTGGCAAAGTGATTAATATTGAATGACGAGTTTCCTTCCAGTTTAATAAAAAGGCTTCTTAAATTTACTTTTTGAACCAAAGCCTGCGTATGTTCCTATATATTTCTTAATTTATTTCTAATTTGAGACTTGGTTTCTTCTACGCATGTGGCTTATACCAAAGTCTACAAGCCTAGTTGATCCACGGTTTTTCTGCAAGGAACCGCTTTTTAAATAATCTACAAACAGAAGGTCGAAAATTTAAGGACATTGTACAACTGATGGTCAAATTCCAAAAGAGCTTCTCAACCATAAAAATAGGTGAGCCCCCGCAAACAATCGAGAATTCGAAAGGCAATTCCATTCATCGCAATGAAAGTTCCCGGAATTATTATTATTCTCGAATATTTATACAGGATAATACTTCAGTAATGATATGAATATATACATATTTACACTGTTTTCCATGTAGTCCTGAATTGCGTGCATACAGATTTTTACACCTACTTCTCGCTGAACTTCAACATTTTACCTACTTATTGAATGTAAGATTGTTCAATCATTCTTAAATTTCAAGGAATTTCAGCCTTATATTCTTATGATGTATTCTTATAACACAGTGAGCAATCCATAACCATGTAGAAGTGTTGCTTCAAGTTTACTATAGTCCTATGGGCCAACATCTGCAGTTGAAAAGGAACCGTTACGGACTTTTCAGGACTAAAATCAGGTCGAAAGAAGTAAAAACCGAGGGCTTCTGAGAACCAGTCCTTGAGCTAAGTTCATAGTGATGAGGAAATTGCATCAGATTTCAAAAGAAGCGTGTACCATCAACTAGAACTTTTCGCCCTGCCTGCTAAATACTTGGAATAATGAAACCATTATTTTGGCTGCACATAATGGCTTTATGGTCGGCGCAAATAGAAACTGAGGCTGAGCTATATATGTGTCAAGTGACATACGCGTTGACTTGTGAAGAGCAAACAAAGAAATCACGTGCAGTACAGCTGATCACCTGTAGGGCAACAAGCAACCTCGTTTCAAACAGGGCATAAGAATCGCTCTGTTTGCATCAGGCGGTAGAGCATCAGGCGATAGTGTGTATAAACACTAAATGCGACGCGCGAAAGCGGTGCGATACATTACTGGCCTAAGCGATAGTACATAGAAATGGATCCTGATGATGTGGAAACGGATATCATGTATTCAAAGCATGAAAAGACACATCCTGATGGTGGATATGGCTGGCTCGTCGTGTTCTGTGGCTTTTCTGTCCAGTTTATAGCCGTTGGTATGCAAAATTCATCAGGAACCATACTTCCAGCTCTATTAACAGAATATAAGCAATCTGAAGGAGAAACTGGTAAGAAAAATTTTTTCTAACGTTCTTTCTTGCAGAAAAGTGTATTAAAGTCAAGGATATGGCCGCTTGTTGGCCGAGGGCGACATAACTATTAATGATAAAATGTTGTTATAAATAAATTTCTGCTAGCAGTTCTTTTTTACCAAGGTAACGAGGCCCCCAGCGTCGGATCTCGTAGCTCTTACTACTCATGTTTTAGCCTTTCGTAAGTTTTCTGTTGTTATTGACCTTATACCTACGATAGAAAGAGGCCTACTATTACAGGGCCTTATAAATAGAGAAGATTGCTTTCTATTGAAAATCAAATAATTGTGGAGTTCAGAGGTTATCAAATATTTGGTTTAGTTCTAATATTTGGTTTAGTATCCGTTGTCATCAAGCAACTGGAATAAGTTAGATCAGATTGCGCAACTGCTGGGGGTGTTAATCTCCCATGTCGGAACTAAGTCAGAAGTTTACTATTGTTTTAACGTCAAATAACTCTGCGAAATGTATGCAATTCGGTTTGTTGTAATCTGACGTCTACCTAAGACCTTAGTGAAAGGAAAACGGTGTCTAGGGTAGAATAGCAGTCAAGTACATATTAGAACTATGCTTCACGGCAGGGAGGCCATCGACTTGTTGAGATCTATTGTTGCTTGTAGTATATTACAAGCTGATGGGTTCCTATTGTACGAATTGTGGTGGTGGCAAACCAGATTGTCCAGCCACATTGGCTTTAATTCAAACAGGTACATCATTTGTTTTTAATGCTTTTTTTGTGGGTGCTTTGAATAGCCAGGTATCCTAATGAGTTAATAGAGAACGAGTCGCGTGAACCTTTACTTCCGGGTGTTTATGTGGACGCTCATTAGGGGGGTGATTGTGTTGCTTGCTTGGCTTGATGAAAGGCATGCTGTACCCAAAATATGAAACTGAGTCATAACTATGGGGGTATATACTGTGAAGCACTTAATTCGGTAATTTTCCACAAACTTGCTGCTTTTCTAGTGCAGACAGCTGCAGTGAAAGAACGAGGCATATGAAATTCTCTAGAATGTCCCGGCAAAGTCGAATAAAGCGACCGAAAAATTCGACTCTTTCTTACTACTGGGGGTGTTGTACCCCAAACCTGGGAGAGTGTTGGGAAATATTTCTAAAATATATCAACTATTTACCTGCCTATTGCACTTCTGACAAACAAAAGGCATATTCATTTGGTGAAAGAAACCCAAAAAATTTCAAAACATTTTTCATTCCTTGAAATTTAACATACGAGGGTCCTAGTACGTGAACTGGCTTCTTTTGTTTCCAAGCAATGAGTTCTGCACGTTGACTTCTGATTTGATATCTAAATGTGACGTTCAAAAGCCCAAAATTATTCCTTTGAAGGCTTCGGTTCCGCAACCCTTTCCTGCCTTCCCTAATTTGCTGGAAATACCCCGCTAAGTGTTAAAGGCTGCTCTTCTATTTCTGTGAGGTTTATTTCGACCTCTTTTCACCTCGCAACAGGTGACTGCGCGTGCGTATCAAACATATACACCTGCGTGTCGACAGGCCTTGCTGATACATGTTTTTGAGGTTTTTCATGATCTTAGTACCAAAACTCAAGACTTTCTTCGCAAGTTACGCGAGTTTGTGTAACGCTATAGTTCTGCACAGACAGGCACTACACAGCCAGAACGCTGGAATAAATAGATTATCGTAGGATATCGATACAAATTTAGGCCATGTTTACATTACTCCGTTTTCCTTTTGAACCATTTTTACTCCATAAAGGGAGCTTTGTTTCTTCTCTGTTCACACTATTCTGTTCACAAACAAAAACGGTATCTATCAATTGGCTCCGTGTTTGGGGTGGAGTAATTTGAACACAAACCCACAAACGGAGCAAAAATTTTCCGTTTTGCCCAAAAACGGAGTATTGTGAACTGGGCCTTAATTAGACTGATGGAGGTCTAGCATGAAAATTGAAACTTTAAATGTATGTAAAAAAGATTGACTTTCTCAGGTCTCAGAAATCCAGTACTGAAGTTTCTGAGCTTTTTGAGTGTAGTCTCGTATAAAGACTTCTATAAAGCACTTTCTTATCAAAAACAGTGTATTCCCCTTATTTAACAGGCTTCCAGAACTTTGACATTGTTTGAAGTCGTCCATATCTAAAAACTCTATGACGTGAGTTGAAATCTTACTCAGAAAAGCAGAAATAGACTTGATATGAAAGTCCAAAGGACAATGTGATCAGCATCGCTCGTTTCAAGAATAGCCCCGTGCAACTTTCGGGGATCACCGTTTGCTACGAACATTTTTGATCAAGTGTCCGAGCATCCATGTGTACACATCTGTTTCTGTCGATAGCAAGACGTCACACAGGGCTTCCTTATTATGAGAAAGATTTCCCAGTGTTGTTTAGCCCGATGTTGACACTGGTCTAGTAGCATAATACTTTTTGGAACGTAATATTTCAGTATTAATCTAATTGCAGCAATACGAATTGTCATAAGAGATGATTATGATGATTATTATGACTAGAAATTGGTAGGTGAAATTTAGGCTGGTTAGTTACTATTTTTTGCGTAGAGGAAATAGGACGTCATCTTTTTCACCATTTTGTTGATTCCAGTAGAATGTACTTCAAGCTGGAACATTGATGTATATCACCCATTATATCTGGCTCACATATTGGCACTACCCTGAAAATAGAGAAGGGGGCCCAGCCCCTCTTTGAAAGGCTGAGCGGTGCTTGGCTCTCCGAACCCCCTCTTCCACAGCCCTGTCTTTTGCCTTCAACACCTGTTGGTGGAAGTATCTTAGAGAAGTGATGCACAGAATATCAGCATTAGTATCAATGTGGCTAATGACCGCTGCAAATGAAGGGGTCCCGCTAAGCCATGTTTGGCACAAGAGAAAGAATTCCTCAACCCATTCTGAATGGAACACGGAGTATAAACGATCAGTGAGTGAGCGAATGGAAATTCGATGCTAGTTTAGGCTCTAATTGGTATCGTACATTCGGAGAAATGAGCTAGGTGTCAGCAGCAGGGAATGCTAAAGCTGTGTACTGTTGTATCTTTGTGGCACTTCTGCGACAAATCAAAATTGAAGCTGCGATGTTTCTCAACCTCTGCGTTTGCGTTTGCGTGTGCATCGTTTTCAATGTTCTTCTGAGTGCCTGTGCTACCAACATCACCAACATGTGTCAGGGAGCTTGAAATTTTGAGGGGTTGAAATTGCCTGCTCGAATCTCTTACCTGTTGCTTGATTGAGTTGCTGTCTAGCCGTAGTGAACTGCAGCTATTTGGAAAAAACCCCACCCCCGCCTACTGCGCCTATAATCACCAATGGTCACCAATCATCTTTCTAGACGCACACCTGTCCAATCATTGTTTTCCATATACTAACTCATAACCATCCACACAGTCTCGTTTGGATTGAAATTGGGTCTTGTTTTAAATTCACGTGGTAACACTTGTTTTTGTATGAAGTAACAATATACATGGGTACAGTAGCTTCTGGTTACAGGTACCATTGTATTATGACATCAAGGCGTCTATTGTTTCCCGTTGGATTCTGTTTGAGTGCAGGAGAATGTTTTCACAGTTCGTATGCGCAATGAGATCTGTTCCTATGGCTGAACGCTTAGAACCAAAATAGACGCATCTCAACAGACGACTTAATGGTAAACTGTGTATTGAGGGTACAATTTGTAGTGTTTTTGGTTGGGTATAGGCCCTCCTTGTCCCTTTAGTTAGAACCTATTGTTAGGCCTGTCAGTCATTGGCGGGGAATCTATTGGCATGCGTGAGTCATCTTAGTTTCCTCGAGGATCCTCAGCACACAATCAAGCAAAATGGAAATACAGTCTGCTCTCGATCAGTGGAACCCCGGATAACTGGAACGTTCGTTTAGTGGAACCAATTTCTCCGGTTCCTTAGATTTTCATTAGCAAGCTTCTCATTTCATTCGGATAAGTGGAACCCTCGATAAGTGGAACTTTCGATAAGTGGAACCATTTTTTTGGTCCCATGAGCAGTAGTTATTCACATAAGTGGAACTTTTCCAAGAAAAATCATCTTAAGTACGTTCTAATCATTTTGATCAATACATACTTTATTCGAATATTCTTGCAAACATTCGATTGCTATCAAGTAATGAAGACAAAAAAAATACATCAGCAGTCACATTTAAAAAATGGCAGCTGTGCAGTCTTCGAAACGAAGGCTTGCCTGTTTAGCTATAGTCAACAAATACAAGGCTTTAGAAGACATTGATGCATGCCAAAACTGTATAGCTACAGCAAAGAAATATAGTGTTGCTAAAAACACAGTTTCACACTGGGTAAAAAAGAAAGCTTAAATATTTGAAGCAGTTGAAGGAAACAATGCGTCTAAAAAGAGAAAAAGAATAAAAACTGCGATACGAGGAGTTGGACTCTGCCGTTTATAAATGGCTGAAAACTGCAAGATACAGCAATATTCCTATCAGCTGTAGTATATTTAAAGAAGAAGCTCTAGAGTTTGCAGAATCATAAGACCTCAATGACTTTGATGCTTCTAATGGATGGGTGAGTCGATGGAAGAAACGATTCAATGTCAGTTTCAAAACTGAATTTCCAAATAAATTGAAAAGGAACTTTCACAGACTCTAAAGCAAGCGTGTATGAAAGATTGTTTTGCGTAACTACATTGCTTTAAAAATAATCATCAAATGGAACATAAACACTTATAAAACCTTTTCTTTTGTTCCTTTCCCCGTTTTTCATTATTCGTCAGTGCCCCATTCTCCAGAGAAATCAGACAAGGAAAAAGTTCGATAAGTGGAACTTTTTTTCGGTTTCATGGAGGTTCCACTTATCGAGCAGTTCGGAAAAGTGGAACATTCGATAAGTGGAACCATCTTTTTCGCGAATTTTTTTATAAGAAACTAAGGTCCGGTGCTAGTAGGCAGTTTCTTAAATTTTCTGGCTATTTTGCTATCAAAAGTTTCTTGCGCGTTTCTTAAAGGTCTTAGGTAATGAATAAACATGCTTCCAAGGTAAAGTAAACAGTTTACTCACATTCAGAGATAAACTAATTTAATGTGCTAATTCGAATAATGATAAAAGATGTTATATTAAGTCTCTCAACAACCTTGCTCCACACAACTTGTAAGCAATGTTTTCCAGAAATTCTCGCTACTCCACTCACAGAAAAATACCTCAAACGGGCAAACATCGTTCTCTTACAGGGGGGGGGGTGCAAAATTATGGAAGAGCCTCTTAACTGAGACAAAGCTGCTATCCTCCGTAACAAATTCAAGACTCTCATTTGACGTAATTATTAAAGTTTTTTAGCTTTATTCAATTTGGGTGGGGTTGTTTCTTAACTTTCGAAAAATTGAGCCTACCGTTCCTATAACCTGTTTCTTATAAAAAAAAATGCGTGTATGCAACAACAATCCCCTCAAAATTGTGTGCACACGACCTTCTGGATCAAAAGTTGCTTGAGATATCGATTGCTATATGAAGAATAATCACTAGTCAGTATTTATTTAGTCTATCAGCATTTTAGAACAGTGCTGTCGCTTACATTATAATCGAAAATACAGGCAGTGGCCAGAAAACATTTCTAAGGGCTCTGTCTCAGACGCCATTTTTCCAGTGAAATGTGCTGGAAGTCCGCTCAGTTATGCGTTCAAGTACAAAGGTTGTTCGACCACATGGCTGGTTGTTTTCCTCTGAAACACGGTGCACATGCTATTTTTGGTTTGACTTGCCATGTGCGCACTTGTTTAAAAGATGTTTGTTTGTGCGTTGGATGGCACTTGCCTGCTATTCAGTCATAAGTTCAACTTTGTTATTGTTTCATCCAGGCTGTGATCCAGGGACTTCGAGTCGCGTAAGAAACTTTTAGACGTCTTATTGAAGTGTGTGGACCGGTGGATTCTTTGCGTCACATTTAGAAACATACGTGGAGATAAGGGACATTTACCGCTTTAAGCTATTTATCTGTTGGCTTGACATAAGTTGTTGATATGGTAGCTATTCCATGACGTCTTTCATGGGGTTCAGATAAGCCTTTTAATATCAAATAATCAAGGTTCGATGGTGTTTGGTCACTTACCATGAATTTGTTGCTTCCAGATGGTTGTATGTTGCTGGGCAGCAGTGTGGCCAGAGTGCAATTGAAGGGGTCTGGGGCGTAGACCCAGCAAAATTCTTGAGGCCATACTCTTTACTTCGATTTAGAGTGCCTCTGTCATTCTCATGCTTGTCACTAGTAGCAAGGAACTTTCATATTTGTACAAAGGTCTATAGAACAGAGCACTAGGTGAGAATTATTTTGGAGAGACAGCCTTCAATTCGATTTGATAATATCCCCAAGGACTGTCTTTCGCCAGAAGTGTTGGGAAGGGGTACTTACTCCCAAACCACGATGGCCACGCCACTGGGGATGATGTTTACCGTATGATGAAGGAAGTATTATATGATGATGTTATTGTGGTAATGAATGGAAGAAAAACTACAGACCATGGGCTGTCAAGGATCATTATTGCAGGGTGGCTAGCAGGGGAACAAGGCCCGCTTTAGGGTGTGACAGAGAAGAAGTATTAACTATTCCCGTTGAAGGAAGGCCCTTACTGAGGGCTATGCAACCCAGCACGTACTTATACAATATATAGAAAGCTGTAAGGAGGCCTTGCCCAAAGGAGGAGCTGCTTGAGTACCGCCCGTGGATGAGCAGCTTCTGAATGCAACATCTAGAGGCTATGGTTTCAGTGCGAGTGTATTGCAGTTGGTCCATTAATATCTCGACGAGAAATGAAGACGGTAAATATAAATGGCACCTTCAGCATATGGAGAGAAATAACGATAGGTGTACCACAGGGCTCAGTCTTGGGGGCTCTTTCATTTATTTCATCTGTCAATGGTATCTTTATGTTCGTGAATGCTGCTCAAATATCTAACAACTGGATGAAGTTGAATGAGGAAAAATACTATCCATTCGTCTCTGGGGATAAAAGTAATAATACGAGTATGTACTAAAGAAAAGTTGCTTGGAGCACGTCTGGACAAATAACTATACATGCTGTAACCAGTAATTAAATTCTATGTGCAGAAAGGCTGGTCAGAAGCTACATGCTCTCGAGTGAGTATCCCACTTCCTTGATACTTAACAACTAAACAAACAAAGCGAATAGTGGAGGAATATACCTTGTGCCAGTTCAACTACTGTCCTTTGGTTGGGATGTTCTGTGACGGAACATTGAACAATAAAGTGAATCTTATCCACTGACGGGCATTGCGGATAACTCACAGAAATGTGATCAGATTTTGGTACTTTGTGAGCCAAATCCACTTCAGCATTTTACAGCTGTCGATGATTGGAATTTATAAAACAAAATATAGCCCAGTCCTAGTTTCATGGAAGATGTTGTTGTGAAGAAACACAGTCTTTGAGTTAAGAAGGTAGCATAATTTACCACTGCGACAGGCGCGTAGTACGTGCTATGGCTTAGAGACGATATTGTTTCTAGGGAGTAAATTATGGCAGGCACTTGCAATGACATAAAGCAATCTGATACCTTCTGCAGCTTTAGAAAGATATTGAAAACCTGAAATTAAAAATCTGGAAAGGAGGGAAATGCAGCGGTGTACTGTGTAGACCTTTCGTGGCTATGGCTGGGTTCTTGAAAGGGTAAATGCGTTTAATTGTATAGCCTATACCAAAAAGGAAAAATTGCACATAATGAACATACGTTTTAGAAATATGGTTGCTTGTATTTATATCAGATTTGTATTTGTTTAAATACTTTACTTTGTAGTGAGCTTTAATTAGTGTTTATTATGTATGCCACTACGTTAAATTTATAGAAAATTTTGTAAACTTCTTACGTGCGTATTTAAATTTTTATTTCAAATACAAATTTCTCTAATAATACTTAGTTAGTATGTGGCAGAAAAAGTTACACATAAGTCAACAAAGACAAAACAAAGACATAAGACTTAAACAAATTAAGTCTATACAGAGATATTACATGTATCATAATACGTTTTAGAACTTCATTTCATTCGAGAACAATGCTAAATTACAATGTATAATTGGCATGTCTGCATATAAAGTGATACAACACCAGTGAGATAACATAGAATAAAAGAGCGAATACGAAAATAACAAAATTGTGCAGTATTATAGGGACTGGGTGGCGATCGGCACTTTGGCACTCAGGCCAGACTGTGCCAGCAACTGGTGTCACTTAAAAGTGATAAAAATAATGCAGAGTGCAACTCTGTGAGTTTTACTACCATTTAAAGGTGTAGGAATCGATTACTAAGATTTCCTACCTTTTTGACTCCAGAAAGATTGTCTTGTGAATGAATGCCGTGCTGAGTGCTATGCATGAGAATCACTGCCAACTGCTAAAGAAATCGGAAGTAATTACGCCTTCGTGTGTGATACAAAATAGCACTTTTAATTGTTCCAATTTCATTTCATATGTGAGTATATTCCAGAAATAAAAATGTCCCTTCAAGTAAAGGACATCGCTAGGAAATTTAAGAAAATTATTAAGTCAGGAATTGTCACACATACACCTGCAGGTTGTGAAAAGGTTTTATCCAAAACTTAAGCTATTTATAACTGTCTTTCTTAAATTTTAAACTGCATATCACATATCATATATCATAATCATATATCATATCATATCATACCATATCATATCATATACCATATCATATATCATGTCATATATCATATCATATATCATATCATATATCATACCATATATCATGTCATATATCATATCATATATCATATCATATATCATATCATATCATATCATATCATATCATACCCCTACGGCTCCCAGAGTACAGAACATTAAGGCAATTTGCTGACAGAGACATGAAATATTGGCTTTTACTGACCCCCACACCCCACTGTAGGAACAAGCCTGTCAGACGTTGTAAAGAACTGATTTTATCTCCGATTTCAGTTGACTCTCAGGGTATTTTGCAGTGTTGCAGAATGTCGCGATAATTTTGTATTGTAACATGTTGCGACTTATTTTCAACGTACGACTCTCTACAACTTATGTCACAAAGATGAAAACAACTCAATGCAGCAGTTTCTGTTGATGTGGTACAAAACGAAATTCTGGCAACATTTCCCCAAACTCTGCGACACCCTGAGACTCTGTGGAAATCATCTCTTTATCCAAGAGTCCAATAATTGGCTTATCTATTGCGTTTTATTGACATCGTATGATACTTTCTTTCTAGCTTGGGTTGGCTCATTAGGCATCGGTGTAATGTTCCTTTGCGGACCAGTGACTACAAAACTATGCGAAAAATATAGCTGTCGAACTGTCGGCTGCATTGGAGCATTTCTGTGCGTATTTGGCCTGGTTATGTCATCATTTGCACAATCGCTAGCAGTCATGTACGTTACTTATGGAGTAACATGGGGCCTTGGAGCCTCGCTATGCTATTTCCCTACGCTTATTGTCTTAGTGCAGTATTTCGACAAGAGGCTGGCTCTTGTTAATGGATTTGTTTCGGCAGGCAGTGGGCTAGGAACTCTTGTCATAAGTCCATTTATACAGTTTATTCTCCTCAAAGTTGGATTATTTCATTCACTACGCATTCTCGCACTAGTCAACGCATTAACTTTTCTCTGTGCACTAACATTCAAACCGGTCGCAGAGAGGTATGCTGCTTTGCAACGTGAACTTCATCGACCAAGCGATTATGAAGTAGACAATAAAAAAGGAAAATTGAAATCAATATGGAAAGAAAAAGCATTTATTGCATGGATAGTTGCCATTTCAACTTTTATGCTTGGGTATTTTGTGCCATTCTTATATTTGGTGAGTTATTGCGTTAAATTTTATTTTCCTTGATACTTTGTATGTTTTCCTTCATACTTCATAAGAGAGGCGATATAGTTAATAGCCAACTCCGTTATACATGAAATAAAGTATAGATATGCATTCTACCGATTGTTTTGATTGAGCATCCTGATAGGAATTAAGGATAAATTATGATAAAATATACAAAACACATGCGTGCGGTTACAGAAATGATACTGAATAAATTGGATCCTGCCAAATTTTTCCGAGTGTTGAATAATCAGGTTCTCTAGGCCTGGGCCTAGGTAGCAACAACGTTCTACCAAAGCTTACACGAGTAACTATGGGAGATCTGTCTGCCGTGATGAAACTGGTGAAGGGCTTTTTGGTCTATTCTGCTTTGGCTGACATAACCAAATCTTGGCCAAATCATATTGATACATGCACTCATGCCACCCGAGTCTCAAAGTAAACATTACTCATGTATTTTGCCGTTGTCAGTTGATATCCTTGCCCATACATCCATCGTCTTCCTTAATGAATTTGATTATCCGTGCCCACGGAAGTAGTTTTAACCTCGTATCTATGCTGCCTCTTTTACAGCCTCACACAATCTTCATCATTTCAGAAAAGCCACGCAGTATTGGTTGGAGTGCCGCATGGAAAAGCTTCATTTTTAGTCGGGATCCTGTCAATAACATCAACGATTGGCAAAGTGCTAGCAGGCAAAATCGCTGACTTAAAACAAGTTAATATTTTCTACATGTATCAAACTGGACTTTTGACAATGAGCATATCAACTACACTCCTTCCCATTGGCCATGGGTATCCAGCGTTAGTATTGTACGCACTTGTGTTTGGTCTCGGTGAAGCCTGTTTCGTCGTCCTAATACCGTTAATCACAAAGGAGGTTGTCGGGATTAGGAGGTTGTCTCCTGCTTTGGGCAGCTTGTTTATGATAATGGCTATTCCAACTATGCTTGGATCGCCCATTGCTGGTAAGTTGAAGTTGTTTTTATACCCCCTCCCCCCCCCCCCCCCCCGTTACCTTAATGTGTGTTTATATCCGAACCGTTACGTAATGATTCTTAAGAGCCGACAAATGGAGTGCTATTTGCCGCATGGATTTCATCACGTGTTATGTATTGACTCATTGTCACAAACATATTTGTTATTCCATCACTCAGTCCAGGCTTTTCGACTAAATATGTATATACAATAATTTATTCTAATTTTGTTTTGTTTTTATGTGATTTTCTTTAAAGCTCTATCTCAAACAATTAATCTTGTTCACTAAGATCTACTAGGTGAAATTTTTCGAGCGAAATAGTCTTCAAATTTCTGGAGAGTTAGATCGAAATTTATGATTTTGACTCAAGGTCGTTTCGAAATAAAATAAGATGACACAAGATCTTCGACTTTCGGTTCCTCTTCCATTAACATAGAAACTGTCGGTTGGAGCGTCACTATTTGATAAAACTTGCACAGCACTTTGCCAATCACAGTCTACGGTTGGTTGATTGGACCCTCGAGTATTCCTTTTCAATGAGTTGAAAACCAATTTATCCGCAAAAAGTGTTGTTCATGACACGCATGCGCAGGGCGAAGTTTCTTATGAAATTGCGTGTTTAGCAGCGTTCCTATCCTATTTTGTTAATGTATTCTTTGAATTGTTATCCCTATCAATCTTTTCTTGTCATATCTCAGGTATCATATGTAGTTTAATTTATACTTGGCCTATATCTATATTAAGTGTATGACCCCAGTGCCGTAACGAGATTGCTTGGGGGACTTTAGGAATATGTGCGTGGGGCTCCTTTCAAGCTCAAAACTTTTCCCCATATCTATACAAGATAACGAATGAATACTTTTATCAATAAGGAAGAGAAGAAAGTAGCCTGTGAACAGGGTGTATCAGCTTATTAAACATCTTTTTACATCAATAAATGCAAAAGCCAGCCAATTCAAAACTTCTAGAGGGACCATTGATGATTTCAAAGGTCTGGGGGCCCTTTGGAGTTGATCTAACATCAGCCTATGTCGGTGGCGCCACTGCATGGCCCCCTATTTATCAGTTTCTTTCTAACTGAGGGCTACCATGCCAAAAAAGCTGAAAATGAAATAAAATATGAGTAGATTACCGTAGATATAGAAACCAACTGGAACAAGAGTAGTTCGTATCTTTCATGAGGTGGAGCGATACAACATGTTGAAATTGCCAGCAAGTATATTTTGTATATATATTTATTTGTGTTTCAGGTTGGATTTATCAGTACTCTGGCAGCTTCGCAGTGTCCTTCCATGTTGCTGGCGGCTTCATGGCGGCTGGAGTGTGTCTGATATTCCTGATTCCGTACTTTGCAGAATCTAGAGAAAGCACAGACGAAGACGTTAACATACTGGATAAAAAAGCGAATATTGATACGCAGAACAATGGGAAACAAGACAGTGATTTAGAGCTAATTAAAAGCCAAAAATCACATGCAGTTATTGGCAGTAATAGTAGAAGTGAATCTGATTTGTTTTCCCGTCGTTCCAGGTATTGTATATTTCCTTGCCTTCCGACAAGGAGTAGAAGTGGCATCGAAGAGGGGAAATATTGCAATGAAAAAGAGGAACAAGAAAGCAATCATATAGGAAATAAAACTAACTTAGATAGGGTTGAAAAGATGTCAGTTATCTAAGAGTATAAAAAATATGTGCCTGATTCTGTGTGTCACAGTTAGCCTCGCTTCTGGGAAGCGGGTGGTTGATAATTTACATTTGGAATCTTTCGCTTGTTGTTGATATCCTGCTGCCTATAAAGTGTTCTGCTGCTGAGCATGGTGTTTGCCTTACTAGAGTAAAACGAGGCGCTTGCGAGAATGAGGCTGTGCTAGGTGGGTCAGAGTGTTTAGAAGATTTGTCTTGTAATTGAATTGGAACTTCATTGCATCGACTTTCGCACCCGTTGGAGCCCCAAACGTTGAATACCCCTGCCCTATAGTCGCTGGTCCCAAACTAAGGGAAATCTTTCTATGGGATTGAAGTTTTAATGGAAATAGCAATCTGCTGTGATTGATCACAAAACCATTATAATTATTTTTATTTCCATTCTTTCTTTTATTTTACATTATTTATTCACGAAAGATTGGATCAGCTAAGTTTAGAAATAAACTGGTATAGCTAGAAAAAGCAAGTCTAATGAAAACATCTGAAAAAGTAAAGAAAACTTAAGGTGAAGTTGATCTTCCAGGGTATTTGAGGTGGTGTCTAAATTGTTGCGGATGTATTTTTATGGCTAGCCCAGACCAACATGGTCTTTCTAGCCCAACTCTTCCAGACTTATTTGTGATGGTTTAGGTTTTCCTCTATATCTGATATAAGATTAAAAAAAGGTGATATATTTGCAACATTTTTGGGTTGTAAACTAACTTCTTATAGCTTCACATAGTGTCAAACCAAAAAAGGTCCAGTTTACTTGGGTGAGAGGGGAATCTCATTCATTATACTTCGCAGAAGGGGGAACAGCATGAAAAAGATTTGGGGGAATGGGGACGTAGAGAAATCAAATTTTGTAGCTACACAATGCATTTCTATGTAAATAGACCTAATACTATACAGTCCACTTTTCTAAAATATGGTTTTCAGGATTTTTCTAAATTAGTGCGAGCAGATTGTTTAGTTCTGTGAAACGATAAGAGCGAAGTGAAAAATGGGAAACATTATCTTGTACTATATGCTAATTACGTGTGAAATACTGCACCATTTACCGTAGCTAATGTACATAAAGTGTTAAAGAAAGATTTGCCAAGAAGGTTGTTTGCCCGCATTTGTGGTAGTTGGAAGGGCGCGTGATCCAAAGGTATGCTTTCGGCGTTCAGGCCTTAGGCCCCCCCCCACTATATGAGTCCTACCTGCGCCTCTGTTATTACACACGTAAGCAAAGTAGCAGATTTTCAGCTTTCAGAAACGGCCCAATAAGAAAGTCTTTGATATGAACATTATTCGAGGTAAATAGATTAATTTAGCCAATCAGACAATGAATAATATATTTAGAGAGAAAATACACTGCTAGCTATAGTTGTATAATTTAGATAATCAATCGATGACAAGGAATCGAATACTTTTAAAGTGAACTTCACTTTTGTTTTTGTAATTCTGCAGTAACTTTGACGAGCGAAGAAATTAACAGAGCCGGTCTCTGATATTTTAACTGAGCCGGTCTCTGATATTTTGATGGAGCCGGTCTCTGGTTTTAAAACAGAGCCTGACTCTGATATGGAAAAAGAGCCAGAGCCGGCCTCTGGATTGAAACAGCCGGTCTCTGACATTCTGGATAAATCGTGTAAACCTTACATATCTGTCACTCTAGTAAAAGCAAGGAAGCGATTTCGGAAACAAACGTCCAGAAAGCAACCATTGCTAAAGGCTGCTAAAGGATTTACAAGATGAACCAGGACTCCATAAATTGGAGTTAAATGGGCACAAGTGGTGTTGAAAGGTCGGGCGTAAAAAGGACCGACTGTTTACAATTTTCGACAAAAAAAGCGACGTTATTTCTGTAGTCCAGTTGTTGGAAGTACTGGCAAATTTTAGAGACCTACTTGCAAGGAATAGATAATTTGAGGCTTACTCTTACGAATTATCCCAGCAGAGAGTGCTAACGGAGTTAGTTCAGAAATAAGGAACATACATTGGTGTTTAGGGTAACAAATAATTTTATTATAATGCATCACAATAGCTACAGTTACCGTCGCTTATTTCATATGTTTCGAAACACAGTCATTTTGATAAAAGTTATCCAATCTGTATCAAAACTGTACGAAAAAGTGGCAGGATAGAAACTTGAAGGAATAGAAGAAAAACAGGAGGGAAAGAAAAACACAATTTTAACATTAGTGGAGTTTGGGAAAGAAATCGAAGCTCATTTTAAAGGTTATGACAATCTTGCTGAAAAAGATGGCACTTCGACAAGCGATGAAGTACTTAAAATCGATGACGAGAAAATTTTAACAAAATAAATCTGCTAGAAATTTGTAAGTAAGTGCCTTATATTCTCAATTTCGTACTTTTCTGAATGGCGCAAAATACGGCGCAAAGTGGCAGTAGACTAAATTTCTTCCCTGGCGTTGCAAGGGCGGCGTTAAATTAGGGCCGGCGAAAAAGGGCCAATAAGGTATCTTGAACGAAGTGAAAACAATAAATCAGGTGTAGTGGCTCGGAGCGCCGTAAAATGGGCGAATGAAAATGGACAAATTTATGCATATCGTTAAAACGCGAAATTCGCTATGTACGCATCAATCGAATATAGATTCCGCCAAAAATCGTCCAGAAAAGTATTTGTTTGACAGTTTATATGTACTTTTCATGTTTTTAGTCAGTACCTTGTTGTTGTACTGGATCCAAAATAGACTGTATTGGCCTAGGCCTGTTGCACTCAAAAATAGTTGCCAAAGCAACTCAAAAAAAGATCGTTGAGAATGATTATACTTTCAAGTACAAAATGAAGAAATGCTACTTTTCTAAATAGAACATCAAACAAACAGAGTGTCCACTATAATGCGGACATTATGTACGTTTTTGCTCATTGTGGATATGAACTCGCACCGTAAAGTATGCAAATGAGCTCTTTTCTCCAGCCCTAATACAGGCAAATGATCTCAATCCAGCCGTAATGCACACTTTTCTTGTAAAAATATAGTCCATCAGAAAATCAAGGCGCAAACTCGTTGAAATTTAAGAATAATCAGTGTTAATTACACACTTTTCATAATAAGAATATAGTCTATACGAGCATTAATGTTCAAGGAATAATTTAAGAACATTCTTAGGTGCAAATTAAAAAACTTAAGAATATTGAGGCTCAGTGAAAAATTATGCGACTCAGCGATTATTTGGGGACTGTCAGTTAAACAATTTTCGTAATAAGAATATAGTCTATACGAGTATTAATGTTTAAGGAATAATTAAGATCATTCTTAGGCGTAACTTGTAAAAAAGTTAAGAATATTGAGGCTCAGTGAAAAATTATGCGACTCAGCGATTATTTGGGGACTGTCAGTTAAACAATTTTCGTAATAAGAATATAGTCTATACGAGTATTAATGTTTAAGGAATAATTAAGATCATTCTTAGGCGTAACTTGTAAAAAAGTTAAGAATATTGAGGCTCAGTGAAAAATTATGCGACTCAGAGACTATTTGGGGACTGTCAGTTAAACAATTTTCGTAATAAGAATATAGTCTATACGAGTATTAATGTTCAAGGAATAATTTAAGAACATTCTTAGGCGTAAATTAAAAAAAAATTAAGAATATTGAGGCTCAGTGAAAAATTATGCGACTCAGCGATTATTTGGGGACTGTCAGTTAAACAATTTTTGTAATAAGAATATAGTCTATACGAGTATTAATGTTTAAGGAATAATTAAGATCACTCTTAGGCGTAACTTGTAAACAAGTTAAGAATATTGAGGCTCAGTGAAAAATTATGCGACTCAGAGACTATTTGGGGACTGTCAGTTAAACAATTTTCGTAATAAGAATATAGTCTATACGAGTATTAATGTTTAAGGAATAATTAAGATCATTCTTAGGCGTAACTTGTAAAAAAGTTAAGAATATTGAGGCTCAGTGAAAAATTATGCGACTCAGAGACTATTTGGGGACTGTCAGTTAAACAATTTTCGTAATAAGAATATAGTCTATACGAGTATTAATGTTCAAGGAATAATTTAAGAACATTCTTAGGCGTAAATTAAAAAAAAATTAAGAATATTGAGGCTCAGTGAAAAATTATGCGACTCAGCGATTATTTGGGGACTGTCAGTTAAACAATTTTTGTAATAAGAATATAGTCTATACGAGTATTAATGTTTAAGGAATAATTAAGATCACTCTTAGGCGTAACTTGTAAACAAGTTAAGAATATTGAGGCTCAGTGAAAAATTATGCGACTCAGAGACTATTTGGGGACTGTCAGTTAAACAATTTTCGTAATAAGAATATAGTCTATACGAGTATAAATGTTCAAAATTCCCAAAATTTAAGAATGGTTTAAGAATGAAAGAATGTTTTCCCACTCGATAGCTGAGGATGGGACAAGCTCGTCCCGAAACGTTCTTGAATATTTCGTAATGGATTTGTCGTAAAACTGGATTAAGTCTCAACTGGTTTGTCATGGATGTGTCGATGAAATGAAATGAAATAAAAGATCTACAAATGGCTATTCTTTTCTGATTTATATGTCATGTGGCTCGTCGTGGCTATTATCCTCTGATTTAAAAATATTCCACGGCTCAAAATAAAAGAATTTAAGAAAATTGAGGCCCAGCGACAAATCAGGTGTTCATATAAAAAAGGTGTGCATAGGCAACTTGATCCTACTCCAGCTGTAATATAGCCAAATGATCTCTCTAGCAGCATATGGAGAAAGTATCTCTCTAAACATAAAATGATCAAATTGTCTCTCTAGCCGTAAAACACTGGGGGCCTCAGTGATGTAAACACTTGATAAAAAGTCATTGAAAAGCCCAGGGGTGGGAACTTAGCTCCTCCAAACCTTCTCCCCTTAACTTATCCGGGCCCGAGCTGCACGCACAAGTCTAACGTCTCGCTGAAAGATTTGTCACTGCCTACTGCAGAGAACTCTGAACTCTAAGTTCAGGTAGAGGAACTGCAGGCCTGAAAATACAAAATCGCGTAGCCTTGTCATAAACAATTTGAAAACAGTTCAGTCACTGCGAGTTGTTTAGTTTGCTCTGATGTTTCAACCTAAGTACACGCTTTATGTATTAGGAACCACTTTACAAGGATTCTGCATGCAGAATGCCAAAATATACAAGGAACTTATACTACTAAAGGAAATTCCCTAAGGAACATTTCAATTTAAAAAATTTTTATAACAGCAAGCAACCGAGAATTAGGAAGCCGGCTCCATTCATTTGCAGCCAAAATCAGCATAGATTGTTTGCTATGCTTGTGTCAAATTGTTTCATTGAGTATGCATTATGCTTTTAAATGTTGACATTACGATTTAACATATATAAAATTTCTTTCCTTCTTTGTGTGTTTAGTATTATGTTAAAGCCAAATTTAAGAACAAACATTCAAAATTTCAATGCTTTCTTTTGTCTACACCAGTTTTATAGCAGTAAATGTACAGTGAAAATTAAGGAACTATTAAGAAATTTTTAATACCACAATTTGATCACTGAAGGCTCAAAATAAGGAACTTTTGGAACCAGGCCTTGAACTAGATTCCTTATAAAAAAGGAACCTAGCTTAAGGCCTAGTTCCAAAAATTCCATACTTCTAAATCTCCAATGATCAAATTGCAGTACTAAAAGTTCCATAATAGTTCCTTAATAGTGACACATTTCACTTAACCAGCAATGCAAAAGGTGCAACAAGTGTGGCGCTTTAAATAGAACATAGGCGCTTCTTGTCTGCCAATGTTCCTGTATACGCTGTTTTTTATAAGGAACTACAGTATAAGGAACCTACATGTAGAATGCCAAAATATAAGGCTAATTGTATTTCTCTCGGTGAGATCTTAACATTTGAATACGGTATACCCTTGAATGCTTGGTCGAATACAATGAATAGTCCCTTGGAAGCTTATTTATTCTTCATGCTTTTTGGATGGGGGCTTATACGAGGGGGCTTATATGAGGGGGCTTATATGAAGGGGCTTATGCAAGGGGGACTATACGAGGGGGGCTTACAAGGTTATCTGGCATATGTCACATAAAAATCTCATTTTTTAGAACTCCTTTTCTCTTTAGAATAAACAGTCTTATGTAAAAATAGTTCATTTTCTCACTTTGACTCTTCAACTAAACAATGGTGAATAGGTACTACTTGCCCAATCATGGGGCCAACTAGATGCATTATTCATCATATCACGTGTATCGTTATCCGACATTTTATACTCTGACGAGTGTCGGACGAAAAAAGCTTTCAGTATACTAAAAAAATGTTCCCGCTTTTTCGTGCTATAGTGAAAATAAACAGTTTGAATTTAAACATCAGTCTATACAAAGGTCTTAATCATCCTCTGCACAAAAATTCAAAGGCTGTTAAAAGAATTCGTAAAAGTATTTTATGCATTACGGAATGTTATCTAATCTGTGACTTGGTGTCGCTACAGCATTTCAAAGATTTAATGCAGTACACTCAAAGATTGAATTCATCATAGTTACGTCTGGCGGTAGATAAAACGAAAAATAATGACACGTGGACTAGGAATGTTTGAAATCTGATGGTTTGATCGGACAAGAAAGCTGCGGTTTGAGTGGCTTAGTATTAAATGAATTGCACTGATAAACACATACGAGCAGAAAATGAAACCGAAAACAGAGAAGAGGTAAGGCATGTTGATTCTCGCAAAATATGGACGATTGAAAGAAGACAGTCACGCTCGCGAAATATCTGAACTTGTTTATTCGAGCCTCCGTCAGTTATTCGAACCTCGTTTTCCTGGTACAGCAAAATGTCTCTCCTCGAAAGGTCCCATGGAAGTTTATAATCACATGACTGACAAACTATTAAATTTTGCTGATAGTACTGGGTATACGTACAGGAGTGTGTCTGGGCTTTACTTTATATATGAACAAGTACCTCCTAAGAATGCTAAGAAAAGTAAATGAAAAAAATTTTTGCGATACGAAATATTACCATTTGGGGGACCATGGCCCGTCCTCCCTCTCAGATTTGCGTAAAAATTTCGGTCCCAACTCCAGGACTTCTGAATAAACTCCATACTCCTTCTAAAATGCTCTTTATTTTTCATCCCCCTCCCTCTGAGAGAGCAGAACTTTGGTCCCCCTCCTAGATGTCTTCCATCCCCCCCTGGAAGAATTAATAACAATTCCCTAATAAAAAGTGTATAATACAGATGCTCAAGTGCCGGCACTGCACTCAGACCGTATGCAGACAACATAGATCATCAACATGATACAAAAACTACAATAAATCGCTACCTAGACTGTCCTTGGTTAAAACTGAAACTGCAAAGAGTTCCCGCCATGTTCAGAGAACTTCCTAGAGACATGCGTTCCCAAAAATCAATTGCACTTTCTAAATCTAAATTAAAGGATCACTTTTATCAGGAGAAACAAGTATAGGTAGAAGGCAAAACTTCGATATTTTTAGATTTTTATTGCAACCAATTTTAAATATTTGATTGTAACTTAACATTCTGATATATTTAAGGCATATGTGAATAGGGCCCTTAGTGATAGCAGCACATGGACTCAAAAGTCAAGCCGGTAAAAAGAAATGTATCATCATCATTATTAGTACTATCAGCTAAACAAGGGCACACTGAAGACCAGTGATTGCTTGTAGGACGTCAGGCCCTAATCAAGGGTGCTGTCCTAAGAAAGTTAAGAAGAGGGGTTGTAGTGCAAGCATCGTCAGTAACTACACCTACAACCACACCCAATATGTTGCTAAAGCTGTTCAAATTAAACTACATAAACGTAATACATCAGTGTAATGTTGTGGACGCAGGGTTCATTCATACAACTAAGTTGGGAACTTACCAGACTAGCACAACGCTTGTCTGCAAGGCCCCCCAAAATTCTCCTTATTTTAACAAACGGAATTGAACCACCGAGTTCTCCCTCCACAGCACCCCTTGCCTTATCATTTAAAGGGGACAAATGCCCTTTCCAGAGTAGATTATCCGGCATTCTACCATTTAGTGGGACGGAAAATGAACATGGACTCTAGGCAAATTTATTTGACAAAAGTCGGCAAGTTTACCACTGATGCCATGCAGATTGGCAAAAACCCGTCTCTTCTCAAGGTGGTTAAAGTGAAATTCAATATCAGACACCAATAAACTTTGGATTAAGTATTAACAAAAGAAAACCAAAATGAATACCCTTTGGACGTTTCAGGCCGCGTGCGATTTCAACTGTTATATAACTAAGTAAAAGTTATGCAAACCTTTCGAAAAGGCGGACGTATGGAAAGTATCATATGCAGCTTTTATACGGAGCCTCTTCCGCACAAGGAACGTATATGCAGAGGACCGACAAAAACTAAGGAGCCAGTACTACGCACAATTTTTTATAAGAATATACACTCTTCTTCTTTCAAAACAACAGTTTTATAAGAACACGAGCTTCAAAATCAATGTAAGACTAATGCAAGGCTCAATTTTCACCAAGGTTTAAGTTCTATGCTGATGAGCTTTTGTTTTTAGAAAACAAAGCAATTAGAGCTTCACTGTATGGAACTCGATACGACTCAGCAACTCTTCCGGGAGTGTCTGTTACACACATTTTTGTTATAAGAATATAGTCTATAGGAGGATTAATGCTTAAAATCGATAAAATTTAAGAATAATTTAAAAACATTCTTAGGCTCGAAATCAAAAAATTTTAAGAGTAGAAAGGCTCGGCAAAATTAGGTATTTTTATAAAAAAAAGTGTGTACTACAAGTAAATTCCTAAGGAACTTCTCGATTTCGAATATTTTATCACTGCAAGCAATCAAAAATTACGATGCAGAAATGCAGTCAAAGTTGCATGAATTGTGCGTAATCCATTGGCAGTGTTTCATAGAGAGGTCTGCGTTGAAACCTACATTGGCATCATTTCGTAATATTTAACACTTACAATATCAGTGTTTATATATAGTTCTGTCAGAATTCCATTAGAATTAGAGAACTAGGAACTTCTAGTATTGCAATGTGGTTAAAAGAGATCCAAAAACTGGGAATATTGAGTTCTTCTGCTAGACCTGGAGATAAGTTCCTTATACAAAAACATGCAGCGTGAATAATTTGTGATTTAGTTTTGTAGACAGTATGTATTATTTCGGCTATTCGAAATCCAGTCGTCAAAACCTTGAAGAATTTCGTTGCAAGATATTTCCCTCGAAAAAATATCTCGAGAATCAGGGGTACCGTGAAGGGAGATTCGGGGGGCTCAGTCCCCGTTGTGAAAATAATGAGAGGTTTTTGGGGGGCTCAGCCCCCTTCCAATGGGTGCATGCTAGTCTGATGATTTCCTAGCTTGGTAATATGAGCCGTTCTTTTCCTGCGGCTTTATGCATATTTTACATCAATTCAATATACCTTTTTATCACCTGGCATGTATTTAAAATTTGAACAGTTCAGAATGAAATGCTGGGTGTAGTCATGGGCGTGGTCCACAGAACGGCTTACAACAGCGCCCCCCTTATCAACTTTTTCGGATGGCCTAGTTTACCGAATTCACAACATTGGTAGCTCCTTTCAGTAGAAAATACGTTGAAGCAATGTTTTCTGAAGGCAGATTGAGGGTGAAATTGCGGTACCTAAGCATTTCTAGACGCTTTGATGTGTATTGGGGGGAAGGGTACAACCAGACATCGGGAGTTTAGTGGAAAACTCTAAGGAAAACCTCTAGCAACTACGTCCTAAAAACATCCCTTTTCTTTGAAAGTGATGGGGTAATTGTTTCCGTTGTCGTACCTGCTTGTTTCCATCATTGTTGCCAAGCAACAAACTGTCATGTCTACGTACTTAAATTTAAGCCTAATCTTGTTGATGACACAGCCCTGTGAAAGAACTTCAAAAAATGTAATTATTTTTCACTTTCTTTGTCTTATTACTGTCAATCAATGTCTGATTGATTTTCTATCACTACACCAAAGCGAGGCTGTGAAATCCAAAGCAAAACTCTTAAGGTAGCTCCTATACAACTTAGGGAAGTTTTTTGGTTGTTGTAACTGAACACAGTCTTGGGGTCAGTATGGAAGTGTCGTATGTAAGAAATTTTTCTGACACCTTTTTGGTCACGTGATTTGCATAATTATGACGTCATTGGCATATTTATGTTACATTTGACAGGGAACTTTGAAAAAAGATATAAAATCAAAGGAACTTCATATGTCAACAATAATTCACATGAAGGTGGTCAAGATGATGGTGAAGGGCAAGGACTAAAATGTTTGTGTAAAAATGAGCTTTCATATAGTTTTTGGAATCATTTACCAAAGAGAACATAAATTTCAGCCCTGGTACCCACAAGCCCAAGAATGCTATAAAGCCATCCTCTAATCTAGTTAAGGTTTTTTTAGTTCATGCCCTTTGGCAAATAGAGGACAATAAATGTGTAAAGTTTCAAAACCATATCTATAATGGTTTTTGAGAAATTCTTCCTCAAAATGAGGGAAAAGCCCTAAAAACACAATTGCCGGAAAATGACTTCAAAGATTTTCCTTTCAATTATGCCTCAAAATCCCCCAGAAATATAAGAATCACCCCCCTCTTGCTCTTTCTCCTTGTCTACAAATCCCTTTTTAAGACTTCTGAGACATTTTCTCCTCTTTTTCCCTTCATTTGACATCTTTCTTGCAATATTCCTGTTCCGCTGTTTTCTCTTTTTATCAGAGTCAAAGGCTGTAACAATCCCTGTCTTGAAACCAAAGTAGCTGAAAACATCTGTAAGTGCACATGGTCCCTCATTGTAACTCAAAATTGCTGAGTGTACTGCACATTCAAAGGTATCTTTTTCAACAAAAACTGATTTTGGGCACTTTTTCCATATTAGACTGTTGAGAGCTTCATTTGAATTCTGTGTTTTGCCATGGAGACATCTTGACAGCAACTCATCTTTGCTCAGATCTTCAAATATGGGTCTCAAAATTTTGTGTATCCAAATTGGCAGATTTATTGACTTTTTGTATTTCTTTGTATCTAGCACCTTGTCTTTCTGATATTTGCACCAGGAGCTTGGGCTTCTTGGGCAATACTGATGTCTTTTCTCATCATCACCAAAATCTGTACAGTGCCAAAGAATAGCACCAACAGCTTTCTTCATTGCATATAAATTGCCTTGATTCTCCCTTATTGCCTGACCATAGAAGTTCTGAAGGCTATTTATGACTTTATCTGTAAGTCTGCCTCTACCAGATAATGGGGTATGTGTACCTGTGTGTGACTTTCGTAGTTCACGAAGTCTTGTCCCAAGTCTTTTCTGGATATGGCCAATGCATTCAAGCTTTGAGGGTAATAGTCCATAATCTTTATATGGATTTGCCTCACAGACATCTTTAAATGAAGAGGTATCACCATCACCAATGTAATTTTCATAAATTAGATTGTGCTTCTCAACAGAAGATGTGAAAATTGCCAATGCTCCTGAACTTTCCATTTTTCCAGAAGATTTTGCATGATTTTTCTTACAAGTATGTGTTTCCTTCCATTTATTGTATGACTGTGTTCCCTTTTTGGGCTCCCATTGCTGACAAAGTCTGCAATACTTTGACATAACATGCTTGTCAATACAAAGACCACTACATATTCCTGTCACTACACCATTCAATGAATTATGCCCCCGTTTCTGCCATGTACCATCAATGGAGATGTCACATAATGTAATTGATGGATTAGTGGGAAGCTTATTGTGATTTTCATTATGAACTTTATGAGCAGCTTTTTTCATTGAAGAAGTACATGCATTCTCGTAAGCAGGAATCAAGTCTTTTTGATGTTTTCATATGCTGGCCAAGAGAGCCCATACATGTTCATCACTCTTAGAAAATCCCTAATGCCCTCATGCCCTTTCCCAATCTCTCTAAAGGCAATGACCATACGAATATTTGCTTCATAGAACGATCTGCCACCAGTTTCTTTCGGTTTTGAACTTTGGGAAGTGAACTGCTGGCATTCCCACTCACAATCATTACAAAAAAGCTTCAATTGATGTGCTAGGCCCATTCTACTTTTTGTGACATCAACCAAAGATATGCCACCCCCACAATTAACACAGGTTCCAACACTACTTATTATATCTTTAAGAATTGAAAAATTTATTAAAATAAAATAGTTATCGGGCTCAGATGTCGATGACTCGTCCACTCGTAATCTTTTCGGATTTGGTGGAGTTGAAAAAGTTTGTTGACTACACGAGTCTTGTTCAGCAGGCCTACCAAAGTCCGGTTCAATATCAACAACGCTAATAATAATAATAATAATAGAAAATATTTAAAGTGGGTAATCTACAATAATTAACAATGTTAGTTAATTTTTTACAGTAGGGCCCACTAAAAAGTAAAATAGCTAAGAAAACCTATAAATATATTACAATAAGAAATTGAAATAGCATAAGATGACAATGTGTATAGTAGTCATAACGATAAAAGACTGGTTTTAAATTGCAATATGCTGTTCTTTGATGTTATTGTTCCAGGTAAGTCATTCCAAACTTTTGTTCCTCTTCTTCTGAAACTTGATGAGGCCTTCCCTCTTGCATTCTTCACATGAACCTTTTTTGCAGCTGCTGATCTTGTGTTCTTCTGATGCACCTGGGCTGAACATGTAAATCTATCCGCCAAATAATCAGGGGCCAGTCCATTTAGACATTTAAACATCATAATGGCAGTGTTCCTCTTAAAACGCTCCTGTAGTGATGCTGGATCTTTCGGTGACTTTTCTTTCATTTTCAGAGCTTTATTGTACAAATTTGATAACCTTCTGAGTGATGTAAAACTTGCTGATGACCAGGCCTCAGAACAATAATCAAAGTAGGGCATTATCAAACTGTTTACCAGTAAGGTCCTGCAATGTTTCGAGAGAAATGGTGATGCTCTTTGTATCTTTTTTAACTTTAAGCTAATCTTTTGAGCTGTTTCCTTTAAGTGTTTCTTCCAGTTTAACTGCTGATCAAAATGCACCCCTAGGTATTTGAAACTTTCCACTTGATCAATTTTGCTGTCACTCAAGTTAATGCTGATATCTCCAAGTTGTTTTGTCTTTCTTGCATGTCCAAAAATCAAATACTTGGTCTTTTTAGCGTTAAGTGTGAGCCTATTTTCAGTAAGCCATCTATGTGCTTTTTCTAATTCAGTGTTCAGCTTGATCTCAATATTCTGTGCACTCTTGTCAGCTACTAAAAGTACAGTATCATCTGCATAAAGGTGTGATTTACAGTTCACATAGGATGTGACATCATTGATATGTACGAGGAACAACAGCGGCCCAAGCACTGAGCCCTGAGGTACTCCAAATGGCTTCTCTAGAACTTCTTCAGACATGCATCCATTAATGAGTGTCACTTGTTTTCGCTCATCTAAGTAGGATGTGAACCATAAAATCTCATTTTCTATGATTCCAAGAGCCTGTAGCTTACTAAGTAGAAGTGGATGGTCTACACAATCAAATGCCTTGGCAAGGTCTAGAAAGATGGCACCAACATAGTTTCCTTTACCAAGCTCATCCATTATGAAATCTGCAACATCAATAATAGCTGTAGCTGTAGAAAAATTTCTCCTGAAGCCAGACTGGTAGGGGTCTAAGATACCAGTTTCTTTTAGATATGCAGCTAACTGTTCATATATTACTCGTTCAAGAATCTTGAGGGGGATTGGTTGAATTGATATTGGCCTATAGTTGCTGCACAGTAATTTGCTCCCTGATTTGTGAATTGGTGTTACCCTTTTTCTTTTCCATAAATCTGGTACTTTTCCTGATATGAGAGAGAGGTTCAGCAAATGAGTTAGATGGGGAGAAATTGAGGATGCACTAGCTTTGAGTAGTTTTACACTGATACCATCTAGACCTGTTGACTTTCCATTTTTCAGTTCTTTTATTCTTTTCTGTACTTGTGCTTCATTGACAAATTCAAACTTGAAAGTTGTATTTGCATTAGCTTGCTGTATAGCCTTCCTCACTCCAGTAAATTTCTCAGCTAGTTTACAAGCTATATTCGCAAAATATTCATTAAATGTCTGTGCGATTTTTCTGTTACATGTCTCCTCTTTTCCATCAACCTCAATTCTATTTGGCTGCCAAACCTTTGTGTTTTTACAGGGGACAAATTCCTTTAATTTCTTCCACATTTCTTTGGGATTTTCCTTTGCATTTTCAACTGAATCATTCAGGTAGTTCCTCTTCTCTCTGTTTTTTAGGTTTGTAACTCTGTTTCTCAATTTTTTATACTTATTCCATTCCTCTGCCCCTCCAGATCTGGATGCTTTTAATTTAGCTACATCTCTTTCTTTCATCAATGCCAAAAGCTCATCTGAAAAAACATTGTTTGTGCTTCCTTTGACTTTAATTTCTATTTTCTTTGCATGCCTGTCAGCTACTCTCAGAAAAGTATCAGTGAAACAATTGGCTGCAGTGTTGACATCCCTTGTTTGGTAAAAGTCACTCCAGTCCTCTTGTGTCAAATCATGGCTAAAAAGAGTCTCATCAAATTTCTTGTATGATCTTGTATGAATTATCCTTGGGGAACTTCTGAAATTCTTTCCTTTTCTTATAGCATATGTCATATAATGGTCACTTATGGATGTTCTTATGACCCCACTGTCCTTAATGCTATTTTCTGCAGTAGTAATAATCAGATCAATCAATGTTGATGAGTGGGACGTTTCTCTTGTGGAAGACTCTATAATCTGAGATGCCCCCAGTGTGCTACAGATATCATTAATTAAGGAGGACAGTGCATTTTTCTTGTGCATATTACAGTTCATGTCCCCAAAGATATGGATTTCTTTCATGGATCTAAATTCTTTCTGCAGCTTATCCAGATATCTGAGAACAGCTTCTGTTGCTTCAATATCCTTTCCATTTCTTGGTGGCCTATATATGCTCCCTACAACTATTGGACGACTTCTTTTTAAGCAAAGCTTAACCCATACTGCTTCAATATCATTCTGTTCCCATTCTTCTAGCTTGTAAGCTTCAAATTTTTCTGATACATACAGGGCAACTCCTCCTCCATGTTTATCTCTGTCATTCCTGTGTAATGAGTACCCAGGTATCTGTACATCCTCATCCTCAATGTTTTCATCCAATTTTGTCTCATTCACACTGAGTGTATCAAAAGCTGATTTTTCAGCCAGCAATTTTATGAAATCTAGTTTTGAAAGCAATCCATTTATGTTTATATGCAACATCCTCAATCCACTGCTTTCAATCACCTTTGAGAAATCAACTTCTGACTGATCAACTTGCCCCAGTGTTATTTGTTGTCCCAGCTTATGACCAAAATTCATTTCATCATCTGCTGTGTCTGCAAACGGAAGATTTCCTGCACAGCAAACTCTACAAGTCCAACTGTAATCATCCAGCTTAGAAAGTATTTTGTATTTCTTCTCTGTTATACCTTCACATTTGATGTGTACCCTGCTATTACAGATATTACATATGACTTTCCTGTGATTTTTAGCAACGGGCCCGTAACAGATATTACATGGATATTTAACAGGTCCAGGATTAGGACAAACATCGCCACTCAACATGATGGTTATGATTGTGATGTAGAGTCTAAGAGAACACTTCGCTTTCAGGCTATTACTTCGACCACACTTAGGCCTAGGCCTAGCAGGGTCGCCATTGTAGCAAGCAGCTGAAATGCTTTCCCAATATTTCATTGTAGCGAGTAGGTTGCATCGATCAGTATCATTGAAAAAACTCTTCTGGCTGCAACTGTCAAAATAATGAAGTTTGTAGCGGGTAGTTGCGTTGTATAAGATGAGACAATATGCGAAGCATGCGAGCAGAAACCCAGTCACAGCCGCCATTTTGTATTTTTGCTTTTGCTTGATTTCAATTAGTTAAAACATTTTCAGCCTAATATTCTAACTAGGCCGCTATAAATGCATGAATTCAGTATCCATTGAGAAATAAATTTTGCCTGTTTGCCAACCAACCCGTTTCAAACGCAGCTAGCACACTCATTTGCAGCCCTTTTGTGTGTAAAGCGATTTCCATGAAATTTGCTCTTTTTCCTATATATTTTATTCTTTTTTCTACCCATTTTGCTACTTCAATTTCCTAATGACCTCCTAAAAGTATACAACGAATGTAGTCAACTCGATGTCTGTCAGTGAACGATAGAGCAAGAGTCTGTTCAGAGAGTTCAATGGTTCTAGTTTGTGTTCTTACAGGTCCCGTATGAGACCACAGGGTGCTATCAGAGGAGCCAAATAAGCAATTCAACATAAGGGTGTCCATAAAATGTTCACTGACACCTAAAGGGAGAGTTCTATGGGGGGCAATGAATACCTATGTTTGGAAATGGGGTTGCTAAGGAGTTGCTAAGGACAAAACAGCTACCAACTTTGAAACAATGAAATAAATTCCATACTTCAGGGCAAAAACCGCCTCTACAAATGAAATAGACGTACTCTGCTATTGATATTCTACCAAAAAACACAAAAAAAATTTTTTCTAAAAATATAACAAAATTCACTTTCGGTTGTATAGGAGCTACCTTAAGGTGAAGTCCCCAAGCTCGCATTTGCGACGCCCTTGTGCGTCAGTTCTGAACCAGTTACAATCCCCAAGATCCCCTGGAGCATTTTTAAAATGTGCTTATGCATAGTTACAAACTGTGAACAAAATTTGCAAATTAGTCTTCTGTTTTCTTTGTTACTACTTTAGTTTCTGTAATAGTTGTCAAAAGTTCTGGGACACTTTGCACTCTATTCTGCCGCTAACATTCAATTCCCTCATTCCCCAAACAATAGTGTTTTCTGGGACAAGTGTGTATGATAATGGAAATATGCATAACAATTTCAAGTCCCTCATAGACGAAGCAGCATTGTTCTGGGGGATGGGGGCGTGTGTTAAGTGCAAGGATGAAAAAAGTTGAGAGGAATATGGCTTTTTATCATCTTTTCTGTAAGTATCCCAAGAACTTTTGGCGCGTGTATTATAGTTGTTGGTTACATTAGTAGAAGTGTGAGTTCGTGAAAAATACTAACAATAAACAAGTAATGAAGATGATGATGCTGATAAGGATGGAAGTTATTTCTATTATAATCATTAATTATTATTATGAATTTCTTTAAAAGTACATGATTGAAAGTAGCTAGTTTACAGCTAATTTAAGCCTACAAAAAAGGCAGGTGCAATAATATTTTATTCTCAATTTTTGAAAAAAATCAGAGCTCGTCTGTCTAGTACCAGAAGATTCTGATTCTTATTTCTTACAGAAATTCAGCAAAAATCATAATTGAATGTGGCTCTACTATCCATAGCCTCTTGATGCCTTAAAATCAGATTTTCCTACTAGCTGTGATCACATGTAAAGCAGATAAATTGGAATAGCGGTAGCCTCATAGATTCCCAGTGCTCGCTTTTCTAAGGAAAATGTGTACTCAAGATTATTCGTGCTAGCATGAAAAAAATCTTGCCAACTTCCCTTCCACGTATAATAAAATATGCCTTAGCTATAGAAAGGTATAGGTTGTATCAATTGTACGTTTGTTTGGCAACCATCGGCAGATTTGTTTTCCCTCAAATAATTATGATTATGAAAAAAGTGGTCTACGCACCCAGAATTGTTTCTGGTTTCCTCCTGTACCGCAAGAAAACTCATACATCAAAACTAGAGTGAGCAGTTCTGTCAATGAACAGTCGTAAGTTCGCAGCAGTTCGGTAACCTCAGTCAATGCCATTCCAGCCTTCTGTACCCTCTTCTCTAAAAGTTACAATAAAAAGTGGCTCAACTCCATAGTCTGACCTAACAAACCATAACAGCGTTTGGATCACACCTTTTAAGGTTGGAAGCAGACTGTAATGGGACAAATCAGAGTCCAAAGATTGGACAGTATTCTTGCCACTCGGCTACCACCGCTGAGCTGCAAATGAGAACAAACTTGAAAACCTACTTGCTTTGCAACAATATTTAGCATGATGAACGTAAAGTGAATATGATGTACTAGAGGTGTGTTGACTTTTTGTGATTGCATATTGCATGATTCTGGTACCAGAAAGCAGCCAATAGCTTTGGTACCAAGAGTTCCTTATATACGGACCATTTTCGGACATCTCTCTAATGCCACAAGTTTCCTCTGTTTCGTAAGTTGAAATGAAAACAATCTGGCCTGAACACAGTCATCGTTGTTGAGATGTCTTCAAAATTTCGAAACTATAGAGGAAACAAACAAAGTTTTTTGGAGACTTGTAGGATCATGTTATGGATTGAAGAAACTTTGTCATGACTGTTAAAATTGCAAAAGGAACTTAGTTTTAACGAATATTTCTCAAGAAATGAATCTAGCGAAACAGTCGTTCCAATTACCAACTTTCTCATCATGCAAACCACTGGCGAAAGTTGAAAAAGACTCCGAGTAAAAAGTTTACTTCTTCAGGGTGACATCACACAATTATGTGCATATGTTGGTGAGACAAGGCGAAATTTGTTCACCTGAATTCATCTCAAAAACTAACATGTTAATCCACCTATATGATGTTTGCGAAGGCACAGTTTCGACTCAGCAACAGGACTATCTCCAGAAAAGTTCGGCACGGGGGTGTGGCCAATTTTGTTTGCCGACTGGAATAGTAAATGTTCGTGCAAACGACGAAAAGATATTGCCAACTGACGAGTATTTCCCATCGATTTGGTGATTGAAACTTTTCCAGGGATTGAAACTCGCCGGGATTGCAGCCCGTGGCAGTTTCAGTGAAAAAGACTTCGATAGAACTGAGGATTGAAAGGATTACTAGGTACTGGCTGTGTTCCATAAACAATTTCTCTTTGATTCTAGTAAATATCACAATACATCGACAGCCCACAAATTCTCACTGGGCTGTTTTTTTCATTGCGAAAGAATATATTTTTCAAGAGAAACATGTACGCACTATTTCACTGTATTAAAGCCTGTGGTTTCATTTCATTTTCAAATTTTTGTATCGTGTCGTTCGTGTAGTGTCGTGCCGTGTTATATATATATATATATATATATATATATATGTGGTGCTGTGGGTGTGTTTGTCCATGTGTCCACAACAATAAAGGTACACGAGTAAAAACTCGACTAGGACTAGCAATTCACAATAATACTCACAAAAAATTTCTCATCCAAGTATTTTTTCTTCAAACTCCCGTCTTTCTTATAAATGAAATCATGTCTTAGTTCCTTTGCTTGAGGTGAAGGTTGCCAGTGTAGATACCCTGGGAAATCAAGCCACAAAGTTACCATTGCTACACAGAAAAGATTATTATGTAAGATGAAATAGCTTTGACATAGCTACATTTGTAGGATCCATAAGTACGTTCCAAGGAGGGGGAAATGTTGCGGGATGTTGCATTAAATCCTTTCAAATCTAAATTCAAAGGGCATTGATTGTTCCAAAAGAGTTCTTGAAGTATTATCTAGTTGCAAAAAGTCACTTCAAATGAAGTTAATAAATGAAGGTGGAAGCAAATGCAGTAAGTCAATCTTTGTGACATTTTTCATTAAGTGACTCAAAAGTTATAGTCGAGTTAACATAGTCGTGCCATTGAACTAATCATGCAGTCAAAAAGCTGAAACACATGAACATTGAAGGAAACACAGAATCTTACCAAGTTCTGAGTCTCTTTATCGAAAACTGAGGAGCCATTGCAGCCAATATGAACAGGATGCCCTGTGGTTCCCATTCTTCTCTAGCGCAATACTGAATGCAGCACTTGAAGTCACCACAATTATTCTTGTTAATGATAAAATAAAAACAACTTTCGTACAATGGTAGTGAGGTACCACGTATAAATACATATAAATCGTTCACATCTTTATGTCAATCCTTTCTGCTACACAGTGGCGGACATTTGGCTGTTTATTTGGGGGAAGGCATTTTTTATTTTCCCTGTAAATAACATATTCTTGTTGAAACGATTTCTTGAAAAATTCTAGCGACCACACCCTTAAACGTTGCTGCATTTGAAAGGTACTGGGGAGCGGTGGGATGGGGGCAACTGCCCGCAACTACTATTGCACTAATAATTACTGGTCTGTGAATGGTACATTGATTCTTTTTGTATGAAACCGTCTACAACAAGCAGTACTCATAAATAAGGAAGCTCTAAGATCGTTGAAGCAGGCGAGTTTCTATTTATTTGTTAGCTTCCTTTTATCTATTTTTCATTTAATACTGTTAATCTACTGTTGTGCTCATGTGATATTTAAATAAGAAATAAACAAATCATAAGAAACTCTTCAGAAACACAAGTTCTGAATATTTTGATGTCTTAAGAAACTAGTGAACTCAACTGTCGATGTTGGTTTCTTACACAAAAATAAGTGTAGTGAATTCCAGTGCTGTAACATCTACCTTTGCTCTAACTGGCTCTGACATCGAAAATAATATATCTAATCTCGATTCGTTGCTATATATCTAATCTCGATTCTGTGCTTTGATATATCTAATCTCGATTCGGTGCTTTGATGTATCTAATCTCGATTCGGTGCTTTGATGTATCTAATCTCGATTCGGTGCTTTGATATATGGGGAGTATGGTACTTGAGGTATTAACTCTCGCCGATCACATCCCTGTTTAATACCAGCCAGGCGCGCAACTGGGAACTTTCAAGGGTAGGGGGATTTTATCCACAAAAAGGGGCACATTGAAAATTCTTTAAAGATGCTGGTGTTTGGAACAGTACTTTTCAGATTTAAAAGCGGAAGAAATATAATAGGAAATTTCTTGATTTCATTACTTTCAAGCTCATGATTACCACAAGCATATCTACTCAACAAAAATACGATAGTTTCACAATTTTCAAAGAAAAAAGGGAATTTTCATCTTGAGGTAAAGGGAAAAGATGTAGACTACCAGTAGCTGCCTGCCTGTGATCCCTACATCTAAGCTATTTTAACAATACAGTCATTGCTTTGATCCCTAACTCTGATCGATATAAAGCATAATTGATACCGAAAATAATTCAACGAACGGTATCATCACTAACATCAATTGAATGAACTACAAAAGTATAGAAAAAAGGGAGAATGTGTCAAGGTCGAGAATAATGTAAACGGGAAGGTATGCCTAAAACGCATCATAGAGTTTCTTACAAATTGGGAGATAGTTATAGATTGATTTTGTGGCAAAATGAACACGAAACTAAGATAAATTGTCTACTGAATGAAATCGACAAAGGTATAAAACAGAAGTACTGAGGCTACACTAGTAGGGCATGTTAGGGCATGTCTGCTGTGCGAAAACAGGCTACTGTAAGGTAAGATGAATGCCACCTGAAGTTTGATAAATGATCAAAGTCTCTACTACGAAACTAATTCTATATCAATGCGTTGAAGGAATCGGAACGTATGGAAAAGCAAGACATGATAGAAGTTAAAATTTTAACTTTGTCTAGAGTATAAGTACATAAAACAATTAGTCAATGATGTGACCCTATTTACTAATTACTAAGGCACAATGGAGCAGAACGTGCCTTTGGCTTCAGTTTCAAGTTATTAAATATTTCATATTCTTTGACCAAACTTAAACGGAGAGCAGCTTCATGGGGCAAAAGTACTGCAACTTAAGCCGTACAAAAATAGCACATACATTCTACATGTTTTCTTGTAAGGAAACGCTTTATAGAGAGCTTGCATCCTACATGCAAAGACAAAAAAGTTAAGGAACTTGCACTAAAGAAAAAATTCCTAAGGAGTTTTCCTTTTTCAATATTTTATCGCTGCAAATAACCACGAATTTAGGATGCCAAATTAGTCTGAATTTGGTATAATTTTTGCAACAAATGCTTCACAGAGGGATTTCCATTGAAACTTAATATCTATATGATCTATAATATCTATATCACATAAACTTATACTAGAGTATTGACTATAAAAGAAATCTCAATTGATAACTTTAAGAAATAGATTAAAACCTAGAGATAAAGTATAATTAATACACAATAAGTAAACCAAATCAGTGAAGAGGCCAACTGAGACGCAAGGCCAATTGAATATCTTACTGTGCCATCCCACCAATGCTAGTCGTTAGCTGCACAATAGCAAAATCCAATCACTGATATTTCATACCGGAGTGTGCTGAGGTGGGGCGTGGGGAGGGGGTGTATGACCACCCCTGAAAGACTATTCTCAAGACCATCACCTAAAAAGTTCTGACTCATCGGGAAAAGTTGCCATGACGATAGTGGCGTGTTGTTCACTAGGGTGCTTTGTTCAAACCTGTTGGTGAACTTCATTTGCTATACCCCCTCCCTTTTAAAGAGTCCTTCGGCTCGCCAGTGATTCCATATTCATCACGTAGTGTATTCATTGACCCCTGTACAACTACAGTTTTGATAAACCTGGCGCCAGGATATGTTGCAATATTCTACATGAAACCTCTCCTTCAGAGATACCACAAAGATAGTGTTAAGGATACATAAATGCATAAAATGCATCTGCAAATGAATGATGGAAAAAGAGTATACTTACAAATATGTATACAAACATAAATGAATTAATGTTAAATTTCTTTGAAATGTGGTAAAGTAGTACAACATATGACTACGCTAAGCAAAGGGTCTGATGCAGGGGGGCTAGCGAAGTGGCCTAGCTGAGGTATGGCAGGGTGATACAATGCATTGCATATGGGATTTGCTTTGGCATTGCATTGAAGCCAAAAAGGGATCCATGAGAGATGACCCTGAAATTCGCCTACTGAACGAGACAGCACGTAGCTACGTACACAATATTGACTATGGCTGGCAAGAATATATTGCTTGTAAAGCTACGCTCTTCGGTTTCCAACCATAACACGCATCAAGGCCTACAAAGTAAGATACGCAAGTCCAAAATTGGACAGAATCTAATCCTTTCTAATGAGCACTCACAGCAGCTCAACCAGATGTTTGGCTTTAGATATGGTACTCTTTAGAGAGGGGCGCTTATCAAAATAAAATTCTTCTGGTAACTATTTTCAAGCAAGAATTATCTAAAATAAATAAACTAAACGAGATGTAATATCTGTCTATCTCTCTCAATAAGCTCCAAGCCGGCATGTGCGAATAGACCAGTCTTTGTCACATACTTTGTACAGTGAATGGTGGTGTTGATGCTCATATTAAAGCCAACAGACATTGCAAAAATATTTTTAAATGTGAAAAACGTCTGTCATAGCGTATGCGTTATGTCACTATTCATTTTCAATGTTCGTCCTTTTCTTTGGTAGGTTAATCGATTGTGGAAGAGCAAAGCTGACCAGCAGTTCACCAATGATAATAAGAGCTAAGACAAAGAAGGCACAATGGTGCGTTAATGGAAAACCAATTCCGATTCCGTGTTTTATGGACCAGGCAAACAAAGCACCAAGAAGGCTGGGAGAGAATACCCTGCAAATATGAAAGAAAGTTATGAATTTAGAATAACTAATCTGCTAGAAGACTTTCACTAAAGAAATTAAAGCATTACTTGAGAAAAAATCGATCAAGAAACATATGAAAAATCTTAATCGATGCTATTTTTGACTAGTCAATGATCGCTTGAGCAGTTCAGGCAAAAGCCTAACAAAGATCAAAATTGATAGCGTGAAGCTAGGAATAATGACTGTCTATGATCAAAGCTATCACTGAATCTGATCAATCATTAATGGTAATCATTGAACCATTGGCTATGGTCTCTGAACAGTATGAATATCCAAAGAGAGTAATTTGGCCTCGTATTAGAAACATAGAATACATTAGAGATCTGGGAACGATATGAAGACTCAATGATAGCGCGGGGCTTCTGAAGTCAGCAATCCTGGTTCAATTCACGGTTGTTGGAACTTCCACTTTAATAACTGTGGTAGCCTACTTAGATCTCCATGTCAGCTATTGCCTATTTTATATATATATATGTATGGATATCCATCTATATATAAGAAATAAGTGTTATGTATAGGAGAATTCAAAATTGGTAACATGCTTACCTCATTATTTCCTGGACAGAGAATGCGTAGCCATTGACAACGCCAGCTTGCTCAGGAAACACAGAGTTATTAACGAACATGGCCAACGCAGAGCGCACAGATATATCACTAACCATTCTTATGAATCGTAGAATTATTACAAAGGACCAGAGAAGATCTGTGCTGTAAAAAGAAGGAGAAGTATCCTAACTAAACTAGATAACGCAGGAAGACATGGCAGAGCAATTGAGTAAAGTTATCAAGCTGCTTAGGACATACGCGAATTGTTCGACAATTGAGTGTACAAGCAATCAGCATTTATATGGTGCTGTGCTGTAGTACATTTGTGTTGTATGAAAGGTGGAAGAGGAATCGTTGTGTCAAGTGAGAAATTGCACTGCATTTAGTTCGAAGCGGTTTCACTAGAGAAAGAACCCGAATGGGTAGCCCTCTTGGTAGAAGGGCATGCTAAAGGGAAGCGGTAAATTCACTAAAGCACACGATATGGGCTATTGATGTTCGGGCTAATGGAAGACAAAAGATAGCAAACAACTATGATAATAGGGATGAAGTACACAATTCAGGTAAAGGAAGGAAAAGATACAAAGTAACCGTAAGAATATGATACTATAAGAACTACAATAATAATCAATGAAGTATATAAGAAAACAAAGAATGGCAACACTTACTTTGTAAGAGCTTTATTCAAAAATGGAAAACAAGCGGTCATGATACCGAGAAAAACCAAGAAAATTTGCAAAGTCTGTGAGAAGAGATCAAAATGTAAACAAAACATATATGACATTTATATATATATACATATATATATATATATATATATATATATATATATATATATATATATATATATATATATATATATATATATATATATATATATATATATATATATATATATATATATATATATATATATATATATATTCAAGAGTGCTCGATATGTAAGATATAGAGCTAAAATATCAGTTTCAATGTAAAAGCATCAAAAGTCCTGTAAAATTTATAAAATCATACAACGCCGAGTTTCACGCTCATGCGATCATCAGATGGCAGGTTGAGGAGGGCGTGAAGCTAATAAATGTTACGTGGGGTTCCCATCTGATGATCACATGGACTATACTTTTGAGAATTTTTCCACAGATTTTCAAGTATGCTTCTCAAGTCTAGTAACATGGATTTCAAATAGACAATATTCATTCTCCAAGAATGACTGAAATATAAAAAATTCCGCAATGTGATAGCCTCACAATTCTATCTAAATACACGATGCTTTCATTAGAAGCAACTCAGGATTTTGAGCGGATCTGAAGTTGCCTATTTTTTAGCCAGGACTTCAATCATAAGTTGCTTAATGGTTGCTTAATTTTCTCAATTCATTTACAATGACTATACAACAGAAAGAGAAAATAAGAAAAGAAATAATATTTCCAGTATAAATTATTTATGCGTCTAGGCAAAGAATTCGTCACAGATTTGATTTTCTGCGAGTGTTATAGGGCTTGCACTGTCTAGGTATTCAAGTAACTATTTAAACGGAGAGGTGCTGTTCATTTTAGCAAAGTAATATATTTTTCAATTGCTTATGCTCACATCTATACAGAACTGAAGTTGCCTAATAATTTTGCAAGTCGACTTCAGTTGCTTATAAACTAGCCGCTTGTAAAAATAGCGTAGTTTCATCTTTACAGTCACAATCAGCTGAATTTTCAAATAAGACAACTTTAGAGCTACAAAGGTAGAGACTCTAACATCTCCAAACCGTTCACTCCAATACGTATTTACAGGTGTGAACAGTTTTCCTGAGTTACAGTCCTTTCAAAACTTGTGAATACCATAGCGACACAAACCCGAATTCGATTATGACGCGTTTCTATGACCGTGAATCACTGACAACGCAGTACGGCACTTGAATCACTGACAACGCAGTACGGCACTTGAATCACTGACAACGCAGAACGGCACTTGAATCACTGACAACGCAGTACGGCACTTGAATCACTGACAACGCAGTACGGCACTTGAATCACTGACAATGCAGAACGGCACTTGAATCACTGACAACGCAGTACGGCACTTGAATCACTGACAACGCAGTACGGCACTTGAATCACTGACAACGCAGTACGGCACCTGAATCACAGCTTTATATTAACATGCGGATTTAAGTTTCGTGAATTAAAACTGTGCATTGCTTACCCTGATACCTCCTATTCGCCTTTCAATCTGCAAAGACATGTAAAAACTTTAACATTAAATTACATGAAATAGATATCAAGCACTATAGGTTGGAATGCCCTCACAGATCAAGCCTAACAGGCACATTCACTATCTAGCGCTAAGGAACTTCCTTTCCCAAAAAGGCAAATCTTTATTTACTCTTTACATTTTAAGTCTACTTTTATCTGCTATTCATCTTAAACAACAAATGTACTTGGGACTTGTAATGGTCTTTAACTGAAATGAGAATGAAGCAACAGGAAGCACTTAGCTTTTCAAGACCCAGGAAGATAGACCCCGTTTCGATATCGGTTTCAAATGGATCCGTTATGTTGTCATATCGTATTCGGCACCCGTCCACACGATGGTCACGATTAACACGGTAAGATGTGAAAACAGCATTGAGTAAGCACCTGAATCCGATATGGTTCATACCGGATCGATAATAAGCCCAAAAGAAAGACTAGAAACGGCAGCCTCATTATTGATTTTCTGTGAAATCACATCGGATTTCAATGTTCATAAGACACCGTAGTCATTTCGTACAGTATCTGGTATCGTTTAAGAGGCCAAACACATATTGAAAAGTGAACAATCACACGAATCTTGCCCAAGCATGTTTCGACCAATAATGGAGCAGTATGCCTACATTCTGTTCAACAATGTGATATAAATTTAATACTACCCAGGAAGTATGGCTTGAATATAAAAATTTTCAAAGATAAAATGTAGATAAATAACAAATGCATTAGCTATCGGATGGTTATCAATTTGAAAATTTGCATGAATTTCACATCATACTATTTAATTAAATCACTGTAAACTGAAACACATACTCACCCTTCCAAAAATGATTGGCTGTAGAACAACACTGCCTAAAGCGGGCCACAAAAGTGCCATGCCAATTTTGTCGGTAGTGAAACCAAGGCCACCTAAAATAACACAAAACAATTCACCAATCAGACGCAATGTTTCTGTCATGTGAGTATGGATTCGTATATTGCTATGTATTTCAGTTCATCTTTCAGTAACTACACGTTTCAAACTCGGATTGAGTGTTCAGCGTGTATAGAATAAGTACTTGCAGTGCTTTCAAACCTTGAATCAATATATAAGTCTACAAGAAGCGTTATATATGAATGACTTTCTGATATGTGGAAAGATGTTCCGCTTTTCTGTGCAATGCTTAAGTAACGCAATGAAATTAACAAAATCAATTGAAGCCCTACAGAAATACAAATTGACTTAAGAAACAAAGTCAAAATCTCCAGTACTGAGTTGAAGGTAGTACAGAATGAAATTTGATGCTACTTGGATTCTGTTGGCTTTTCAATACAACTGAATTGCACAGAAAACAAAAAGCTCACCAAATCACAAGTAAATCGACTATCTATTACCTTTTACTTTAAACTAATGAACTGAGTGCTTTCTGAGAAGAAGCATAGTCATTGAAACTATCCAGTATCATGGAATATCTTCTCATAACTACCAGATGTGAATAAATCTAAATGAATCTGAGATGAGGTTGATCGTTTACTCTCAAGATCTGCTTGTCATGCAACAGAATATTAACGATATTCTCATTATTTAAAATTGTAAATTGTTTATTGACCATGATTGTTCTTATTTTGGTACCTACCATATTTCGTTTTAGTTGCCATCCAAAGGGCAGTTAATTCTTGAAAGCCGATGATAACAAAACCAGACATTCCAAACAACCCAACAGTCATCGTAACGAGCTTATCGCTATAAAAACAGAATTCTCCATTTGTTCGATTTTGATCAAAATCTTCATGACATGGGGCATAGAGTAGAGCACAGAAGGGTTAATTAATTTCACGATGAGTACTGATGATTCTCAAAGAGAGAGGAAGTGGAGAATTGCTAATACAAATTGATAGGGAAGCTTCAGTAATATAGAATTGTATCTCTACAAAACAAATTTCCGAGTATAATATTTCAGAGCCTAGAATCCTCCAACTATATGCCAAAGGCCAATTTTACTTCGGGGGGGGGGGCAATGGCCCCCCCGGCCCCTCATAAAACGACAACTGGTTACAGCTAAATCTGTTGGGCTAACATACAGTCAATTGCAATAGCAAACGCACAGCATAACGCTCTTCGAGCATAAAACCTGCAAATTAGAGGAAAGGGTGGGTTTCTGGCACATATATCTTTGGTAATCAGTTGTTTAAAGACAGGTGACGAGTTCCTCTGTATGCCACCTGTTTCTTCTGCGCAGGCAGATAGGTATCAAGGGTCGAGTCACAACTTAAACTGCTACGAACCAGCACCCTTCAGTGTAAGCAATCGGTTTCTACCTCAAAGAAATTAAGGGGCTTTAGCAGTGAACAAACTGTTCAGTGAGCAGGATGAGATTATGGAAAAACCTACAGCCCTCTTGACTAGAAGATTTGAAATTATGTTCTGAAAGTATTCATCCACCGGATATAAACCAAATCGGATCAAAGAACATACCTGACGAGGCTGAAAAGAGCAGTTTTCTTTAACCCCCGAACAACTGCACCACAACACAAATATTTCCTATTGAAGTCTCTCTTTTTCATCTCAGTTCCACTATCCAATTCCATTTCTTGTTCCTGTTCCATTGATTTCAATTTTTTCTCGTACATAGAATTGTCCTCATACTCTTTAAGTAGTTTAGTTGAGTCTTTTGTCCCTTCCCCATCTGATTCTAGTTCTTCTTCTTCATTTGCAGTTTCGACAGCTGTTGTTTTCCTACAAGCGAAAAGGGTCCTAAAACAACTTTTTTCAACTAGAAGCAAGTACTATCACTACATCTAGGCCCATTAAGAGCGGCATGATGCTCAGGGCGAAAAGAAAAGCATGTCTCCTGATGATGTCATTAAGTCTTACAACAAATATCTAACTCATTTCATGACTAAATGCTTGATTGAGTATATGCACTAGACTACCTGACAGTAGAATGTATTGAATAGTAAAGTTGCTTAGAATACGTTTTCAACATTGCATGGTATTGCAGTGAATTGCATCAAACTTAAACTTATTGCAATAACAAGATGTTTTACACACTTGAATGGAAATGCACTAGATTGAATAGTACTGTTAAACACTACTTTTTGAAGCCGAATTCAATTTAATAGAATGCACTGCATAGTAATGAAATATATACTACCTCAGACAAAACAGGGCATAAAATATTGCGTATTTCATGGAGCATTTCATTAGTAGCAAGTTTAATTATTGGAAGTTATAATTAATTTCAGTTATGGCTATTAATAATTGGCATGATCTTTTTAATCAAAATAAAGTCTGTTGATGACGACGATAATGATGATGATGATAATGATAATGATGACAGCTAGCCCATGGATGGACACCTCCTCGTGGTGGTGAGTGAGCACAGAGAGGCACTGTCCTTAAGTTGATAGCGATTCATTTTGTAGAGATTCAGAATTGGAGCAGATGTTGATGACCTGTGGCAAACTGTCGAACCATGTCCCTTCAGTGAAAGTCAAGCTCAGCAGCTTCAGACTGCAGTTCTGATAAATAACTGTTGGGGTAACAGAGTGATTGAATGCAGCCAACTCAATCACATCTTCTAAACAAATTGAAAGCAATCACTAACCTCAGGGTAAGCTCAGGCTCCGCAAGGGGCCTAACGGGAGAACGGACCGACGACAAAGGTGATGATGATGACAATGATGATGATAATGATAAAGGTGGTGGTGGTGGTGGTGGTGGTGGTGGTGGTGGTGGTGGTGGTGGTTGTGGTGGTTGTGGTGGTGGTTGTGGTGGTTGTGGTGGTGGTGGTTGTGGTGGTGGTGGTTGTGGTGGTGGTGGTGGTTGTGGTGGTGGTGGTGGTTGTGGTGGTGGTGGTGGTTGTGGTGGTGATGGTTGTGGTGGTTGTGGTGGTGGTTGTGGTGGTGGTTGTGGTGGTGGTGGTGCTGATGATGATGATGATGATGTCAGTGGTGATGATAATGATAAAGATAAGATGGTAATGAAAAGATGATGATAATGATAAAATGATGATGATGGTAGCGATAGTAGCTATGACTGCAATCATAATCAATGGTGATAGGAAATGACTACAGGATCATTACAAATAAACTATGGAACATCAAAAATCATGCACAAGCAGAAAAATCAACTACCAACAAACCGTTTAGTGGTGAGAGTTTCCTCGAATGTAAGAAACACTGCTATGATTGATATCAGCAAGCAAAGTGACACCACCATGCTGGGCAACAGATATTCAAATTTCCTAAAGAACTTTCCAATTGCACCTGTAACAGACAAAAAATCATGAAGATTAGAATTTCACAATGAAACTTTTCGGCGAATGTCCAGCTTAACTCGCAGCAGTTCCAACCCTTCTTTTTATCGGTTAATATGGGGTCTGTTAGGGTGGGGGTGTGTGGTCGGGGTGGGGTGGGGCGGGTGGATGATCATCTGCATTGTTTTTGGTGGCTTGTGGTCATGTAAGAGCAAGTGCATTCATAATTGCCTTGGTGTGGGGCCTCTTTTCAACAACTCAAATAAAGCATGGGAGAGAGACCATAGGTCACTGGTCGTGCGGAGTAGTTGTTTGCTTGCTTTCCCCGATGACCTGACCTTCATTACTGTACACTTTCTTTGTATAGGCCAGTTTATCGCAGAAGCCTCTCATAGTGGGAACACGATGACCTTGAGTCTTTTCCCACTGTGAGGGGCATAATTAAATGTAGATAATTTTTGCCTTAATTCTGACTCTATGAAAAAAGAAAATGTTCTAGGATAGGCCTATTCAGTTGGCGGTCCCGGGTTTACATGTGTCCTAGACGTCAACTCTTAGTGGTCCAGAAGAATGCTATCATTTTGTTGCTTTTTTATGCAATTTATGAGCACATATTCACTGTTGTGAAGTTGAAGAGTAAAAGATAACCATTGCTTCTGACTCAGAGTTGGTATTGAAATGAAATTGCTGACTACGGAAAACTTGTGGCCCACCTTATGCTCTTGAATTTAATTGTGGTTCGAGTGAACACCTGGTCCAAGGTGAAATAAATTTCAGCATATTTAAAAAAGACAATTGCAACCGATGGTCCATAAATATATTATATCTGATATCCAATAATTTAATAGTAACATTTTGCAAGTGTACTTAATACTTACCAAAAGTGACCAATAAAGTATCCGTTCAATCAACTATACTTAAATGCAGACACTTCATAGTGTTTATCAAATGTCTCTCAAAGCATTGGAATCGCAACACCAGGTTCGTAGCCAGGGGTGGTGGGGAGGGCAAAGCTCACCCTGGAGTCTCAAAATTTTACCTTTGTACTCCATTAAAAAGAGAGCGCTTGAATCTGTTTTGTATCTTTGTCACATTTTTCAGACATTAACCTATTTAACTCGTCGTCTGGCATCAACATCAATAAAATTCAAAAAAAGTTGACATCAAGGTACAAAGAGAGCTGGGCACTAAAAGGGATTGCCCTGGTTGCTCTCGATTATGCGAAGGATTTCCAATGCAAATGGCAGGGTACTATGTAATCCATTGGCCGCCATCCTGGGTGGACTTCATTATAGGAAAGCGTGTTGGGTACCAATTAAGCTAAAAGTAGTTTCCATGTCGCCCAAGGCGACAGGCACAATTCCCGATCATTAGGGACACAACGGTGATGAGTTGAGGACATTCTCAAAAGTCGAACTCTTCTAAACTTTTCCATCACAACAAGGGCAACGACGACATCACCAAAAATATGCAGGCATCTCATCGGAATTAGTCCAGCCCCATTGCCGATGGGATGCGTCCCTGTCGAGCACGGCGAAAAGGAAACCATGCTTTAGATTAGCGGTACTTGTGTGTCGGCTGTACCATACCACATTCGCACCACAGTCTCACAAACTGGCATTAGAATCGATCTGCTTAGGCAAAGCCGATCACACCATATTCCTGTGATACTGTGCCTAAGTTATAATCTGAAAAGTTACTCATTTCCAATTACTTTAGACGTGGAAGAGGCCAACAATTAGGATAACTTGCTCCATCTAAATGATGATTACGATGGTTCTATGAATATTTACAATATATGAATATATAAAAAATATTTACAATATGTATATATATATATATATATATATATATATATATATATATATATATATATATATATATATATATATATATATATATATATATATATATATATATATATATATATATATATATATATATATATATATATATATATATATATATATATAACTTCTGTGGTAAAAAATAAAATCACTTCCTTGTGGGAGAAATTTTACATTTTGAGCTATCGCCCCTCTTTGTTAAACGCTCCTCATCAATAGAGGCCACTTTAAAATTTTTGAAATTGGACAAACGGTCTGGTACATTTTATTGGGGAAAGTACGGTAGCTAAATCAGAGAACAATATAATATAATGTCTCAGAGAACAAACAGAGAAAACTCTCAGAGTAAATATAAATGAATAACTCTGTTCTTACTAGTTACTCCGTAGTTGTATACGGTTAATTTATTTAAGCTACTTTTCCTTGCAGTATATATTTGCTTTTCTTTATAGTACTGTAAATGTTTGCACTTCTATGAAAATGCTCGAATAAACAACTAGGACTGTCATATAATTCACATTTGATCAGCGTTGCTTTATGAATTAAAAGCATCCATCAATTCAGATATTGCTAAACGCAGGCAATTAGCATTATGTACAAATATCCATCAAACAGACACAGTCAGTAGCGTAACCGACATATGTCCGGCAAGCTTCAGAGGTTTTCAAGGGACATTTCTTGCATTTATTCAAAAATTGAATAAACAAATTTGATAAGCCAATATTCCTCCCAGGTTGTCACTACTTATTGCTTCTTGCCTCCCTTATTTATAAAATCTATATTCATTGTTCTGTCAAGATTTGGGATGAAATTTTAAGCTTGAAAAGGCATCCATGCAAAATTTTTCTTAGGGGCCCCAAGCTGTATTGCTACGCCACTACAAAGAATAACATTTGAAGTCCTGTAAAACAGACACATTTTTTAATAAGAATGCCTGATTTTTCGCTGAGCCTCAATACCCTTAAAATATTTTGATACTGAGCCTAAGAATATTCTTAAATTTTCCATAAATCTCAGCGATTTTATGCATTAGTATTAGTATGGACAATGATAAAATGTGAATAACAGACAATCTCCGAGGCATTGCTGAGCCACGTCATAGCACAATGACTTCCAGACCGGATAAGTCAAGTTGACATTTGTTTTGTTTCTTAAAGAAAACTCAAATAATAAAAAATTCTAAGTCTTTATATGAAGTTTGAGCTTTGCATTATTCTCAAAATATGATTGAAGTTCAGGGGTTTTGAGCCTTGATATTCTTATTGACTATATTCCTTTTAAAAAAGTGTGCACATGAAGTCCATTCCACACACACGACATAATGTAACGCAAAAATGAATAGCCAAGACAAATTACAATAGTTCCTCTGTCACAAAAGGATTTTGTGAACAATTGAAGAAAAATTATTCGGTCTATTGAACGTGAAATACTTTGTGAGTCAGCTCTGTAAAGCATAACCCCCTGGATCGGGAAAGAGCTGTAAATTAATTCTGAGCGGAAAATCCAGAGGCCAACTGAATCAGCAGCTAGTTTGTTCAGCTGAGTTAGGACAACACGGTCTGTTAATATGTACTTCAAATGGTATTGATAATGTGTAAGAATCTCTATTATCTTATGGTATAAGCAATACAACAAATTGACTGGCAGGTCATTTACTAACAGATTTGCAACGGCTATAATGATAGATCCAAACATATCAAATAAGAAATTGCATATGTTTGAGTATTGAACATTTGAGATATGTTGCCACCAACCAAAACGAATACTTTTGTTATGGTTACCAAGGCAATTTTACCTAGGCTGTATAAATTCTCACAGCGACCAAACACGACTAATGAAAAATGGTAAATCCTGAATTCGCCTAATGTTCTGGGGCTTGTGGGGAGGCATCTCGGAAATACTACGCAAAATCAACAATTACGTCATAGTTTCGAAGGAAATTATTTTCTTGGTTCCTCAACAAAAAGAACTCAGCGATCGAAGGGTGGTTAGACACTGGGAATATCTTAAGAGAGACGCAAATCTTTACGACTCTTAACAATTTTGACTTTCATCGTTCCATTGTATATGACAATCAAGTGTCAGATTTATTGGCAAAATTTCATATACAATTTCTCGTTTTTGCTAGCACCTATCCGTTTATTCAGTTTGTGCTTAAAAGGACCTAAAGAATATTAAAAAAACAGCTATGGTTTCCTTCAAGATCAACTTGATATAACAGTCAAATGACAGAGTTCAAACAAATACTACTTTGAAAAGATATCAAAAAGGTCTTACCGCTTCCAAATACTTTCGGAAACTTTCGAGTTGGATGTGCGAGAAAGCCTAAATAAAGCAAAAAGAGACAAACGAGATGAAGAGGATATCCAATCATATATTATCATGTTTGCAATACAGACGGAATCAATCCCTGTTATTTATCATTTCATACCAAAAAATAGATAAAAAATCTCAACGATAAAGACAAACACAACATTCGGCTTGTAGATTAGATTCTTATAAAGAAAAAAGTTATGTTTGAGAGATTTAGGCCGAATCCATCCCTCTATAAACATATATGCATCTAAATGCAAAAACAAAAATCTAGGCTTAAAGGAGCTATCATAAAGCATGAAGAAGACCGGGGTGAAAATGATTCAACAAGGTCACCAAAACTTTTTGAGGGGAAAGTGTTGGACTAGCAAATCATCTTATGCTATAAACATGGGCCAATAAATTTTCAGTTAAAATAGTTACAAAATTTCAGTGAAATAACAATCTTCAGTCAGTATTATCAGGGTAACTTTCAATGCTGTCATAATCCTCTACCATTGTGGTATCTTCTGAAATTTTCATCCTTGTTTTCTGAAAAATCCTCAACAGAAACCCTAGGGACTGTGAAATTCTATTTGAAGGTACAATGGGGCCTGGTAGCGTTGGCTTAGTTCTTGCATTGGGCCACACAAATCTCACAGTGAGCCTAGAAATCATTTTCACCCCAGTGTGTTCCATACATTATGGCGCCTCCCTGAAGGCTTGAAGATGTCCATCGAAGAAAAGTTACACGGTAGAGATAATTTAACTTGAAACTCAACATTTTATCTTATTTCCATTCGCTATTCTTACTTAATGATTGTTATAAAGCGTATTCTTTGCTTCAGTGAATTTTATTGATTTCTCATACATAAGAATTTACCTCCTAGGGCGGGTCCAAGAACAATTGCTGCATTCCAAGCTGCGAATATCAAAGAAACACCAATGGCCTACCGAACAAAACAAATCATAACATATACATTACTGTCAACAACAAAATACATCATCAAAATATATGCAGTATGTACACCCAACGTTCATCAAGAGTGCGTTGTGTCTGCGCATCATTTTGTGGCAGTGAGCGGCGATGGTGCACATGAATGATCCCTGACTACAACTCATGTGTATCCATTTTCTGACAACAATCAGTTGCAGAGCTGCTAGGAATCAATTCAAAACTTTAAGAATGGCTGAAATGAATCCTCAAAAAATTCTATGGCTATTAAAAACAATAGAAATGAATAACGAGAAGACTACCAAAACGTCAAACTGCATGGAAAAATCGAACACCAGTCTGGCCCTAGCAGGGCCGGCCGGCCTAAGGGAAACTAACTATGGTGCTAACCAAGCCACCTTGGTTTTTCCTAAGCAAAATGTAACTAGAATGTTATATTCATCGATTTTATAGTCTAGCCAGCTAAACTCAAAGTGAGACCTAGGGTAGGCTGTTAGATATCTCAAGATACATCTGTAGCTAAAAGTTTTTGTACCCTAAAGCTAGTAGTAATCAGTGTAGCTAACAGGCTATTCCAAACGAAAATTAAGAGCCGAGATGAGAAAATACAAATGAAGTATGCCGTTGTATAGGGCAGCTCATGAAAATTATTCTCTATTTCATTTGTGGTCTCAAACGAGATAGATTCATAAGGCCGTGACAGGGATGCAGCAGTGACAGGGGTAATGGCCGATTCCAATTATACCATTGGCAAAATGGGATTATAGTTGGCTTTCTATGGGTAGATCCTATTACTTTTTAAAAGTTAAGGCTGTGAAAAAGGCATAGAATATCATGCTTACCTGATTGGTATCGTCACAAATCTCCGCAAACGCAGCGCGACCACAAACAATAACACCTAGAAGAACGAAAGACATCTATAATTTAATAATTTCAACTTCTATGGCAGCGAATGACACGCTATGTTGGTGAACTGTAAGCAAAAACAACCATCCTTCTGGACACACATTAATAACAACTATTTAAGTTGAAGTGTACATCCAGGTTAAACATTCGATATTATTAATTTTTATAATTATTGTTAGTCTATAAAGAGATTTTTAGCAGTAGGCCACAAGGCTATACCAGTATGACCATGTGTACAAAATGTCACGTTGCTACCAGGTAATCAAAGACCCCAGAATTCAGCCAACCAGCGCCACTTCTGCTGACACAACGTACTGCAGCTCCATGCCTTAGTTCCAAACTCCGTCCATCCAGTACTGAGTGCTATACGATTATGAAATATGTATAATTTTCTGAGTGCTTGGTAGGACTAACTGGAATTGAGGCCATGACGTACAGCATGCGAGGTGAACACCCTATTACTAGGTCACTACGAATGTGTGCAAATTTTTGCACAAAAATCTGGGGAAGTGCTACAAATGTTCTCACGCTCCTATGTCTGTGATTTCAGGTGAAGGTAATATTGCATCTACCTATCTAAGCATCGGCTTCGAAAATCCGAAGGTGGCCTATCATGTATCACCATTGTCCTCTTTTCTCTGCAGTTTGATTTCATTCGATTATACTCTTTAATGTTGGTCCATGCCTTGATTTCCTCTCCAAGGTCTATCGTAAGCTAGTTGCAGCCTGAAACCAGATGCTAACTAGCAACACAACGTAAATTTTCCAGATCCGTACCACCAGGAAAGCAAAGGAATTACAAACCATTTACTTCACATATCAAAAACAAAGAGGAAAATATGAAAAATGGCCAAAGAGCGAAAGGAAATTACTGTAGTCCAGAAAGCATAAAGTCATTCAAATTCCATTGATTATTATACTGCGTTCAAACAGGGAACAAAAGCAACACTGAATTTATAAATAATGACATACCATTGAAAAGGCCTTGCAGGAATCTCCCAGTTATTGCAAAATACAAGTTTGTGGAGAAGCCGAAAAACAATGTTGCAAAATATGTTAAGGTTGCTGATGTAAGAAGTACTGGTCTACGGCCAAATTTGTCTGTCACATAACCCCAGAAATAACTGCAACAAAACACAAAATATCCTTAAAAACTTTAAAAGCATAAAGCAATATATCAATTACTGTGAGATGTTCGCAACAGTAGTTGCATTTTCAGCACCAGGAGTTCAGGATATTAAATAAATCTGCTTTGAAAATCATATTCAGTGTATCTCTTAACCTCCCTAGAACTTATAGGACTATAAGGCTTGTACTACAAGGTTTCTAAATTAACGAGAAATATAGAAGTACAACATCTGTGTTCTCTTTCACTATGGAGCGGATGTCTAAGACCTTGTTTACACTAAAGCGGATCCAAAACGACATGGGTCCTGTCCGGATCCACAATGAACTTTGCTAGCGTTTCAACTGGGATCGGATCCAAACCAGAACCTATTTAGCCTGGGAATTGTAATGTAACAGTTCTATTTAATTAGCACCGTAGCGTCGAGCAACGAACAATCAAATTAAATCGGCCGTGAGACAAGAAATTTTATTATCTCGTATTCGATAAGCGCCAGTTGGGTCCGTGTCATTCGTTTACACTGGACTTTCAATGGAATGCATCCAAACAGGTACACTTTGGAAAGCGGTCCCAATCTGGTACGGATAATGAATCCGGCGTTTCATTGTACAAGGAAAGTTTATACGTCCTCATATAGGTACATATCAGTTTGGATCAGTTCTAGTGAAAACGGGGCCTAAAATAACGAATGGCGTCTATGGCCCGCGGTAAAGACAATTCCCACGTCCAAGAACCTACAAAATAAGAGCCTAACGGTCGTTTTCCCTGACTTATGTACCTTGTAAATAAGAGTCTATTTCGGTCTGATACTAACAACTTCCAGATTATCAAAGACAAGGTAGAATAATTAAGTAAAGTTTTAAAATGTTGTATGCTCAGCACTATAACATTTATTCTATTTCAACAGAAGATAATTTTGATATTATTCTACCAGTAAAAATTCAAAATGTATGTAAAGGCATTATAATTCATCGTTATGGCTTTCAGAAAAGCTTACTAAAGTAAACTTTGGAAAAAGAACCTTTAGGCGTAGGTTCTACATCCAAACTTTTCCCTTGCTAAACCCAATTCATTTAGTTTGGCAAAAACCCGGCGATGGATACAGACTCGGGCTATGCATCGCACTATTAGCGCGTCAAACTAAAATGATTGTTGAAGCGTCGTAAATGTATCGTTGCTTTGAAGGAGCTTCGTGTTTGTCGGCCATTTTGTAGCGATAGAGTGCTAATAAATGCATGTAATGCGCGTGTGCGCGAGATCCCTTGAGAAGAAAATGGAATCATGTAAGTTACGCTAAACAAAAGAGTGGCGTATAACTTGAAGACGAACTTTTGACTTTTCGTTCGGCAAATCCTGCCGTACTTGTTAAAAAGCTCAAGTGAAAAGTCAGGGTGAAACCTCGCTTTTTGCTAGACCTAACTAACAGTCAAGTTTAGCGCGACAAAGTTTGCCTCTACAACCCAAACCAAAATAATCCACCCAAGTGCCTGTTAAAAAGACCCCACTTACACTGTATCGGATCACTATTTGATACGCAACAAAAATTGTTCCAAGCAGGTGAGTCTACACTGTACTGGTAAGGCTTTTTATCCGTACAGGTTCAACACGGCTCCGCTTTCGTAACAGGTGGAAAAGTTGCATCGGTTAGTCAAACAAGTTTCGAATTGGATCACTTGCGTGTGTGTAAACTGGAAGCTGTTCCAACACAACTTTTCTAGTGGATCAAAAAGTGATCTACATTTCCGTTCACAGGTGATTTTGCAAGTGAATATACCAGATCCCGTGTGCTGTAACTTAAACAGTATTTTGGTAGTTTCATACCTTAAGTAAGTCAAGTAAACCCATACTTATTAACACATATAAACACTTATATTAGTTAATCCTTATATCAGTGAAGGTTGCTAATGAGGATTAACTAATATAAGTGTTTTTGTGTGTTAATAAATATGGTTTTATTTCACTTACTTAAGGTATGAAACTACAAAAATACAAAAAGTGACCCGGTACAGTGCAAATGGTGTCTAAGGACCTACTTCAGCCTGGTACTCAAAAAAGTCGTTTTAAATATGCGGAGAATTACTATAGCATATCTACATCATGATATATTAAACTATACAAAGTTAGATACCAACTACTGGAAAGAGAATAATAATGAATCAGCATATATCGATGAATACTTCATGAAATTTAATGAAAAAGTGTACAATAGGACACAAACCCTCCAATGAATCGACCGACAAATAACGAAGATGCAATTATTCCTGCATAGTAGCCTGAAACAATAATTGAGGCAAATCATTACAAAAGGTTATTCTATTAAGAACAAATTCCAGAGTAATTCTCTACTCGCAAATTAAGCCGTCTAATACGTCTCATTCAATATGCAAAGCTTCAGTTATGCAGCAAAACTGTCGTTAGGCCAATCATTATGTCACTATAAATATCTCTTATAAATATGTAAAACGCAGCAGAACGGAGGTTCGGGAGTGGAAAAGAACTTATAATCCATACCCTAGGCCCGCTGTTTAATGAATTCTGAATCTTTATCAGCGGGTTAACGGATGTGGTTGATGGTTGTACGGGGGATGTTATCTAAGTCCAAGAGTGAAACGAATTACTAAATTCGCTCATAATTCGCTCTCACGGCGAATTATGAGAGAACTTAATTGTATTTAATTCGCTCCGCTCAAAATACGCTGTCTAAACCACTGGAATTAACATCCCTTAAAGCGACTTCTCATTTTATTTTCTCCAATGAGTTTCCTACAGCTATTAAACAAGAGGCCACACCCGGTGCACAATTAATTTTATAAGAATAACTCATTTTTTACGGAGTCTCAATATTCCTAAATTTTTCTATTTTGAGCCTAAGAATATCCTTAAATTTTTCTATTTGGAGCCTAAGGATATTCCTAAATTTTTATTTTGAGCCTAAGAATATTCTTCAATTATTCTCAACTCTTTGTGATTCTGAACATTAATATTCGTATATTCTTAGTATGGAAAGTATGTAACTGACAATCCCTAAAGAGTTGCTGAGTCGTATTATAGTCCAATGACGCACAGGCCTGATAAGTCAAGCTCAAACTTTCTTTGTTTTCTAAAGAAAATTGAAACAAGCAAATATCAAAGCCTTTATGAAGCTTGATCCTTGCATTATTCTTAAATAATTATTCTTAAATTCCAGCGATCTTGAGCCTTGATATTCTTATAGACTATATTCTTAGAAAAGAAATGTGTACGTGATCTCAAACATTTTCAATGAGTTCCCACGGGCGAGTGTTTCGATAAAATGCAAAGTAATTACTTTCAAATCGGTGAAATTATTAAAATATGTTTGTAAATTACATACGTGGTTATTAACCAAACACAGAAATTGCTCAGTTATTGATTCTTATGAAAACCTAACGGTGAATTCCTTAAGAGTGTAACCGGTATAGGTTGAGTTTAACTCAACTCTTACAGAATCCCCCCCCCCCCAGCTTTTGCGGCCCCAAAGGGCCCCTAAGAAGGTTTAAAGGGACAAGCTATTGAATTTATTGACATGAAAAGACAGCTAATAAGCTGATATTCCCTAGTTCACTGGATGCTTATTGTTTCTTTTCTCAATTATTGATAAAAGTCATTATTTGCTATTGTATCCAGTTTTGGAAAAAAACTGTTAAATTTAGGGGTCCGCAGTTATGGTTTACACTTCCACTATCAATTAGACAGTCAACTAATCTGAGTGAATATAATGCAGAAATCAAAGCACTAGAAGGGTGATGCATATCAGATTAGGTTTTATTGCTTTTAGGGCATTTATATCATTGTTAGATTTCATTTGATTTATATGACTCATGTTACAATATTATGCATAGTTCGGGTTATAATAGCTATTTCCTGTAATTTTCTAGTAATTTAATGTCTAGCTATTTTTGCACTTTTTTCATGCCAACTTTGCAAACAAAGTACCAATGATAAGGCCCCGAAATCGTTCTGCTACGCCAAGGCCTCCCAATGGACATGCGAAATCGCCGCTAAATTTTCCTACTATCCTTCACTATGCAGTTACAGCGGTGTATACCTCTGGTCTACAAGCAGGGTATAGAGGAAGGCCATACGCATCTCTACAGGTAAGTTAACCGTCACTAAGTTACTTACTAATTTACTAACTAACTAACTAACTAACTAACTAACTAACTGACTGACAGACTGACTAACTTACCAACTTAACTAACTCCCTTCAGTGTGCATGCAAGGAGACCCCATGAGGTTATTAGAAGGAATTGAGATTTAATTATGAACACTATAATCATAAATAATTTAACCAATATCTTTGCGATTGCTCATTTAGATTGAAAAAACGATATTGCAAAATAATACTTTCACTTTGTAAAGTATGGAAACAGTGCAGAATGGTTTCGGAGGTATTCTGTCAATGTCATATAACAGAATTGGGAAAAGCACCTATGGATTGTTTTCTTGAAAACAATGAATCTGCAGAATTCTCTGTCAACACGTTCTCTGTCTACACGTTCTCTGACTAAACGTTATCTGTCATCCTCGAGAAGTAAAGCACCCCTTCCCAGGATATGGGTAAATTATCACTTGATGTGAAGCCTTAAAAGTAGATAACGGGACATTTATACATTCTTGCTACAGTTATGCAATATAATGAAAAAACAGCATACAAATAGATAATTAAATCAAAGAGAGTACCTGTGTCTTTGTCTGAGTAACCAAATCTCTGGAATGATAAAAATATGAAATCACTTAGCTATATAATTTAATTGCCATGGAGCTTAAAGACTCTTTCAAATGTGAATTTCATGTAATGAAGGAATTATAACTGATAAAGGCTTAGTTATTGTATTCATTTAATAAGTATAGTAGTTCTACTATTGCTACATGTTTTTTTTAATAAAGTAGTTTACAAGGTAGCAGTGCTCGACTGCTTAAAGGCTATGACAGTTCAGAGTTCAGTACTATCATGTTCATAGAATTGATTTAAATACGCATGCGCAAAGTGTGATTGATATGTAAATGTATAGCACGGGGGAAAACTGTTTTGAGTCAATCAGCTCATTTGTTTACATCCTCATTTGCCAATCACAGCGCGTAAAAGACAATAGAAAGTGAAGAGAAAATCATTTTTGATCAGTTTCAGACACAAAGTTGGCGTCGTACGCTTTTTGCTGTATAAGAAAACTCGAATAGCAACATAGAGGTGAGACAATATAAAACTTGAAGGATTTAAGAATATGTCTGCAAAATTGAAATCAGTATACGCACAATGTGCTTGGGGAGGGCCCACTCATCAGCTCTTTCCAAGGAGAGCGTATGTCGAAGATACTGGGGAAATTGCTTTAACTATAGGACCCCACATCTGTTGGCAGTAATATTTTGAAAAGGAAAGCGGTAAAGTATTAGAAAAATCTTTCTGCTACATGAAAACGTAAAAATCTCCCCGGAAATGAGAAATATCGCGTACAACACCAGCTCTTTGTATGATGTGTTTTCTTATACAGTAAAAAGCTTATGACGTCAACTTCTGAAACTGATCAAAAATGATTTTCTCTTCACTTTCTATTGTCTTTTGAAACGTAATAATTTAATGATCTTTGTTCTCCATTCACACAGTCAGAAATACTGATAAGTCCTCTTTCTTCATTCTTTCTATGTACAGTCGTATCTGTCTTCGGATGAAGTGCTCCATGCATAGTTAACATTGTCCTCGTTTTCTGTCTAACATATCAATTTCATCTTTCGTCCAATTCACTATTCCAGCACTGTAGCATACTACAGCAACAGTCCATGCGTTTATTGCATTTGTAAAGTTTCTTGAATTGAGCTTGGATTCTAATAAAAGTTTTAATTTTTTCAGATATGTTTTCACCTTTTCCTTCATTGTCTTATGCTTGATATCATCGAGTTTCAGTTCCTATTTCGTATCATATTTCATACCTTCATTTCACATATCCACATTTAAAGTTGGTAGGTAAAATAGTAACAAAACACAAATTAAAACCAAATATTTACGATACAAATAGAAAAAGGTCAAATAACTATATACAGAATATCATACACTATAATGACAAGTTAGCGGCAAATTCTGCTGGTGCATTCTTTTCAAGATCAATTATTGATTTTCTTCTTGGATGCTTGAAGTGTTTGGTGGTCATTTTTGATACTGCCATCTAGAGTATTCCAGAGGAAGCTCCCCCTAAAAGACAGTGACTCTAATCCAAAGCTTGTACTCCTTATTGTAGGTAATCTGCAAAAGCTTTTTGTCCTCAGATTATACTCTGCATGTTTCCTTTCATGAAATTCCCAAACAAGCGATGGACTAAGATGATTTGTAGACTTGTAAATTTCTATCATTAGTTTCTGTAAATTTTTCACATGAATGCAAACACTACTACTGCGTGTAAGTAACATCTCAAATGAGCATTCATAGTTTTAACGAGCATTCGAAGAACATGGCTATGTGTGCGGTCGATCTCTTTGTTTGCACCTCTATTCCTACGTATTCTACGTATTTGTAACCACCGTCACCAGTTTCCGAAATGAATTCTTCATCTGATAGCTCTTTCCCATTAGAATGAGCTCTCTTTCCTCCTTTCATGGCCAACGCTGCACATTTTGATACACCAAATTCCATTCCAATATCACTGCAAAATATTTTAACCGTTCTTACAAGTGAGTCAATTTCTTTTTCAAACTTTCCATACACATTTAGGTCTTCAATAAAGAATAGATGATTAAACGAAGGTGCATTTTTTCCCTAGTCTGTAACTCATGTTGATCTTCCTAAGTGCCACTGAGATTGGTATCAGTACAATAACAAATAGAAAAGGGAAGAAAGAGTCACCCTGGAAGATATCTCTTTCTACAGCTACACTTCCCAGTGATTTCCTGTTAGCTGTTAAATTTGTTTTCCATTTTGTCGTACTGACCTTGAGCAAGTGGATAAGATTTTCAGCTATCCCAAACATTCTAAATGACCCCACAATCCAGGAATGAGTTATGATACCATAAGTCTTTTAAAAGTCGATCCATGCCATGCACAGATTAGTCCTTCGTCGTGTGCAGTTCTTCATTATCATTTTGTCAATGACCAGATGGTCTTTTGTGCTTTTTGAATCTTTCTTGCATCCCTTCTACTCAACAAGTAGCAATTTGTTTTGTAGAAAATGCTTGTATACTTTCTCAGCAAATATGCCAGCTAAAATAGTAAATTGAGGCAAGTAATCGGTCGATAGTTCTCTACTTAAATTCCTTTGGCAGGATCTTCCATAATCAGAGTTGTTCGTCCCTCAACAATCCAATTCGGTACATTTCCTTGTATCAAACATTCATTTTGATAATTTCCAACACGCTCATGCAAAGATTCAGATTATTTATCCAATAGCCATGAATACCATCCATTCATGGGGCTTTCCAATTAGGTAGTGTTTTCAGTTGTACAACATTTCTGTAATTATAGAACTCTGCTCTTGCTTCTCCACATTCCTCAATTGACCCTTGACCGTTCTCATCCATCCTGCATTTTCATTGTGTGCAAAAGGGTTTCCCCAGGTTCCTAACCAAAATTCTGTACTTTCTCCTCCTTCAGCTCTACATCTGCTAGCTCAAACTGTCTAGTCAGTAAATTCATCTAAATTATACGTAGATCTTCCTGGCTACCTGTCTCTTTGCATTATTACAGGGGACAGTCTTCGGCCTGACATGCTTCTTTCCACCGCTGACAACTGCTTGTACATCAGCGAATTAATCATGGGCTTTGAGACAAATCTAAATAACAATACTCAGCGAAAAGAACTCAAATATCATTCCCTCGTTGAGCTTAGCAATGACTATCATACAACAGAATTTGTTAATCTTTCCATGTGCTGCTTTGGTATATGTGGTCAGTCATCAGAATCTTTTCTCAAAATGTGAACTGAATTAGGCTTCGATAATCATAATCTCTATTTCATTATTTCCAAGCTATCTACTATTATCATTCGCACAGCATATTATATACTATGTGTAAGAAACAAATCATGGTGTAGCCTCGAACTTCTCAGTTATTGAACATACAACTATTGTTGCTAATAGCTTCTTCACTATAATACATATAGTGTGTATCTTTCATTCTTTTTTTGCTTTCTTTTATTACCTAGTATTGTAAGCTAGCCAAATACAGATTACCTGCTAGTGAGATTTGTATCTGTAGACTTAAATATCATATGAGATGAAGTTTGAAAAAAGATGATTAGTATTATTAATAAAATACAACGCAACGGGATAGCACAAGTGCAAACAAGCCAAGTGATGTGATAATACAATAGCTACTATTGTTCTCTTCTGACAGCAGCTACTATCTGTGTAAGTCGAATATTCCAGGTAAATTCCGTCCCACAGTACTAATATGTTAAATCACACCTATTCTGTGACCTAACTAACGAGTTCTTTCTATAATTTCACATCATATATGATAAGGCAGAAAAAAACGTACGGCCTAAACGTTTGCGGATATCATGGCACTGTATGCGTAGACGCAGCGCAGATGAAACCAAAAGAATACTTTTGACGACAACTTCATATTAAATTCAGCTAAACCAGTTCGACAATCTAATTCTTCCACTTAAACTACACCTTATAATTTTAACCTCGTATTAGTATTTTGAGCGCGGCTCCAATCGTCTCTTTGTCTCAGCAATGTGAATAAGATTACAGGATGAAACTTCTCTAATTTCTACTTTAACATAACGTTAATACATAGTTTTTCTAATGGGTCTTATTATCAAAAATTTTAAATAAGGGTAAAAAAGTTATAATTCCTCATGAGTTCTTCTCCGTCATATCCGGTCCATAAATATCAACGAGAAAAGTCTGTTGGTACTACAGAACTTCACTGCAGCAGGAAAAGGGGTCATACATATATGACGTCGTCCGGTAAGGAGGGGGGTATTGTCAATATTCCATGTTCTACGACGTAAGCTTAGAAGGGGGAAGGGGCGGTTTCCTCTTGTCAACGTCGTCACAAGGACTCTCGAAATTTTTGCAAAGTCATGATAGTCTCAAAGAATATACCATCTAAAGGTTGCCATAACGTTTACTAATTCTGTTGTTCTAAGATTAGTGATTGGAAAAAGGGGCACAAAATTGGATTAAAATTATTAATCTTCTTTAGAAAAGTTCCAAACTCTATACAGGAGAAAGCGTCAACAGTAGTAGCTCCCTTTAAATATAGTCTTCTCTCCGCTTTACATACATTATTTGGGTGAAATGGAGGGGTGGGGGTTATCAAAATTTGACGTCGTTCATTGCTAGAAATGGGGGAGGGAGTTTGTTGAGAGGACATTGCTTGATAAGGGAGAGGGAAGGGGTAAAAAATGGCTCAAATATTGACGACGTCATAAATGCATGGACCCTATGAAACCTCGGACAACGGCTGAAAGGTGAACCGAAATATATAGCCAGATGCGGATACAGGTGATATGATGAATAATGTGTCCAGGTAGCCATATGATTGGCCACTTGGCACCAATTTCACATTTGTTTACTTGAAGAGTCCAAGTGAGAAAATGAACTCTTTTTGTTTACACAAGACTGGGTTTTTGGGTCTTTATGCAAACTGATTCCAAAACACCTAAATGAAAGGACGATCTTGCTTGCCCAATGATCCGAAAATTATCATCTGAATACGTTTTGGTGCATTCTGGATGCTAGATGAAATGTTGTCCTATGGCTGAATCACTTTTCATTTCAGAAATAGAGTTTTTACACATACGAGGTGGCTGTTCTCTTACTATAATGTTTTTCATCCTGACACTCGTGGGTACACGTTGTTTTATTCTGTCTGCTAGTCTCTGTGTAGTGCACCCTACGTACCGAGTTTCACATCGGCACGGAAATTCGTAGACTACACAACTTATCTGAGTGGCAGAAAAGCTATCTTTTTAGCAGATGGTAGCATGACCCTAGTGCTATAAACCACGCGAGGCTTCACAGCATAGAAAAAAAAACAAGATGTAATGGCTTTGTTAATTTGGTTTTCAAATTTGGTGAAACAGTACCAATCCGGGTCAATTTTATGCAAGCCGGGCACTTCAACCAAACGGTTTTTCTGGTGCAAGCTCATCTCTGTCATATCCGTTCCGTACTACCAGTAATTTCCCACACTAAACTGGGGGGAGACCCCGTCAAAGCGAGGTGAGGCTATGATTCGTTAATTCGTATAGGAAATACTTCAAGGACACAGAATCCAGCCAATATTTTTAATCATACATGAAAAAGAGCTATTAGCTGAAGTTAGTTAGGCATTTGATTGATTTATGAGATTCTTAAGAAGGGCAGAGTTCAATATATCCAAGGATGTTTCCCAGCATTCAGCAAGCAAAATTGAGGGAAATAGGAAAATGTTTTAGAATGCAAGTAGTTGGTTAGAACGGCTGTCAAATAACTGAATTTCAACGTTCATGTTATCCCGTTCCTCTTCATAAATCCTGAAAATAAAGCTCAAAAGTTCCAGATTAAAGGCTGTAAACAACTTACTTTCACCATCGATGGTAGATAGGCAAATGGAGTTGTCAATGTCAGTTGTGTAGAAAACTACGAAAGAAGAAATATTTCGTAAACAAAAGGCACAGCAAAATTGAAATTCAATGACTGTCTGAAAAAATCATCATTATAATTTGGTGGGGTTGTTGCGCCCCTTCCTGCTCCCCGGGAAAATGGGGTTTAGCAGGAAAGTTGAAGGAGAATGGAGAGGAGAAAAGAAGGCTGTAGTTCAATTTCCTAACCTACGGCTAAACACTCCCAATATTTTATCCAACAACGTCCAACGATGTTGGCTGTAGGTTTAAGCACCATGTTGGGACCTTTTGGGCATTGTTCGATAAAAATGGATCAAGTAGGATCTTAACAAAAAACTTGGGAGGATGATAAACGCCTCCATTGTACAAGCTGATGTTGGGTGATGTTGGTAGCGTTCAGCAAAGTGACTCCAGGCAGGAGCATTTCCAACGAGATCGTGCAAGAAAACCATACATTTGTGTGGTGACATACTGGTGTTAGACTCGCAGTGGTACCTAAACTGGGGTTCACGTCCCATTAGGGGACTGCAAAGGGTTTCAGATGGACCACGAATGATATTAAGGGACTGCGGGAGATTGTTGTCGCTAGTTCGATTGGCTGCCTTGTCAATTTGTATCACAGGTGATACCTACTTTGCGTGAAAGTATATTGATCATAACATATATTTGTCCCTCCGGGGGAACCTGATTTGAAAATGGCCAAAAATATCGATCAACAATACTAGCCGTTGTAGGATAAAATATCGGGACCATTCAGACGTAGCTTTAAAGTTGCTACGAATGTGACGTGAAAGGCTGGGTCCCTGTCCACAAAAATCTATATCATCTTTACGTCTGTAGTAAACAGTCTATGAAGGATTTAAAATTTCACACCGGATGGTCACATGACCACAGCTATACATGCAACAATATACCAAAAACTCTCTCCACAATGATATTCCACACTCATAGCGGGCGAGGGTATGCCATGTTGCCAATGGCAACTATGTTAAACTGCAGCCATTTGAGTAATTGATATCTGTGATATTGAGTGGCAGAATTTCTAGTGTGCTTGTACAAATATATTTTTCAAAATAGGTATTGTATCTGTTTAGCCATCTAAGTCTACCCGGGTAAAGGGCAGAACCCCTTAAAACAAGGCCTCGCCCTTCCTAGAATGAGACCTATTTCAGAATAAATGCATTATGGCCTGTACTTAAAACCCCTGCCATGTAAGCAGTCCAGCCTACTGCCATGTAAGCAGTCCAGCCTACTGCCATGGGTGTGCTGAAGGACGTTTGAGTGGGGATGTACCACAAAACATTTACTGACAAGTTTGTGCAAGGCTCTATAATTTCTGACAAGCTATGACCACTATACCAATTTCTACTGAAAAGCTAAACAATACTGAAAGCTTCTGTAAAAGTGTGGGAGGGGATGTGCGATATCCCCACACTCCTACTTAAAAGTGTCTTTGTTTACTCCTGCTGTCTGGGTTGCTCTCATGCAGACACATGTTAGACCATACAGTGCTCTACCCAAGGAAAACCATATCTATCCCAAATTAGCAACCTCCATATGGAAGGGAAAGTATCAAAAGTCCTGAAATTAGCTCCTGGGGGCTTGATGACTGCTTAGGTGGGCATATATTCAAGGCAAGGGCTTACAAGATTATTCAACACATGGAAAACTCATTGTCAAAACTCTTTTGCTCTATAATGCTAAAATTTCAGTCTAAAAATAACCACCAGTCTATACCAATGTCTTTATCACCCATTGTCACACGGGCCTTTTTGAGGGGAACCTATAATGACTTGAAGTTCTACCATGTGGGCTTATTTGAGGGGGTTTCTGAGGTTGTTTACTGTAGTAGACTTTCTGGGCATATGAAATGGCACCTGTCATGAAAACTGACAAATATGCATATAGCAGGTGGGCATTACTCAAAAGAAAGAAGTCAGATATACATTTTGAATGCTATTTGATTACTATAACTCTGATAAATGTAGTTCTATGCCACAATCTGACAAAATCATTACATATCATAATTTTTTTCCATAAAAGACATGTCACTTTTGCCTGAAAGGCAGCCACACACAGTACTGTCGAGAGGGGAAAGTAGCTGGGGTATATTCCTGGGGGTTGAGCACTGGCAAGGGATTGGGAGTATTTTTTGCTATTGCTGGCTCTTAATGATTTTGAAGCCAACAAAGGCCTATAATATTTGTAACCCTGGGGCCTGATCTGGCTCTCAATGGGCCTGGCCACACATTTAGATGTTGTACTTAATTTCTCAAGAAAAATGAGAAAAACGTATACCTACAAGTTAACAACTATATTTTATGCCTTTAAATGAGTTGTGAGATTCCATCACATTGACTCACATTATATTAGTTTTCATATGAACAATATGCAGTTAAGTGAGTTCTCAAAAATACAAAAGTATATAATGTCCAACAAGAGAACAATATACAGTAACACAATTTGCACCTAAAATTCATTTATTAAGTCAACCTAATAATTTGGTTCAGTTACGGGATGTACAGGGAACCAATGCATATCTGTTTCACTTCGTCTGAATAGCAACTAGGTGATTTCATGAGTTTCAATACAGGCCATTGTCAAAAGTTATATAAATCAAATTACTAAAATAAGGAGAGTTTTAATAGCAGATATAATGTCCAAAAATTATCGCTTTTAGTAATTATCTCGACGATACAACTTGACTAATTGCTTTTCAAGCTGCCTCAAATACCAACCTGCCATTGACTCATGTGCTCGATAAATCCTTCCTACGCTGTGTAAAAAATTATTTGCAATCAAGTCGAAAAAACAAGTAAAGGTTCTGCTCGAAGTTGTTCTTCACCAATACGCTCTTCGAAGTTGACTTGGGTCTAACTTCGAAACATTTTAATACGATTGTTAATAGAGATTCGGGCTGTTTCTAGCAAATAGCTTTGCAAAGTGGCGATGTGGTGAGGCAAAAATCAGAAAGTGTCCAATTTAACTTGAGTCATATTCTGGTTCAAATAAGACTGCAGATGCAGTAGGATTCATCTCGCATAATTACATTAGTTAATAGTGTAACGTGAGAACAATTGAAAAGTCATCCTATTTGGTGAAGTTGGCGCAGCAACAAAACTTTGAAATGCTCAAGTTATGATTGAAAATTCGATGGTTTGTTTTAATATCACTGCTCTACGGGGTCAGACAGTCTACTTTATCACCGGTATCGTGACGTCTTTAACAAGTAAATGAACACTTTGAAATAAATTTAAGTGCAGTGAAGGTAGGGTCAGCAGACATCCCACTTTTCGCGAAAATGAATGCAAAAAGAAAGTTATATTATGCAAGTGTAATGAAGGGTACATACCAGAATCAGTACCAGAGCACAAGATACCTTGGTATCCAAGCGTGTCGTTCCTGGCGGATAAAGGATTGATGCAAATCTGTCCTTGAGTCGACCCATGTTAAGCTCGACACTCTCGTCTTGCGAATAAACCCATATGATCTGGTTGATCTTGGGAGTTGTAATGGTGACAGAAATATCAGTTTTAAATATTTGTTCTAAGTAGCAACATTAACACATTTTCTCTACAGCCAGCTTAGTACATCTGCAATTTCCTCTTATACGTTAGAGACTAACCGTTTCAATGGTTCGGTTTGTATTTTCCGCACCTCATCGAATCGAGCGAGAAACAAGAATCAGGGGGTAATGATCGATTCATTTGTTCGCATTCCAGTCAATGGCCTCACTGACGAGAACAAAAGATTCCCTTCGTGGGATGTATTAGCAGGAGAATAATTAATTCGAAGCAATTTTACGACGAAAAACACCACGTACCAGCTTCCACAGCCCACGATATTTACTCACGTTTGCCAATAGTTGACGAAAGAAGTAAGAAGGCCACAATGTAAAAGGGTTTTCATAGGATATAAGACTAAACCTAAAGTATGCCGTAAAGTGGGAAGTTTCCATCTTTCTCCTATCATCAGCTAAATATCAAATTCAAAAGAATTAGGCTGAAATTTCGTTCTCTAGCATTAGCTAGAAACAAGCAAGTTAAAGGATATAATTCTAGTAAAGTGGCATTCGTTCAAATGAGATAGGGAGCAATATAGCTGCAACATATATTCCACAAAAGAACAGAAAATGCATTTGATTTTACTGTGCTAACGATTTTACACTTTCATGGCTTCACGAGGAAAACGTTTTATCAAAATAGAAACAACAAACTATATAGCTATAGCTAGTATTTTTCACAATTGATCACAGATCGCAATGCTAAATCATGGGACAGTCGTGGCACTCAAAGACATTTAGGCCTAGCTATCAACCTTTGAAGCAGCACATGTGTACATATACGTCTCCATCAATATAAAACATCCATGTAACATACAGCGCATTTATGATCATAACACAATATACAATTACACCATTGACTACAGCAAACAATTAACAGAATGTACAAGAAACCCCTGTTCGACGATTCCAGGTGGTGGTAAGTTTTAATTTCTCTTGATTGTTCTGAGTATAATAATGCTTCTTTTGCACCGAAAAAGGAGATATCCTGGTTGCTCGCAAGCTACTGAGTTCCTACAAATGTATACTTATATTTGTATATATTTATGTACGAGCTAGAAGCAATACATTCAACAGTATTGCCACTGCTTGAAAAAGAAACAGTTTTTTGATGAGCAGTCCTGATGTGGCTTTTTAGTTCAGCTAGAGACTTGCCTTCCTTGGCACAGGTTCTTCTCTGACAATGGGCTCTGCAACGTTTTTTGCCGTGAATGTTTAAATGAAGTGTTTACCTTGCTGCACTTCTTCTCCCATACTCTTCTACACTCACTACATGTTGTAACATCACTTAAATTGTAATCGATTTTTCTGCGGCTTTGATGCACTTTCAGGTGACTTAATAAGCCACTTGAATTAAATTCGCTGCGGCATAACTTCGACGTATGAACTAAGCCTAAATCCGATCTGATTTTCCATCCCATCAGCTGCTTCATTTATGTGTACATACTAATATCTGTATATTCTTATATGTCTTATCATTTCATATACGTATTATTTATATGCATAACGTATATATGAAATATAAAAGATTTGCTCTCTTATAACAATCGTAGTATGGAGTTTCTTAGGAAATAGATACAGTTAGGCTCGAAAATAAAGGCAAGTTTCCATGTCGTCCCCAAATGACTAAAATTTTTCACATGAAGGATTTAATACCTTGATACTGATATTTTCCACTTAAACCTGAACATCTGCACTGCAGGTTACTTTAGGGCTGTAGAACAGGGGGTCCTTGGAGGTGACTGAGCTCCCCTCTATTTCTGGGAGTAGGGTTAAGTCCAATTCTCTTGCTCTGGGGGTTAAGGTTGAAATATAACTCAATTTTTTAAACTGGGGCCCTAGGTCCTACAAGAAAAGATAACATTATTTTAAAAACGGAGAGTTTTCCTTCTTGTGTGAAAAAATTAAGTTTCAGTATTAAGAAAAGTTCTGCCCACAAAGTCTGCTCGAAACAGGAAAGATGTATTCGCAAAATTAGTCACGGGTTGTAAGATCAAGCAGGAAAGACTTTCTCCTATTCGGGGTGTCATATGAAGTACATGAAATGATGCGATTACAATATACAAGAAGTTGTGTTAAATGTAGAAAAATGAACTGATATTTGAAAACAATAATCTGAATATTAGGATAATACCATCAATGAGGAACAAATCTCCAAGTGGAAGTTATGCTGGTTTCATTCTTAAAGTTGCTTTTTCCTTTAACTAATAATGACCTTTTCGGTAGTTATGCAATCAAAAAAAGTGACTACACAGCGTCTCCCGACAATCCAAAACCGTGGTTGGGGTTTGAGGGCGCTAAGCAAAACGAATAAGTACACGAAGGCTCCTACCTGGGGGCAGTAGCAGCTACCACTAGCTAGGGGGATTCTAGCAGAAAATGTTCTTTTACGGACAACGCCCTTTTGGGATTATTCTCTTCAGTACAACAGCGGACAAGGAGATACCAAACTAAAGGGTGACCAGGAGCATTGATATGACATAACAAAGAATTAAACTTTGCTAGAAAATTGCCTGGGGGGATGTGTCCCAGCCCACACTAGTTGTGACAACATTTATCTCAGTAATGTTACGCTTATGCTCTCACAAAACCTAACTCTGCCCTTACCTGGTAATGGCAATTTGGTGGGTTTCTGGCAGTCGAAAGCAGGCTGATACTTGATAGTTATCGAATGCATTGAAAATCAAAGGGAGGGGGCAAATGGTAAAGCACGTATGCAGAAAAGGTAAGGCTAAAATGCATAAACGTGAACGCAAGGGGAGGGAGGTGAAACTCTTCAAAAAATTTGCGTTTACAATATTCGCCAAAAGTCCTTGGGACACTTACGAGAAAACTGATAAAAAAGAACATTCCTCTACATACACGTTTTTTATTTTATAAGAAACCTAGCTCAAGACCTAGCACTAAAAGTTTCTTAATTTTTGGCCACATTTTAGTACTAAAAGTTTCTTAAAAGTTTCTTAATTTAATGAAGAAAGATTGCATTGAAAACGATATAAAACACATGGATATACAAAACTATTAGCATGATACAGAGTCCAGAAAAAGTTTCAGCCTTCCTCTGGCTTTAAAATCTTTATCATAAACCTTCCTCTTTTACGAAAATCAAAACAAGCCAAAGTTCTCGAAGTCTGCATTGTGCATATCTCAAAAAATTGTAGGGTAGAAGGGCTATGCCTTTCACAGTCAATGCCACTTTAACTGAAAACTATGCTGAAACCGGATTGTTGATGCAAATTACCAAACCTTCCTCAAATACGACATAGAAAGCAAAATCTTCTTCCGGCTCAGAGCCATGGAGCCGTGAGTTTTTCTGGATTCTGGCATGGTAGCAAACAAAAGACATTAGTGCAGCTCTAAATCTAAATCAACCTCAGGTCCACATCACTACTTTTGGTAAACTTTATATAATCTTCACTTTGGTCCTCGAAAAGGATACGGTATTAGTTCAGTTTTGCGTTCCAATGGGCCATTTGTCACAAAAATGCGCATATCTTTCTCTTAACCAAAGGATCTTTCTCACATCTTTCTCAATCTATTTTAGTTGACACTTGTTACATCCGTGGAGAAAATATATTTCGCAAACCCCAAACTTTGAAATAGCACAGAAATTTCTAAAGTTTCTTAACTCTTTCGTAATAGTTCTAAAAGTTTCTTAATTTTTTGCGTGTCTAGTACTAGGTTGCTTAAAAACTGGTTTCTTATTTAAAAAAAAACGTGTATCGTCATCGTTGCAACATACACGCACCCCCCCCCCCTTCCAACAACGTTGGTTTGTCAATGGGACACTTGAAGTTGGCGTGCACGTGAAATTTTCCCATTATCGCATGTACTTCTCCCAAAGCCAACACTATTTGAAGGGAAGAGGAGAATGACAGGTCATTGCAGAATAAAAAAAGTGCAAAGTGTCCCAGGACTTTTGTCGACCATTGTACATACGATGTGAATGACCCCAAATGCACATTCATGTTCCTCATACAAACGGTGAATCGGGCCTATTATGACATACTCTCTTTGTTTTATGTGCCGAAGTAAGGAATCTGCAAATATTGACATGGATCATGGAAAACGATTCTGCCAAACTTCTAGCTCCATCTATGCATCTACATGGCCCCCTGCAGCTAAGCGCAGCTGTTGCCTGGACTGGTTCCAGGTTGGATTTGTCAGTAGGACATTCAATCAGGGAGAGAGGCATCAATGTAAGATATACAGAACGAATTTTAAGCGACAGTCTATACATTGCATAGAATTTAAAGCGATAGTATCAAAATTACAAGCTGAGTCGAACTAGGTTCCCCATCTTTCATTAAACGTTAAGTAAACTAGCACCAAGACTACTGTAAATAAAACTGCCTGCATTAATTTAGGAAGATCAAGGCGCTTCTTAATTTGCTTTATCATGTCACAGTATTTGCATATGTCTTATGTTTCCTCCTTCCTTCTTCCGACAATACGACATGCAGCTCTTCATCAATTTACACATTTTTTATAAGACTATCTGATTTTTGATAAGTCTCGATATTCTTAAATTTCTTGATTTGAGTCTAAGATTATTATTAATTATTCTTAAACTTTAGCGATTTTGAGCATTGATACTTGTAAAGGTAATATTCTTGTACTAAAAAGTCTGCAAAGAAAGATACTCCCTGAAGAGTTTCTGTGTCGTATCACAACATAATGACTTCCAGACCGGATAAGTGAAGCTCGCACTTGATTCGTTGTCTAAAGAAAACTCAAAAAGCCAATAAATCTAAGCCTTGATGAAAATTGAGCCTTGCATTATTCTTAAATTATTCTTAGATTTCAAGGATTTTGAGCCTTAGTAATCTTATAGACTATGTTCTTATGAAAAAGTGTGCAGTGTCTAAAACAACCGCATAAATGTCAAATAAATTAATAACATCAGCCATAGACTAGATAGTAACACGGCGTTTTCCCTTGATAGGCTTAGCTCTCGTACCCTCAGTGCAATCCCCACTGACAAACAATCTTTTGGCAAATCACTAAATTTGTCCCTTCTGTCAGCAAATTTTGTAAAGTTTGTGTGTCCCAGGAAACCAAAAAGAAGAATTATGGGTTATATTCATGAAATCGTATGTTAAATATTCATGAAATCTTCTCTTGCAAACAGACATTCATCAATTACCCAACCTTCAACAAAATCTCCCAGTATTTTATAGTGATTAAAATGAACAACTTCCCTAAGTAAGAAAGGGATCTGGCAATATCTATCCAAATGACTTCCTAATTCAAATTATAGTTGCATAGTGTCAGTGACTGGGTGCAAACCTAGACACACTTGCAAGCCCAGAGTACTATTCTGCAGAAGGTGTGAACACATGTAATGAGCTTGGAAGGAGTTCGCAGCATCAAAGCAACCCACTACATATTAAAAAAGCTTGGATTAAAAAGAGAATATGTCCTTCTTCGTCGATACTACATTTTCGAATGGGTGTACTTTGGTCCTGCGTGGCTGCATTCATAATAAATAATACAATCATATCTACTCTCACAAGTGGTTATAGAGAGGAACAGCATTATAGTTAATGCGAATAAATAGAGTCCTGCTCTAGTCTAGTGGCCCCTCACTCGCAAAATTGGCGTTATGCTGTATCTTTTTTAAGGTATTCCTGTTCTTCTGGAATAAAGCTGCATTGCACGTTTACAGGAAACAGTGAGAAAAGTATGTAGCGCGGGATTCATTGACAAAGCGCCACTGTTCTGATCTGTGCAAATGAAGCAGCTTATGACGCAAGCAAAGCTGTTTACCTGTTTCCATTACCTTCTCTCTTCATCGTCAAAAGTGTATACAAAATTAGTCTGTTGTTTTCCAACGCAAACCTGATCAGTTGGAGTGCACATTTTAAACCCAAAGGAGACACACATATCTTGATCAGCTTCTCCGTCAATTGCATAGGTTTGTCCTGCCTGTGGTCCAGACCAACATGAGCCTAAATTAAATTACACAGAGCTGAATTTTTCTGGATACTGATTACCGAGGGCACAGGACGGTAGTTAATTTCAAAATGCGACTTTGTTAAAGACTTAATCACTTCTGTGCCAAGTGATCAATAAAAAATAACAGGGTAAAATATGGTGATGCACGAAAAGTTGCAGTGAGAATGATCCAGTTCAAATTCTGGGATAAAATGACACTTAACGTTGATATGGAGAGTGTTAGAAGAGTGTTTTTACGGAATCAGATAATGTCAAGAGATCCGAGGAAGTCAAATAACGAAAAGAACAAAATCGGCATTAGAAGGAAATTCTGCTTATTTGCTTCCATAAAACCGACATGGCTATGCACATTTATAATGTCCTAATAACAAAGTGATATTTTGTAAACGAAAATGATTGCTGTGCTGTGCTCAGAAAAAGTGCATCATAACTTAACATGCTAATAAAAGGAACGCAATTTCTCATCAAAAAATAGGAGCTCCTCAACAGCATATATTTAATTGCACTCAATTTCAGAGCAATACAAGATCATCTTCAACACATGTTTATATATTTGGTATCTGCTTTTAGTTTATTTTAATTTATTCTGCCTTAAAATGGGACATTCTAAATGCGATAGCTAGGCAATTTTACGGCAAATGTTTGAAATGAATCAATGTGCCTAAGACAATTATAGATGGACAAAGTATATATATAATGACTGATTCAATAAACGCATGAAGAAATGAATGCAGTAGTAAATACCATGGAAGGACTGAAGCATAAAACGAATGAATGAATAGAGGGTCAAACCAAGCAACAAAATAATAAACAAAAAAATGTTGTATATTCAGCTAGAATACAAAATAGAATTTATTTCCATACCAAACATTTGAAGGCCAAATATTTTATAACCCTTTTGATTGGTTATTTCAGCACATCTGCAAACAATTTTAGGTAGATACTGATCCCAGTTCTCGTAATCAACATGCTGGCCAGTGAACATGGGCGATGTTGGACTTTGATCCGTGAACAACTCTTCAGGCAGTGGCCTGGGATTGTTTCCATCATCACTATAGCAGCCTATCTTGGCATACTTCAGTCTACAGCCTGGAAATATAGAGCAGAATGGCGGAACATCATAACAAATGACTGCACTGTAGTGAATCAGTGAAGGTTCGTTGCTACACTGGGCCTAAGATAAGTGCAAATCTGACTTCTTAATCTAAACAGTGGGTCTGTAACTGGAGTGGGGGTATGGATTAGCAAATAGTGCACACGTATTTGTTGAAAGCAGATCATCAAAACCAATAACAATTAGTGTGTGCTTATGATATCTATCATGATTTATTAATTTCTATACAACACTACGATTAATTGATTTGCCCTTTAGGCAACGTAGTAGGTTGTCGCTTCTGCCACGTCCTTTGCATAGTTCCAAAAAAGTACCACAACCAGTTTTCATAAAAATGTGGATCAGTAAACATCTCCTATATTAGGCTCTGTTGCTGCAAAGCTTCTAGAAATGAGGTTATAAACAGAATCACTGCTTCGTCATATAGAGAAAATATATAAGCCCTCTTATAAGGGGCCATTCACACATTCCGTTACACAAGGGGATAGAGTCTTCTGATTTTTGTGAAAAATGTGACAAGGTGTGAGTGGGTTGTTTTTCGGAGTGCGATATCACTTTTTTAAAACAACTCGATATTTAGCACATTTGGCCTCAAAATAGTAAGTCTGAGCCTTGTTTCTGGCAATGATATTTTGATGCCATTTTGGTCATTTTCACTGTCACAGATAGAGTCACAGTACATGACAATATGGATGTTCAATAAAAACAGACATAGTAAACACATTATTACGAAAGCAGAAAAAATATCCTATCGAAATTCATAATGTGACGTTATACATTAGGGGGGTGGGTGGGTAGTTTTGAATTTATCACAAAGTGTGACAGGGGATGGGTGGGTCTAAAATGCCAAAATTAGCGTGACGTATTATGTGAATGGCATGTAACGATATTGGTATTAAATATCAATGTATTATAATACATTTTTGAGAAAGTGCACAAATTGCTTTGAAATGTTATAGAGGCTCGTTGAAACGAATGAAAAGTAAAATTTGTGAAAGTTGTCCATTGTCTATAAGCATTATTCATCATTGTGTGGACGCGTTCTACACCAAAAGAGTCTCAGTTTGCATACGTATACACAAATATTACATATATTCATACTATATATATATATATATATATATATATATATATATATATATATATATATATATATATATATATATATATTTATATATATATGTATGTATATTTATAGAATCGTCAAGCTCCTACCATAGGGACCAGTGGGTCCTGGCAGTAAACCTGGTCCTGGTTGAAGTAGATTTCCACCAAGTGTGAGCTGAACACCATCTGCTAATGCATTGATGACTGGAACCCAGCCTGTTTATCAAGAGGAGTATAGTAGTCATGACACAACTATCCATAAATCAATATTGCCAAGAAATACGTTTTGGGTAAGATGCGATATTACATATATAGAAGCTGGATTAATTTCCCCAAGGAAGGAGCGGTACTCATATCATATAAATGAGATTCTGAAGGACACAGTAGGTCCACAACAAATGTAGAAGCTTATTCAATCATTCCACTGAAAAAGGTTACAAAGTATAGTTAATCTAGCTTATCGTCTATACAGAAAAGCGAGCTAGAACATGCTAATTAAGTGGGTCTTAATTAACGATGGGTTCGGCAGAAGACAGTCGAAAGTCTTTCGCCCATTGAAATTAGGGGTTCCCAACCAGGGGTGTGAGACATCATTCCAAGGGGTGCAAGATGCGTCTGTCTTAATGGTAGGAACACGATCTATTTATTACATTACAGCGAATAAAATATGAAAATATCTGTTGATCAAAATATCTGTTGTTGGGGGTGCGAGGTAAGAGCAAAAATTTTCAGCGGTGCAGAAGTAAAAAAAGGTTGGAAACCACTAATTCAAATTAAAGGAGATGTTTAATAAAAGAAGGAATAAAATATAATCAAAGTGGTAAAATATTTTTGGACTGTAATGAGAGCAAAAATGAAATCCTATGAAACAACAACAGTTTTAATTTTATATGCAAATAGGACACTTGGGATCACTTCAAATCTGCTATGCAAATTAGGACATCATACATTTGTATAGAAGTAATTCAAAATGATATTTCATTTCATATGTAAGTTGTATGATCTTAAACGAGCTATTATTGTAATGATGATAAGAAATACTGGTGGTTAGAATGATGATGATTGTAAGGATGATGATGATGATTGGTGATGATGATGCTGATGATGATGATGGCAGTGATGACGATCATGACTGACGATGTTAGTGACAATGATAATAATGATGATGATGCTGATAATGATAATTGATGATGAGTGATAATGAGTGATACTGAGTGATGGTGATGATGACATCGATGATAATCATGGTTGATGATGATAGCAACAATGATGATCATGACCATAGTGTTGATGATGCTGGTGATGATTGATGATGACGATCACAACTGATAATGATGTTCATAATGATCATGAATGATGATGATTGGCGATGATTGATGATGGTTGGTGATGGCAACTGAAAATGACGCTTCATAATGATCATGAATGATGATGATTGGTGATCTTGTTAGAGGGTGAGCTTTCTGCAGCTTTGAAATCTTGAACTTCAGTATTCTGTGTTCAGAGCCGATTGGGTAAGTTGGTGAAAGCAGCCTTGTTAAAATAAGTCGAAAGAGTATGAGAATTGTTACCTGCTACGCAGTTAGTTTGGTAAGATACACCAAGTTCATTTCTCTACCATCTTTGATTTACCCTCAGTTAGTTCATAAACAAACCACCAAAATTACTTGCAAATCTTCATTGATAGATTACTTGATTAAAATTAACATATGATGCATGGGAAGAGCTGGAAGTAGTCGGCTAATACTATCAAAGTCTTTTATTTACTGTTAAATTCTGTTCGTAATTTCTAAAGTTAAAAGTTAACAATTTCTAAGATTGCTGTAAGTATAAGGCGAAATAGCTTGATCTGTAGACTCTTTACAATTTATAACAGCAAAAGATTTCTATACTACGGTTATGAAAAAAGCATCTTGACAGCTGAAGTCTATTTTCATTTAATGAGAATCACAAGTCCTAAAGCTACGGAGGTGCAATACACAGCATAAATTAGCTACGGAAGACGATAAAGTCCAAGCAAGGCCAACTCAAGCACATCAGAAAGAGATTAGGAATCCTTGCTAAGGCAGTTAACCTAAAAAATACTCTGTTGATGTGCATTGTTTGCATGCATCTTAAACGCAGAGGCATAGACTAAATCTGCCGTTCCTTAGCATCGGTAGTCAGCGTTCCATTGGGTCTTGTCTCGTTGATAACAGCAGCATTCTGACAATATTTGGAGATGAAAACAATTGGATGATCAAACAAACACCCGTGGGCTTTTCCAATTTCCTGTGTTTTTAGTTGCACACTGCCTATAGAGTTTAAAGCTAGAAGTTATTATTTTTTTATTATAGTGACAAGAACCTACGAGAAATTATGCTCCTCCATATTACGACTTTTTGAGCAAACAATTACACTCCTTGTTTATAAGAACACACTTTTCCTTTAAGAACACCGGGACGTGATTAGTCGACAAAATAACTAGACCATACTCAGCTTTACATGAGAAATTTCACAAGCACTCGAATATCCACATTATTTTTGCATGGAAATTCTGATGAAGTTGTTAATAAGCCAGACCGAATGTCATGAAAAACTGTATACTGTATGTAGTATCTAACACATTTACAAAAAGGCCACTCTTGAGGAATAAATAATTTTCAAAACATTTGACTCTAAAATTATCAAAAAAGTAAGAATATGGAGCCTGCGGCAAAAATTATGTCGCTCTTATAACAGAAGTGTGTGTTTGCAGTGTTAGAAGCTATATGTGTTCACGAAACTTTAACAGCGAGGAGGGTAAAGCAAAGATGGCGAAGAGAAATAAACTTCAGCTGCCAAGAGCCGATACTACAGGAGCAATTACCATACGTACTATTTATTAGTAGATTAAAAGCAAAAATTCTGAAATTAGACGTGTTATCTCAGAGCTCGATATCAATACCACTGGAAATAAAAACCTTAACAAAAATAAAGGATATGGGTTGTTAGTCTGATAATCTTCGTGGGATTATGAGAAAGCAAAGGAAATCATAACATATAAGAGAAAGGGTTTATTCCTTACTGTTTGGGCGGAACCATAGCTATAAGACTGGCCTAAATCGATTACACTTTAGTGTAACAGATTGATTCTATCTTTGCATTTGTGAAGACATTCCTCTTGACTTTACATTTTGTTTTTATCATATTGTTTATTCTTGCTCAACTGGGGGACAAGGCAGATTTTCAACAGAATAATAATTTTGTCCTAGCTGGTCTTCATCTCGCAAGATTGACCTTCTATATGGTGACATTGATTTTAAAACTCATCCATTGCTAATAGCTGTTACGCCATTCAGATAGATACACCTCCACTGCATTGTAGGGGCGACACCAAGAGTTTATACCTGGGGGACTAATAACAGTGTTTAGTAACGCAGAAGGACCCAACATGGCTGCGCCCAACACCGGAGAAAGTTATTAAACTTTACCCTCTACAGTGACTTAAAAAGGCATCTTCAAGGGTAAAATTTGACTGACTAGTATTGGTGCTCAGGCGCGCATCCAGAAAAATATACATTGAAAATTCCAATAAAGAGGAAATGCACATTGGTTTGAAAAAGTGGGGGGTAGAGTTAAACCTTCCCAGTCTTCCAGTGGCACCGTACCTGCAATAGGAGCCTAAAGGGTAATTTAATAAAGAAATCACCATTATCGGAGCTCAGGATCTTCGCAAACTTATGAATTACCAGTATTGAATAACAAGCTGAGCCTATAGCCAATGTAAGTTTTTCTACCTCCAATGGGATATTGCCATAGCTACAAATTCAAGCTGTTATACAATAAATGTCATTCTTCTTGTGTACCCAGCAGCAATAGCAGCACCTAATGGACTATCCCAACATTAGCCTATGAGAGACGTGCCTCTGGACCAATACAACCATGAGAACTATGGCAATTATGTCCAACATTTATTATCACTGTTCTTCAAAGCAGTTATCTCCCTCAAAGGAGTACACATATTTAATAAAACAAAATGAAATGACAACTAAACGGTACCATGACAAATCCTGGTTGCAATAGGGTCAAGCACAGTCTGTAATCGGTCGAAAGTTGGGACCTGAAACACGTGCTGAGTGCTTGGGTCCGTGGCCATTATCCTCAGTTCATCTTGTGCAACATGCGCTGTTACACCAACAACGAACACCTCAACCCCAGCTTCTTGTAGCTCTCTTGCTGGCTCAACTATCAGCTGGCTCCAGTTTATTGTGGGGTCATCGCCTAAAATGCATATTGTATTTATCTCATATGAGGCTTGATATACACATTATAACATAACTTTTTGCTAAGTATTTACTAAGATGAAAATTAGACATTGTTGCTTTCAAATGTCATCTTTGCAGTAATGCCATACTTGTTCAGCCTTATTGCAATTGCAAGAAACTTTGACTGTTTTCCCATTGACGCTCTCGTCTCTCCAAAAACAACAAGTCAACAAGAAGAGGTGATTTCATACCGAAAAGACCAGTTCAGGGATAGCGCCAGGAGTTATCCAGCGGGGGATACATTCTTCCGATCGGGGGACTAAGATAAGGCTCGCAGGATACTAGGACTGCTAAAATAACTCCGGGAAAAGAGATCTTCACCACTGTTGCGATGCTCAAGCATACTCTGTAGATATAAAATTTCTTCTGAATTTCGCTTTCACTCGTTGTCTAGCTCTACATGGTCCAAGGCCGGGAGCATGCTCTGACGGAGGGCTATAGCCCCTACCCTTCCCTGGCGCCACCCCTGGACCAGCTAGAGTTAGAAAATGAATGAAAGCGAAATTCAAAAGAAATTTTGTATCTACAAGGAATGCATAAACATCGCTTTTAAACCTCGCTTGAAAACGTTGGAAAGGTAGCAAATTTTATCTGATATTCAAAAAGTGGGAAAAACATTACAAAAGGAACTTTACTACACAAAATATTCACCAGTGTAGGTGAGATGCTGGTACAATCATAACGAAATAAATTCTTGCCAGATCTGTCTGCCACGAGGTTCATCGTCGTTAAGACTTTCAGCGCGAATATAACTTGTACACTTAGATTCCTAAGCGCAACGCGGTTATGTCAAACATTCAAAATGGCTGATCAAATGAAGCAATTAATATTGCGTTACTAGCCCGTTATTCAATTGATCAGTCGTTGTCAACATGACATTGCACTGGATCCATAAGTATAACTCTTATTTAAAACTGATCGAGTTCAAAAATTTACTTGAGTATGTTTTTTATCTAGGAATCACAGAGTTCTTTGTTGAGTGATTCTGAGATATGTCTATTTATAAAATATGAAGATCACATCCAGATACGCTTCGGGTCAATGACGAATTTACTTTATGGGCCTAAACATTTTCAATTATGATAAGATCTTAGAAGGCAGCAGCAGAATTGCCTTATATTAGGCCGTAAGCACATTAGTAAATTATGAGAAACACAAGTACTATGTGGAAAAGAAAGTACTTCGATTCATCAGCAATATTTCCCACTCATTCACCGTAAATTACGGTCAATTATTCCAAAGAATTCACTGAAAAAGAATTTTACGGCCACAGAGAACAGGTTTCCTTGGTATCCAGGACGAATGAAACCACACAGTACGACTGGAAGAGTGTCCAGGGGTGCTGATAGCTATAGACTGGTGGCTCTAACGTAAAGAAATTGACTTCCAAGCTCTTATCGACTTGGTTGTCATTACCTACACTAAATCGAATGAGTACTGTTTGGTACAGCACATAAATCTCCTATGGAAAAAGTTTTAGGGGTCAGAGTTTTTGTAACGTGCAGTTCTACACAAAAAGTGTAGTTCAAAAATATTACAGAGCAGTTCTGGATATTGATCTGTGCATGATATATCATAACGCTATTTAAAAAGATGCTCTTTAAATGCAGCGTCAGATACATACATACATCATATATACATACATTTATACATACATATATATATATATATATATATATATATATATATATATATATATATATATATATATATATATATATATATATATATATATAGCTGTACAATGTATAGCTCAAAATTTTCCTTAAAAATTCTGTTAGAGCTCCATATCTATTCTTTTCCCGCAAAACTCTCCAGAACGACACTCTGATACACTTTAAATCTATATTTTTACAAAATGCACGAGTTATGTAATTGTTGTATTTGAAAGTCCACTGCCTCTGAAATATATTATTGATAATCCTTCTTTTCATTTCTTAGCTCTATCAAAAACTGACGTAAGCATCCGTCAACAAATATTTTCCCGCCAAAACATAAGGCACAAATCACAGTGAACCAAAGAATTAAAACAGCGCATAATCTCAAGTTTCTTTGCAACTGTAGCGTAGAAACAATTAAACAGTGTGTAAGAAAGTAGGATATGCAATATTGCTTGCCATTTGCTCTTCCATTTGTAACAATGACCATGGCTCTACGAACTCCTGCCCTAGCTGTGCGGAAAAGGTCATCTCTTGCAATTTTTAAAGCTTCGTCAGTCCTTCTCTTTCCAAATGGGTTCATCATCAACTTGTGAATATGAACCTTTAGCATCTCTGCATCATTATATGTCTCCAAGCGGATGGGGAATTTTGCTATTGTGTCGAACTGAACGACACCAAAGCGAGCGTGGTCGCCCATTTGAAAATGGTCAATCATTGACAAGGCAAAGTTCTTCATGTAGCTCCAACGGCCTCTCACACCAGCGGAAGAGTCAAGGGCTAGGCCAATATCAACTGGGTTTGCACATCTTTGAACTTCTACGATAAAATACGAAAGGAAACTTTTTATAAGTGTACTACCAGTTACGAACAGCATGGACAGTTTTGGCATTAAATATGTGACCATCTCCAGATTTCGACCCTCCCACGACAAATAATGCAGAATTTCATAGTAATGTGGGCACTGTTGAGGAGGGTTAAGCAAAAAGGTGAGCTATTATTCACAAAAGATCCTGCTTTGTTTGGACATATTGGAAACATTTCACTGAATGCGAAAGGCAAATGTGATCTTTTATTTATTTCTCCACGCAAGCTTTCTTGATTTAAGATACAAACGCTCAGCTTTCAGCTTAGATGTTTCTTAATACATTGACAAATCCATTGCTAAATGTTTCTTCAATTCTTCTTAAAATTCTTCAAAACGAAACGGGATTTCAATGTTTCGATTGATTTCATGAACTTAATTTCAATTGCTACAATGTGTTCTAAGTGAATTATCATAAATGATGAGATGTTTTTTAGTATGCTAAAAAGGTTTCTTGTAAAAACCGCCTCATCCAGCAAACTTTTTGAAGGTCAGACTGCCTGTGTTTCTTAAAAATCTGTCCTGATCTTTGCCTGATTCCAGCTTCATCTCCAATATACTTGTTTCTTATGAAGTAAAGGTATAAGAAACTAATGAGAAAAAGTTAGAAAGTAGGGCCTGAGACTAGACATGCCAAGATCTTCAAGAATTAAAGATCTAATTCCTGCAACCTTGCTAAAAAATAATGGCTGGCAGAATAAGGTATTTGTATGGATGACTTTTATTTATTGATCTATTACTATTAATGACTTTGGTATTGATGGACATTTAAAAAGTTGTTAAACATCACAAGCCCTAATGATGGTAAGGATCTTGAGCTTTACATTAAAACGTTGAGTCTTCGCAACAGTTAACAGAGTATGATCACCTTCGGAATCACTAACAGTTGCTCGGGTTTCAGCTTTTACTCTGTAAACCGGACAGTAACCTAGAGGAGCACAGGGGCACTGCCTGTCTAACCAAAAGACGTTGCCAACATGACTTTGCCTAAAAACCTAGGAAGAGTAGAAAAGGACCTTAGCTCGGCTTTTCTCCCCACCTTTTAACGTTGGATTCGTGCCTGCTGCCAAGAAAAAGTAAAGATAAAGGTAAACGGAATTCATAAGCTGCACGGTGTTGGGTACATAAAAAGGAGAGTGTTTATACACGTCCCTTCTTCATTATTTGCTAATCTTTGCAATTAAATCTGATAATACTATGCAACCACCACCACTTGGCGTGTAATGAAAAACGCTTTAATAACGCGAGAACCATGCTTTGAAATACTTTGACCTAAATGAGTTTCCCTATAAATCACATTGACTGAAACATGTAGTGCGTGGAAACATGTTGAAATGAAGATGGAAAAATCAAGCAGAAGACTAACAATACATTCAAAGCATCTTTTGGGACAATGCTACTGGTATACCAAAAAGCAAGATTGTTTTGAAAGAGACGATTTTAATACAAAGACATCTTTTTTAAGGTAGTCTTTAGACAATAATGCAAAGGAAAAAGGAGGTTCTGGCCGTGACACAGAGTTTCCAATTCCAAATGCTATACAAACCTCATTTTGGTAAAAACTTGCAACAAACTCTCTGCTGAGTAAAGCATAAATTAGTAGAATAATATTGGACTTTATTGGATGTACTCAGAGGGGAGACAGGATATGTATGAGTGTCGGACGGAAAAAAGCTTTCAGCATGTGTAAAAAATGATGCAGCTTTCTGTGCTGTAGTGAAGTTCTGTACTACTGATAGACTATTCAGATATGAATGACGATATACAGACAACAAGTATACAATGGACATACACGTTGAGCCTCCCATTTAATATAATAGATATGCAAGTTGAGCTCCCTGCTAATATTTTAGAGATGCAAGTTGAACCCCCTTTTATGGATATGCAAATTGAGCCCCCCCCCCGTTCATCTGATGCTATTAGGCAGCGGATCTATTTGCTATCTATCGATACCCATTTGGTTTGACTGTCGAATGCTTCAGCAAATGCGAATACCTTCATTACAGCATGTACCTGCGGCTGGAGCAGCAACTGCAACAGGGGCTGGGCCAGCAACTGCAACCGAGGTTGGAGCAACAACTGTAACCGGGGCTGGTGCAGCAACTGCAACCGGAGCTGGAGCAGCAACTTCAACCGGTGCTGGAGCCACTGTCGGTGCCGGCTTATGAGCTGGATTCACTACAACTGGAGCCACAGCTGGCTTTGCTTCAACTGGGAAAGCAGCATTCACATCTATATGAACCACTGGTGTGGTAGGGTTAGCAACAATATGTGGAACAGGTGTGGTCTTTACAATAGGTTCTACCGTTGCTGTGCCAACGGCGTGGGCATGGTGATGATGAAGGTGGTGATGCCATGTCTCTGCGGCTTGGGCAGTTGGGTGAACAGCAACTGGATGTGCAGGCTCCACTGGAACACATGGTGGAGCCTTCGATGGGGCATGTACAACTGCTACTGGCTTCGGTTTAGGAGGTGGGCAAACTGGAACTATCGGCTCACATGGCTGGCAAGTCGGAGATTCCGGTTTGCAAGGAGGACAAGTTGGTGCGACAGGTTTGCAGGGAGGTGAAGCAACAACTGCAGGTGGAGCATCAACTGGAGGTGGGACGGTATGTGGTACAGTTGGTACAATCGGTTTGCACGGAGGAGGTGGTACTACTGGTGTTGCAGTGACTGGCTCTCTATAATTACGAAAAAATTGCTTTCAAGGTTGTATGTCATAACAGGAATACAAATTACTCACTTAAAGATAGATTAATCTTTACCCCCTTGAAAAGAGATTTCGTAGATATCTTTTAAATTTTGTTGATCAGTCCTGTTAGTACTACAGAGATGCCTTTCAGATGGCTATGTCCAGTAAATTTCAATAATATCTAGGATATGCTACTTGGATCGTATTTAGGCTACTGAAAGAGGGGACTTTGTTGTCAGCCTCCTATCCATGATTACTAAGAAACACGGACCAAATGAGAATGCGCAGATAGGTAGATTTCTGGATATAATACTTACACCAAATGGTGGACAGTGGTTGGCAATGCCACTGCAACAGTCGGGTGAACATGAGCAAGTGGTGCATTTGTTGTGACAACAGCATGTCCTGCAGCGTCATGCTCGTGAAGTGCTGGTACATGAGCCAACTCTGCATGTGGATGTGGGGTAGTAACTGGAAGCACTGCAGCAGGTGGAGGGACTACAGTTATAATTGGATGTGGCGGAGGGACTGGAGCAGGTGGAGGGGCTGGTGCAGGTACAGGTACGGGTGCCGGTGCTGGGACTGGTACTGGAACTGGCGCTGGAACTGGTACAGGTGCTGGGGCTGGCGCTGGCACTGGGACAGGTGCTGGGGCTGGCGGAGCTGCTTGAACATCTAAGAGAAATTGATCAGAGTAAAGTTAGAGATGACATCATATTAAAACAACATTTAACTGCAATTAAATATACTTGGAATATGATGATGATATACATAATAAGTATCTGAGGAATTCGTAGAATACTTGTGCTGTAAGTAGGCAACGTAAACTGGCTTAATATGGAGAAAGTTCGCTATTATTTAAATGCACTCTACTCATGGTTCATGGTCACTAGTATTACAAGACAGGCACCTCAGTTGATAGACTAATGGTCTATGCAGAAGAACGGAATCAGTCCTTTTAAAAGCGTTGACTCTCATTCGTCAACAGTAGTTATTGAGGAACAGTTGCAATGAACCTGTACGTCTAATTAGATGGACTATCCTTAAATAGAGTGCCATGAAACAGTGAATATAATTTTCTTTCTGAAAGTTATCATCTCGTATAATGCACACAAAACATAATTTTACCAGGCATAGTGGCCAAAACAGCTTTTTGCGTATAGTGGCCAAAAAACAGCTTTTTGCGTATAGTGGCCAAAACAGCTTTCTGCGTATAGTGGCCAAAACAGCCTTTTGGGTATAGTGGCCAAAGGGCCTTTTGCATATGCTTTCTATTTTACAGCATCCAAAACTGCATTCTGTGTATAATGGCCAAAAGCGAGCAAGAATAATATTATTTAGAATATTGATAAATAAATGAGATATTTTCTTAAAAAGAAATCGAATAATGGGTTGGTCTGGATAAGGCGAGCCGAGTACTTCCTTGCAAGGGCAAAAGCAAATCATACCTTAGTACACGAAATTAAACAGCGTACTTAATTAAGCCGAACAACAAAGAAATAGTCTTAATTAAATGCGGTTTAATTTCTAACGCGTCCTACAATAATGAAGCTTAATTAACACGCATACAAGGAAAACATGAACAGCATGGGAATAATGTTAAACGACGGTACTATGTTTTATACTTCTATAATTTTGAGGCACTGACAAAAATTTTTAGTTTCTTTGATACAGGAGATGGCAAAAAGATAATCTGGCTGGTATCATCCAAGCCACCGAAAACGCTCGTGCTCGTGAGTATTCTTTACTTGACCCATACATCTAATTCTTCATAGTAAGAGAATGTTGTCATTGCAAAAATGAATTTATCCTTTCTTGTTTATCAAGTATCTTTCCCTTAGATGCGTCTTAATTAACACACATTTTTCACAACTTAAGTACATTGCGGCCTAATTAATGTGCGGCTGAAATTTCGCCGTCTTAAATAAGTACGCGGTATAATTTCGTGTAATAAGGTGTTTCATGAGAAAAACAGAAACAAAGGAAAAGTACTCCTCACGAGGACAACCTAAGTTTTGCACTTCTTCACAAGGACAACCGATGTACGGTATTGCCAAGTAAGGCAAACGGTGAGGCACTTTATGAGAGCAACAGAAACATGAATAAGGTATTTCTTTAGAAGGAAAATCCCCAAGTGAGGGCACTTCCTTACAAGGGTAGAAAAAGAGACCTTTATTAGGGTAAGAGAAATAAGACGTGCTTTTGTAAGGGTAGCAGAAGTCTTTTGAGAAAGCAACCTGCGTAAAACATAGGATTTGAGTTATACTTCATATTTCACCAATTGGCAATACAAGCATGCAACAGGTGTCGCTATATTCAGCCCTACAATTAATCGATACAAAGAATCGATAAACTGGACTTTCAGTATGACATTATACAGATGATGAAAAACAGTACTCAGTAAATACCACATCATCTACAAATTTAGACGCATAGGCTCCATAAAAAGAGGTAGCGAGGTGAAGGCAAACAAAGTTCTTCTGTTCGTATGACACCTACCATATCCAATACAAATTGTACCACAATCAATAGTGGTACAGCCTGAACAATCCGGACATGCACCACACGTGAGTTGGCACCGGACTTTCACTTCACCATGCCCTTTATCATTGCAAAGTCCCATGCTCTTCAGATATTCGCACCTCGCGGTTGGCTCCTTGTCGTTACAACTGGGTTTTTCTGAAGTTAGAAAGCCTACTGTTAAGATTAGTATGTTAGTAAGTTAGTACGCGGTCAACGATACATTCAATTAGATATTTACCAACAATCAACCCCCCGCCCCAGCAGTGCTGGTGATATACACCTGGAGCCTATGAAAGGTGTATAGTTGGGGGGCTCATGGGGCCAAGGTTTCATCTGAAGCTTTAAACGGGGCTCAGTCCCCCCCAGGATAATCTTTCCTCATCTGGGAAATTTCCTTGCGTACAGAGATTGCGTAGCTACAACTTGGATTTTTACCTCGCTAGAAGTTGATCTACTACTGCAGCTTAGCTTATAATATGACAAAAATTTTAGTCGCGGAAATATCTTTTTAGCCATCCTAGAGGGCAACGAAAAACTGCGTTAGATCCAACCACGCTGGGTCCTCCCACTTCACTAAAAGAAGTTATCAGTCCCCAATATATAAACTAGTTTGACCGACCCCTGATGTAGCATTATTCATTAACTAATGTCCTATTTGCAAAACACTCTTTTCTACATTCATCTTCGATCCACTGTAGGATTTCTATACTCTATAGCGCAGATGCCGAATAAAGCAAACGCAACAACAACAACACATTATGAGTCTCTCGTGACGAAGAGAGTCAATTATTTTGCACACTATCTATCAAGAAATTATCCTGTTTAGGGTACCCCCCCCCCTTGAGAAACTGAATACTCAACACCTACGGAACCTATGCATCTAAATGGAGATTCTTGGCAATAAAATAATTAGCTAAATGGTTAGAAATTAGCAAAATTAGTCATAAGAATTCATAGTACACTTTGTACACTTAATATCCTGAAAAACTAGAGATAACAATTTTGGAAGCTCTGATGGTCTTGCAACTCAAAATACTGTTTGTTTTCCAATCATGACTCATACATTCTATATTTTGATATAGTTTTTTGTCGACTTTAACAAATGTAAATCGAAACCATTATGTCTTCAATAAGCATCATCATTCTAACTCAAGTACAAACATAACACATGATCATTCATCACAAACGATATCAAAACTTAAATATTCCTTCATACACTCAAATACCAGCAAACAAAATCACAAATTTCAACAGATCAGCATATCTATTTGAAAATCAAACAAGACAACTTGTTGGTAAGATGATGCAAAGAAGCAACAGGATGCAAAGTATAACAATAAGGTTAGTCTAGCATCACCCTAAAAATGACTGAAGCTCATTTTGAATCTAAATTTCTCTACATGTGTTGGCCAATCTTGATACGCTGTGATATTGTTGCAAAGGAGGCTGTGCTTAAAAAGAGGCTTCTGCTTAAAGGGGCAATGCATTGGTCATATGTAGCGAACAGCATCCATAAATCCACGCTAAAACAAATTTCACTCAAATGCAGAATTTCTGCATGTAAATTTAGAAGATAAAAGTCCGCCGAAAACTAAGATTACAGAAGACTGATTACTAATCATTTTTTCGAAATTAAAAAAAATTACGTCTGAAATTGGCGTATTCAAACGGTATGCCAAAGCCTGTATCCAATTAGGATTATTAGATACCCGAGAAAAGTCATAGAAACGAATTCTTAGTTCAGAAATATACATCTATTCTACTTTAGAGATATTTAACTATTAAGTTACTGCAGTATTCTCTTTAGAGATTTTTTGCTCCTTTTATCGTTACCTAATAAGCATGTACGACGTAGACTTTGGGGTACTTGCCGATATAATATAAGGTGTGCTCTGCAAGAAAGTGCTTTTCCAGAGGTGTGATGCCCCCAAGCCTGACTTATGCGAAGGACCTGACTTTTTGATTACCTAACGAGTAATTAAACTTACTTCTACAATGGCACCTGACAAACAGTATCATTATAAGTCTAAACCATTCTTCTACAATCAAATGTCCAACATTTGATACTCGCTAGCAGATATACCATAATTTCGGCACAAAAACCTCTGTTTTTACAAAGAACGCAGCTCAAGGTCTAGTTTTTAAAGTACTGTCTAATATTTGGATTACTTTTGACCAAATTGCAATGCTTAAATTCCCAAATAGTTCTTTAATTTCAAATACACATTTAGAGACCAGGGTTCTAAGAGCCTGCCAGGCTAAAGGTTTCATTTCAAGCCTCATGCACACAAGAGCCTGTGGGATTGCTGTAAATGTGTATTGGTAGAAACTGCTAGATTAACATCATTAGCTATTCAAAAGTCAGTAACTTAACATAACTTACGCTCTTTCAAGCATAAAGATATATATATATATATATATATATATATATATATATATATATATATATATATATATATATATATATATATATAAATATATATATATATTTATATATTTATATATATTTATATATATATATATATATATATATATATATATATGATATATATATATATATTATATATATGATGTTTATGTTATATATAGTATATTCAGATGAAATTCGCATGAAAATATAAGAACATATTTTAAGACCCGTAGAGGCTTAAATTTGCCTTAAGCACCATTTATACACGGACTATTACTGTAGTACAGACCAAGGAAAAATTGATCCCTTCAATGTTGCCAAGAACTGTTGCTCAAGACAGTTGCCATATGAACTACATGAAATCCATGCGAATTGACTGCAATGGACGACACATGCTGCCTAACTCTCAATTATTTGCAGTGACAAAAATTCATGAACTTGAAAAGGTCCTTATTTATTTGACCTATAATAATATAATAATAAGTTTCTTTTAATGTTTTGATCTTCGTGTAATCAATAACGCTAATGTTTCTCAAGATGACAGAAAACTAGAAATCCGAACAGATGTGGAGAAAGTAACAATGAAGAGAATCATTAGTATTCAAATACCTTTGGCTTCGGGTTGCTTATGAGTATCCGATTTTTGATGGTTATCAGTTTGCGATTCATCCTTGTCTTCTACAGTTAATGCATAAAATAGAATGACACGTGAATAAATTGATGAATTGATGCTTATGAGGAATACTCTGTTACGAGAGGTCTTTGCTAATATCAGTCTTAAACAATTGAGGAAAGTTTTGCTGATTTAGCAGACTTTAAATTTGGAGTGGGGGGGGGGGTGACTGAAAACTATCTGCTCGAATGAGCAAGAGAGCGAATAGCATTGGCAACGGTTTCCAACATCGACTGTTCTCTAACTGTATTAAACCGAAGCTTTTTCTCCATTAAGAACTGCAGTTTTTCTAAAGAAATTGCCCGAAAGGAATGGACTTTCTGTCGAGCTGGGGGGGGGGGAGAGGGGAGACTGCAGTCCTCTCAGCACCCCGCTTCCTACACAGGTCTGTCTCGAGCATAATCAAACTTAGTTGATCTTACATTGGCTTGCTTGCTTTGAAGCTTTTTGTTTTTATATATACTCATAATCATTGACAACTACAATACAAAAACGATACCATGGGGAGTAAGTTGATAATTTTCTACCCCGTGGCCATTACAAAAAAGGAGCGCCCGAAAAGTAGGAGTTATTCTTTGATATGGATGCAATACCTTGATAGAACATCAGAGGAAGATAAAAAAAGTTGCAAGTAGGCTCTTCACATTTTTGGTTAACTGCAGGCTTGAATTAGGTTAAGTAGTTAATTTGTCAGTCAAAAATTAAAAAATAAATTGATTGGTTTATTCCAAAGTCATTTTTATAGGTCATCGAAAAAATATCGACTTTAGGATAGGAGAAGGTACGTACTGGCCTGCTCGTCGTTCTTCTTTTTGGAGGCTGCGAGAGCAGCGACAAATTTATTAACGCCTTCTTCCGTGCTTTTGCTTGAAGCCGAGATGTCTTTTGTATCTTCTAGCTTTGCATGAATCTTCTCCAACAATATGCCTTTCAGCATCGCAAGTGCATGTGAATCAGTTAGAGGTTTACCGATCAACCGACTGATTTCTGCTACTTCTTGCGAAGCTTTTGTTATATCTTCATCAACGACGTCAAGCGGTGCTACGGAAGGGTCCTGCGGTTGCACGGCTACCGCTGCATTCTTTACATTGTTATTTTCTGTCTGGTTGCTTTTTGCAATGCCTTTCATTTCTTGTTTAATCGTAGCCTTTTCCGAAGATGCTAGAACAGACATGAAAGGAAGAAAGAAGTGATTTCCCTTCTGCAAGGTGGTACAAATGTAGGCAAAGGTAGCTAGATAGAGGTCGCTGAAACCCATCATTAACTTGTCATTAGAAAAGGGAAACTCCGTTGCGACTGAATTAACTAGTAAAACAAGAAAAATTCGTCAAATTATCAAACGCTTTATTAATATGAAATTTGAAATTTCATTTTGATAGTTATACAATCGATTTACATAAACGCGTCACAAATTCGAGGATACAACAAATATTGTAGGATACAACGAACAAAGAGTATGCTTGATTTGTGTTTTCCACTGGAGAACTATAGCCGAATGATAGATTGCATAATGCTGCAGCTAATAGTAACCGATTACGGGGGTAATGTTAGCAATACTACACTATTCTACCTAACTGCCAACACGACAAATGATATTGCATGAACGAGTGACTTAACCCCCAACTGCTTCATATATAAAATGATCTCTCTATTTCTCTGCTCTAACAAATATTACCGCCCTAACCATAGATTGCGAAAAAAGGCCAAACTTGTTTTTAAGGACCTGAGGAGAAAAATAATCATTTAAGTAGAGGTAGGATTTCACGAGTCTCATAACAAAGAAAGCATGTTCACAGATCTGTTGTTATTGTTCACATAAACGACCAAAGATTAAATCTAAAAGATGTGTATGCTCTAGGAGTCTAAATACTTTTCATCTTATGAATAACGACTGAACACTGCTGAAACGCAAGCGCTTAGTTAAGTCCTGCAATGTTAAGTATGTTATATACCTTCTGGCACTCTGAGCCTTTTATCGCCAGATTCCTGCAGTTCTTCATCGTCAGTTGTCGTGTAGCTTTTTACTATATGAGAAAAGTCTGAAAAAGAGCGGTCGACAGTTTTAAAACCGCCTAGAGCTTAACGTACGGAATGAATTCAAAACTGAAAAGAACAAAGGCGTTAATCAGTGTCTTTGCTACACAAGTATAAATGACTTCAAAAGAGACGATAGAGTCCGGTATGGATGTTGAGTAGACGCTTAAGTGGCATAATATGATATAAAGTCGATAGGAGCCAAAACCGAATCAATTTCAAGACTTAAGAACACTTGCAAATGATATAAGCACATCGTGCTCACAGCTAATATGATCTGAAACTTGAAAAGTTCATAAGAAAGCACTGATAAATGGTGGCATTATTAGTTATTATAGATTTTTGTGTTACGTGCAATATATATATATATATATATATATATATATATATATATATATATATATATATATATATATATATATATGAGTTTTATTGACATGCAAAATGTAATTCTATTTGTAACCTCATAAAAATATCTAAAAAAGTGCAAAAATCTCAACTGCATAGCAGAGTATTTAGCACTCAAACTGAGACAACTAAATAAGCATGTAAAATCAAGGAAAATATTAAGTAGATCTGTTCAGGCAGTAGTAGCTAGGAAGCGGCAGGAAAAATACCAGTGCAAGTTGGTTGCAAGTTTATAAGAAATTAGGCCAAGTTACCTGTGACATTTCTGATCTCTTGATCCGCTGTAAGTTTAGCCGGTTCTTCATTGCGCCTTGTAATGACACCACAGTTGGCCATGAGACCAAAAGTGAGTGTCAAAAAAACTGCAGATTGACAGTTCATAGTTGTTGAATCCTCTCATTCCTACTCTCGCTTTCTACGCCATTTTTGAAGAATCCAATTTTTACTATATCGCTCGTACACCCATGAGTTAACGTGAGGTAAATATGAGAGGCCTGGGCAGTGAAATTCCAGTTGAGTAGCTGGAGCGTGTAATTTTACGTTATCGCCCACAGAAATGGCAGGCAAAACAGTAAACTGTGGTTGTAAACTCTCTTCAGTTGACTAAAGAAAAACTTAAACATTATGAGATCGTTATTTGACGTCTTTTCCTTCTACAATCTACAGCATATCATTTAATTGATCAGTCAAAAGAATTGTCGGACTTCAGTCAGTCATAATTTTGTTGCCTTCTGAGTACACAAGTTATGACACTACACACAAAATCTGCTAAGTATACAACAAAAACATGAAATTTGCCAAAGTCGGAATTGATTCAATCCAAATACCTTCTTTCTTTCTCACAGAAGACTACGCTTCTATACAGATTTCGAACCAGAATTTATAAAAGGAAGTCCAAAGGGGAATCGTAAGCAATGTACTTTTGCACGCGCAGTCGAGTCTGAATCGAAAATTTTACGAGAATAAGATGAAACATAGTCTTCATATTGACTTAATTAAGTGATATGGTCCTCCATGCACTTTTCACGTCACAGCGTGGGGGGCTACTTTCTTTCGATTTCTGAATGATTAGCTGTTAACTGAAACATATAAACTTTAAAAGATTATAGCAGAAAATATGGGAACAACAGGCCGGGTTTTCTGAACCTAGGTGGGAAGATCCGGCTACGCGCGGAATCTGACAACGTCAATGCGGTACATACACATCTTCCGATAAGATAGTATTTTATAAAAGTTAGTACTCGACTGCTCAAAAAGTTAGGACAGCTCAGTACCGGATGTCAGAGACCTGATAAGCCATATTTCTTTAAAATACCAATATTTACGCAAGACAATTGTTGCTTTTACTTAATTTGTATAGATTTCTGGTGGTAACACTTCTAGTAGAGTGGAATGTTTGTGTATTGCATGTCTGTCCGTGCAACAATATCGTATTACGTAAACTCTACTATTCTTGCTAAGAAAATCTTCAGAAAGTTTCAGTACTGAAACCATGAAAAAGGTAAGAACTTTTCCGTACTGGGCGAAAAAAACTTGCTTATATCTTATAAAAATATCTAGTTAGAAGCAATTTATCACCACGGTTATTGCCATTGCAACTAGTAATACTAATTTTATCATTTCAGTGGACTAAAACCAAATGCTAATATAAGCTAATCAAAGCAAAATACAATATAACAATCACAGAAGAAGAAGAAGTAACAAATAAAATATCAATGTAAATACTCATAACATGCTCTAATATTTATTTTCCTAACTTGAGAAATCTAATCTTGGAGTTGACAAAATAGGAGGTCACTAGCTTTGAGATTTTACAGCTCAAATTAAGAGAGGTGTTTCTGAAAATGGATACCTAATTGTTTCTGGACTATTAATTGCAAGAAAAACGATTTGAAGACTAAGGTGTCTATCATCAAATATAGCGTAGAGTCTTTCAATAAGCAGGTCAACTATTGCGGTAGTAAAACAAATTTTCAATCGCAACACCAATATGCAATCGCAACATAACTTTGCAACCGCAAAATCAATTCGCAATCACAGCATTAAATTGCAATCGTAACAGCGAAGGGTGGTATATAGCATAACAACAAAATGGTTATTGCGATAGCAACAACACTTTGCCATCGCAAAATCAATGTGCAATCGCAACATCAAAGTGCGATCACAACATCAAAGGATGGTATGAAGCAAAACAAATAAATGATTTCTTGAAGGTAATAATACATACACCTGAAGATTACTTTTTATTGATCTATTACTGAGTTGAATATACCTCCAAAATAAAATTGCATAGAAAACAGAAACTAAAACATGCGAAAAGACCAAAGGAGACAAGTTCAGGCTTCTAAATAAGGAATTTGACATACTACGTTGTTCGCAACTGCTGGCGACAAAAAACTAGACTAAACAATTACAATTTTATCAGTTACTGTAGTGATTGCTTAGTGATTTAAAAAGTTACACAACCAAGCCTAAAACTCAGAGTCATTCGAGACAAGGAAAAGAGATTTCTTAACACAGATAAACGAAGGGATTGAAGCATGCAGGTCTAAATGATAATTCAAAAAATTTCACGTAGAGTTTAGTATTTTAACAGTTGTAAAAAAGTAAGCAAAGCGAAGCTGGAAAAGGAAAAAAAGAGCAATAGAATTTATCAACCATTTTTCTATTCTTTTAAGTATTTGAACAATATGGCTGAAGCATCTCTACAATCCCCGAAGACACTGAAAATTACAAAACCAAAAACTAAGATCGTTTCAGCAGATTTTTTAGCCAGTAGGATTCTCAATATAGAGCTGCAATTCCTGCCAAAAGTCCTGGAATACTTAAGTACTTTTTGATTAAGTGAGCAACAAAGTCTGCACTCCTCTACTAAAGGAAATTTTTGAGTTATAAGGGCTCTACTCGCAGTAACATATCGCTTCGCTCTCATAATGGCACTCAGGCAACTGGGCCTCTATCTCAACATTGCTTCAAGCAAAGCGGGGGATCACTAGCTTACAAATTTTACCAGAATTTCACTGTTCTCAAACACAGCATGATATTCAGTGGCTCCTCCAAGAACTTCTGGCAGTGGTTTCAAAGTAAAAAAAAGAAGCTTTCACTAATTTAGCAAAATTAAACAAATATTTTTTGTAACAGTATTCAACATTGCATCATTTGAACAATTAAACAGCGATAGAAATCAGAAACTTGATAAGTTATCTTACGTATACAGAAAATTTATATAGGCACTAGATACAGTACACCGCATACCAAAATCCGTTTATTTTATTCTTTGCTCAAGTCTCTGTATTTGCTGTGTCATTTCGACTATCTTTCTCCCCAGATTAGAGTTGTGTTGTTGCAAGTAACGAATCATTTCGGTCTGCTTTTCAAGGACTTGGTCCAAGCCATCTTGATCCCTGCTGGAAAAAAGACAGCATATAATACCTGGACTTAACTAAGAAAAATTAGCCGTGAGGTGGTTAATCCTATGCTTATTTACAGTTCAAGTATTGGGGGGGGGGGAGGTGTTAAAAATGTTTACACAAAATTTTCTAATAAATGCTAGGCACAGATTCAATTGAATAAAGCCTTTCTGATTTGCGACAACTTCGACCAATATCAAATATCCCCCAAAGAAACTGCATGTCATTAAAATACCAAGCGGGATCTATTTCAATCTTGAGGCCTTAGGATAAAAGGAGATCTTGATGAAAAGTGCTAACAAAAGGATGTGGCCAAGAAGAAAACTCTTAGTCAATCATTTCATGGAGAAAAATCCATAAGAAGATTAAGTATATATATATTCTTCTTAAGGTATTGCTGAGCTATATCTTTTAAATTGTTGCTCAGTTTGGGGTTATAGTGGTCTTACTAGGCTAAATCATTTGTAATGCAAAAAGAATAGAATTATAGCCAACATCCGCATGGTGTGACCGTGTTGATGCTTCAAGCAGGCCGCTCACTGAAGTATCGGCTTGGAGGACCATTCACGCTATGATGACTAATGGAACTAAAAACTTAGTCTTCTACAAGCCTCTCCACTAACTAGCTCCGCAGTATATCCATGTGAAATCCTTACTTCTAACTTAAAGGGCACCTCATATAGCCTGCACAATACAAAGACAGATCCAACGCAAGCTAGAGAAAGTCAAGCAATGGGTAAGAAAGTTGTTCATATTGAGTATTATCTACTATAATCGAATAGCCTTCCAGCCGATACGATAGCAAGCGGGCTTCGAGAAATTGAGTTAAAATTTAGCTAATGGTTGAAGTCTTTTTTAAATTCATGTTTTGGATGTAGGGCCACCTGAAATCAGCCAAAGCTGAAGCCCAGCCGAGGACACATGATACAAGGTTCACGTACTATTTACACCAATTTGGTATCTTAATTCTCGATTGAATGTAATGGTAAAAATATTTGAAATTGAAAAGTCGATATGGAGTTCTGTCTTTAGTAGTAAAAGTCCGTTAGATTCTTAGCCTTCTGCTTGTAGGTTCGTTCGTTTTAAAGCAATTCCTTATAAAACAATACGTCTAGACAATCAAAATGAACAAGAACATACCTGAAGCCAATTTCTGGTGCTGTATACATATCTGTGGAAAATCCATCAACAACCTTCTGCCGGAATGCATCAGGTAACAGCCTGGCTTTGTTGAATTTAACAACCCGTACTAAAGGGAGAACCGATGTCATTAGTATCAAGACAACTTAATGTCAGAAATATAGAACAACAAAGTATAGTGGACAAAAATCGGACATATGCGCGGGGAAGACATGACCGAGGGTCAATCACTCGGTAAAATCTCGCACGCTATGTGAAAACATCAAAAAAATAACAAAAAAATTTTTAAAAAATCACAAGAACCACAAAATTCAATGAAACAAGTCACAAACAATAATAAAATCTCGTGCACTTTTCTACGAGTGATACACCCCTCGGATATAATGCTATGAAGAGTGGCGTACCGAAGAGCTTTTGAGTGGGGGGGGGGTGTGAGAAGAGAAATTTACCGACAGGGTTGATTGAAGACAGTTAATCATACTGTACAAAAGACAGGTTTAGTTTAAGTCTTCGCCGAAGTACCGACACACTATTATTGTTGACGACACTCGTGTATCAACTCTGATTCATTTCTATTCATGACCTGAATAATCAAAATAACCGAAGTACTTCATTCGATTGCTTTGAGGGATTTAAATATCTTTAACTAAAAATATGCATTATACACCAATTGAATGCTGAAATTTCTATAAGAATTCCATATTGTCTTTTAGTATCATTGCCTCTCATTTTCGTCCTTATTCCCCCGATTGAAATGCACGTACTTAGCATGAAAAGTCCAACAATTCTAGCATGAAAAGTTCAACAACAAATGTATAGATGCTAATTGTTTAAAGAAACGAAGAGGACAAAATCTAAAACCCATTCAGTAAATAGTTTTCAGACATACCTAAAAGAAGAATATAAGGCAGTCGACATCATAAAGGAAAATACTATTAAAGACCATAAAAGACCAAGGAAAGATGGGTATATGGTCGTAGCAACCAAAATTATGAACATATTAGCGAAATCTGTGGTTTCACTAGGAATTTCTTGAAATCCTGTTTTTAACTGATTACTTTTATATCACCAACTGCGATGTTCATTTCTTTATTTGTTTACAGCACTCATGTGACTATAAGCATTCTCAAAGTAAAAACGTGTACAGTATGAAAATCCACCTCCGGCAGTAAAATGTCTTCTGTTCTTTCCCAGAAAATATGCGTATCTACTTACCAATGTAAAAAACAGTTGCCAACAAGGCAATACTGAGCTCCGCTGTTATAATGATTTTAAACAAATGAACAAGTCTGACATTGGAAGAACTCCTTCCAAGAATTGAAACAATAACGAGGAGGACAGCATTTCCTAGAAAAGCAAGCAGATTTTTCATGTTACTCAATATGCTCTAAGCAAACACTCGATTGAACCAATTTCTCTGAAATGGAAAAAGGAAACACTTCTGCAAAAACATAGAAATACACGCTAAACAGACAAGAGTCTATGTTCGATATTTTGCGCCTGTGCAGGGGCTCTCAGAAACATATATCAAACCCAACGAATGCAAAATAAGGTAGTCCCGGTCAGTGCCCCAATAGCTTACATCGCCTACGTCATGTACAACTACCATTTATCGCCATATTTTGCTGAAATAAATACTGTCGAATTTGATATCAAATCAAAGTCAAAGTGTCTGTTATTTTCAAGGCAGTATTGCGAATGCAAAATAATATGGGAATTATAACTTAGTTCAAGATTCTAACAGTGTGTTGTAACAGCTCTGAGATTTGTTAGGAATCAAAATCATTTACGAACAGGTTATTCCACATCAAGTGTGCCCACAAAATCCAAGTTTGCAGAGTGGTCCTAACAGATTTTCTTGATATTTTGCAGGGGTTAAGGAGGTTGATAAGAAAAGCCCATATTCAAATTTCAGAGTACTACTTCAACTGGTTTCCGAGTTATGGCTGGTCGAAAATGGCAAAATGTTTAGAAATTATAAACATTATGACTATACCCAGATTCTCAACTTCTGTCCTGTAGCACCTACAGTAATGATTTTGGTATGAAATTAACGCTCTTGTACATCTGAATTTAAATAAAACAACCCAAGAATTCTGTCACTGAAGATCAGCCACAAAAACAACGTATAAAGTTCTTAAAGGCTGGCCATGTGAAGGTGGTAATTTTGACTTAGACAAATTTTTTTCTCAAATATGCGTTGGTTGTCACAAAGTTAATAAAAAGTGATTCTGAATGGGGTTAGAATTGCTCTTAGTACTTCGAACCATTTATAACAGTTCGGTATGCATAGAAATTCCCATTTTATTGATTTCCTATATGGAATCTTATAACAGTGTGACCAGATCTAGCATAACACTATGCTTGTAGGCATAATTCTCTACAAAGTCATAACTTCCAGAAAGTAAAGGAAACTGCAGGAAAACTCAAATTGAATTATCAAGCAAAGTATACATACCAAGAGATAATAGCCATATTGGTAATCTTCTAATATCCTTGGTTTTAGTGTAAAAATCAAGGTATCCAAATGTCCTCAAAATTCTGTGGTGATAATGCAGGTAGCGATCAATGAGAACAATCAGAAGCCACAAAACAACATGGATTGAAGTCAGTAGTGCAAATGGCGGTTGAACTCCACCCAGGAACTGAGTATGAAGTACATCACTGAGTACATAAATCAACACTATGAATGCAATCTGAAACACATGAATGAGAGTTGATACAAATGCAACAGCACAGTGTAGTGGACTGGTGTGAACAGAAGTTTAGCACAGCACAGTCACCACTCAACTTCAAAAAAACAACAATGGATTTTTTGTCATTTGTTTTGTCATTCAAAAACAACATGTCTCATAAGCTAAAATCAATTGTCATTTTTTAAAGTTGATCTGTGATATATATATATATATATATATATATATATATATATATATATATATATATATATATATATATATATATATATATATATATATGTGTGTGTGTGTGTGTGTGTGTGTGTGTGTGTGTGTGTGTGTGTGTGTGTGTGTGTTTGTGTGTGTGTGTGTGTGTGTGTGTGTATTTATATTTATATATACATAAAAATGTTTATACATATATTTATACACATATATATTACTACAGAGTTATTAGAAACATCTTTTCATTTTCAGTGGGCTCTACTGTAAAAATTAACAAGACACATTGTTAATTATTGTACATTAACCATTTCAGATATGTAACATTATTACTATTATTATTGGTGTTGTGTCCTAGTGGATTCTTCATGCAATGCAATTGTGGCATCTCTTCACTTTTTGGGCCAACATGTTATGTTCACTGACAATATGATTTATTGTTTCATCTACCTTTCTGCACATATAACATTTGCTTCCTTCCTGTGCATTATCTATCTTGGCTTTGATCACATTGACTCATATTAATTGTTCATTGGTTACCAGGATAAATGACTCAGTTTCACATTTAATTCTGGACCCTTTCTGCCACATCTATCTTTCTTTTCCCACTTCATTATCTGTTTGTTGCAAAACCGTGTAATAAAATGCCTTTTATTTTCACTCCTGTTGCATTCTAATTTTCTTCTGACTCTTAAATTCTATCACATATTCTCCTTGGCAATCTTCCATTAGCCTTGTGGCCACTAGTAATCTTTTGCAGCTATTTCTAACATAATTTTTCAACTCCCCCTCTGTTCTAGGAATGTGAAGCCTATTTATGTTGTTCTTTGGGTGCAACTCTCTATGCAGCATGATAAACATTCCTGTCTTCCAATCAATACCTTGTTTCTCTTTGCTGATCCAATCTAGAAAGTCAGCTGAGTGCCATATTAAAGATATTACCTAAACACTAATCCCTTTAATCACATTTTCCCCATTTAATTTGGCTTCCAGAACTTTTCTAATTCCTTTTTTGCATTTTTGTAAACTTTCCTTCATTTCTTGTATCTTTATCTTGTTGATTCATAGTATTCAAAATATACTTATATAACCATCGTTGAAAACTGTCAATACATCATGCTGGATGCATCATTTTTTTATATCATCAAATCATTTAAAAAGATTGCAATGTACTTTGTTTGAACCTTATACAGCATGGAAAGACACAAGAGTCATCTGGTCCCAGCTGCATATGGTGCTTACTGTTTAACATATATCCATATATACAACATGATAAGTAAAGCTAATCTCACATTAGATGTCATGTTATTGATGCACCACTTCATACCAGTGGAAACATTTTTGAAAATACTCTCCAGTCCGGAATAGACATCCCCCCTGACTATTTATTTTTTCCAAAAATGCATACCAGGACATTCTTATTGCAACCCCCCCCTGCTTATTAACTTTGAGCCAGGAGGAAATTTTCCCAACCAGACCAAGAATTGTCCAGCGAAAGTAACTCATTGTGACTGTTTGTTGTGCTGAAAAAATGCTAGCATGAAAGGAGTTATTGCTGCAAGAAGCACTGAAAACAAAGCCGATAGTTGTGCATATGATGATGATATTATGAACAATGATGATAGACACATTTTTAGCATGCTAGAAATATGTAATAAACATAATAAGTTCTTTTTCAAAAAGCTAAAGTTTTTTATCCAATGCATATGTTGGCCTTCTCTCCACCTCCATCTATAACAGTCCACCCAATAGACATTCACCTTGGAGCTTTTCCACCCCCCCCCCCACTTATTGTAACCCCCACTTACTTTTAGACTTTTTTCCAACCCCCTACTTATTGTCACCTCCTTCTGTTCTGGACTGGACAGTAGCTGGTACAAGTGTGGAACATGAGGGGCATCAAAAATATGTTTGATAAAGATTATGCTAGAAGTCTACAGCCTGAACATGAACTATTAGTAAAACCAACAAATTCAATTAACTCAATGAGGAACATGAATTGTCTTGATTTAACATATTTTTAAAAGCCTGTTTGGTTTGAAAGTGTTGCAATTCAATAAGAGCACAGCTGCATTATATTGGTACAATATGAGATATGGATTCATGGCCTATTCACAAAATATTCAGAAAAACATGTGGCTCTCAAGTGTTTGCATACAGTTAAGATCATAATCAACCATGTAATAATTAAAAACAATAGCTTCTGACACAAAAATGCTACCATTATCTCAGAATTATGCTAGATGTTACACTATGTCATATTTCACACTAAATTGCAAAACTTAGGCTGGAATTATGCAAAAAGCATGCTATTATGGATAAAAATATCCACCTCCTGATGCTCAAAAGTCCCCAGGGTGCTGTAATCAACTGAAAAACACACCCCTTGAGATAGCATATTTGAGATATAGTTGCAAATGACTTATGTCTTTTAGAAGATGAATTTATTTTCCTGCTAATACCAGATGGCAAAGATGCTAGCAAAAGGCAATATAACTTCCTCGCATAACTTTTATGCCAAGAATCTTACCTACCATGACATACTGTAAATGATTGATTAAGTGCCACAGCACATACTACAGTTCTTAGGTCTCTAGGTGCGGTGGTCATTTGACTGCGGAGCTTAATCAACTGCGGTGTTTATTTCACATATTATTTTAAAGAACAATTAATGGTTCTAGTGTGTAATCCACTTAGAATTCTGGAATTTCAGTTTTATCCATAAAATCGAACATGACTAAGATTAAGAGCCATTTAATAGCAAAAGGCTAAAATTGAACTGTTAGCTTCAGGAGACATGCTGATCAGAACACTTTATTTCATCAATGAAAAGACATCTTCAAAAAATTACCAGATCAAAAAATGGTACTCACAAGAAGCAATGCTTGAAAAATTGCAATGAATGTCGTTGGAATAGTACTGATATTATCGTCACTTGAATAAAACGAGGCGGGAGCGGACTGCTGCTCCAGCAACCGTTCAGTTGATATGCCTATGTTAGGCTCAGGTATACCACCAGGACGATGGTGCTCATAGTCAGTAAACGAATGCTGTGAATGAAAACGTCCTTGAATAATAACTATTTTTGTGAGCAAATAGCAGACAGTATGTTCAGCGTATATGAATATCTGACTATCTGTGAATGTGCGTCTATAAAAATGAAACCTACTGATTTCGGAAGCCAAAAATGGCATTTCTTTGATGATTGCTGGCATAACGTGTAGACGGTTTCAACGACACCAAATGAGCATACATTTTACATGTTCAAAACCGAGTATGAATCGGAAACCTAAACTACTATTAGATTGGAAAGCGCATGTTTCATGGAGCACCTAGCTAGACCTCAGCTGCACTTTGTAACAGCTGCGAGGTATATCTCTCTCGCTGTGTCAATTACTTTCCAAAACTCCTCAGAATATTCCGTAGGTGAAAAAAGCTAGGGAAGAGGAGCTCAATTGTCATAAAGTCATACCGCATGACCACCATGGCCTTCACTTAAACTGACCATTATTACAACTCTAAGGCTGTTGTTAAAAGACGACTTTCATTTTTCCGATAATCTTTATTGAACTGTCATGGTTGCGAATTCTTCACATGATATACACTGCGTTGTTGCTGTTGCTACTGTTGTTGTAGTTCACAGTTCTTGCTGCGAACATATTTTTATGGACTGGAATGTGGTCACAAGCTTTGTTTAGTATCCAAATCCCCCCGTACGCATTTAGGGTGATTATCACATAGTCATACTTCATCACTGGCCCATATAGTATCATCCTCACAAATATGAATTCAAAAATATGAAAGCATTTGTCAAACCTTCAACTGTTGTTGTTCTCTCTACCCTTATGACCTGACAATAAATATTGAGTCAAAAGCTGGATCGATCTTGGCATTCCAATAAATTTTCGGCTGAATATAAGATGAAATGTTAGGCTATATGTTGGATCATATGACTGAAGAACCCCTATATAGTGTGGTTACAGACAGGAAACCTTTCTTCAAGACTCATGATATGATGAAAGTGAGACGATAATTTGACGCGAATGGCTTGGATTGTAAAAATAATACAACAGTAGGCTATAATATACTTAATATTGATAGTACAACGATGCTCAGTGTTGGTTATAGTACGTCCTGCTTTGTTGAGCCTAACAAAGGTAGAAACTACTTTAGAATATGATCACTTGAGAAATTACACTGTCCAGTGTAATTTAATCCAGATTAAATTCGAAAGCACGGCGCAGGTAGGGGGACTGGGGGCTTCAGCTTCCCACTTTCTGCCAGCCAGTGATTTATCAAGCCTATATCAAGCAATTTGTTGTTTGCAGTCCCCACTTTTTATTTGTAACCCCCACTTTTAACTTAATATGCCTGACTCCGGGCCTAAAATGTAGAAGAGCTACAAGACCATAGTTTCGAAGACATCAGGGGTCTATGGGTGGAGCCTAGACGGACATTTCAGTACCACACCCATTCTCTACAAGAAACTCATCTTTAATGTAATACACTTTCGTATACCTTCATGCTCTTGTTTTTACAAGAAAATCTCGCAACTGCAGTATCCTCTAATTCTGACACAACTAATTTTCATCTTCAAGACAACTATTTGAATTTTCAATACTACTATTAGTGCCGAAGACCATAGTTTTTTAAGACCTAATTAAACTCATTACGGAGCACAAAGCACATGAGAACATAACCACCCACTCATATAGCATTACTTTCATATTTGCCTTTATATATTACCTACAAGGCCCCTCAAACTTCCCTCGAAGGTTGCTCTTTGTGACGGAAGAGCAGCGATACTAAGTTGAAACTAGTACCAAAGAATGCTTAAAATGCATCGCTGTGAGGTATTCCACCAAAAACAGAAGATGTGACTGCTAGCGTGGGTTGCTTGGCTCCATTAGAAGAGGCAACAAAAGAAGACGCATCAATAGAGTGCACAGAAATGAAGCTAAAAACCCATGGAGACATACCACTAATATCATCTTCAACTAAGCGACTAGGTGGTTTAAGTCTTTATTCCATAGTTAATGGGTGGTTACATTAAGAATGCAGCAACAGAGTGAATAAAGAAGCAAACAAATGAATGAATGAATGACTGAATGAATGAATGAATGAATGAATGAATGAATGAATGAATGAATATATGAATCAGAAGAAAGCTGAGCCGATCAACTAATTTCGAGAGTCGACAATAGCAGTAAAATACCAATGAAGTATGTGAATACTCAATCAATCAATCACATCAACTCAATCACTCAATCAATCAATCAATTGATCAGTCAATTAAATACTTAATCAGTCATCTGAAACTCATTAGGAGATAACAGAATCGACCAATCGCCGATTGTCCAGAGAAGCAGATTTGATAATAAAGATATATTCATAAATTTTCGCACTTACAAATGAAATGCTACTAAAAGTTGTTAGATTGTTGTTCATGATTACAAGCGCATTTCTTGCTTGATTTCAGTTCATTTCATTACATTTTATTTTATTATATTTCATAAAATCTACAAGATTGATTAAACAAATATTTATGCAGGACAAAAAGGTTCAAATACTGAAAGATTTAAAACAGCTTAAAGAGGATGGTTGTTTCGGTTGTTGTGGCAAACTATTAAAAATTCTTGCTGTCAAAAGTATAGCAAAACTATCTGTAAATCAGCTAACTTACGAGATCGATTGTTTTTGAATATGCTTTTGAAGTATCGCTACATCATGTTTCACACCATAACCATTCTTGAGGCTAAGATTTTATCGGCACTTGATGTATCATATTATTTGGAAGATCATACACCTCTGAACATCTATCCCAACATACAACCAATACTCCTTACAAAAATAGGCCAATTTTCCGAATTTGTCGCTTCGCATTTTGAAGTATTCACATATAATCTCTCTATCAAACATCAAATTGCTTCATATTAGCTTTGCCTCACCTTTGCAGTTCAAACAAAGGGTTGGGCTGCAATCTTTTAGAAAAAGAGTGAAGACTCCCAAATCGAGTACAGCTCTATACCTAAATCTGAATAAATTTTGTAGGGGAACATCGACCTATAACTTGCTTGATACCAACCTACTACAGCAAACATTTATTTAGCTTAAGAGCAGTTGATACTGAAGGTGTCCTTCAACGATTCGAGAGACTGAATACTCATAAAGTGTCAGCACTTGATAGCATCCCTTCAAATGCACTTCAAGGAAACTACGACATTTTCCCTACTTTTTTTCGAAAGGATCGAAAATATTCCTAGATATAACTATTTCACAAGCGCACTTTAAATAACTTGATGATAGTGATAATGATGACGATGATGACGACGACGACGACGACGATGATGATGATGATGATGATGATGATGATGATGATGATGATGATGATGATGATGATGATGATGATGATGATGATGATGATAATGATGACGATGATGACGACGACGACGACGATGATGATGATGATGATGATGATGATGGTGATGATGATGATGATGATGATGATGATGATGATGATGATGATGATGGTGATGATGATGATGGCTAGCCCATGGTTGGAGACCTCCTCGTGGTGGCAAGCGGGCACAGAGAGACTCTGCCCTTAAGTTGATAGTGATTCATTTCGCGAAGATTGGGGCAGATGTTGACGACCTGTGGCAAACTGTCCAACCAGGCCCCTTCAGTGAAAGTCAGGAACAGCAGCTTCAGGCTGCAGCTCTGATAAGTAACTGTTGGGGTAACAGAGTAGATTGAGTGTAGCCGACTCAATCACCTCTTTTAAACAATTTGAAGGCGACACTGACCTCAGGGTCAGCCTAGGCCCTGTAAGGGGCGTACAGGAACAGACAGACAGACAGGTGATGATGACGATGATGATGATGATGATGATGATGATGATGATGATGATGATGATGATGATGATGATGATGATGACTTTGAAACTTACAATTTTCAACTTCTAACTTCCAACTTTCAAACCCAAACTTTTAACTTTCAAATTGAGACTTCCAACTTTCAAACTTCCATCTGTCAAAGTCAAACTTCCATCTGTCAATGTCAAACTTCCAACTGTCAAAGTCAAACTTCCAACATTCCACCTCCAACTTTCAATGTGGCAATCTCTACCTTGGAATCATTTCTTGAGTTGGAAGTTGGAAGTCTCAGTTTGAAAGTTGGAAGTTTGAGTTTGACAGTTGGAAGTCTCAGTCTGAAAGTTGAAAGTTTGAGTTTGAAAGTTGGAAGATAGAAGTTGAAAACTGTAAGTTTGAAGTTAAAAGTTGGAGGTTGAAAGCTAAGAACTGAAACGTCAATCTTGACTTCAAATTCACGTTGTGTATTTTTGGCGGTAATCGCTAGCCATATTCGCATTAACAGGTTTTGCAACGCAGTTACCCCTATGAAGGAGGTGTGCTCTCCCTAGCTGCACGCCCTTTTTTCTAAGGTCTATAAAAGGCGGACTTTATGGGAACATATCCCACCAAATATTGATAAATTATACATCAATCGATAGGCCTCATCCTCACAAGTAAGAACCTGGAATAATACCCTAGGGGGGTCACTTGAACACTATATATACGAGTGGGCCCATCTGCCATCTCCAAAATTCACCTAAAAGTATCAAATAGAATTGCACACACCAAAAAACATCTACAAGATGACTTGATGAGACTAAAAGATATAAAAAAATATGAAACACAGTAACTGTGAATGTAACAAACTCCTAATGAGAATAACCTTAGACTGATGGTATAACACTTAGCTTAAAAGAACTTCTATCATAACATCACGTCCTGGGAAACAGACGCTCAATATTATGCAGACCCAATGATAAATTCTATAGAAACTGATGGGAAATAGTTACTCAAAGTAACTGCTGAAAGGGTGAACAGCCAATTTAGGAACTATCAGAATCATGTAGCAATAACCATTTTGTGAATTCACAATACAACTAATAACTGACAGAACCTAAGGAAGCTCATTATAGCAAGCAATAGCTGCAAGTCAAACCAGCATGGGCTACTGACGCTGTGAAAGGACTATCAAATTTTGGGAGGGCAGAGTAAATACTACTCTATCTATGAGAACTGTTGTTGCTGTAACGGTTTGGGGTTCTTTTGATAGCGTTGAGGGGACACGCTTAGGCCCAGAGGCCTAAGCTCAGACAAGCGCAACAAAACACGACTGCTTTCTATGCGAGTATGTAATCTAACTAACTAATCACATGGATTCATTCGATAATATAATAAATCGTACGGTGACACAATACAGATAAAAATCACTTAACACATTCGTAATTAAACATAGCACGACATTGCAAGGAGACTGTACGGTAACACCAACATGGAGACAGGAAACACAATTCACAATCACATATGACATCCACACAACTTGTACTGTACACGACTTCAACCCAGGACGTTACATTGCTAAGGTACATTGTTCCTAATTCCTTATCATCTAGGTATTTATTCAAACTTCTCCCACTTTTGACTGTTCCTTTTCACAATTTTGACTATTCCTTTTGTGACAGAACTTTATCATCTTTTTCCATCTTTCAGATTTACGTACGTTATTCCATGGGAAATCTCTGAACAGATCGATGCGCTGGATACTAAAACAGCATCGAGCGGAACCATACCATCGAAAGTCTTAAAGATATCCAAAAGAGCCATTTGTCCCACCTCACCGACTGCATCAACACATCACTTATTGACTGTGTTCTTCCTGAAGAGCTGAAGGTTGCAAACGTTTCACCAGTCCTATCAGACGCAGTCATATTTTAGCACTGTCCTTTCTAACTTACTATCAGGTTTTCGAGAAGGCTGTGGTAATGAACATGCCCTATTTCGGGCCATTGAAACTTAGAAACAGTGCTTATATTCTAGGGGTGTTGTATTGCACAGATGGAGGCCTATGGACTTGATAGAAGCAGTCTTAGATTAATGTTGAGTTACTTAAGCAACCGTATTCAAAGAGTCAAAATTGGTTGTCTACGCAAATATGGCAAAATCTGGGATCTGTACTTGGACTCCTGCTTTTTAATACTTTTATCAATGATATATTTAATACGAACTTGGATCGCAACATCTGTAATTTTGCAGACGACACCACACTCTATTTATGCAAGCAATCGACCAGAACGGGATGGTTGCCAACCCTGCAAAATTTCAAATGATGTTTCTTGGAAACAAAGTGGGTACAGAGTTTTATCTAAATGTGAATGGGAAAATAACCCCTGAAAATAAGCAAGTGAAACTTCTTGGGGTTACTATTGATAGCAATTTTAATTTCAATTCGCACATCAAAGAGATTTGGCGTAAAGTAAATCAGAAGACCACTGCTCTAGCTAGATTATGCGAGTACATCAGTGAAAAAAGCCAAATTATTACTGAATACGGTTGTGGTGTCGAATTTCCAATATTGCCCTTTAATATGGTTGCTTTGTAGAAGAGCAGGAGATAATTTAACAGAACGACCAAACGTGCAATGAGAGTAATTTACAATAATGATAATGAAGAGGCGCTTGATGCACTCATGCAAAAAGATGGAACTTTGACAATTCACAAGAGAAATTTGCAAAAGCTAATGATGGAAATATATAAGACGATCAACCACTTAGATCCTCCATATATGTGGGATTTCTTCACCAAAAAAGTGGTGGAATAATATGATTCAAGAATTAAGTGTTGCGATTTAAAGGGTTCTCAGAGAAAGACTCAGTTAATGGCAACGTCTTTATTCCATCTCAAACAACTACAACTCACTAAAAAGTGTAACAACGTTTGTTAAGAAGCTTCTGTTGGCTGCATTCCAATATATATATAAAGGGTTGCCGCTATGCCAATCACAACACCATCCCCCCATTAAATCTAGTGGGTTACGAAGTCTCCAAACCGCAAAGGGGGGTTTATATTTTGCCTCAATCTAGGTGGTCGATGTAGAGGGCCGGTTTGATTTTCTGGTACTTCCTCCCTAGGCATGGTGGTGAGCTCTATTTCCTCTGCTTCCCGGACTGGACAATGTGGTTCCCCCTTGTTGAATGGGATTGTGCAAGATTTTACCTGATTGTGGTGCACCACGATGTCTTTCCCTGCTTTAGAACGCAATTTGTAGTTGACACCTTGATGAGAAATAATTTTATATGGCCCAATCCACCTCCCCCCAAATTTCCAAGCCTTAGGGCGACGCAACCATACAGATTGGCCAGGGAGCAAAGGAGTCCAGTTACTATTCTTTACATTACCTGGCTGGCTATACTTTTGTCTACTGCGAGCTAAATTCTCTCTAGCTACATCTGCGACTGACTGCAAATTACGACGGATCAAGGCAGCATATTCGTGTTGATTGCAAGGGTTTTTTAAGGGTAACCCCAGATCTAGCTCCAGTGGGGTTCTAGCAAGACGACCAAAAACCATTTCGTAGGGACTATAACCGGTTGACGCGTGAGTGCTAGTATTGTAGGCATAGGCAACTAGATCCACCCAACAGTCCCAGTCATGTTGGTGTTTCGAGACGTAGCTGGTAAGCATGTCCTGCAAAGTACGATTTTGCCGTTCAACAAGACCATCGCACTGAGGGTGGTATGCTGATGTGCGAGATTTATGTACGCCCATTATGCAGCATATTTCATGCATCAAATTGCTTTCGAAATTTCTGCCCTGATCGGAGTGGATAACGGTAGGTGGCCCAAATCTACTGAAAACTTTTGACACTAGAATTTCAGCAACAGTCCTAGCTTTTTGGTCTTTGGTAGGAAACACCTCACACCATTTGGTGAAATGATCCATAATAACCAGCAAATGTTTGTTCCCTTGTGTGGTTTCAGGCAAGGGACCCATATAGTCCATTGCCCAAAATATAAATGGCTCATTAACGGTAATAGATTGCAAGGGAGCCTTTATGTGGTTAGGATTCAGTTTAATTTGTGCACAGACCTGACAATTTTTGACGAAATCTTGTAACTGAGTAGTCATATGCGGCCAAAAGTACCGCTCTTTAGCCTTAAGAAGAGTGCGTTTGAGCCCTAAATGACCAGAAAAAGGACTACAATGAAGGCCTTGCATGACCGATTGGACCAAGTGGCCAGGTATGACAAATGAATAGCGTGGCAAGGAATGATTAGCAGAAAGGTTTTTGACAAGAAGTCCATTAACTAGATAAAGATCATCCCAACAATGCCAAAATACGCGCAAGGATGGTGTGCCAGCCCATACAAAATACGGGGGCTTGGGCATATCAGCTAGTTTTAACTCCATAATGGTGGATATGTATGGATCATCTTGTTGGGCTTGTTGTAAATTGTAGCCTGGAGTCATGGTAGTGGCATAAGTAGCTAAGGGTGAAATAGGGGGGACAGAGGAAACTGGGGGACAACTAGATGTTGGCAATGGCATGCGAGATAAAGCATCAGCGTTTTGGTTAGCGGTACCAGGGCGATGCTTAACAACAAAAGAGAATTCCTGAAGGGCCATAACCCACCTAGCAAGCCGTCCCTTTGGCTCTACAGAGTGGAGCCACTGTAAGGCGCTATGATCAGTAATCAAGGTGAATTCTCTTCCCAGTAGATATACACGATAATGATCAATGGCAAAAATGATGGCTAAAGCTTCTTTTTCAGTGGTAGAATAGCATTTCTCACGGTCTAAAAGTGAACGACTAGCATACGATATCACGTGTTCTCGACCAGAGTTATCTAATTGAGTTAGTACAGCACCCAGTCCCTTATCAGAGGCATCCGTCTGCAAGAAAAAGCGTTTGTCAAATTGAGGATAAGCGAGAATGGGTGCGCTACAAAGTAAGGATTTAAGTTGCAGAAAGGCTTGCTCCTGCAAGTCAGTCCAGGAAAAAGAGGAACCTTTCTTGGTAAGCTGCACAAGAGGGGCAGACAGGACTGCAAAGTTGGGTATAAAATTACGGTAGTACCCTGCTAAACCTAAGAATGACCGTACTTGTTGCACATTGGTGGGAGGAGCGAGAGCAGAAACAGCTTCAATTTTGTGGGGATCCGTGTGAATCCCAGCAGATGAAACGACATGGCCTAAATACGTGACTCTATCAGCGCCAAAACAACATTTAGAGGCTTTAACACGAAGGTTATGTTGCTGTAAACGACCTAAAACTAACTCAAGCCTTTCACAGTGCTGCTGTGAATTTATGGATGGAATTATTATGTCGTCAAAATAACACAAACACGTATCATACTTAAGGCCAGACAGTACAATTTGAATAGCCCTTTGGAAAGTGGCACAACCATTAGACACACCAAATGGCATTCTCAGAAATTCCCATAACCCCTCAGGAGTAATAAAGGCTGTTTTTTCACGATCTTCAGGTGACATAGCTATCTGCCAATAACCAGATCTAAGATCTAGAGTACTGAACATGGTCGATCCCTGGAGCGAATCTAAAAGGTCATCAATTCTAGGGAGGGGGTGAGCATCCCGTTTCGTCACAGCGTTTAATTTACGGTAGTCCACACAAAAACGAAAGTTACCGTCTTTCTTCTTTACTAAAACTATGGGGGAGGCCCATGGAGAAGTACTTTGTTGGATAACCCCCTGTTCCAACATGTCAGAAATCTGTCTGTTGACTTCATCTCTATAAGCGTATGGGAATCGCCTCGGGTATTGCCGTATGGGGTCAGTATTACCAGTATTGATTGTGTGAGTTATCACGTCAGTATAGCCAAGACTTTCGTCAAATACATTTGCGTACTTTAGGAGCGTATTTAAAATGACCTGACGATCATGATCATTCAACGAGGGACTGATAACCGCTTTCAGCTCTTCAGTAAGACTAACTTTATTGGCAGGCTGGCAAGAAAATGCTTTAGCATAATTAGGTAGGGGAGTGCCCTGTGTATCCACAGAAGACAGGGTATCAAGGAGAGGGCAATACTCACCTATGCGCTGTCCAGCCTGTAAAGTAATATCACAATTAGATGTGTTCATGATTCTAAGAGCTACCTGTCTACCTACAGCCTGGTTGACAGAATACGCTACTAAGAGATGGCTTGGCAACGAGTCATGCTGGATAGGTGCTATCATGCCTAGCTGATCTTTGGCACTTTTAGGAACGTGTACTAAAACAAAAGCTTCGGTTCTACCTGGCAAACAAACACTATTCACTAAAGTAATAGGAACAGGACTCCTCGAAGGGCATTGGGAAAACACATCGGAATTACTAACGACGCTATCGGTAAGAGGACGAGGGGGAGAAAGGGAGGTGGGGGCCTCATCTCTAGGGGTAATGAGGGTCTTCCCATGGCGACCTACTAAGTAATAAGTGCCAGTGCGCTCTCTAGTTAGTGCCAACCCATTGGAGGTTAGAAAGTCCCACCCAAGAACACACTCCAAGGGGGAAAATAATTTTTCGGAAATTAAGAACTTACCGGTATAAACATCGCCATTACCAGGAAAGGTAAGAGAAGCCTGCACAATCCCATCAACCGGCAAAGGCAGGCCATTTATTCCAACGCAGTGCTGAACTGTGTTTTGAATAAGTGGCCGAGGCCGCAATTTGTTAAATGTGTCTCGAGATAGAAACGAGACCATAGACCCGGTATCAATTAAGGCGGGAAAGGTTAAATCCCCGAAAAGGCAAGAAACGAGTGGCTGGTTGGGGGCTTGAAACGAAGCCGTGCATGACCCAGCAGAGAAAATACAGGGGTGACCTTCAACCCAGCCCTCTATTGAGGCACCCCTTTGAAGTTTAAAGACTTACCAGACATCGATGAGCCTTGTGAGGAACAGACATAGTTGTTGGCGCATTGGTGTTGTTCATGGCCCCAGCCCGCACAGAGGGCACATTGTAAAGTATAGGGGCAGGAATTCACAAAATGCCCAAGTCCATTACAATTAAAGCAGCGACGGGCTTGGTTGTTCCGTGATCTTGTATTTTGACGTGTCTGGGGGTGAAATCCATCTGGTGCACTGTTCTGCATACGTGGAGCGGTAAAACGGCGCGTGAAAGGTTGGTGGGGCGGCTGAGGAGTAGGGGCAGACATCGCGGCTTCAAGGTGCTTATGGCGGTCTGTCAAAGCAGTAACTGCGGCAGTAAGTTGCGTCACAGTGTCTTGAAGGCTGTGAAATTTGCTTGCCATCTTTTCGTCATCAACTCCAGCGGCCGGTTTGACGGCAAAGGTCAAAGTGGGGATATCTGCTTGACGAATAGCCCGAAAACGTTTTGCGAAGTTCTCCATTTCCGCCAATGACGGCGTTGGATTGGCTTCTAAGAGTTTCAACCGTATGCCTTCGGGCAAACCACGCATAAATTGCCTGCTTAATAGGGCCTCTCGTGCAGCATCGCTGAGGGAAGGATCGGCTTTTGAAAGTAAGTTCTTCAAATTCCATAAAAATATAGTGGGGTCCTCGTCTGGCCGGAGAAGGCGATGTTCAAATGTCGCAAAATTTCGTTCGCGATCAACAGCAGGGCAAAAGGAGGCCAGCAATTGTTCTTTCAAATTCCGATACGAGCCTTTCACCTCGTCGTGCAAAGCATGGAAATAGGCGGCAGCAGGCCCCCTTAGAAAGGCTGGTAGAACTTGTAACTGCTTCTCCTCATTCCAAGCATTGGCAGTAGAGCAGCATTCGAAGTGGCGAAACCAGGAAACAATATCGCCTGAATCAAACGTCTCAGGTTGAATTGAAAAAGTTGCCATTCTGGGTACACTTCTCTGTTACCTCTGTCACCAATGTTGCGATTTAAAGGGTTCTCAGAGAAAGACTCAGTTAATGGCAACGTCTTTATTCCATCTCAAACAACTACAACTCACTAAAAAGTGTAACAACGTTTGTTAAGAAGCTTCTGTTGGCTGCATTCCAATATATATATAAAGGGTTGCCGCTATGCCAATCACAACATAAGTTACTATCTGAGCTTCCACCTGCCAGATCACAGAGATTTGGTACAAACTCATTGAAATGTACAGGAAGTATACTCTGAAGTAGCCTCAATGATGAAATTGAAACTGCACAGAGTTTAGCCATATTCAAACAAAAAATCAAATCCTGGAATGGCTCTCATTGCACGTGTAACATTTGCAAATACTAACTATTAATATACCTACTTTACTTTATTCTATTTAAGTAAATTAAACAGGTTCATTTATTGTACTATTGCTTAATATGTTGGTTTTAACTAGCTACTATAACGACTGTATATTTATACCAACAATAAAGAAGCTTATGAAATGAAATGAAATGAAATGAAATGTAAACCGCTTTTGTACCAAATTATTTGTTACTATTTCTTTCGTCTCAATACAGTCAATCACTATCTGTATGATTTTCTTGCACTGCACCAAAGCAAGGTCTGTCCAAATAAAAGTTTTTGATATGTTGCCTTTCTCAAGCTGTTCAGCAGCCATTTTAAACTGAAAATATGAACAAATAGTCATGCGAAATATTGTGTCTTACGAACTCTCCTGAGCATTTTCTAATAATTTTCTAATAACTAGAAATGATATAGTTGGCATTGGTAACATTGGATACAGGCAGGATCCGCTTGGATTCGTTCTCATGTGCACGTATAATATGTATATATCAGCTCTATCTGATTAATGGAATATGTTTACCATTGGCGCCAGTGATTCGAAAAATCACTGCAGGAATCTTTAGGCACTTGTGTTTACCCGCTAAATCTAGTTGTATCACTTAACACATTCCCGCGAAGTATAAATATCGGCTTAGTCTTCGTAAAGCCACTTTACTTCCTGGATCACGGTGTGAGGGAATCTGCCGCTTAAAAATGGTGAATTCTCCATCATACACCTCAAAATGGCCCATGATTTTGAACTGCCTTTGTATGGCATTGGTAGTGACATCGCTTGCCTTCTATATATTGATGGATAGAAGAGCGATAATGAATACAATTGAACGGATGGAGATGAACGACAGAGAAAGAGATGCAAAGATTTTAGGAAATGAAAGAAGAATACATGACCTAGATAGCAAATTGCAACAGTGTAAAATGAGAGGAAAAGATCTACCGGAATTCCGTATCCTCCACGGTAAGATATTTACGATAGAATAGCACCGTATACCAGCTTTAGCGGATGTGCAGTTTAGGGTAACTGCCAAATCGCGCTAAATTCTATACGACATTACTGCCTACGATGGAGATAGTCGAAACAAACGATAAAAAGTGCGGTTCTACTTACCAATTACTTATTTACTCTTATTTTTCCCTCCCTTAACATTGAAGTCCCTTTGTCCATTAAGAAACTTCCGCCCATTCTACAACTAACGCTAACCCTAACCTTGACCCTTACCCTACACAAAACCCTAACCCTTACCCTAACCCGAACCCTAAGTAAGTGGTAAGTAGTATCGCACGCACTTTTATTCGTGTGTTTCGACTGACTTCATTGTAAAGAATAATTCCGTATAGAATTTAACGCAATTTAGCAGTTACCCTAAACTGCACATCCGCCCCACCTTTTAAGCTAGTGTTGTACGGTGCAATTTTTGCAACTTCTGTCGCACGCCATTGCGAATTATGATATGCCTCGTATAGCATGGTCATTTCTATGCTATGCAACGCAGCTATTGTGCTCTCACAACGGTTGCCTGAAGTAGAACTCTGTTATACTTTTTAAAACGATGCCAGCGATCTTTGCAACTTGCAATGCAATTGTAAGATTAAGCTCATGTGTAATTTAAGATTTTATCACTAGAAGTGGCGTGAACCGTGGGACGTTGCAGGCAAGAAAAATCCTTACATGGTGCAACACCCCAAGGAAAAGCACTTTGCAATCCCTTCATCAACCATTACGAAGAAAATTGGCATCAAAGATTGCACAAATATATAATCATATCTGGAATTATCTCCTAGGCATTTTGCCAGCTAAACATTGTTCTGGGACGCAGTAGACCTGGGTGAAGTCCTGATAGTCGATGCGGGTTTTGTTGCTCCATGTTGTTCTACCAGGCCATGCGACAAATAGGTACCGGGCGTACGTGTCAGCTCCCCGCATGCAAATTTAGGGGATGCGGATAAACATCATCAACTGTGTTCCCATTGGCTAGATTTGACGGTTTGCTGAAGCGAAATGAAAAGAAACCGATGATTATCTAGAGAAGCGAAAGCTGTTCGTGCACGTACGCAGATTTGTTATTTATAAGAAACTAGTGCGTACTAGGCTGCGCAAACATGTATGTACTATGCTCTAGTAAACTAAAGAAGCTAGACTGTAGACTATGGATGGAGAACTCCTTTGCCGACAATTTTTCTAAGGCTCTCTCTATATGGAGAAAATAGCCTCGGCTACCCGATTGCTTGTTTTGGCATGTGTATGCAATGTGCAGAGTTGTCCATTGGGCACCACAGAATTCATTTTCATGGTCGATAAAAATTCCTGACTTTTTCCTAACTTTCTTCAAGTTTTACTAAAATTTCCTGACTTTCCCTATATTTGTCCAAACTGCCCTTAGAAACCACAGTTTTTCCTGACCGTATCAACCCTGAGTAATAAAATGGTTTTGATCAGTGATTAGCAGTTACATTGTGCAATGATAAAATCAGTTACCTCCTTATTCATTTGACCATTGTAACAAATGCTACTTTGATTGAGATATCACATCCCGCAGATTTGTTGCATTTTAATGTCTTGATTTTTTTTCTATAAGATTTGGATCAATGAGTTGAAAGTAAGAATAAGGGGCTGTGGATAGTTCTTCGTCAAAGTATTTAGTGGGTTATCCAATTCTTCAGTATTGATTTTTTCCACAAGTTTAGGGCCTATCGTTGTAAAATGGTTACTGAATACTTCCGCAATTCCCGTTTGCTTTTCAATTAATTAATCGAGCCTCGTCCATGATGGATCTGGGAGTCATGGAGGACTGATTTTTGTTTAGGATTTTATTAATCGTTTCCACAACTCCTTAGGGTTTTTTTGAATTCTCATCAATCAAATTGCAGAGGTAGCCTTCCAGAGCTCTTCGGAATTCACTGGTTACATTGTTTCTTAATAAGCGTTAGTACTGAGGCCATACGGGCGAGTGGCCAAGTGGTTAGAGCGCTTGACTACCGTGCGAAACATCGATGGTTCGAGCCGACCCCTCGGATCATAGTTGGGATGCTCGCTCGCTGTTCACCCAGCAGCAAATGGGTACCTGGTGGCAACACTGGGGAAGTTAAAGGCGGCGAGGAAAGGAACTGGCCACCCTACCTCACTATGCCGGCGGCTCAGGATAAGTGTCCCTCTAACGGGCACTCCCCCAACGTACGAAATCGTACACGGGACCCACCTTTACCTTTACCTTTTTACTGAGGCCATATTGCGCGGTCTTTTTCAGCTCCTTACTTGGCCCGGTTTCTCTCATGTAGCATGTTCTTGATATGGGGAGTTGCGAGGGGGCATGCCCTGCTGTGCTCTTTCGTATTTTTAGAAGTGCCTGGAAATCTAAGATCGAGTGAAAAAGATTGTAAAAATTGTTCGCCATGATATTAGGGTCATTCCAAGCGGTGGATACAGCCATTTCCCAATCAACACTTTGCAGGTCGAAAAGAAAAGCTTCCCTTTCACAGTTTTTCATGCTGCAAAATTCAGTCTTAGTTTGTTTCCGTATGAACGAGAGATTGCCATTAAGTTTTCTGATGCCAAAGATCATGTATCTCACCCCGGCTAGCTGAGATGAGATTTGCATGCTACACGTTTTTTTTATAAAGACAAACCATATAAGAACATAAGACTTCAAATGCCAAAAAGTTAAGAACTTGTTAAGAACATGACAAGGCTTCCCTAACTTTCTTTCAAAGAACACGAGATAAAAAGAGTAAGATACAAAACAGACTAAATATTTACAGTAAAGAGCCTCTTGCCAAAAATGTCACGGACGCAAGGTGAATTCACATACAATATGTGCTAAAATTTCACCTGCGGCTCCTTTTCAGAGCAATTATCACTCTTCTGAGAAATCAGTGCACAAATTTTAATTAAAAATCCACAAATTCCATTATGGAACTTTTTGCTCTATAACTACGGAATACAGCATCAAATCCAAAAAACCGATTCCTCTAATGCAAGATTTCTTTCGTTCATTTGAATAACTGTTACTGGTAAGGGGCATTGAAAGCCTTTCAGAAATAGTGCTCCTATGCAGAGACTACCAAGAAAGGACAAATTGACTTGACTATGGACCATATAGTATGGATTTCTTTATCTCTTACAGGTATGTATAAACACAGACAAAGGCGAGACTCCGCTGTTGATGCTCGCTTGGGAAGGCTGACGAGAATAGTAGATCAATTGATGAACACAAGTCTATTTATACCACTGTTCTTAAGGGGCAAGCAAGGGCCTCCGGGCCCAAAAGGACCAGCAGGAAACAGAGGACAACCTGGTCCCATAGGTCCAAATGGACTGAAAGGAGACCAAGGACCCATTGGGCGTCCCGGTGTAAGGGGCCCTAAAGGAGATCCTGGAATAATGGGAAGAAAAGGAGAAATGGGAATGAAAGGAGTTAAAGGACAGAAGGGAGATTCTATATCGCCACCAAAAATAACAGTACATCCACAAGATCAAAAAGTATTAGAAAATGATTCTGTGAACATCACTTGCAAAGCAATCGGAAACCCCTATCCAGTGATACGATTAACACCAGTGAATAGAACGATGGATGCACGATACAAGAGGATTGGGGATGGGAATATGGAGATAAGGAATGTGCAACATAAGGATCAAGGAAATATTTCCTGCATTGCGGAAAATATAATTGGCAAAGACCTGAGTACAGCATGGCTGGAAGTTTTGGGTAAATATGAATATACGTTGAACCATTTCACGAGTTTATTTAATAACGATTTTAAATGATGATAAGACATCTTAGGCTAGTATACGCATTTTAAAAATATTATTTCTATTTCATTCCTATTTTACAACTAATCAGACAATAATGTGAGAAAATCCCAGTGTCTCGGTTTATTCCAAGTCTCCCGTTTGATAGAGACCAAAGAGTATGCATTTGATTTGGCAAATGCCAGATTCGACGATTGACTCCATGTTTGACGAAAATTAGTTAAAACTACCGTATTCAGTTGAGTCAAACGTTGCATTTTGGTCGCGCCAAATACAAAGTACGACCAGAATGTGACGTTTGATCCAGGCCTTACTTTTCTTCTGTAGACATTTCTCGTTAACGGTATGAGGATGCTAGGTGATACGAAATCTCGACTACAATTAATCGGTTCCAACTTGTCCGCTCCAATTGGTCGATTGCTTTGCTCATCAGAACTGATTGGCCAACCATAGAAGAGATTGTGAGATGGTAATCTGGATGTTCCTTGTATCTGATTATACAATTTTTCAGTTCCAGCTAAGGCAGTGATCGCTGACAAGGACATACAAGTAGAAGAAGGGTATGACATCAAGATCAATTGTTCGGCAAGAGGTAATCCAAAGCCAGCTGTGAAATGGATGAAACGGGTTGGCGCACTACCACCAAATACTGGCTACGAAGATGACCAGAGAACACTCGTTATACGATCAGCTACTATGAACAACAGTGGGCAATACCTATGCATTGTTGGAAATAGAATAGGAAATTCTTCTGATCAGGCAACTGTTGTTGTCAATAAAAGACTCTCGTTCTTCCTCACGTCACCATCTTCAATTAAAAGCTCTTTACATAACAATGTGACACTTACCTGTATATATGAACACGGAGTCAAACCAGTGGTTGTTGAATGGTTTAAATCTGATAAACGTTTGACAGGGAATCGCTACATAGCCACGAGGAAAAATCAGGTGCTAACCATAACAAATCTCACTGCAACAGACTTTGGAAGCTACAAATGTATTGTTAAGTCGAAATTCACCACGATCCAAAGTGTGACAAAAATAATAGGCCTTCCCAAAACTTGCAAAGATATACGAGCAAAAGGTTCACAACAGTCCGGAACGTACCAAGTCTACCCTGTCAGCTCTCAGTCAGTCAATGTATACTGCGATATGGCGTCTAAGAACGGAGTTGGGGTAACTGTTATATCTCATGACAGTGAAGCAAGGACTTGGGTGATCGGAAAAGAAGCTCCTTTTAGTGCAAGGAGAGTGATCAGTTATGAAATATCCAATACTTCAATAAAGGGTATTGTTGAGTCATCGAGCAAATGCGAACAGTACATTAAATATGAATGCAAAGGCAGTATGCTAGCTCAGGATCGATATGCATGGTGGCTGTCTGTAGGGGGGCAGCGAATGCTAAACTGGGGCGGAGTTGATCATACACGGACAGGGTGTGCATGTAGTTTGACAAACTCGTGTGCTAAAGGTGTGTGCAACTGTGATAAAAATGATAATGTGTGGAGGGAAGATTCTGGCTTCTTAGACGAAAAACAGTTTCTACCAATTTCTGAGGTTGGTTTCGGCGACACGGGTCATCCTGGAGAAGAGGGTTATTATACAGTCGGAAAGTTGAAATGCTACTAGACTTTTTGCTTTTTATCAAACTTCATGCTTATCAATCTTTATCGTTTTAAAAGACGTTGCTTATGCAATAATTCATTATTAATGTTTCAGGGGTCTTCTATGTTTCATTGGCCCAGAAAGTAGTTTTCAGCCTGCTTTTGAGAGCTGCAACAGATTCCATATTTCTTGTGTTGTCTGGAATCACACTAATGTCAAACTATAGAAAGTTTTGAAACTATAGAAGACCCTATTTTTGGCGGAATACGCACGCCATACCTAGTTGATAAAAAAGTTTACTGGAAATCGAATATTCTACTCTTATCTGATCAAAATTTGCCAAGCTGTTAGGATTTTGTAACAAACCCTGAAAAACATATTAACCCTCTAAATTCTATTTCTGATTAGCAATGCAGTGCCTTGTATAGTCCTGTATGGTTGGTGTCATATCAGCAAGTGCCTATTGGCAGCTTGCTGAATAGTGAACGAGTATCCAGTGACTGGAACCATGGACCTTCGATATAGCAGAGGAGTCAACACACCATTGGGGTGCCTCCCTAGTGTTGTCAACAGTTGTAGCACTAATTTGCTGTAGCCATCTCTTGAGACATGACTGGTCCACATAGAAAAGGGGCTGATATACCACGAGGGCAATGTCTCACGATGAATAATTTGCCACCCTGATATCTCTTTAGTTTCTCCGTGCAATTTGGAAATCTGAAGGAGATGAGATGCTCTTGTTTTCTATTAGGTATGATACGATATATGTAATAACTGTTAATGATAAACTATATCACTGGTTCACTAAAGTCTATCGAACAAGCATCTCTTTGCGATCTCTTAGCCAAACAGTATAGTACATCTATAGTTTATCGTGCGTATCGAAACAATTGCTGATTGGTTTTTGTCACATCGATTAACATTGCTGTTTGCGTTGTGAGACGAATTGTGTTTCCATAAAATGTGTCTTTCTGTCTTCCCTGGTGAGAGGCAGAATTTTATTACAATATCAGAACATCCTATATGAGCTTTCAGTTCTGATATGCGAATCAGAAAGATAGCATTTGTTTCAGAGTTTCTGATTTTCTCATGCATGGTTGAGGCAGAGAAGGCTATTCACCCTGTCTTCTTACTTATTTCATTACTCAGATAATTCTGTTGCTCACATATCCATTCTATACGTAAAATCTTACTAGTCAATAAGCTTGGTGAGTTAAAGAAATGCTAGTGGGATAAGCTTGTTTTATTCCTCTATTGCAAATACCACTGAAGAAATAAACCCGACCAGAGCTGCATAGTGACAACTTTAGAGCTCTTTGAAAAGCAGAAAATAATGAGAGAGAAGAGACTACCTCTTGGCCGATCACCAGCCGCAAGTTTCCTGAATTGCTTTAAATAAATGATATATAAAGCACTGCAAAATGAAATCATAAATAATGTTATTAAAAGAAATGAAACCATAAATAGAAATTAATTGAAAAATATAAATTAATTGGGAAATGGAAATGAAATGAAATGAATGTTAAGCATGAAATGAAAAAGAGAAATGAAATGAAAAATAAAAATTATATGAAAAACAGGAAAAAGAATAAAAATAGATAAAGAAATCAAAGTAAATTATCTGTCTATTGCGTAGACTGATTGTACATCAAATCACAAATGTTACTTGTAAACATCGCTTTAAATAAATTAATGAAAATTATGTGATAACTCGTACCAATTTCATGATGAATAGTGAAGTTATCAATTATCTATAGCAAAGATTGAATTGGTGATGGTGATGAATGACTATGACATAGATGAATGATACAATATATATAGTTGCTATTCTGTACATATCGATTCTGCTGAGGTACTGAAAATAAGGCAAATTGCAAAATGTGTTTTATCACAGTGTAATCAATCGCAATGATTGTAATCATTAGAATTGTGATAGCGATGATAGCGACGATCACGATTTCAGTGGCTAAAATGTAACTGACTATAATAATAAAAAGTTGCCCTGTTTGTAGTCAACCAAAATCGCAATGCAACACGATCAACGACTATCAAGAAATGATGCCCTCAAAATATTGATAAATGACTTTAGGCTTGTGATATAACCCGATACCATGCTGATTATACCTGATATGGTATGGTCTTCCAGCGAGATGGGATTCCCAGTAACCCTGTTTCCAAAATCCGAAATTAAATAAGACACGGTTGCCGTTAAACTTTTCCACTTGATAGGTTTTAAGACGCTAATTTGAAAAATTTGTGGTCAGACAATTCTACTGCCCGAAACCTTTAACGTCCAAGATTTACACCTATCCTTCGAGAATTTTGACACTATTATATTGTATCAGGCATCGCCAAACTGAGGCTCGTGAACCACATGTAACTCTTTGAAACTTAATCTGCGACTCAAGGAAGCCTACTAAATTAATAGAAAATAAAGAAATTACGTCATGAAATAAGAATCCTAGAAATTAGAAGTCAAATATTTGCTAACGGATTCTGACTTTATATAAATACAAACTCTTTCTGTAGCACCTCTCTTTGTTCATTATTCAATCTCAGCATTCAATTCTACCAACCTCATACCGTTCTCAATCATGTGACTCTTATTGCATGTTGCTCCTATTCAAGAAGAGCCTGGCCACCCTTATACTCAAAAGTGTAGATCTAAACTTTGTACAAGTGGTCCTTATTCTTATATGATGGGTATGGTAAAACAAAACATTGACAAGACCAGACCCCTCATAGTTTCGAAAACTTTTAGAAGAACCCCTAATTTATGGGGTAACCGGTACATCAATGATGTATAGCAATACTAAAAGAGGCTTCACCCCTTTTGGTTAAAAGAAGAAGGGGGCTCAGTTCTCCCCGAGATTCTCTCTGCTACAGCCTTGCCTATACTATATAGGAACTTGGCGAGGTAGATATCATTATTTATTGAACTAGGAATGGAAAGTTCAGAATAAAACAGTAAAGTAGCTATTATTGATATTTTTTTCAATTGCCATCATAAGATATTCCATGTTTCGATAAAACGACCTACTAAACATCATGATAATTTTCCAGAAAGTATTCCAGTTTCCTGAAATATTTTCGCCTCTCTGGTAATCCCTCAAATCATAATCTCACATTGAGTTAGAAGGTTGAATCAATAAACCCACAGTGAGAATACAAGGGAGAATACGGTATCATATGTTTGCTCCCCAAATCACACCCTGCGCCATTGTGGAGTAAAGGATGTTTCTCTCATTGGTTAGGAATGTAATAGTCTTACATAAAGTCCGTGAGGAGGATTCTAGAACAGTCTTACCTTCGCTGTATGGAAACTGCCAGAAAAACTGTCAACAGTGACAGAGAATTGGTCTTCCTCTGCACTACCATCATGTCTTCCAATGCTACAAAAGAAAAAGGACATAACATATAACTACAACTATAAATCGTATTGCTTAAGACAGCTGATTACAGAGACAACTAGAGAGACAAGTCATACCTCTGCACCACTACATCAAATTGAACTTATTAATATGAAAACATAATTGAAACTGGCGTTCTAAAACCGACCGATTTTTTGAGCTAAAATCAAGGTCCTCTGCTGGCAGTCTAGAGTGTTGCCTGTTTCAACGATACCAAATGAACATATTCTCTGCATGTTCAACAAGGAGCATGAATAGAAACTCTAAAATACTTGAAAAATTTGAATAATCTAGAAATTTGGAAAACAGTTCATGAAGAGCCCAGCTGGACCTCATCTGCACTTTGTAACAGCCTAGAGCTAACTCTCTTGCTGTCGTAAAATTTTTTCAAAATCTTCAAAAAATGTCGCAGATGAAAGAAGCTAGGAAAGAGGAGATTAATCATTATAAAGACATACCGCATGACCACCACAGCCTTTAAGCATTATTGCGACTTTCAGTTGTTAAGAAATAACTTTCATTCTTCCCATCGAAGTCCCAGGTCTTTATTAAAGTGTCATGGCTGCCATGTTGAGCATTCTTTACATGATTTAAACAGCATTGTTGCTGTTGCTACCATTGTTATAGTTCATCGACAGAAGTCACCTGAACATCGACCACAACCATTGCTTATCGTCCAGAATCCCACCCCCGCCTCCCCACATATTATCTAGCTCACTCTTTCCATGCATGTCATAGCTTGAGACAGTCCTACCTTTTTGGACTTAGGGAGGTCATTAAGTGGTCACACTCTCATCAATTGGTCGTTGAGTGCCATTCTAACAAGCCATCAAGAATTTGCACGGGTAACTGTTCTTGTTATCATTGTTCTTCTGATAGAACTCCTCAACATCCAATGTTGGGTCAAATGCTAGATCGTTTTGACCACTGACGTTGGAGTGCCTACCAATACTAGTTTAAATATGGGACGAAGTGTCCGGTTCACTATTGCACCATTTGACGAAAGTTTAACCTGACATAGAAAACCAAATCAGATGTGCAGTTTGACAAATTATCTTAATTGATTCTCATAGCTAAAGATAATTAAAACAAGCAGTAATTCCATTCCTATTCTCATAAAAGGTCAGTAAACAAATATGTTGATTTCTCTGATGATAGCGTACGACAACGTCGTCCAGTTGCAACAATTATCTAACGATTTTTACCTCATAGAACGATGAATATACGCCCTTGTGGTGTTTGAAACATTCCGTACTTGCCATCTCTATTCTGTTAGAAGTTTAATTGAATATCTTTGAAGAAATAGGTATGAATAAATAGATGTGGCTCTTGTCACAATCAGGAGTCTCTCACCGCCTCCGACTAAGTAATAGGCCCGCCAGGCACAATCTGAACAGACCGAATGCTCTCTCCTGCCATGTTAAAAATGAAAGGCAAAGGTAAAAGGACCAAAACGTAGTCAGTTTTCCCATTTGGTTCATTTTCATTTATCAATGAATGCTGATAACACAGGTAAAAAGAAGTTGAAGAGCATTAGGACAACCACGTTAGTGTCACTGAAATACCAGCATGTCGTGAAAATTATGAAAATTTGATGAAGCAACAACCTGTGAGGTATAGATCAAAGTTCTAGCAATTATCTGTGCAAAAAACGTTGCAAACAGCTCACTGACATCTAGCAGTAGACATTATTAGTTGAATAAAGTTAAAGGGAAAACAGAACGTTTAACCGACTGGTTCCAGGGAGCCATAAAAATTACACAGTAAGGGAGTTACTCACAATTCCAACAAAATACTGTGCTGAGCTAGAATCCCTATATAGTGTGGTTACAGACATGAAATCCTTCTTCAAGACACAAGATATGATGAAAGTGAGACGAAAATTTGACGCGAATGGCTTGGATTGTAAAAATAATACAACAGTAGGCTATAATATACTTAATACTAATAGCACAACGACACTCAGTGTTGGTTATAGTTCGTCCTTCTTTTTTGAACCTATGGAAAGGTAAAAATTTACTTTAGAGTCCGGTCACTTGAGATATAACACTGGATTAAACTCATTACACAACACACAACTCATCACAGGAAAACTATCCAATCATATAACATTACATTGATTATTGCCCCTATACACTACCAAAAAGGCCCCTATACACTACCAACAAGGCCCCTCAGACGTAAAACAACTCGCCAAAAGTCCTTGGGACGCTCGCAAAAAACTGACAAAAACCACAATACGCTACATTTTGCTATCGTTGCAACATACATGCACCACTTTTCCCCCAGAGCAATGTTGGCTCGTCTTTGGGGCATTTGGAGTTGCGTGCACGTGAAACTTTCCCATTGTCACATGTACTTCTCCCAAAATCTAACATTGTCTAAAGGAAGGAGGGCAATGAATGTTCATTGCGGAGTACAAAAAGTAAAAAAGTGTCCTTGGACTTTTGGCGACAATTTAACCCCACATGTTTCTCACAATGACGCAGGGGGGGGGGCGAAAAGATACTAGGTTGAAACTAGTATCAAAGAATGCTTAAAGCATATCGCCGAGAGGTATCCCATCAAAAACAGAAGATTTGACTGCTAGCGTCGATTGTTGGGTTCCATTAGAAGAGGCTACAAAGGAAGACGTATCAATAGAGTGCACAGAAATGAAGCTAAAAACCCATGGAGACATACCACTAATATCATTGCTGGAAATTCCACTGCTCTCTTTTGTTATCTTCTCCTGTAGCTTCATTATTTCTGCATCAAGTTGTGGCCACTCTTCAACTATGCGAGTAGCCCGCTTAAGCTTTGGCTCCTTAGTTTGTGGGTTGTTACACTAAAAATGCAACAGTGTGAATACAGAACCAAACAATTTAATGCATACATGAATTAATTAATTAACTAACTAATTAATTAATTATTGTAAGAACTAGAGGGAAAATAAGCATATTAACAATTGTCAAGATTTTATACTAGAAGGAACACACTAATGAAGTACGTGAGTGATCGACCAATCATTGAATCAATCAATCAATCAATCAATCAGCCAATCAATCAATCGATAAATCAATCGACCGAACAATTAGTCAGTCATTTTGTCAGTTACTGAATCAAAAGAATTAACCAATCGCTGCATTTTCTGAAAAGCAGGTCTAGTAATGAAGATACATTCATAAATCTCTGGAGTAGAGGGGTCCCTAAAAATGAGGCAAAACAGCTAATTCATTGCATTCCATAAATATCAATTTTCATAACTACTAATGAACTACTTGCTATCAAAATTGCTCAATTTCTTGCTGTTGTTAAAGTAAAATAAAAGTATTTGTAAATCAGTTAACTTACGAGATCGATTGTTTTTGCGTATGCTTTTGAAGCATCGCTACACCATGTTTCACACCATAACCATTCTTGAGGCAAAGATTTTATTGGCACTTGATGTATCATATTATTTGGAAGATCCTTAAAAAAACAAATCAAGATGAGTATCAAAGCTGAGTTACCATATTACCTTAGGATTACGGATCCATCTTCTTATCAAACTAGGCCCATTTTTCGGGTTTGACCCTTCGCAATTTTAGATATTTACATGCCAGGTACTGACTGGTTGTCTCCTCCAAAATTGCCAGAAAATTAAATTTATACGCTGCTCAAGTGTTTTCTTCTATTCCTGTCGTTCCTTTTCTGCAAACTGACCTGCTATGGGATCTCAAAAACTAGACCAAATCAGGGACTGCGGAGCAGTCTGAAAGTGGGGGGGGGGGGGCTAAAATTTAGCGAAGTGGCTATATTACTCTATTATTGACGTCACGATTTAACAAAAAAGTAATCCCTGCAGCACAATACTAGTGCTCAATTCAGATGCCGCCTTTGAGTACCGGAAAAACTACAGTAATCAATCATTAGCGAATTCTTTTGACCTCTTTAAAACATTATTGTTTATCTTCGAAAAAAGTGGAGGGGCTATAGCCTCCCAGCCCCCCCCCTTGTTCCGCGGTGCCTGCAAATATAAAAATTGGCAGTCCTACAAATGATCTCAAATTAGTTTGAGATCTCTATCAAACCTCCAATCATTTCATATTGCCCGTACCATACTATTGCAGCCTAGGCAAGGGTTGTACAATTCAAAAGGAGGCCCACAGGGGGGTGGGATAGGGGTGAAAATCTTCCCTTTAATTTTAAAAGTTTAGCAATTTCTCCCAGTTCCCTCAGAAACGTAACGAATGCTTTCGTCTCATTTATGAGGACCGAAACTTCGGAAGTTTTCTATTTACTTCCGCTAGAGGAAACTGCGATTAATAAAGACGCTGGAGAACTACTTTCTGACTTGAGTTGTAGGGAGATTTGCTGCCTAAAAATGGTGAATTCTCCATCCTACACCTCAAAATGGCCCATGATTTTGAACTGCCTTTGTATGGCATTGGTAGTGACATCGCTTGCTTGTTATATACTGATGGATAGAAGAGCGATAATGAATACAATTGAACGGATGGAGATGAACGACAGAGAAAGAGATGCAAAGATTTTAGGAAATGAAAGAAGAATACATGACCTAGATAGCAAATTGCAGCAATGCAAGCTGGGAAGAAAACATCTGCCGGAATTCCGTATCCATGATGGTGAGCTTTCACTGATAACATTATTTTATTTAGGCCTATGTACCGTACATACGGCATAACACCTTTCAAGTGCAGACATTATCTGTAGAATTTGACACTTTGTCATACAACATATCAAATTTCACTCATGTTTCACAAATGTTTCCTAGTTTGGCACAATTGTTGTACATCAAATTCCTGCAAAATCTGTCATAAGAAATGTTTGATGCAACAGATATTTATCACATGAAATGTGTGACGCAACAAATATTTCCATGTTTGGCCTCGCGGTTGAAGCGGCTTTATGTCTTTGAAACAAATCCCACATTGACATACCGTAATGCTTCGATCAAACGCCCCCATTCTTTTTAACGCCCCCCTCGAATAAACACCCCCTATTCTAAGTTTCTTTTTCAATAAACGCCCCATTCTATTAAACGCCCCTTCGAATAGACGCCCCTATATCATTATCAGTTGATAGTAGCAAAGATGAGATGATTCCCTGCTAAGAAGGCAACAAGTGTTCTGATGGAAGAGCTTTGCTGCAAGCACAAATGCAATATCTTAACAAGGGAAGCTTACATGAAAACCCATTCAAAGTAATGGAAGAAGATGCAACCGAAGCTGCTCCTCCTTTTAACATCATTGAGGAAGATGATGTTGATGATGACTTTGAACTCTGGGTCTCTGGAGCTCTGTCTTGGAGCTCGGCCTTGGAGCCTGCTTTTGGATCCTAGCTTTAGTGCACTAATGACAAGGGCAAAACCCTCATTTATCTAGCTGCTGCCAATTCTGTTGTCGTATTATTTATTTTTCTGGAATATTTGGGTCTTCTTTTATACATAAGGTATTAGTTTAAGATCTTTTCGTTTCATAGGCATAGTGTAGATAAATAAACCTCTCTTTATTGAACTTGAAATTTGGCTGTGTAGATTTAGAGAAACTTGAAATTGTTTTGTATTTCGAATTGGGCATTTCCGATTATCCTGTCGGAGGAAGTCTCTTTCTAGGATGTTCAGAACTATTATCATTTTCAGATTTTTTGCACAATCCAGGTAGCGATCATTCATGATTTTCCAATCATCTTGGAGTGTTCCAAGTCGAAAAAACCCATTTGCCTATACACTTTATAAAAACACAGATAGAAAACACTTCATAAAACACTGGGGCTCATTCTGCCCATAGAATAGGAACACAGCCAGAACATGCTCAGCCTCAGACGAGAATTTTTGCACACACTTAGTTACCCATATTCTGTTGGTAAAAAAATTCTGATTATGTTGCTAAGATACATCAACATTTGTTGCTTTATTTTCAAAAGTAGCCCCCCCCCGCCCCCCTCCGTCTGAATGTCGTATAAACTGTAATTGTTAGATGTAATTTCTCGAATAGTTGCAAAAAATCAGAGATAAATCATTTGAGCTATTTGAGCTTAAACCTGTCAAAAAATCACAAACACATCGCCTCGCCCCAGATTGAAAAAATGAAGTTTTTACTTTGAAGAAAGAGAAGTGATATCTGAGTCCCAGCACATAGAAAGCATCCAGAACTGCATAGATCACATACAGAATGGGCTGAATCATTTGTTGTTGAGTTAAGGTGGGTGACTGGTCGAAAAATGCTAGATTTTGTAAAAGTTATCAATTTTTGGTTTATGGTTGATTCTACTACTTTAAACATCAAAGAATCAGAATCTGTACTTATATTTGATAAATAATAGCATTAAAGTAGAGAAATCAACGGTTTTTGTAGGTTAGGTGCGTTGTCAAGCGAGTAAATCTGTTATATTTCCTTTCGCCTTTAAGGGTGTTGTTAGGTGGTCCTCTTTTTCATAAGTGCTAGACCCTATATATCATTTGAAAGCCCTTTTCCTCTGCTTTTCAATGGTAGTTTCCAAAAGAGACTTTGATCTACCTGTGGAAGGCTAGAATGACGTCAATTTGATCTAAAAACAACAGATCTTGCCACAATGTTGCTAGGAAACATATACTTGCAATTGATTGGTTGTTTCCCATAGTTCTCCAATTCTGTTGGACATTGCAACCCACGTGATTGGAAACTACGGCCTAAAAACGTGTTTGTGTCCATTTCCGAAGCTCTAAGTCATCAGTCTCCACTGGCTTTTTTGCAACAGTAATGAGCAGAATAGAGCAGGAATCTTCTGATTCGTACAAAGTTCCCGGGAAGAAGACACTGTTTTGATGCATAGTATGCCCTTTGAAATGAGAAATGCTGCATCAACCTTGGCCAGTGCAACGAAGGTGGAAACGTTCGGTATAAACATTGGCAAACATTCTGATAAGAGAAGCTTTGATGACCCTAATGGTGACAATAAAATTGCTTTGCATATGTTCAATCTTCTTGTCTAGTTGACTTGGTACAGAAGCTATTGTGCCCATCCTGCAAATCAGCTGCTGTAAGAGTCTATTGCAAGACAAGATTTGTGGCTTGTCTGCTAAAGTAGGAATTTATTGTGACACTTGCAATGACAAAATATATAAATTATTCCTCTGTGATAGAATTGGGGGATGGGTATGAGGTTGAAGTTAACACAACAGTCATTTGATGTAGACACAAGTGCGATCGTGGCTTTTAGAGGAACCGGTTGTGTGTTTATGCAATGAAGGATTGGTGTAATAATGTGAACATGCCTAAATAATTCAATGTCTAAATATACCAATAATACCATGACAATTGTGGTGTCATTTGATGGTGTTGGGCATAGCAGAGGTGTTTGCCAATACTAGAGTTGCATCAGTGCTAGACCTTGTAACTACATTGCCAATTGAATATGAGACTTTAAACAGCTTTGTCTGAAGTGTGTCTTTTCAGTGAAAATTAATGAACTACCAGTTTTCAAGGGGACACCCTATAAAATTATGCTTGATAGAGCTCTTGGTGTGGATGCTGGGTCATTTCTTGAAAATGGGTCTAGTGAAAAAGGCTAAATATACAAACAAGGCCAACAGAGCATCACAGGAGAATGGAAAGAAGAGGAAAAGAGCCTTAAAATCCAAGGATACTCAAATGAAGCAAAAGAAACACCCTGAAGAAGGAACAACATATGCCGCAGGAGAGTTCGCTTCAGCCCCTGCATGTACCAAAGCCTAAATTTGAATAAATATATTTGAAATATTAGAGAATTTCATCAAAAATGTGCTGTCTTTATTGGTCAAGATGACTTATTGCAGAAATTAAGTGTTTGTTAACTCTGAGCACTTTTCCCTTTACTTTTTCTATTCATAAGTACATTACCAAACTTTAGATGTGTTTTTCTCAAAATGAGTTTTTCGCACAGTTGCATAGCTTAGTGAACAAATTTTCATCCTTAAACATGGCGTTTTATAGTCAACCTTTACATCAAATTGGAGCTTAATGCTTGCAGAATGATGTTAAGGGGATGGTTTTGACAAAGATTGAAGTAGTAGAATGTTGCTTCAAGTATAGTGTAAAAGTTTTGTGAACAATATTGAAAATTGTGCATTTTTCTAAAAATCTTGTATATCAAGAAGGAGTATTAAGATAAAAAGTAGTTTTCATCACTTTGAGGTTACCATTTTATGATTTTGAAAGAAAAAGTTCAGACATTTGGGTATCAGTTTCAGAGAATTAGCTTCACTCAGTTACAGTACTAAAATCCTATTGTTCACCCGTTACCATGGAAACGGATTATAAGATCCAAAAATAGACTTTATTTTTGTAATCAGCATGTTTTGTTTGTACTATGTAGAGATTTTCAGCTTGATACCTTGTAAGATATAGATTTTAATTTTTCGACCAGTCACCCACCTTAATAGTGATACTGTGCTTAACGTGGAATTTCCCCAAGTAATAATTGCAGAAATCTATTATCTGTGTGCAATAATGATATCCTCTCGCATGAGGCAATGTATGTCATGCACTTTTCAGGTTAAATGCAAGCTAGGACACATACCGTAATGCTTCGATTAAACGCCCAGGGCGTCTATTAACTTTTTTTTATATTGTAGGCGTTTATTGAATTTTTGTACCTTTTCCTTCCTAGGCAATATATATATATATATATATATATATATATATATATATATATATATATATATATATATATATATATATATATATATATATATATATATATATATATATATAAAGTAATAGAAGAAAACGGCAAATAAAACTACCATTTCATCCCTACAAGCCTGTTTCGTGGTTGCCCACTCATCAGGGGATAATATAAGAATAAATGATACCATCGTTTAAATGCGAAGAAATTCGATTAATTAAAGTTAGTTCTAATACGTTAGTCGAATGTCAACGGTCAAGTATTGCAGATCAGAGATTTGTTTCTATGGCGACACGATGATACTAGTTCATTCCGTTTGTTCAGGGTAGAAAGATCCGGTCGGCAGATTATGAAGAACTTTTCTTTGAGACATAGGTTGCATCGTTTGGTAGAACTGTTGTAGGGTTGGTGTGATGAGAGGATGCGCCAGGAGATGGAATATGCGATACTGTTGTCCTTGAGAGTCCAGACGTACTTGCTTAGTTCTGTGGAGTTCCTGTACTTGTTGTGTCGAAATGTTGCGTTATGGTTTCTGTATCTTACTTTGAATTCGTTCTCTGTTAGTCCGATGTATGTTTCCGTTTTGTTGTTGTCTTTTCGTGTTACCGAGGCTTGGTATATTGCTGAAGTTTGAAGACAGTGTCCTTCGAGAGGGCAGGTATTCATTTGTCGGCAGTTGCAGTTTTTGGTCACTTTAAGTGTGGTGTTGGTGGGGTCAGTGCATTGCGAGGATTTCAGTATACGTTTGTTGTGGTTGTCAATGATCTGCTTGGTGTTATTCATGCAACTGTAGCTAATTTTGATAGTATTTCGGTTGAAGATTTGTCGAAGTTTGTGATCTTTAGGGAAGTGTTTATCTACTAGGTTAAGAAATTTGTGTCCTATATTCGTGCTGACGTTTTTGCTGAAGGGCGGGTTGTACCAGAGAATATTGTCACGATGTCGTTTTCTTTGTTTGTTGGGTGTGCTGGGCACATATGTTAGGGTGTAGTTGTATCCACTTTCGTCTAAGGCTTTCTGGTATGGTGGGGTTGCTTGATCGAAAGATGCTTTGTCTGAAGATAACAAGGATAGACGTCTGTTGATCCCTGCAGGTATATTTCTTATCGTATTAGGAGGATGATTGCTGTCGTGGTGGACGTACTTTAGCGTAGTATTTGGCTTTGTATAAGGTCGATAGGTGCATTGGTTAAGATTAAAGGTAATGTCCAGGAAATCAATTATCTTTTTGTTAGCCTCTATGGTAATACGAAGTCCGTTATTGTTGAAGATGCGACATATGTCCTTAAACAAAAGATGTGCTAAATTTTGCCCTAAGCACATTGTTTTTGCTTCTTCATCTATACCTCAACAGTTCATTCAATTTCCTAATTTTCTAGGGCGCTATCAAATTCTAGTTGCATATAAGGGTTTTACTTATTAGACAAACGTGTGAAATAAAACACGAGTATCAATTATTCTTTAAGATAAAACAAGAATTTAATTGTCTAAAATAAACTTAAAGAAAACAAGCATTTTTTAGCATATAACTCTTGATACGCAAGATGGAAAATTCGACAAAACGATCTAAAATACAGTCAAGCTGTCCCAAACCAACCTTCTTTTTCCGTCAATACAAAGCGCCCTGGACATAGCTCATTGTTTAGCAATGCCAATAATTTTTTTCATGGTGGACCACAAGGCCAACTTTAAGAATACACCGTCTTGCAGACTAATCAACCCAATGAAATCTGATATAGGGAAAGTAAGCAAAAAGATTCTTGACCACATTAATACTACAATCGTACAGAAATGCAGTTTTAATCAGTGGAAAAGTACCAAATCTGTAATCAACTGGTTTAACAACATTAAGAGTAAACAGCATTCACACTTCATCTGTTTTGATATAGAAGAGTTCTACCCTTCCATCAGCCAAGACCTCCTCAATAGGGCGCTTGACTTTGCTTCCCGTTATGTTAGCATTACAGCTGAGGAAAGAAGCATTATCATTCACGCTAAGAGCTCAATACTAACACACAAGAACCAGCACTGGCAAAAGAAAGGACCAACAACATTTGACGTCACAATGGGTAGTTTCGATGGAGCTGAAACATGCGAACTTGTAGGAAGTTTTCTTCTCTCCCAACTACAGCAACTAAACATAAACATTGGGCTTTACAGGGACGACGGATTGGCTGTTGTTAACTCCACACCCAGGGCTATAGAAAATATCAAGAAGGACATATGTCGCATCTTCAACAATAACGGACTTCGTATTACCATAGAGGCTAACAAAAAGATAATTGATTTCCTGGACATTACCTTTAATCTTAACCAATGCACCTATCGACCTTATACAAAGCCAAATACTACGCTAAAGTACGTCCACCACGACAGCAATCATCCTCCTAATACGATAAGAAATATACCTGCAGGGATCAACAGACGTCTATCCTTGTTATCTTCAGACAAAGCATCTTTCGATCAAGCAACCCCACCATACCAGAAAGCCTTAGACGAAAGTGGATACAACTACACCCTAACATATGTGCCCAGCACACCCAACAAACAAAGAAAACGACATCGTGACAATATTCTCTGGTACAACCCGCCCTTCAGCAAAAACGTCAGCACGAATATAGGACACAAATTTCTTAACCTAGTAGATAAACACTTCCCTAAAGATCACAAACTTCGACAAATCTTCAACCGAAATACTATCAAAATTAGCTACAGTTGCATGAATAACACCAAGCAGATCATTGACAACCACAACAAACGTATACTGAAATCCTCGCAATGCACTGACCCCACCAACACCACACTTAAAGTGACCAAAAACTGCAACTGCCGACAAATGAATACCTGCCCTCTCGAAGGACACTGTCTTCAAACTTCAGCAATATACCAAGCCTCGGTAACACGAAAAGACAACAACAAAACGGAAACATACATCGGACTAACAGAGAACGAATTCAAAGTAAGATACAGAAACCATAACGCAACATTTCGACACAACAAGTACAGGAACTCCACAGAACTAAGCAAGTATGAACTAAGCAAGTCGAATTGAATGGCGATCGCAACTAGGTAAGTCGTGTTTCACGTAGCTCCAAGGTTTTTCTTAACATTCTTGTTTTTCCTTACGTGGATTGTGATCTATATTAAAACAATGTCAGCTAGAGAGATCGAAAATGTGATTTGCAAGCTTTTAAAGCCTATCAACGAAAAACTTGATGATTTACCAACGAAGAGCGACTTTGAATCATTAAGCAAGAGCCTAAATCTTAAAGTTGAGCATGTAAAGGAAAGGATTGCTAAAGTGGAGCGCCAAGTAAATGACGTTCAACAGTACATCAGAAGATATGATCTCCGAATCTTTAACGTTCCTATTGATGACCTTGAAACCCAAAACATTTCGGATTGGGTCCTAAACTACTTTACTCAGAGGCTCAAAGTTGACATCTCTGAAGAGTCAATAGATCGTGCCCATCGAGTTGGAAGAGTGAAAGATGGCAAGACTCAAATTATCGTGCGCTTTATCTCTTGGAGTCCAAGGTGCAAGGTGTTCAGAAATAGAAAAAATGGAAAACATCCTATTAGTGTTGATCTCACACAAGAAAATTTATCATATTTCAAAGCGGTAAAGGATCTTCTCAGAAAAAATCCTGGGAAAGCGGAGTACGCGTTTGTCGACATCAACTGTAGGATTGGAATCAAGATGAAAGATGATTCCTTGCTGTTTCCTAGTTCTTTGAGCGAATTGGATACTATATGCAATAGACAGGAATAAAAAACTAATTACTTCTCTCTACTCCACCTTGCTATCTATCTAAGTATACTAATGCCTATGTATGTGTACGTGTATATGTGGTGTGCAGTCTGTGTGTATGTGCCTAAAATTGTGTTTATTGTGCGAAATTGTATGTGAATTTGTAGATAGATAGATAGTTAGATAGATCACTCTCTTTGTAAGCTTATTTCTACACCTTGGAGCGAAGAAACTTAGAAAATCGTCGTTTGGTTGTGTTTTGGTGTATTCTCTGAGGTAAGTGCTTTGCATAAGTCTACTCAAATCTCTTTTATATTGATTATACCTTTTTGGATATTTATTTTAGCCTTACTATGGCTCCTTACTTTGACAATAAGGACTATCTCCCTCTTAGTTTTGCATGAGCCAAAACGTTGTAAAAAATATAAGATAAAAATTAAACACGTAGAGACAAACATTATTTGGCAAGTCAAAGTAATATTGATCTTCGTTGTCTTATTCAATTTTCAAAACACAATACAAGAAAAGTACCATTGCAGGTTTTCACTAGAAAACGTTTTTCTTTGTGCCACTCGAGCAGATTTGAAAGAGTACTTGTTTGTTGAATGTCGCATTTCCAAGTGTTCTCAAGGCAATGTTCCTCATAGGCGCATGATTTTATTGTGTTTGTTAATTTCTGGAAATGTTCATCCTAACCCTGGACCCCGTTCAACCAGTCACTGCTGCTATTTGTGTAAAAATGACGTTTGTCTAGGAGAACGTGTTATATCATGTAGTACTTGCAATTCCTGGTATCATGTAGCTTGCCTTAGCTCCAGTTTTCAAAACAGTCTCAAAAATTCGAGTGCGGTATGGTTATGTGCTCGTTGCGACACCAGAAACTATTCAACTGATCTTTTATCGCAAGATATTTCATATTTCAGTTCTCCAAACAGTTTCTCATCGTTTACAAGCAACACAACTCAAGAATTTCATTTACGTCATAGCGAAACTCCCATTGCAAATTGCGGCAATGCCAGACCTTTAAAACTATTAACTGTAAACGTAAATAGCCTATTGGCTAAGCGCGTTGAACTAAGGCAATTTCTATTCGATAATAGTATTGATGTCATGATTGCTTGTGAAACAAAAATTGATGAAAACGTCCTCGATTCTGAATTAAATCTCGACGAGTATGATATTTATAGAAACGATCGAGACACTCATGGTGGAGGAGTTATTATTGCAATCAAAAAGTGTTTTAGGTCTTATAAGATTGAGATATCAAATCTCTTTTGCGAGCTTGTTTGTGTAAAGCTACTTGTAGAGTCTTCAAAACCAGTTATCATTTGTGGCTATTATCGTCCACCATCAGCAAATACAGAAGTCATGGAAAACCTAAGGAGCTCTTTAAAGCAGATACAAGAATCCGAAAGCGCAACCTTGTTACTAAGTGGAGATTTTAATTTACCATCAATAGACTGGGAGACATATACTCTAAAACAAAACCCTGCACACCAACGTGAATCTCGGTTACTGCTAGAGACTATTGCTGAACTTGGTCTAAAACAATTTGTTGATTTTCCTACAAGAGGAAATAATCTACTTGATCTTATCTTAACAAATAAGGAATCTGGTGTTAGTGACGTAACTTCTTGCCCTGGAGTTAGCGATCATGAGATGCTCATGTACAATTTTCACGTCCGGATAGAAAAGTCTTTAAATAGGCCAAGAAAAATTTATCATTATCATAGAGCTGATGTAGACGGGTTAAAAGCTTTCATTGCCAGAGCTCTTACAGATTTTACGGCAAGATTATCGACCATGAACGTTAGCGAGCAATGGGATTATTTCAAAGAAAAACTTTCGCAAGGCCTTGAAAAATATATCCCATCTAAAATCGCGAAAAGCAAAGTCAGCCACCCATGGGTAAACCGCAAAATCCGCAGAGAAATCCGTAAGAGGGAACGTTTATACAAAAAAGCTAAACAATCAGGGTCACAAATTGATCTTCAGGCATTTAAATCACAGAAAAGAAGAGTCCGTTACTTAATCAATAAAAGTCATGATGAATACGTAAATAATTACGTCCTTTGTGATTCAGGAATAGAAAATAAAAGATTCTGGAAATATATAAAGTCAAAAAGGTCGCACAGATCATCAATCATCTCATAAAAAACGATCAATTGTACTCAAAAACTAGTGATATTTTGAATGCACTTAATACTACATTCTACGAAGCCTTTATACGAGAAGGCCCTGATGAGGATGAAAACCAGCCAGGATCTGAAGCAAATGACAGTCCATCAATTGTTCCCCCAATGCTAGACATCAACATTACTTGGCAGGGTGTGAAGAAGCTAATTGAAGGGTTGAATTCAGGTAAATCTCCTGGACCTGATGATATAAGTCCAAAATTGCTAAAACTAATTCCGTGCGAAGCTGCGAGCTTTCTAAAAGTAATTTTCGAGAATTCCCTGCGAACTTCAGAGGTTCCAGATGATTGGAAATTGGCAAATATTACTCCTCTCTACAAAAATGGATCTAGGAGCAATCCATCAAATTACAGGCCTGTGTCACTTACTTCAGTTCCTTGCAAACTCCTAGAGCACATAATCAAATCTGCGCTATATAATCACCTTGAAAGGTATAACCTTATTACAGATCGACAGCATGGATTTAGGAAAAACTACTCATGCACTACCCAACTTTTGACTCTTGTTAACAACTTATGCCAAACAATAAACTCACGAGGTCAGACTGACATTATTTTTCTCGATTTCTCTAAGGCCTTTGACAAAGTTTCTCATTGTAAGCTTTTACAGAAATTGAAAATGTATGGGATATGTGGTCAAACTCTTTCTTGGATAAAATGCTTCTTGTCTAATAGAACTCAAATGGTGGTGATGGACGGGGAAAAATCCTTCCCTTGTGACGTTCTTTCTGGAGTTCCTCAGGGGACAGTCCTTGGACCTATATTATTTTTAATTTTTATAAATGACATTGGTGAAAGGTTAAACTCTAACATTAATCTTTTCGCTGATGACTGTGCACTCCATCGCAACATAAGATCTGAAGAAGACAGCTATATTTTACAAAATGATTTGAAAATGTTGTATGATTGGACAAAACGGTGGAAAATGGAATTCAATGTTTCAAAATGTTACTCCCTGACTGTCACACTAAATAAAAATAAAATTCAAACAAATTATCGTATAAATGAAGAACTGGTTGAAAATGTGAATTCATATAAATACCTTGGTGTCTACATTAGCTCAAAAATGCAATGGAACGAAACAGTCGACCATATGGTCAGCAAGGCTAACAGCACACTAGGTCTTCTAAAACGAAACTTTTCAGCCTGCTCGAGTGGCATAAAGGAAAAATTATATCTCTCTCTCGTTCGTCCTAAGCTTGAATACTCTTGTGAAGTTTGGTCACCAAGTTCGATGGAATTAAAACAAAGGATAGAAATGGTTCAAAGAAACGCTGCGCGCTTTGTTGCAGGAAATTACAATCGAAGATCTAGCGTTACAGACATGCTAGGATGCTTAAACTGGGAAACTTTGGAGTCACGCAGAACATGTCTTCAACTAAAATTATTACATAAAATGTTCACTTGTCAGGTTGCTTTGAAGCTATCTGACTTTTTTCAAATAAACCACTGCAGATACTTACGACATTCACATTCCAAAAAGCTCATGCAAAAATTTGCTCGGGTAGATGTTGTCAAAAATTCATTCTTTTATTGTGTAATACCGAAATGGAATAGTCTACCAGAACATATAATCAATCAAACAAATTCAGATACCTTTTTTGACTTATGCAAAACGCACTTCTCAGAGAATTAATACTTGTGTTTATTGTTAAGTGTATACATTTGTATCGACAAGTTTGTCGTTAAATGTTTTTCAATGATGATGATGATGATGAAGTACGTCTGGACTCTCAAGGACAACAGTATCGCATATTCCATCTCCTGGCGCATCCTCTCATCACACCAACCCTACAACAGTTCTACCAAACGATGCAACCTATGTCTCAAAGAAAAGTTCTTCATAATCTGCCGACCGGATCTTTCTACCCTGAACAAACGGAATGAACTAGTATCATCGTGTCGCCATAGAAACAAATCTCTGATCTGCAATACTTGACCGTTGACATTCGACTAACGTATTAGAACTAACTTTAATTAATCGAATTTCTTCGCATTTAAACGATGGTATCATTTATTCTTATATTATCCCCTGATGAGTGGGCAACCACGAAACAGGCTTGTAGGGATGAAATGGTAGTTTTATTTGCCGTTTTCTTCTATTACTTTATATATATATATATATATATATATATATATATATATATATATATATATATATATATATATATATATATATATATATATATATATATATATATATACTGTATATATATATATATATATATATATATATATATATATATACTGTATATATATATATATATATATATATATATATATATACTGTATATATATATATATATATATATATATATATATATATATATATATATATATATATATATATATATATATATATATATATATATATATACTGTATATATATATATATATATATATATATATATATATATATATATATATATATATATATATATATATATATATATATATATATATATATATATATATATATTGCCTAGGAAGGAAAAGGTACAAAAATTCAATAAACGCCTACAATATAAAAAAAAGTTAATAGACGCCCTGGGCGTTTAATCGAAGCATTACGGTATGTGTCCTAGCTTGCATTTAACCTGAAAAGTGCATGACATACATTGCCTCATGCGAGAGGATATCATTATTGCACACAGATAATAGATTTCTGCAATTATTACTTGGGAAAATTCCACGTTAAGCACAGTATCACTATTAACTCAACAACAAATGATTCAGCCCATTCTGTATGTGATCTATGCAGTTCTGGATGCTTTCTATGTGCTGGGACTCAGATATCACTTCTCTTTCTTCAAAGTAAAAACTTCATTTTTTCAATCTGGGGCGAGGCGATGTGTTTGTGATTTTTTGACAGGTTTAAGCTCAAATAGCTCAAATGATTTATCTCTGATTTTTTGCAACTATTCGAGAAATTACATCTAACAATTACAGTTTATACGACATTCAGACGGAGGGGGGGGCGGGGGGGTCTACTTTTGAAAATAAAGCAACGAATGTTGATGTATCTTAGCAACATAATCAGAATTTTTTTACCAACAGAATATGGGTAACTAAGTGTGTGCAAAAATTCTCGTCTGAGGCTGAGCATGTTCTGGCTGTGTTCCTATTCTATGGGCAGAATGAGCCCCAGTGTTTTATGAAGTGTTTTCTATCTGTGTTTTTATAAAGTGTATAGGCAAATGGGTTTTTTCGATTTGGAACACTCCAAGATGATTGGAAAATCATGAATGATCGCTACCTGGATTGTACAAAAAATCTGAAAAAGATAATAGTTCTGAACATCCTAGAAAGAGACTTCCTCCGACAGGATAATCGGAAATGCCCAATTCGAAATACAAAACAATTTCAAGTTTCTCTAAATCTACACAGCCAAATTTCAAGTTCATTAAAGAGAGGTTTATTTATCTACACTATGCCTATGAAACGAAAAGATCTTAAACTAATACCTTATGTATAAAAGAAGACCCAAGTATTCCAGAAAAATAAATAATACGACAACAGAATTGGCAGCAGCCAGATAAATGAGGGTTTTGCCCTTGTCATTAGTGCACTAAAGCTAGGGTCCAAAAGCAGGCTCCAAGGGAGCGCTCCAAGGCAGAGCTCCAAGGCAGAGCTCCAAGGCTGAGCTCCAGGCCCGTCTCCAAGACTAGGCTTCAGTGCTTTGAGTCACATTGGCAGTGTAAGAGTAATATAATATAGCGTAAGAGTAAAAAAGACAGCAGTGAACCAAAACGTTGTTGGAAATTCAGAGCACAATATTCCCTCTGGTCTAAGTCATTATTGCTATGTGACCATGTATTCATTAACAGGCCCAACATGAAGGGGGGCTGAGGGACAGGTCACCCCGGACCACAAACCTAAGAGGGGCATCCAAAAGCTCTGAGACACCGATGAAAATAGCTGAATGTTTCTATGAGAGATATGGCGAAGTAATTCCTTCTACGCAGGTTGAAAGAAAAGAAGCATTTGCCATTGCCAAAATCAAACACCAACCAGTCATAATCAGAGCGTTGTTTTCCAAGCCAAAATCACACAATTCTCAGACAACAACAACAACAACAACAACAACAACAACAACAACAACAACAAGTTCCGTACTTCTCAGCATTCAGCAGCAGATTTTAGGGAGAACCAGGGGGACAAATACCCCCAGAAGTAGATCAATCGGCATTTTCACAAATGGTGGGATGATTCCAGGAACTGTATCATTCCATCATTCATTTCAACAACCGCTATTGGTTAGCAGCATTTGCTCCTTCTATGTAGAAGCTATCAAAAGAAGAAACATTGAATTACTATCATGGAGTATATAGTATACATTTCTTATCTTTTGTAGGGATGCATAAACACAGACAAAGGCGAGATGCAATTGTTGACGCACGCTTGGCAAGACTGGCGAGAATAATGGATCAATTAATGAACACAAGCCTGGTTGTACCAGTTTATCTAAGGGGCAGGCCAGGCCTCCCAGGTCCTAAAGGACCATCTGGGCCTACTGGGCCACCAGGAAACCGAGGAAAGCCAGGCCCCATGGGCCCAAATGGACTGAAAGGAGACCAAGGACCCACTGGACATCCAGGCCTACAGGGCTCTAAGGGAGATCCTGGAATAATGGGAAGAAAAGGAGAAATGGGAATGAAAGGAGTTAAAGGACAGAAGGGAGATTCTATATCGCCACCAAAAATATCAGTACATCCACAAGATCAAAAAGTATTAGAAAATGATTCTGCAACCGTCACTTGTGAAGCAAGTGGAAACCCTTATCCAGTGATACGATTAATACCAGTGAATAGAACGATGGATGCACGATACAAGAGAATTGGGGATGGGAATATAGAGATCAGGGATGTACAGCCAAAAGATCAAGGAAATATTTCCTGTATTGCTGAAAATATACTTGGAAAAGATGTTAGTACAGCATGGCTGGAAGTTCTAGGTAACTATAGACAGATATTTACAAAAAATCGAGTACAGAATCATTCTGCGTTCAATATATGTACATATTTCAATTAACTAGCAGAACAGCACTCTCAAGCAAGAATAACACCATTAGAAATTCATGCAGTATTTACCCTTATCTACGATAAGAAACGAAGAAAATGCCCTTTCGTTACTCTGGGCATTCGCCAATATCAGCGATAGAATTCGAAATGATAGCTATCAATGATAACTGTAGGTGAGCCCAGCGAGAACTTGAAGCCCTGGACTGTTTTCAAGCATATGATCCATCTAAATAATCAATAGTTCGGGGCATCATATTTCGTTATCCTCATTTCATAAGTGTCGTACGAAAAAAGTACTTGTTGTATACTCAAAAATGTTTTTGCTTCTTCGTGTAATATTGCAATTCATGATCATTACGTAAGCTCGATTGTAATTGGTCGATTCGACTTTGTCAATTGCATTTGGTTGATAATTTTGCCAATCAGAACGAATTGCCCAATCACAGACGAGACTACGTAACGGTCATTTGGCTGTTAATTGTAAGTGATTGTACAACTTTCTAGTTCCAGCGAAGGCAGTGATTGCTGACAAGGACATACAAGTAGAAGAAGGGTATGACATCAAAATCAATTGTTCGGTAAGAGGGAATCCAAAGCCGGTTGTAAAATGGATGAAAGCAGATGGCGCACTACCAGCGAATACTGACTATGAAGACGACCAGAGAACACTCGTTATACGATCAGCTACAATGGCAAACAGCGGAGAATATACATGCATGGTTGGGAATAACCTACGATATGCTTCTGATCAGGCAAATGTTGTTGTCACAAAAAGACTTTCGTTCTTCTTCACGTCACCATCGTCAATTAAAAGCTCTTTACAAAACAACGTGACACTTGCATGTATATATGAACACGGAGCCAAACCAGTAGTTGTCGAATGGTTTAAATCTGATAAACGTTTGACAGGGAATCGCTACGTAGCAACGAGGAAAAATCAGGTGCTAACCATAACAAATCTCACTGTAACAGACTTTGGAATCTACAAATGTATTGTTAAGTCGAAATTCACCACAATCCAAAGTGTGACAAAAATAATAGGCCTTCCCAAAACTTGCAGAGATTTACGAGTGACAGGTGTAGTGAAATCAGGAACATACACAGTGTACCCTATTAACTCCCAGTCAGCCAATTTATACTGCGATATGAAGTCCAAGAACGGAGTTGGAGTAACTGTCATCTCTCATAACAGTGAGACAAGGACTAGGGTAATTGGAATAGAAGCCCGTGGTGGTGCAAGGAGAATAATCAGGTATGCAATACCACGTGTCTTCATAAAAGCGATTGTTGATTCATCGAGCAAATGCGAACAGTACATTAAATATGAATGCAAAGGAAGTTTAATAGCTGGTAATGGTGGCTATGCATGGTGGGTGTCTGCAGGGGGGAAGCGAATGTCAAACTGGGGTGGAGTTGATCATTCAAAAACAGGGTGTGCGTGTAGTTTGACTAACTCGTGTGGTACAGGTGTGTGCAACTGTGATAAAAATGATAATGTTTGGAGGGAAGATTCTGGTCTTTTAGACGAAAAAGAGTTTCTTCCAATTTCTGAAGTTAGGTTCGGGGACACAGGTGATTCAAGAGAAGAGGGCTATTATACAGTGGGAAAACTGAAATGCTACTAGATCTTAAGAATTTTTTTCAAAATTCACGTCGACGAGTTCTTATCGTTCTGGTGGTGTTGTCTCTACAGTAATCTATTCATACAATGTAATATACTATCCAATCATATCATATCATATCATATCATATCATATCATATCATATCATATCATATCATATCATATCATATCATATCATATCATATCATACATCATACATCATACATCATACATCATACATCATATCATATCATATCATATCATATCATATCATCATATCATCATATCATCATATCATCATATCATCATATCATCATATCATCATATCATCATATCATCATATCATCATATCATCATATCATCATATCATCATATCATAACATATATCGTATCATCTTAAGTAGAAGAGATCAAATGTAACCTATCTAGAAATCTCAATTTTAAGGAAATTTCTCACATCATTCTACTGATTATCAAATCTATGCAAGTGTCGCCACTGCAAGCCATAAGAAGGATAGATCCTCAGCAAGCTATATTCACCAGACTTGATTCGACTTTGTGATCTTGATTCGACACCTAACTGACAAGATTTTCGCTAGAAATGGGGAACTAGTCTAACTTACCTGGTCAAGATTTGCCAGGCTGTTAGGATCTTGCGCTAAACCCTGAAAAGACATAAACCATGTAAGTGCTATTTCTGATTAATCATAAAGTACCTTGTAGAGTCCTGTGTGATCGTTGTCGCGTCAGCAGTTGCCTATTTGCTGCTTGATGCATAGTGAATGTGTATGTAGCCACTTCTTGAAAAGTGACAAGAGCCATGGGTCTTCCCCATAGCGGAGGAGCCAACAAACCACTGGGAAGTCTCCCTAGCGTTGCTAAAAGGCACCGATTGGCTGCTTGGTGCACAGGGAATGAGTACATAGTCACCTCGTAAGATGCGACTGGAAACATTTTACAAAGCAGAGGGACCCACAAACCACATGAGTACTGTTTCATGGCTAGCTATTTACTGTGCTGGAACATCTTTACTTTCTCGTGGAGAATTCGAGCTTTGAATGGGATAAATGGTCCTTGTAAATCATCAATTTTCAAATCAATAGGCCATCAGTAGGTATCATACGGTTAATAACCATATATTTTGTCAGACATCTTAGCTTCACGTCCTCCCTAATGGACAAAATCAAGTTTTGTCCTTGAATATTTGCTCAATAAAGGCGCATGGATAAAAGGACCTCATTGTGATCTCTAATAGCCAGCCAGTGTAATGACTCTATAGTATATCGTGCATAACGACATAACTGCTGATTGTCCGATTGTTCAATCCACTAACATTGCTGCTGATATTGTGAGACGCATTGCGCTTCCATAAACAAGTCTTTCTATCTTGACTGACGAGAACCAAAATTATTACAATATCAGCATATGCTATATGAGCTTTAAGTACTGAAATGCGAATCAGAAAAATATCATTGGATTGACAGTTTAAGCTGAGCATTCTATCATAAGGCACTTCATGTGCAGAAAATGCATTAAATCAGAGCTGGGTACCAGCTTTTTTCTTTTTTTTTGTCCTTTCTAGATATATTCTCTTTTACGGCATGATGTAGTTTAAGTTGGTCTTAATACTTACTATTGTAAAAAAAGCCAAAATTAAAAATGAATATATGAAGATGAATATGAAAAACTTCACATTATATCTGACTTTGTCATGCATGGCTGAGCCAAGGAAGGCTATTCACCCTGTCTTTTTCTAAACTCATTGGTCCAGTAATTGTGCTACTGATATAGGACGTAAAATTTAACTAGGTACCAAAACATATGCTACTGTAATAAGCTTGTCTGATTTCTCCATCGCTAACTCCAGTGAAGAAGTAAACCCGATGATAGATATATACTGGAAAATTTCGCTAATAAAAGGCAAAAATTAATGAGAGAAAAGAAACTACCTGGTATTGTCCTCTAAGCCGATCACCAGCTGCAAGTCTCCTGAATTGCTTTAAATCAACGACATACAGAGCACTGCAAAATGAAATCATAAATAAAATCACTAAAAGAAATGAAGTCATAAATAGAAATGAGTTGAAAATTTGAAATGAGAAAAATAAAATGAAAAATAAAAACCAAAAATAAAAATAAACATGCAATGAAAAATAGGAATGAAATAAAAATGAAAATGAAATGAAAAATACAAAAGAAAAGAAAAAAAAAATGAAATAAAAAATTAAATGAAATGAAAAATAAAAATGAAATAAAAAATAGAAAGGCAATGAGAAATAGAAAATTAAATCATTATAAATCATGTGTCTATTGTTGATTATACACCAAATCACATATTTTACTTGTAATTGTCACTATATTATGAGGTGCAAATGATGCATGATTTATACTAAAAGTGCTATACTCTTTTAAAACACTTAACATGTACATCAAGCATGTTTCGACCGCTCGGTCCTCGTCGGTTGATGCCAACGTGAATTTTAACAAATAAATACATCAATTAATACAAACCAGAGGTATTAAGGTGCAAATAAATCAACGAAAATTATATCGTTACTTACACAAATTCATAACGGATTGTGCAAATAATATTTATTCATAGCGAAGAATGGAAAAATGTTTTCTACCACATTATAATTAATCGCAATGACTGTGATCGTTAGAATTGTGATAGCGATGATTGCGACGATTACGATTTCAGTGGCTGAAATACAACTGACTATAATAATACAGAGTTTCCCTGCTTGTAATCAACCGAAATCGTAATGCAACACGATCAACGACTATCAAGAAATTATGCCCTCAAAACATTGATAAATGACTGGAACATGTGGTATAAGCTGATACCATGCTGATTATACCTGATATGGTATGGTCTTCCAGCGAGGTGGGATCTCCAGTAACCCTGTTTCCAAAATCTAAAATCATATAAAAATGGTTGTCGTTTAATTGTGTACAGAAATCAATCAAATTTGTCCATCAGTTGAGAGGTACTGAAACAGTAACGGATTTCAAGGGGGAATAAGGAGCAAATTCTCCCTGAAGTAGGTTAGTCGGCATTTTGTCACGCAATGGGTTGATTCTAGGGACTAAAAGTATGGATAGTCGACAAACGTATTTTACAAAAGTCGACAAATGTGTCAACGATGCCCCCTCCCCTACAGATGTACGAAAATTTCCCACTGCATCAAGAGCTTCCTCAAATGAGAAGTTATAAGAGGTCAAAGTAAAGACAGTGCTGGACGTCTCAATGGGTTTGTTTCGATACATGACTGTACCTGAACCCATCCATTTCTGTTCGATCATCACAAAATGGAGTGTATGCATATGGCGCTCCGTCTAAATCCATTTCCATTAACTCTTTGAGATCAGTTCGCACAATCTGGGGAAAAACAATAGCCAAAATGAGCAAAGCTGCAATGAGCATGTCTAAGGTTTGCTTAAGAGATATCGGATTCAGATGAAACTGGGATGTTTTCAAACTGTAATCACCATCCATTCACAAGGCGAAGATGATGAAAACAGTATGATTTGAAAACGCACAAGATATCAAGTCGATATCCGAACCTGACACGATTTCATCAAAGATAAATAATGAAGTAAAGTAGGAGAACAAAGGGCTGTTGTATCGATCTAATATGAAATCACATCGGATCCAAGCGTTCTGATTGCTATTTGTATACGATCTGGGAACTCTCTGTTGAAGTCAGGAAATGTTTCTATTTGTTGCAGGGTATAGATAAGTTCTTCCCTGGACATTCTCATCATTTCTACAAATCCACCAGCATCTTCAATACTATGTTCAGTAATAATATTTAGAAAATATCCTTTTTCTTCCTTTCCTTTCATGCAACCTCTAGTCTTCCCTCTTTTCGTTACTGGTTCACTCTCATCATATAAATATTAAGACTCTGATAAATTTTAAGGGAGCGGCCATTATTTATGGCCAGAGTGGGGGCTGAAGAGAAATTATCATGTATCCTAAAAAATTGTCAAACTTTCCTACCCTATAATAGAAAACAGTAAAACATGGTTGCATGATACTGCAGCAAACATTTTCTATTGAAGAAGAACACCTCTTGTTTATCTTCTAATGCCTTTATTCGTTCGTTCAAAACTGGAGCCCTATCATTCATGTCAACTAGTAACTTTGCAACATGCCAAGCGCTCTTCTCTATTCTCCTTGCTTACATATCTTCAAACTCTTTTACACTCAGTTGGTCAAGTATATTTTAGTGATACACCTTCGCTTTATATTTGACATTTTAGACTTAACATTTACACTAAAGTATGGTTCATTTTCACCACACCCCTGTGTTAAAATTAATTGTACTATCCCACCCAACAGAACTTATTCTTGTCAGTTACCTCACAATGTTCTCTTCGGTCCCCACCCCCGCCATAAATGATAACCGCTCCCTAACTGCAATTGGTTTCCTTCGTTTACCCTCCAGTTGGAAATAAAAATTATACCCGCTATTCTATACTCCTTTTGATTTCTGAGATTTTGGTGGAAGCGAGGTTCCAATGTAGAAAGTCGAGTAAGTTGTATAGTGAAGTTTACAGCCGTTTGGCCACAACACTATACATCACCAGATTTTTGGAATACAGATTTTTACAAACTTTTAGTGTTAAATCGAAAGAGAACAAACACATTCAAAATCATTACCTGATCTGCATCAACAAAAATTACTCTGTTTAAATTCAAAGGAAATAGGACATCGAGGAACAGAATTTTGTAACTAGAAAAGAAGAAAGAATCACATAATTCATACATCTAACACAATTATATTTTGTATATTCATTTCTATAATAAATTCACTGGAAAGTTTCTTTTTCACATTTCATTTCATTTCACTTCAAATATTTGAGAAATTCAGCCGTTCAGCAACGCTGATTTTCAATGGGTCCTCCATCGCAAAAGTTATTTGAAGATTCAACAGACATGCATAATCATAACAAGCCTTAAACAAGTCAGCTTTCTGTAATATCAAGAAAAGCCTAGGATCTAAAATATAAAAGGAAGATAATGAAAATAGTTCGTCTAGAGCTACTTTCCCTTTATACATTTCTATAAAATATTGAAGAAGGATGCCAGCTTAGCTTCAGTAGAGAGAGGCCACTACAGAACCTAGCAGCTCTGAGCGAAAAGCATTTTTGTCCATCATTATTACCATCATAAAAGGACTTTATGCCGCACATCTTCTGTACTTTGAGTATGCAATGCACACGTGTTTAGTACCAGTGCCCTGGACTACACTATGCCTTGTGTGTGTATGAATGAACTTGCATACTACGTGTGTTAGTTTGAGTGCTTTTAAAATTCTCTTAATAATGCTTGTTCATTACTGTACCGTTAAGCTATGTGCGCTGCACTGGCACGCTTGTTTCGTGTGCTGCATAGTTAACATTTAAACCGCATACCCCCAAATAATCCTCTGTTTCTCCGTTTGCCTAAGCAACCAGCTAGGCCATTGGTATTGTACAAGTGCATACTCAAATTTGTATTCCTTTGCCATGTGAGGCAGAAAACTCTGAAAGACAGATTGAAAAATGAATAAGGTTCGTTTCTGCAAAATGCTCTTTTATTTGCATGTTGTGGAAAGCCCACATATGAAAGATCTTGATTCACGGTACGAAAAACATATTCATTTAGCTACCATTCTACACATCCTCTTATACAAACTTTTCATCTTCGAAAAATTGGCATATTATTGTCATATAAAAAACTTCCAAGAATTGCTAAATAATGTTTAAAAAATGTACGTACAGTGAATGTAGAGGACAAGTAATTCTTCAAAAACCAGAATTTAACTGGATTTTTAGTATGTTTCAAGACTGTCAACATCATGATCCTTGAAAGGAATGCAAAAATACACTTTGGAAAAAATAAACTGCTTAAGGACGATAATACTTAAAGTCTAAAACGTTACAAGAGAAAATCTCAATATCAAGCCACAATGTTTACACTACGTTAAACTTAAACTATCATAGTGTTTAATCTGAAATAGTAGCTTCCTAATAAGTGTCAGAAAAGGGCTCATAAAAGCAGCATCAAAAGCTGAAATTTGGCTCAAAAAAGCGAAAAAGAGATTTAAAAACGAAACATAGATTCCAAAAGGCAAAATTATATTCTAATAAACAACACACAAGAAATGGATTTAAAGGAAATTTACAACTGAATACAAAACGTCAAAGCTGTAAGTAGTACCTAACAACTACAAATAATACAGACATGAAAATTTACTATGACAATTTGGAAAAATACCTTAAAAAACGTTCATAAAGACGACCAGTTGCGACGGAGAATATGTGAATCGTTCCATTTTGGCCAATATCATCCTTACCATTACTGACGTAGCTACCAACCAAGTAGAAAGATGATAGCAATCAGATTTAGAATTAGGCCATAATAGTAAACTAAAGCCGAGTATGGCTCTGTTAAAACGCAAAATCTACCATAACACTATCATTGAATTCGATAGCACTATAATAAAAGTTGAAGCTTAATTAGTGACATAAATCAGACAAAAATAATATAGGTAGCCAATAAGAAGGTGAATAGGTAATCTGTGTTCTAGAAGGAATGTAATTTCAGGTAAACAAGAAAATAAGACAGTTGGCTGGAAGATTGAACGCCTGATTATATCTTTACTAGGGGGGTACCTTGTTATCGAATCCCAAAGTCCTCGATTTGCATCAGAATCACCTGACAAGAGGTCATCATCCTCTTTGCCCGGTAGTCGCGAAACCTAGAAACAAAAGATGTCAGCAAATGATAGAGATTCAAATGAAATTTCATCTTTCCTGCAATAGACTTTTGCATAAAATCTGTTTGGAGGACTTTAGAACAGCCTTACCTTTGCTGTAAGGAAACTGCCAGAGAAGCTATCAACAGTGACAGAAAACTGTCCCTCCTCTGTACTACCATCGCCTCTTCCAATGCTACAAAAGAAAAACAAATCATACGAAAATACACAGCTATATATGGATATAATATAACAAGAGTATAATTTTGATTTTTACGTTTTCTTGAACCAGCTACAACAAATTTATCTTACAGAGGAATACTGCAAAGCATTATAACATATCAATGATTTTATTTTCATGACTCATACATTCTAAAAGTTCGAAAAGTACAGACAATTATTAGGTCCAGAGAGTAGCGTAGAAAGTTAAGAGATTTTGGAACTTTGCACGCTGAAGAGCCTTCTTATAAGTTGTTACTGTTGAAAATTAGAAGACCAGTACTGTCTCTTTGTAGCCAGACGAAGCTTACAGATGAGGATGACGCAAAGAAGCAATCTCAACACAAATTGTGTAAAGAGACATCTGCATCATTTTGATCAAGAGCCCACTTCTTCAATAAGGTATCAGTATACGACAAGCTACTGTTGGAAATGCGCCTCAGTATAAATATATATAAACATAAATACCTGTCAATTTTGTATATTTCTGATGAGCGACCTTCTCGAAGTTTCAACGTAAATGAGCCTGGGAAGGCTTTCAGTTGAAAGTAGCCCTAGTTGAAAGCAAAAATAAAATTGGTTGAAGGTGATACTGCATGATATAAACTACTAGCCATGCGATAGTAGACAACAACAATATTTGCCTAACTGAGTGGCCTTTAATATCTATGAAATATTCTGTTCCTTAACCCATCTGGCAACTAATTCATAAAAGCAGTCCCTTCTCGCTGAAGCAAAACAATCTTGAATGGGCTATACCAGTCAGTGGTTCTCAAACTTTTCAAACTATTTTACATGGTGTACCCCCACAACATACTTTTAAGAATCAGGGTCTACCATAGGAATAAACATGTTATGCTAAATATACTTTCACGGAATAAACATCAATAGTACTACAGGTTAATACAACAACGAGTCGAACAAACGGTACGACAGCCTCTTGCCGTTCCCTGAAGCCCTTCGCAGTTCTCCTGGACCGCTTCACAGTCCCCAAGGAACCGCGGACCCCAGGAGTAGCTAAGTTTGCTATTCAATTCAATTTCTTGGATGAAAATTTAATTTAGAGTGGAGGTAGTTGCATATATAAATTGTATATATCTAACACATAAATTGCAGATAAACTAGATTTAAAACAAGGTGATTCTAAATCGTCACTCAAAATCAATCAAAAAGAGGTAGCATGTAGTGAATGTTGTGCGTACAAGATTAGCCATAACAATCGTATCAAACATATTTGGTTCGGTCTTTGTTCCAAGAGTGAATTGCAACCCTCGTGGAGGAGCACCACTAACAGCATCTTGACAATGCCCTGTAATAATATCAAACAGAGTTGTGAGCTATGGATATCCATGAGCACGGGTAAGTAACCAAATAGCATAGATAGCATAGCCACCAAATGTTTGAGACCCCTGATCACAACTGTTTTCTCCCAAACTAACTAAACAATCAGCATGCAAAATGGGCCTAAATGTAGCGGTGCAAGTGTGGTGAGTATCCTGCATGATGATTGGTTACTTAGGTTCAGAGAATATAGGCCTGATTATGCTCTTAAACATTTGACGTCTATTCTTGGATAGCTATAAAAATAAATTGCTTATAATGATTGGCTATGGTGCAGAAACTGTCTAATGCTCAATAGGAGGCTTGTTGTATAAGGCCATAAAACGTAGGAACGAGGCGTACTAGAGATGGGGTGTATCAAACATAAGGACTCTAAAAACATGTTGTCTCAATCTACTAGGAGTATGAGCTTCTGTAAATATACTTCACACTATTAGACAGTTGCAACAATATAGTATTAACAATATATGCAAGAGAAACAATTTCTGAAATAATCATAATGATAACTAAAAGATTATTACAAGATCCCAGGTTTAAGAATATAGAAACTGAAATTGTAATGAATTATAAATTCCCAAAGTTTGGATAGAACATGCAAAGCGACGCTTCTAATTTTCTAAAATCAAAAATAGAAATGAAATTCCTGACAACACATTTGAAAAAGGATTGCGACCTCGTTTTAAGGCAGGTTCTATAGAGTATCTTATGAGCCTAAAGGACCCAAATTTAACGATGTGGGAAAGTATTGTCATTGAAATGTTTTTCATTCTCTTTCGTCCTTTTTCAGAACAATTTATTAATTCACTGAAAAGTGTACTGCGTATCTAAATACTAATAAATAAAATGAATGCCTTGATCCATGGCTTAAGGGAAAACGCTCTATAAATCTTGAAATAACAATTCACCAGGATCAGGAGAAGACAGGTAAAAGTTCCAAGGTTTAATCTCACTTTGTTCTTCTCAGTGCATAACCTTTAGATGTTTGTAATATATCATATTATATCATGATACAGTTTACAATCTATAAGCATAGAAATGTCGATCCTTGTTCACAAGGGACAACTGCATAAAGGTAAAGAACAACCGGAAATTATTGATACTGCCAACCTTCAATGACAATATACTCAAGTTCGAAGTCACCATAAACATAATCATCGGCCTAAAAGAATAAATCAGGTTTTCTCAATAAATTTACTTGTTGTTTGCACATATAATCATTTTCATTTAAAATTTATATTAAACAAAATGTACAGGCATAAACATAATACAAATGACGCAAAGCAGATAAAAAATTGAAATTCAATTACACAAAGACTGAACAGCAAAAAACATCAATTCACGTCTTTTCAAAGTCTGAATTGATTCACTGCTTGCCACTAAGGCTCATACCCTACCTATTGAAACATATTCCTATGACTTTAAAACTATGTTTCGCCATTGACTCACATTCCTGTGTGCTCCTCTTACTGTTCTCAAGCAAAACAAAATATACTCAATTGCACTATGACTATTTCATATCTTTCCTTGGTTTCACCAACTATTTTTCACACTTTTGGCAATAAGCTATTATGGAATATTTTTTGTAGAAACTTTGCTTGTATGGACTATCAAGCTTGCAGTTCTAAAATTCACCTATCTTTTACTGTTTACTTTTATGACAGAGGTAAAAATATCGATTCCATTTAATATGAAGGCCACAAAAGATCTATCTGACATAGAATGCAAAAGTTTTTGAAGGAAATATGCAATTTTGTTTCAAAACAGTGCTTCTAGATTACGTTTTATACTGTACATAGCACATGTATTCTTCTGTTTTGTACTTCTTTCACTCTTACCATGAAGTAGCACATCAAAAACAAGATCGTAACTTTTCCCTTGATTTTTAAGCGAACTTAAATCTTTTGTCGCTCAAGAGTAATTTAAGAATTATCGTAGTCTTAAAATAATAAAAGCATGAGTGCAAAGGATCTGCAAAAAGTTACACAACCTAATAAAACGTGTGTATTTCTGAAACAATGGTTACTAATTTGTTTGTCTCTTGACTAATCTGTTTAACTGAACAACATTACTATCAGTACTGTGTGATACAACAGAAGAGCCACATACCTCTGCAAGATGAATATTATCAAGATCATAGGGTGAATTGACAGCTTCAACCATCCAACTTTGCGGTGTGTCCATGATCAGGGTTAATAACGCACTTTGTGGCATGTTATGAAAAACAGCTGGTACACTGTTTGACAGTTTTCCAGCATCATTGAATGTAAGCTCGGGGTTCAACACGTAACGATAGAACCTATGTAAAAAGATTTGAAGTTCCATACAACCATTTCAGATGTGGTAGTCAACTATAAAAAGCCTAGTCCTTCTCACTCCAAAAAGAACCTATGTGTTTTCTCTATAAGCTGCAGAGAAATAGGTGCCCGTTTACAACCAAACCAAATAAATATAAAATCAGTCATAAAAATGCTGACTGAGACTATCTTTAACAGAATACTTTCATAATGGCCTAAAGTCTATCCGATTGTAGACATTTTAGGATCTTACCGTAAAATTAAACCAAACCGGCATCTTAAGACGTGATGCACAAGCAAGGAGCCAAGGAAATCTTAATCCCAAAGCCCTATCGATCGTGTTTAGATCAAGGAGAATTGGGGTCTAAATGAGCACAGAGGCAACCAATATTAAGGGCAACGATTGAGTTATTCAAACGACGTTCTCGTGGCGCAGCCCGTGCCATCATCATACGATCTTCGCCTTCCCAATACGATCTAAGACATATAGCACAAACTACATCACCATTACATGATCTACATTACCACGACACGATCTACATCACCACGACACGATCTTCATCACTATGACACTATCTACATTACTATACAGCGATCTACACTACCATCGTAAGATCAAAATCATCATGTTACCACCTTTTATGACACCATTTGCACGATCATGATATGGCCTATACAAGGGAGGGGTAGCCTACTGCCCACGGAAGGAATTTTCACGGCGCCAGGGCAGATAACACTCTGTTGTAGTTCAATATAGTTTAGACTTATTAGGTTCTGACTAATTCAGGTTTTACTTAGTTAAGTGTACCTTTGGCCCGTTTGACGAAAAGGTCTGACGAATCTGGGCCACACTCCGAAAAGGTTTCCCACCCCTGTACTGGTCTATCCCATCTGCTACGATCTATATATGTTCACTTGGTCACATGCCTTCTGCAACAGCAAAATGACAAAATCCAAAATCTTAAATGTGAAAGCAATATGTTACCGTTTTATTGGCATCTCAGATAATTTATCCTTACAATTGAAGAATACTCTCAGGTTGACGTTGGTCACGTTGATTAGCACCTACGATACAAGGAAAATGTCTGATTGTCGTAAGAAACTTTACTCATGGTATGATAGCTCGAAATCATAGAGAAAGGATGTTTTGTCGTTCAAGAAGATGTTACCTCTGTACGGAATAGTTGGCTACGGAGATTTATCAAAAAAGAGAATAGAGCAAAACTAACTACAACTTTTAAGAAAACAGTGTCCTAAATACAATATATTTTACCACACTACAGAAGCTACATTTTATGTAATTTCTGTTCGATGTAGAATCATTCATGACCTCGGGCATCACATGAAATGTAAAGAGGAAAATTTTAAGATAATTAGCCTAAAAAGTTTTAATACCAACTGTACATAACTTAATTATTAAAATAATGATAATAATAATCATTATCATTACCCAAAGAACTTTTGATTTGATGACCCAGCTAGAGTCAAATTGCGATTTAAATTTTCGATATACCCCAAATGTCAAACTCTCCCCACAATACAAACGAAGCGCAGTGCTTTGCTGAGCCCTGTCCAAAGCTCAAGACACAACCAGCTACTTACGTAGAACCCTAGTCTCTATAACAAATTTCTTATCACTTACCATAAGTATGGGTACAATCTTTTGAGCCTCTGAAAACCCAGATACAAAATAGTTTAAAAACATTAATGATGTGAAGATCTAAATATGCATGAAACCTATTACTGAGAACGTTGACAACAAGAAGAGAGTGGTAACACGAAGTTATCTATATACATACATACAAATATAAATAAATATATATATATATATATATATATATATATATTTATATATATATATATATTATATATATATATATATTTATATTTATATATATGTATACATATATTACAACAATTCGAAGAAGTGTATGGTCAGAGTGCTCAATGCTATAGGCAGAGCAATATACTTTAGAATAAAAACATTAAAAACCAAAGTAAAAGTGTTGTTTGAGTCATATGACTCTGAGTTTCACGCTTATTGCGATCAAGGGCTGTGGGAGGGTAGAAACCATCCGTAATTGTGTTGCCCTATCTTTGCACATTTTCAGTATAAAATATAGTTAATTAATGCAAGGAAACATCAGAGCGACAGTAAGAGTCTCAACAAATAAAGAAGCGCGTACCTGCTGTTAGAGGATCAAGGACAGCAACAACATCGTAACTTATTGAGTTCTTCCTTTTGGGCTCCAAATGGATAACACTTTGAGAGAAAAATTGGCAGTCAACAAATAGAACAGATAGCAAAAAATTGCGTATTAAAAGTTAAAAGCCAAATGTGAATTATACGCTCTCACTAGAAAACGCAATATGCTATAAGGGTGTCTGTGTTTCCCTTAGAAATCCTTCGAAAATCTGGCACACCGGATTTATTCGATTATAAGTTGCGGTAAATTGGTTTCATAACACAATATAAGTCAACCTTGAATATAAGCCGCAACCACAAAACCAAACGGAGATATGAAAGTAAAGGTTAGTCCCATATACGATTCCATACTTTGGGGAAGTGCCCGTTAGAGGGGGTACTTATCCTGGGCCGTCGACATAGTGAGAAAGAATGGCCAGTTCCTTTCCTCGCCACCTTTAACTTCCCTAGTGCTGCCACCAGGTACCCATTTGCTGGTGGGTGGACAGTGGGCGAACATCTCAACTATGATCCGAGGGTTCGGCTTGAACCATCGATGATTTGCTCTGCAGTCAAGCGCTCTAACCACTTGGCCACTTCCCCATAAGCAGGGATATACTTGCTTGAAAATAATACAATTACTAACATCCTCCATAAAAATATTTTCCTCTAGTTCTGCACTGTTACCCAACTTTAAAGTAACAGGAAAGCTTGTAAGGAGGAAAGCTTGTCATGATCAAGATATAAGTGTCTTGATGGCTGTACTTTATACAAAAGCAATGTAAGCCGTCCTGGAGTATAAGCCGCAGCAAAACGTGTTAAAAATAATTATAAGTCGCGGCTGTTAATAGAAAAATAGAAAAATGATACAATAAGTATGCTTCAAACAGACAACACCTTTCTAATGTGTTTAACTGCAAATCTGCGGCTACTTCACCTGAATTTACAATTTTTCTGGAAATTTTCTTTCATCACAACGTCTGTCATACGAATTCACAGAGGGCAAGTATATAACAGTTGGCAAATAACCAATTGAATCTATTTCTTACTAACTCAACAAAAGCTTTGCTGTGATTTCAAAGATCATATGTATTCCATTAGCTTCGAAGAGCATTACGAAGAGATATTTGAGGAAAAATCAGGACAGGTAGAACAAGCACCAGTGTATTGATTAACATTCAAAAGAGAATTTATGATTCTCTTCCAAAATATTCAGAATCTGCCTTAAAAACCATTGATGCCATGTTAAGGCTAAACAGTGATAAGGACAAAGGAGTCGTTCAAGGAAATAAAACACCTATAAGTGAATGAGCGAATATGAATAAATGAGCGAACAAACTAATGAAGTATTTAATGCATTAGCTAATGAATAAAAAATTACATGTAAAAAATCACTAAACAAACCAATGATAAAGATATAAAAAAATATTTTAATGAGAGAATAAAGAGCTAATACACTAAGGGAATGGATGAACAAAGAGGCAAGGAAGAAATTTGAGTTTTAAGGTTTTCATCCTATTCAAGAACAGTATTTTCAACATACCTATGTTGGTTTTCAAAGTATTTCAGTTTTGTTCTTGTCGCCTGCTTTTTGGATGTCAAAATTGCACTGATCAACATCACCATATCTGAACGAAATCTAACGATGATAACAGAAAAGCTAAAATACGAAATTCTGCCTTCATCCACACCAATGAGATACTGCAAAACACTATAGCATATGATACAAAGAACAAACAAAATTGTGAAAGCATGGCCGGTCGCCAAATGGTTAAGAGCTCTAATCAGGTCTATTTTGTCCCAACCTAACTGACCAAGCATCCCGCAGGGTTCTCATCACACATGCGTTCCACAGGTAAATATAGGATCATTTCGCATGATGATTGGTTAGTTAGGCTGAAGAAAACAGGCCTGACAAGGGGTCTCAAACACTTGGCCGCTGTGCTCACTGCGTAAACACGCAATATTTTATTGCAATATTATTGAACTGATGCATCACTTATTTGCAACGGAAAAAATTACTGTGACTTTGTTCAACTGTTCCAAAAAATTGCAACTGCACTGTTCTAGCTGATTTTAGTGTCCCAGTAACTCCCATGTTACAACAGAGGTACGGATGTTTTATTTCTTAGAGTAAATGCTACTTCTAAATATCACGGGTTGATTTAATCGGCAAATGTCCAAATAATAAAAAAATTCGTAAAAATATACCTATCATGGTTGTCCGATGGAATACTGCTGAATTCCATTTCGTCGATCTAGTAGAAGAATAAGAGTTCAAACAAGCAAAAATCCTCCATAGCGATAGAACTATATTAAACAGATGAACGTTCGTGTAATCAACTTTCAAACAGTCCCACAGACAATTTGATACCTTGCTTTACGCCAATTATGTTGAACTTTTGTATAACCTTGTATGTATTTAAATTTAAACAGTTTAGAATCAAATATTGGGTGGGGGCAAGGGCGTGGTCCATAGAACGCTTCTTTATTAACTTTTAATGTAAGCAAGCAAATAGACATCGTTTTGCACTTACTTATTACTTATTACTTTATTGTACATATTTATTCAACTAAAAAGTAGGCCGGAGTAAACTAGCATGTCCTCCTCTTCCCTTCCAGAGTTCCACAACTTGTCTAAAATAACCAACTTGAATATACCTCACTCTCTGCTAAGACTATCTCTTTCTGCTTTTGTAGGGGGCTTTACTACAGCCCTCAGAGCCTTTCTCCAACATACACCAAAACAAATGTCTAGATAAGCTACATCACAAACACATACTATTTTGAATACAAACATATATACATAAAGTAAACTAGCTTTCACTTGAGTACTGATGAAGGAGAGGCCCCATTAATATACCCATACAAGAAGTTATTCAAACTTTCTTGGTTTATGTATGATTGTACTAATGGGACCTTTTTATTTTGATAATTTCTTTATGCCGGTGGCATCTGTTCATCAATATAGTACTCGATAATCAGCAAATAATGATATCTTCTTAGCAAAGGAAAACACATCAATATATGGTCTTAGATCAGTGTAGTATTCTAGTGCTAAAGCATGGAACAGCATCATCATCATCATGTTCCGTCGAGTCGTTTTCGACTTCTGGTGATTTCTTGCACGAAACTTCTCCACTTGCTTCTATCTTGTACCAGTTCTTTCAACTCTATCAAATCTTTACCAGTTACTTCCTTCAAATTGTCAAGCCACCTCATCCTTTGCCTCCCTCTTTTCCTTTTTCCTTCACATTTTCCTACTAGTATACTCTTTTCCAAACTATCTTTGCTTCTCATAATGTGCCCAAAATAGCTAAGCTTTTGTTTGTTTATTTTTACTTCAAGTGATATGACTGGTTGGATTTGTGCTAATACATTTGCATTGGTAATTTTATCTATCCATGAAATTTTTAATAGTTTTCTCCAACACCAGAGCTCTAAAGCATCTATCTTTTGTCTTTCCTTTTTTCTTATAGTCCAGCTCTCACATAAAGCATGGAACAGCATTCTAGTAAACAACAAGGAATGAACCACTATCTTCAGCTTTGGAAAAAATCTCAAAGCCTTTTTCTTCACCAATAATTATCAGATTGAGCGACTGAATGGGTATTCACCTGTCTGGTTTCCTATAATGCTATGACTTCACACTGATATATTGCTGCTTCATTTTTCACATAAATTTGGCATTAGTTCTCGTTCTCACTATTTCCAACAAATTTCTGACTCTTTTCTAAAACAGGGAATGCCCTCTCCTCGATTAGTTTACCTTTTGAGAGGGCCTCTCTTTGAGAAATCTCCTACATACAAATTTATTAGTTTTCCCTACACCATTATTTCTATTTGCACTTATATTTACACTTAATTTACTTTAAAATTCTTTGTATGTCGTGGAATTTTGAAATGAAACTAAACTGAACTGAAATGATGTATACAAATCAGAGATTATAACTGACCATAGAAACTTTTTGAGCGCAAGTTGCCATGGGGTTGCAACCAAACATACCCAGTGTGCAAACCAGAGGCACAAGTCATTGTCAGCAACCTTCTAAAAATTTCTCAATAATTTCATGATAAGTTTTATCACAGATTAAGCAACACCGCAAAGTCTCTCGTTGACAGGGCGTGTCTGCCAAGATACGTCAAAGCAACTGAAATACAAAATGAGAGTATAATTACAATATTTTTTATTTTTGAACCACTTCTGTCACTTTCAAACGATTGCAAGAGCTCGAAATCATCTGCTGTGAAAATATTTGCTTCATCAAGAGGTCCTATCACCTGCAAAAATAGGAGAGGTTCTGTAACATGGAAAATGTTTCACACTAACAGTGAAGAAAGATGACGGGTATAAATCTCCAAAATGATCGGTGTATTACTTCAAATAGTGAAGAGATTTGCAGAAAATCCATAGACAGTTGAAAAACGCCATAAAAAGTATGATTGTTGGCAACAAAAATACACAATTGAGCTGAGAAGAACAGTTCTAACACATGACGAAAAAGTCACAGGATACAGCAAACTTTCTGAAAGCCAAGAGATAACGGTAAGAAATACAGTGCGTGGAAGATATGGGCCTAATATTCAAGAGACAATATAAGAAGGTGAATTACAACTAAATGAAGAAGATCCAGGAAGTATACAGTTAAACAACATCCATGGGAATATCAGGTCTGATGAAAGCACACCTCAGAAATTGTGTGAAACTAAGGGCCAAATAAAACAAATAAAACAAGGTAATTATGGATTTGCAGCATATAGAAAGCCTTTGAAGGCAATATCGTATTCTTGAAAATTAAAATGTAAGAATTGTAAATGGCAAATGCATACCCTTCCATTGCAGATAACGTATGCTTTATCGTCAAATCCAGGAAGAATTTTGTCAACTGAAATCCTGTATGACAAAAGCTTTCCATGAATGTTCTTCTTATCCTTTTCATTCTTTAGTAATTCTTGCAACTTCTTCTTGTTAAAACCCTAAAATTTTTATGTGAAAAAGCCACTTCAACATTCAAAATGCCTCAAATACCATCTAGCTATGCAGTCATATTCTCTTAAAACATCCCATTTGAAAGATGCAGAATCAAAGAAGAGAAAAATTTGTCAGGCTAGTCAAAGTGCCTATGACAAAACGACTCTAGAATATGGTTGCGCATCTAACTTTTACTCTATATGTAACGTAAAATCCTTCCTAAACTTATCGACCCTCAAATTAAAAAACAAATCAAAAGGAAATCTGCTAGAGCTTTGTTCATTTCTAAAGCTGGCTGTCCTTAACCGTTTAGCCAATCTAACTTTTCAAGTTGAGGGACACAGTTATTATGGAAAACTGTGAAGCCACATGTAATTGTAAAGAGCTCAAATTCAGCTGAGAAGCAGGAATTCACATATGGCTTCTTTGTTTTTATTGCCATGCTAAAAGACTAGAATAAAGCTCCAAATACCTAGTTGTGACCTGGGCCACCCCAGTCATAATCCAGGATCAAGGAGTTATCGTCCTTTAGAGTAAAGGTGGGCAACCTGTTGTCCTTGGGGCCCAAATCTACAACGTCTGACTTGTTGATTGGACAAGACTGGGCCAGAATGGAAAAGCCTTTTCTAGTTTCATTACAGATAATAGTACAGAACTGCTTTTAATCGTTATAATGCGATATTATTATGATGTGATTGATATATGATATGGTATGATATGGTATGATATGGTATGATATGGTATGATATGGTATGATATGGTATGATATGGTATGATATGGTATGATATGGTATGATATGATATATGATATGATATGATATGATATGATATGATATGATATGATATGATATGATAGGATATATGATATGATATGATATGATATGATATGATATGATATGATATGATATGATATGATATGATATGATATGATATGATATGATATGATGTGATTGATATATGATATGGTATGATATGGTATGATATGGTATGATATGGTATGATATGGTATGATATGGTATGATATGGTATGATATGGTATGATATGGTATGATATGGTATGATATGATATATGATATGATATATGATATGATATGATATGATATGATATGATATGATATGATATGATATGATATGATGTGATTGATATATGATATGGTATGATATGGTATGATATGGTATGATATGGTATGATATGGTATGATATGGTATGATATGGTATGATATGGTATGATATGGTATGATATGGTATGATATGGTATGATATGGTATGATATGGTATGATATGGTATGATATGGTATGATATGATATATGATATGATATGATATGATATGATATGATATGATATGATATGATATGATATGATATGATATGATATGATATGATATGATAGGATATATATGATATGATATGATATGATATGATATGATATGATATGATATGATATGATATGATATGATATGATATGATATGATATGATATGATATGATATGATATGATATGATATGATATGATATGATATGATATGATATGATATGATATAATATGATATGATATGATATGATATGATATGATATGATATGATATGATATGATATAAGTCCCTCAACTGCCAAAATCATATGTTTATGTGGGATATGTTCAAAAGGAGAGAAGCGACGTATGACCTCCGAGCAAAGGATCTCTTACAACTACCAAACACGAAAACAACCTCCTATGGGATTAACTCAATACTGTTCAGGGGGAGCATCCTGTGGAACTCCATACCTGATGTGATAAAGAACAACCAGAGCATAGCTTCATTCAAGAAAATAATCAAAACGTGGAATGGGGAAAAATGCAATAGTACCATAACGTAAATTCTCTGTTAAGCCTCCCGGGGGGCTTATTGATTTCAAGCACTCTAGAGGGGGGCTTATTGATTTCAAGCACTCTAGAGGGGGGCTTAATGAAGAGGGAGGGCTTATAAGAGAGGGGGGGCTAAATAAATTTTTTGAAAATTTTTAATAGTACACTGCATATTTGCTGTTTGAAAATAGAGAAAAATATTCAAATTGATTAGTTTATACATCATAAGTTCCCAGCAGAACAAACAAAAATGAAAGATTGAGGTAACCGTTGATATAGAACGTTTTTGTCTGCAGAAAGTCAATGAACGACTTTGATTCTTTGAAGGTTGGGAACTATTGTTAACTGAGCGTGATCATGCTTAGTGTACTTACTCCTATGAAGCTTAGTTACGCTTGGTACTATTCACTATTTTATAAGGGGGGGGCTTAACAGAAAGGGGGGCTTAATAAATTTTTTAGTCCAGAAAGGGGGGTTATTGGAGAGAGGGGGCTTAATTGAGAGGGGGGCTAAAAAGAGAATTTACGGTATGTAAATAGTTTTAGAGATTTAGTTGGTAGTTGAATAGTTGGTCTTAATTAGTTACTCTTCTCTTTAGAGACAACTATTTATATTATCACACCAACTGTAAATAAATTCATTATTATCATTATTATATGATTGATATGATATGATATGATATGATATGATATGATATGATATGATATGATATGATATGATATGATATGATATGATATGATATGATATGATATGATATGATATGATATGATTGATATGATATGATTGATATGATATATGATATATGATATATGATATATGATGAAATATGATTCGTTTTAACCTCGATTTCATGTGATTATATAGCTTGCTACAATACGAAACAATACAGAAAATACATAAATCCATTTCTTTTACCTTCGCAGTATCTGAAAAGTTCATGACGAGATCTACATCCTTGACAAGTTTTGCAAAGTTGTTGCTTTCATCCAGTAATTTGCCAATAAACTTAGCGATTCCCGATACCATTTTGTCTCGAGTATCGATAACTGACTGCAGTACGTGGTTCATTGTTACCATACCGCTTTCGAGTGCATCCTTACCAGGACACAAAATAAGGCCAAGTCTAGTCTTCTTGCTATCTTTGAGCTACAGATAGAAACAATTTGATGCTATTTATGCAAGCTATGTATAGATATGCCTCTCTTAAACTGAAAATATTGAATGTTTATTTGTGATTCTAAGGTATTTCTTATTATGAAATTTTCAATGTGGAGAAAAATAAAGCAACGGAAATAAAATATATCTACTCGAATATACTTGAACAGGTCGAGGAATGAAATTTCAGTATGGGATAGCCAGTAAAAACTTTCAACTTGCGTACAAACCAACTTCCATCAAACATAAAAATAAATTTTGCTTTCCCTGAATGAAGTCAACTTCCATAAGAGGCAAAATGAAATTCAGAGCTACCAGGCCAACTCAATTTTCAAGACCTCAAGGTTTCATGCAACATAGCACATAAAAATGTACACATAGAACTTCATATGAACTTCTACATATGGATTCTATGTTATATATGAATTCTCATGGAAGAAAAACTAGAGATTCGGGCTCTTAACTTTCCGATCACACTTAGAGAACAATCACTCAATTAACTAAGCAGGGCAATTTTCTAAGCCAGGGATGGTAAAAGTTACTAACGGTCATACATTTCTTAACGATCAATTTCTGGATACTATTATCAATACCAAAGTCTTCCAACCTATTCGATTTTCAAGATACCAAGGGATAGATGAAAGACAGGAGATTCAAGAACATCAAGGACGCTCAACGAAAACTTCATGAACGACCATTACTCTACAGTAAATTTAAGCTATGCAAAAAGGACCTACAGCCTTTATGAGTAGTGATTGCTACGATCAAACACTCTTAGGTCCCTAATAAACTGGAGGACACTTATTAATTGTTCATGTTTTTCCGATCCCCCCTCCGTAAGCTTACTAGGATTAAATTTCAAGCAACGAAAAATGGCTTTGAGGTTTTTTCCTTTAAGAAAAGAAATTTCTTTCTCGACTGCGTGATAATGTTTTTTCACCAATTGAATGTGTCTTTTGATATTTGTCAGAAACGCAATAGATAGTTAAATTGCCATTAGATTTTAAAAATATTTCCGACCTCCCCCGTTTGTTAGGCTTAGAAATATTCTTGTTTCCCCGCCCCCCGGTTATTAGGAACCTTAGGGCATGGTTCTACGATTTCATGACTTTAAGATAACTACAACATTTCATATTTTATGTTGAAATCTTTTATTGATTATATGAAACTGTTACAATAACACACCTATCAAAAACTTGGTAGAGTATTACTTGCTTGGTTGCAAAGAACATTTAAGAGAATAATATAATATAGAGCAGAGACTAATAAAACTTAACAAAAAACAAAATGCTAAAAGTTCTGGGTTATTCCAAGGTTTAGATGAAGCAGTTTGCTCATAGTTTACACAATGATTCGTTTTTTGATGGTCTTGTCGAAGCGTGATTTGTGGAGCAATGTTAGAACAGAATCGGAAGAAGAACCCAATAACCTTAATAGAACCCATTACTAGGTTAACACATATGGCTTTACCAAATAATAATAGCATTTACACAAATAATTAGCTAATGTATCACTTTATACAAAGACATCGAGAAGAAATGGTAGCAATTGAATTCTCGGGTGTCAAACTTACCATGAATTCCATGGCGGCTTTGATCAACTTCCTTCCAGGAACTGAATCTGCATTAGCAATCACCCATGTCGTGACAGAGCCTTATTAAAAGAGATTACCGAGATAACAATAGACAACAAAAACAAGAATTGGTTTCCAGTGTGGCCAGTTTCTAATATGAGAACTGCAAATACGTCAGGTGATTAAATTTTAAGCGATCTGAGCTACATAAAAAAGTTACAGGAATGCCTATAGTACCTCACCAGCAAGAGTAAACACCTCAGATTGCCGTAAACACTGCTCACTTCAGAACAAAAATCAACACAAAACAGTTTGTGGTTCTGACGTAGGAAAAGAATTCCTGAAAACTCTTGATTTACTGATAAATCACATGGAATAAAGAAAAAAATCTCCTACAGGAAAAGGAAATAGTTATTGTTGCTAAAATGAGGAGCATGAATACCTTGATCGGCAAGAAAATATTTGACATCATTCAAAAGAACATTGAGCACTTCGCCAGAATTCAGCAGAGATACGTCGGCAACGTCTCCAAATGTATGACCTACACATAACAAACAAAACAAAACACTACAGCTCCGGGCTATAAAATACACATGTATGATTTATGCAAAGTTTTCTTCGATTCCATTACAAGTCTAAATAACAAAAAGCCGGGGAGATGATTACGGTATTCAAAACTACAAGATTAAATGTCAGATCTCACCTCTATTTGGCACAGAAAACTCGAGAAATTCTCCTTTAATGGTTTGAATCTGGGGATTCAATCTTTTAACTATATTGGGTTGTGACATAACATATTCATACACACTTGGATGATTTTGAATTTGACCCTACGGAGAAACGATCAAAGAAAAATGACAATTGAATTGTTACTATTACTAATACTACAATCTATCAAAATTTTAGCATAGATAATAAGTTTTTTGTCTCTGCGTATATATGTAGTTTTCCTCTGCTTTCACCTATTCAATTCCATTGTGTTGCTTTTAAACACACCTCTATTATATTATGTAAACAAAAAACCTAATGATACATTGTCTTATGATCAATCTTGTCTCGAGGTTTGAGACCGGTTGGTTTATCTTATTGTATAGAAATGCTAGTTTTAAATGAATTATACATATGAATCTAACCTACTTAACTACCTATCTATTTTCTTACTTTTTTACTCAGAACTCTTTACATCATTTGTACTAGTTTTCATTATTAGCAAAATTTCTACTCTTATAATTTCTATCCATAGTTTGCAGTGAATACTAGGTTAGCTTACTGTAGCTACTGAGCCAAATAAGAAAGCAAGTTAACTGAAGATAAAGATAAATGTATAGCAAAACAGAAAATGGGAATATTTTTAATGCATGTTTTCGTAGTTAGGTTGATAATGATGCTGGGATGTATTGAAATGTCGTTCAATCAAGTTACAAACGCTAGCAATATTTACTAAGTATTACAGAAATAGCATTCCAATTGGTAGGGTCTGTAGGATTTCTAATGTTAAATCCAACAGTTCAACTTTGCCCGCTAAGCCAATGATTCTCTTGCCAAAGGCAAGGTATCAACTGGGCAATTTATATTTGGAGAAATGTCAGAAAATTTTAGTAGCTAAAACAGGCAGGAAGATAAACAATAAAATAAGCTAATGTGCAAAAAGTTCTACCATGTATGTTGCTTGCTGTATTCCCGGCGTTAATGACAGAATTTTTTCTATTAATGCATGATCAAGGCTTTGCATCTGGAATGACAATATAATAACTCACAAACTCAATCATTGTAAGGACGATTCAACTGTGCCAAGCACCTGTATACGAAGATGGCAACATGCAAATGAGGTCATCTCCTCCCGAGATCAATTGGTCCAGCAAGAGGTTTTTGAGGGATCGCATTGAGACTTTTGTTAAAGGTTCTCCTTAAGGATTATATTGCCACTAAAGTGAGAGCCTATCTTTATTGTATGTTCCGCCAAGATATTCAACTTTCTCGGTGGCGACTTTGCGAGCCTTTGTTTCCCTTTGTCCTACATGATCTAACTCAAAGCTTGCTGGTGTTAGGTTATTCAAAATCAGTAGGAGTTACCAACATAGATAGAATTTTGCCAAAACACTCGATTATAAAGCTAGCCTAAAATGTCAAAAGTGTTGTTGAGGAATGGGTGCATGATTGGGAATGTGAATGAGTGAGTGCATAGACGAAGCACCGAACATATGGAACTACGCATGAGAGACTGCATGATAGTGAATGAGTAAGTGAATTAATCAGTGAAATAAAAAGTAAAAGATTAAGTTGATAAACAGATTGAAACAGAGATTGAATGACTGTAAAGATTATTAAATGAATAAATGATATGGCTAACGAATGGGCTTGTAAATGAATAAGGTAGATAATGAATGAATAAATGAACTAAGTAATTAATAATACAGCAATACCTCATCTTTAGATAGCAGCAAACCATTCACCAGAACCTGAGGTAATTGCTTTAAGCCAAGTCTTTGGAACAATTGGTAAGAGGTCTGAAATGAAGCAGACTTCATCACGACTGGAAGCATATCATGTTACATTTTCATGGTATCATTGCAGTTATATTTTGCTTAAACGTTTTCATACAAGTACTCAAAATCAAAGTTAATTTTCTACCCTATATTTGGGATCCAAAACGGGCTAGCTGCAATACATCCTTGGCACCGATCCACAAGCGAGAGACGGCCAATAAAAGATGGATGAGAGAAAATGGGGTAAAGTGTACCATTTGGCTGTTTATCATAAGACAGTATGTACAAAACAAAAGATAAAAGCAGTCTCATATACTGTTCCGTACACTTGGGGTGCCCGTTAAAGAGAACATGTAGCTTGGCCCGTCGTCACAGTTATATAAGGTGGTTATTTACTCTCCTAACCGTCTTTACTTCCCCAGTGCTACCATAGAGTACGCATTCACTCCTCGTTGAACATTGATGAGGCATACAAACTATGGCCCAAAGCGAGCTTTAAGCCTTCGATCTTCCATACGACACACGAGAGCTCTAGGAACTTGCCTACTAAGCACAAAATACAAGATCAGAAATGGGTAGGTGGTGGTGGTGGTGGGGGGGGGGCGTTAGTACGGTAGAGAATAGAAAGTTTCTCAAAATAACACCGCTTCAGCTTTAACAAAGAGAAAAGGGGCTACCTTTCTGAGATCATCGTAATCAGTATTAGGAGACATTGCATCCTTCAGATCATCTGAACCATACCATCGCTTGAAGAGATCCATAACAGCATTGGAAGATGGTGGCTTGCGATCACTTCGACGATATACCTATCAAGAAATTATGAATGAATTATCCATCAAATGTGAAATCATAAAAAGGAAGTAAATGATGCAAAATAAAGCAATATATCGCAGCTATCTTCAACAAACTAAGAAGAGTGATTAACAAATTAAATTTCGAATAACATTTCCTTAAAATTTCGTGATCTCTCAAATTGTTTAGGTAGAAAAGTGAGGCCTTTACCATTTGAGTTTAGTATATGCATATATATATACAAAACTATTCGTTATAAAAGAAGCTTGTTACCAAGCAACACTTGAAGCAAAGTCTTCAACAAGCTAAGAAGTGGTGCCCAAGGCATGACATAAATATCAAGGCAAAATGCTCAATCTTCTGAGGGGGGCTGATATCGCATAAGGCCGAAAAGCAGGAAAAATACATCAATGCGTCGCTCTTAATAAGCCGTTCTCGTAGGGCTTGCGTAGCAAAAGTGGCAAAGTGCTCGTTTGTGCGTAGAAAAAGTAGTAAAAAGCCTGAACGTGCTACATCCAACTCTGAAAGTAAGGATGAAAAGCAGCAAAACAACTCCTTGAATTTTCATTTATATTTCTGTGGAGAAATAGGGCTTCTTGCCAGCGTTTACAGGAAACCAGCATTTACTGGTCGATACATCATTTGGAATTCCTTTAGCTCAAAAAGAAGAAAAATAAGATTCGCTCAAACGCCAGTCGTGATTTGTTCTGTAACTCAATTGAACTCCGAGCTAAGAGCATAGAATTTGAGCATAGATCTGTACCTCTGTAACAAAATCGAATGCTTCCTTGGTAGTTTTTTCAGCTTTGATGAAACTGAATGCTCGAACCAGGGCCACGCCAGCATTTGAAGACCCATCATCATCGGGAGAGCCATCAGAAACAAACAATACGCCGAATCTGTGTATGATGTGGAGAACAAAATGAAGCATAGAGATAAACACTTAAAACAATAAAATGAGATGACAATTAATAAATATAATCACAACAAGAAATAAGGAACAAAACTCTACTTGTGTACTTGTGCAGTGACAAGAAGCCATCTCTACCTGACTTTCTTAAGCGTTTCTGATAACCTAAAATGGAGCTACCAAGCTATGTGTTGAGCAATTCGTTCCATTATCAAAGCCAGGCTATGACTTTGATTCCAAAGTTTTGTTCCCTTTTTGGTGTGAAATATCGGGGAAAGGCATACAACAAAGCCCCGGCAAAGAAAGAAAGATAATGGATAAGCAGACAGAGGGACAAGAACAAGTTTTTTGATGCTATATTTGGAACAAGACAAGTTGCAGGACTCTGGTTAGGAAGAGGAAGGCAAGACGTTCCATAGTTGATCAGTTCTTGGAACTAAAGATGATTTTTGAGGTAGAGCTCGTGGATTAAGCAGCATAATCTGGAAAGCGTGTGATTAGGTAGAACACCTGGTGGGTCGAGCACTAAACCTGGAAAGTTCAACGTGAAATGAATAGGCTTCCTGTAAGCTAGGTAGGACAATAGATGGTACTGTCGAAGTTTAAGAAACAGCAAGACAAAGATATAAAAAAATAACGAACCGTGCAGGCATTGAATTTGAAACAAAATCTTGCACTTGATGAAATACTTTTATGCTTTCTTCGTTAGTTGGATCGAAACAGAGAATCTGTATTTAAATAATAATTTCACATTAACGAACCACTATCTACTACTATATTGCAAAGAAAGAGAACTTCGATAATTTGTCATGATGCTCCAATTAAAGAAAATGTTATTAACTTTAAGCAGGTTTCACTTAAAATGCCACTGACAATAAATTACCGATAAAATAGCTCACCACGTTGAAAATGTTCTTTGCAATGTAGCGCAGCATACCAGGAAAGGTAGGCCGTAAGATCTATGAGAAAAAGGCATATGAAAACACGGCCATCTTTCCAAATATAAGGCAAACGCAAAGAATACTAAATAACGATAAATATTTCCAGCCGAATCAAGGTTTCCAGTTACTAAGATAAATGCTTATTGAAACATAGGTGCCACAAATAAATGGTTAGCTAAGACTCATACAGATACGTTTAAGTGGCTAAACTTATCTTATAATGAGGAATCACGCCCAAGTAGTTTAAGGGGGAGAAAATGTGATAGGGGAAAGCTGTTTGGGAAAACATTTTGAAGTAACTTTAGGATAAATAACAACAGAAAGATTGGGGCAATATTTCATTCTGTTAGTACAGCATGGTAAACAATATGCATTCAAATGTTTCTTAAAAACTACATACAAAAAACTATGGGATTCTCACCTTAAATGGCCTACCTGTATACTTTTAGCTGATAGGAGATTACACAACAGCCCAAATATGAAACAAATTACATAAAAGAAAAGATGTGATAACTTTCTTAAAAACTATATACTGAGCCAACGAACAAATAGTCATTATCATTAGTTTGATAACATAGCTCAAATTGGGCCTCATCATTGATTGAAGACATACTTCTTTAGCAAATAATACATTCCTAAAGCCAAAATGATAAATATTAGCAAACAAGGAGAAGTACTATGGACTAATGACAAAAAATGGCATATTTACCTCTTCCAGTTGTGATGGCCAATACTGATATTGTGAGTCCTTCTCTAAATTATTCATCCACTGCACAAAAGACAAATGAATCATTACTATGTGCAGAGAGCGCAGTGTGACAAATCAAACATAGAGTATGCAAAATGATATATAATTTTTCACTTTTTTCCACACAATAATCAAAATCTGCATACAAACTCGCACTTCTCAACTGCATGTTACATCAACTCTTTCCAAAGTTAAACTTTATCTTTTTCACTACAACTTCCAATCACTTCCACTAGCTCCGTTCCACTATTAGAGATATAGAATAAATCGCCAAGCTCCTTCTCGATCTACAAAAGGCCTGCAAGGATGACATTAAACACTGGACAGGCTGCAACATATATGGAGAAGCCTTGAAGACAACTGATTGCAAGAACTGGAGGAAAGCCTCGTTCCATGGGTGTATCAACGGCCTTATAAGCTTCGATCCTGATGATAGTGATGATCTCTCGAATGAAACCTATGAAAGCCGTTCTTGTCAAATCAATAAATCATTGAAAATCAATCATACCTGAACAGATTCCGAACGAGTGTCAACAGCAAAGTTCTCAGATTGTGGCCTTACGTCTATTGTTAACAAATCGCCAGCTTTTTCAGCCTTAAAGTTAGAATTATAAAGAAAGTCAAGGACAACGTTCTGCAGATCAATGGTTGTAATGTTGAATACAAACAACAAATATGCAAAATTACTCAAATAGAAATCAACATACAGCAACGTAAATTGCAACTTAACAAACAAAGAGTGCTACAAAATATATTGATATTTATCAACAAGGCATTATTTTTACTAAAACTGGGTTAAAGCAGGAAGTAATGAATAGGTCTCTACCGAAAACAACTAAATATATAAACAAATTATTAGAATTGCTAACTGGATATCTAAGAGTGCACGAACGAATAGACACGTAAAATACTATACGAATAAATGAATGTAAGCCTAGTGCTATTAACTATACAAAGAATAAAGAAATAACAATATGAATAATCCAGGCTAACAAATCCAAACCTCTAATCCAAGTTGATCAAGCTCATTCATTGCTATCATTTCCCTAAGTAAGAGCTTTTCCAAGCTAAAATATAACGAAAGGTCATCCACTTGTAGACATGAAGTCCAATTCTCACAAAAATTTACCCCAAAATGACGAAACTTTGAAGTCGTATCTACTAAAAGTGGTCATTTCATGTTTGGCATACAGTTATACTCTCATTCATCAAACAACAAATAAATAAATAAATAAATGAATACATATATATATATGCATATGCATATACATACATACATACATACATACATACATACATACATACATACATACATACATACATACATACATACATACATACATACATACATACATACATACATACATACATACATACATACATACATACATATATATATATATATATATCTATATATAAATATATATATATATATATATATATATATATATATATATATATATATATATATATATATATATATATATATATATATATATATATAGTATATTAAATATATCATAACTATATAGCAAATAGTACATATATTTATATATATATATATTCATATATAACTGGAAATTCAAAAATATTCTTTTGTCAGTTGAAGTTGTCTATAACTCGTCCATAATGAAATGGCAATGACTTGTGAATGTACATTTGTAAACTTAGTCTCTTGTTGTGAGAAGCACAAAGCTTGAAAAAATTTAAAACAAATTCTATCTCTTCTTGGTCAAAAAAATCGTAATAGAGCTGTAGCACTATAGCTCAGAAGGATTTGCAAAAAAATAATACTTCAAAACACGAGAGATTATTGCAGGTGATAGAGTTAGGACTCGCATCACACCAGAAAATGAATAAGTTCAGAAGGTGTTCTAAGCAAACATATCTAAGTATCAGCATTTGGCAAAAAAGTGCAAATTTCGTTAAACAATTTCGTACAAGTCCACTCTGATTTTCAAACAGCTGTGGAGTAGCTGGCTTCGTATTCATGTCGTGTAAGTATCAAAGCATTGGAAATTTTGATGCAAAATACCTAAAAGCATCCAGTGAATCTAGTTGGATTTGAAGGCCATTAATAAACAACGCTGCTTCACCAACATCAATCTGCTCATCTTTAAATCTCTGTCAGAAATTAATGCACCACGTAAACAAAAGATCATGAGCTTATGAAGAAACACAGAAACGAATTTAAGCAGCAATTCTGATCAATAGTAGGTAAGACGCTGTTCTATTGCTGTCCACTTCAACCGACTAAAAGCCAACCCATGTGACTGTCACTGCTTATGTATTCACACACGGTGCACAGTGTGCCCAAGGCGAGAATTTGTTAGTTTTTGAAGTTCATAGGCCAAGTCTCAAATGTACATTTTCAGACACTTCAAAGTTCAGTGAAAACAATACAAAAAACCAGGAGTCGAGATTCCAAGCCATTCAAATCCTGGATGTGTCTAAAGATGACGGATTTTGGAATAAACTGATTATTCCGTTCTAGTAAGCCCTGAAACGGTCTCAGGCAGCTATTTCTACTGAGACTATCGATTTTACTACCATATTTGCCAATCTGAGCACGTTGTGTGCAGTTTGCACCAACATAGCCATTCAACATATATTTAAGAAATACAAAAGTTATTTCTGGAACATAAAAGAAATCTAAAAGACACCCGTTGACTCATTCATTCATGCATTTACTCATTCATCCATTCATTCAATTTCCTGCTTGCTCCTATAGTCGAGATTCGAATTATTAATATCTAGAGCAAATTCACTGAGAGAAGAAAAATGAATGAAAATACATGCCTTTTGGTTATATTGAACCTCCTTCCTAAGTTCATCTTTGACACTTGTTTTGACAAGAGACCTTACCAATTAGAAACAAGAGCCAATTAAACTTTACAAGAACAAGAAAAGTTGCCACTACTGCAAATAAATCAAGTACAACAAGGGAAAACGGCTACAACATTGGCAACGGAGTTTACTAATGAATTTTTCATATTCCACATTCTTGCTTTGTACAAAAAAATTTCGGACTACTATTTCTTCAACTTAATTCTGCAATTCCTTCATTTGTTCATTCATTTATTTATTCACGCATTCATTCATTCATTCATTCATTCATTCATTCATTCATTCATTCATTCATCCTTACAATAATTTAAGCAATCCTTCATTCATAAATTGATTCATGCATTCATCCTTCCAATAATTTAACCATTCATTAATTCATTCATGCATTCATCCTTACAATAATTTAATCATCCATTCATTCATTCATTCATTAATTCATTTATTCATCCAATCATCCTTACAATAATCTGATCATTCATAAATCCATTCATTCATTCATTCGTTCACCCAATCATCCCTACAATAATTTAATCATTTATTCATTCACTCATCCATTCATCCTTAAAACAATTTAATCAATCATTTAATCATTCAACCATTCAATCATTCATTCAATCATTCATTCAATCATTCATTCATTCATTTATAGATCCATTCATTCATTCAACCTTACAATAATTTTATCATTCATAAATTCATTAATTCATTAATTCATTCATTCATTCATTCATGTATTCACTTATTATTCCTGACAGGTATTTATTCATTCAATCATTCATCTATTCAATCATTCATGTATTCACTCATTCATCCTTACAAATATTTATTCATTCATTAATTCATTTATTCATTCCCTTAAGGGACAGTCAAACGCTAAGAATATTTATCACAATTACCATCACAACCGCTTACACTAAAAACGGTGGAACAAAAGTTCAACAAAATCATAACACCTATTTATTCTCATAGAAGAGAGCAAAGTGATGCAATTTCTACAGTAAAACTTCAAGAAATCAAGCCAATCATGATCATATGAGGCAAAGATGTTACGGACATTGAAGTAAACTTATTTTAAATGAGGAATGATTAATCTAGCATTTTGATTAGTAATCTAAATGATAATGATAACTATTCATTTAAATGATTGATGACTGATCTAAACGACTGACGATTGATCTAAATGATTGATGATTGATCTATATGATTGATGATTGACAATAATGATCATAGACATAATGAAGGTACTCTTTTTAATGGCTCTGCAAAGGCAAGCATAACTCTTACTCAAATAAGGGTATTTCAAGTATTGAATAAAAGTCAACGAAATGTTCACACGTTTGCAATATACAAAGCACAACATTTGTAATCACGTCAAGTTTTAATACAACATCTTTTTTCAAATTTTAATACCACTTCCATGAACATATCGTAAAGAAGCCTTTTACCATATAGACATAAGTTTCAATCAAACAAGTGGGGAAGGAAATTCAAATAGCTTAATCATAATGATGAACTATACACTGTACTAGATATCACACTGACCTTGCCAACATAGGTATGTTTTGGCCTATGTCCCTAAGAACCTTTAGCCTTTGATCTAATGATGAGCCCATGACCCTTTGCGCAGCTTGAAAACTAAGATCTAAAATGGATGGCAAACTATTACGAAAAAGACTAAGAATAAACTAGACACTTACGCATAATTCAGCTGCAAATTTCACACGTCTACGCAGCCTACAACATGTCACATTACAGGCAAGAATTTATGGCTGGTCTATGAGAAAACCAGATCCAAAGTAGATTAAACCAAAACTTTTACTTCAATGTAATGATCAAAAGACTTATGAAATGTTTTGGTAGAAATGCACTTAAGTGTACTTAGAACATTAACAGCAGTTAAGCAAAACATGATCAGTAAGAGATAATCTTCATGAAGAAACCAGGGGATTCATACCTTGAAGTTGCCACACTTTCAGCGGCGCAAGTTCATTTGTGCTTTCCTTCAAGTAGCTTCTAAAGTTTTCTAATGGCTCGACAAATTCTGGATGCAAATCACTAAGCGAAAAAGGAAAAATATAAACAATATTGAAAAATGATTTGAGAAATTTCAATACGGTAACAGATCCTCAAAGTGAACACTGGCTGAGTTTTGCCGTCATCAGTTGGCAATTGATCAATACCTGATCCAGAGCGTAAACGGAAATACCTAATAAATTTCAAGCTATGCAAGATCAGGTATCTTCTACACGTGGGTTGTTATGACTTCCAATATTGTATCCAAATCTCCAGCTCATGGTAAAAGTTTCTCGGGTGGTAGGGTAATAAACAAGCACTAAGGTATCAAAACACACACAAATAAAATTCTAGCAAACGAGTTTTCAGAATAAGGATGTAGCAGTAAGATCTAATTAAAAGACTGGCGAATTAATAACGTGAAATGAAAGTTGTCCACAAATAAACAGATATTCAATCGCATTGATGGTAGCAAAACCTACTCACAAGCCAATCAATAAATAATGCTTCCTTTCAAGGAGAACTTCTTCATTTTAACTATATATATATGTGAAACATGCACATAAACTACGGCATGCTATAAGTAACTGATAATATTTTCCAGGCACTGGACACATCAATTCAGTTGGGTTAAGTTGGCAAGGATATTTCCACCATCAAAACGGTGGCCAAAACTTAATGCAAAGGTGTACTTAAACTTTGGGTGCAAATAAAATCTCCCAGCAAATATTTTCTGAAATACAGTATGCTTATGGAGGAGAAGTTGAAACTTTCCCTACAAAATCGAATGCATAGTGACCGGGTTCGCCAAAATTGCTCATTCCTAAGGAACAATTTTCAGCGGATGATCCGCATCTGGGCCACAGTTAAGTCTGGCATACTAGTTATTAAGAAACACAATTCACTACAAAATACCGTAAAGTGCCGAAAAGAAACCCTTCTACGTCATCTTCTTGGTCTGGCTGGCTACTAGATTCTCGCTCTTTGTTCTTTCCTTCTACTTTTTGATCGTCAACGGCTTTATATTCCGTGCTCTTAACAGCAAGCTCAACACCATAGCCAGAGAGCTGAACCTTTCCCTCCAGTGAGTTCTGCACAAACAACAAGAGCGCAAATACAACGAGAGCTATTACAAACCAGGATGGAATAGGTTTAATTTTGTCTGCTTCTGTTTGCGAATTTTCCTCCGCCCTCTATATTTCTACGATTCCATTTCTGTCCTCAATACCACCAGATTAGGAACCAACTTAACAATGATTGCTTGCTAAATGCTATGGCGTATAAAATCAAGCTAGTAACAATCTTAGTAAGCAAAATAATGTGATTCAAACTCCAAGAAACACGGATACAACGAATCATAATTCAAAAACTAAACTGAACATGATGCTCCATCGTACCAATGACATCATCAACGTATTTCAGGCTGTTCTTTCTTGCAACTCTTAAACGGTAACTTAAATCTAGACATTGGGCGCATTGTAAGGAATCTTTCTCTTTGTAGATAAATTATCACAAACGCTGCCTACTTCAAATAGTTCATCGCCCTATCTATCATTAAACTATAATGCAGTTCAAAAGACAGAAAATATGGGTTTTCCTACTCTAATCGTTTTTTTTTCATAAATGCTACATTTCTCAGGGTATTCCCTCCCTTAAAGAATAACAAAATACAGCACCAAGCTTACCCTACAAAACCAAACATTAGAACCAACAAAAAGCCTGACAAATTGAAACTAAATCACTTCAACATACCAACACATGATGCCTGAAAACATATTTAGCTTTTCCTTGCTTGACAGCATCTATCATCAGCTTATGTGCATTCAAAAAGTCATTTGACCCAACAGCACCATACAGAACAATGACATTCTTACTTTCATGTGAGCCCGGATAAATATGATCAAATGCGTGAACAACGGTAGCATTCCTGAATAAAGCAAGGGAAAATTAAAAAATCAGCAAATCTACTGGCAGCACGTAGGACTTATCAAAACTTTGCAACATCTTGCAACTTGTACCATTTCATGTTAACACCTTAACTACAATCCTTGGAATCAGATAAATCCTTTCATACAAAGATTACCATTTATACTTGGGACATAGCTTTCCAAACATGTCGCATGCAGCAACACCTTGCATTGAAGTTAAAAAGAGGTTAGAAATCCTTCAAGATACTCTGGACACGTGGTAACCACTTACAACTTCATATAAAACCTCATAATGAGGCTATATTTGACTGCCAAAGAGAAAAAGAAATAGCTAAGGGCAGATTTTAGATCCTAGTTCCCATCTATTAAAATTTCATCATTTTCATTTTCCCAGTTACAGAGAAAAAGAAAATTAAATAATTAGCATACTACTTAGACTTCTGCTCCTCCAAAGGGGTCGTATTTGGGTCCTGTAGGTTAAGGAGATACTTTCTAGAATCTTTTATAAAAACGAGCGATTGACTCTTGTTCTCGTATGTTGTTAGGAATATCATTCCAGTTTTTGACACAAGAGAAGAGAAAACTTCTCTTTGCAACCTCATTATCTCATAACCAGTGTAAATACAATTCACTTACCCAGTCTGCACTGCTTCTAGCTGTCTGATCAGCTCATCATATTTGCAATACTGTTTACCATCAAAACTATAAAAAACATTGCAGTCTGGTGCATCAAGCTGACTTACTATCTGCAAAAAACAAAATTTCTCAATGATAGCATTAAAAATATGTATATATATAATAAATATATAAATATATATATATATATATATATATATATATATATACATATATATATATATATATATATATATATATACATATATATATATATATATACATATATATATATATATATATATATTTATATATATATATATATCTATATATATATATATATATATATATATATATATATATATATATATATATATATATATATATATATATATATATATATATATATATATATATATATATATATATATATATATATATATATATATATATATATATATATATATATATATATATATATATATATATATATATATATACCTTCACTATAACACGAAAAAGCCGGAACATTCTTTTAGCATACTGAAAATATTTTTCGCCCGACACTCGTCAGAGTATGAAACGTCGGATAAAGACCGAAAGGTGAACCGAAATATATAGCCAGATGCGGATACACGTGATATGATGAATTGTGCGTCTTTTTGGCCCTATGATTGGCCAATTAGCACCTATTCACCATTGTTTACTTGAAGAATCCAAGTGAAAAAACGAACTCTTTTTGTTTACACAAGACTGGGTTTTGAGTCTTAATATAAACTGATTCCAAACACCTAAATGAAAGGACGATCTTGCTTGCCCAATGATCCCAAAATTATCGTCTGTATATGTTTTAGCGCATTCTGCATGTGTAATAAGATGTTGTCCTATGGCGGAATCACAAGTCATTTTAGGATTATTATTTTGCACATACGAGGTTGATGTTCTCTTACTATATTGCTTATGCCATAATCTACACAGATGGAATCCAACAAATCAAAGAAAAAGTAAATCTATCACTAAACAACTGCTTTCCAAAAATTTGCAAAATCATGTTCAGGCACACAAAGTGAATTTTTTAGGATTTCATCTATTCATATTTTGAAATATTAGTCCAGGTCTATTACCTAATTTTGATTTTATGTATAGTGCAGAAGGAATTGGACACTAAATATTGACATTTGCTAGATAGAATACTCCAGTATGAGCTTGGGAGTGGGTCAAACACAAGGATATCATTTAATTTTCTAGTATTTATGGAATTTTCCAAGAATTTGCCCATCTATATCTTCTTTTGAGCTTGCTTCTAAGATGATCTAAAATTGTATATTGTCCGAAAGTAGGTCCCATAAACAAGTAGATAATCAAGTTTTAGACATTAGAGTAGCTGCTGATAAAATCTGAATCCATCAGAAAATAGCTGAAACTAAAACATTTATAAAAGTATCTTCTGGGTGTGATCACAAAAACACCAATGAGTGAGTGGTGAAGCAGAAATGCAAATCTTACTAGTTGAAAACCTGTCCCCTGTAGCAAAGCATTGAATAGTCAGTTAGGTCATTAAGTAGTGTGAAAAGGCCCCTTACAAATAATTCTTCATAAAGTGTGCTGACAATATTTGTTTTCAAGATTTATGTTGGTATCCAAGTGAAATAACTCCAACTAAAAGTTTGGTGTTCTGAGGACCCACGTGGTGCATTCTAGCAAAAATACCAATAGTGAACACACAACACAATGGGGGAATAAATACTTGAAATTCTGTAAACTTTAGAACTTTTCAAATATGTGTAATTCCAATTCAATTGAAGTATTGCCATATATTGCTTGTTGGTAGAGGTTTTTTAACTATATCTTCAATGTGAAAGCAATATCTATCTTCACTTAAAGGCCAAAAATACTGTATTGTTAGGCTGTCTAGATGCATGGTTTCAAACATTACACTACTATGCTAATCTGAAGGTTTCTTGAGCTACCTGCCATAGACAAGCCTTCCTAAATGCATACAGACAATGGCCCTCACAGGACTGTTACAACACTTACAATAACATTCAATGAGTAATCATAAAATCAACTTTTCAGAAACTCAAATTTCATCTACTGAGAGAGCTAATAAGGTGAGACAGTAATTTGACCATGTATCCATGCTAACTGTGTAAATTGCAAAAACCTTGATAGGCCTTTTCTACTTGCTAGATCTCCTCCTCTGATACAAAACCAAACACAGGTTTTTCCTAGGTTCACTTTCTAAATGATTTTGCAGATTCATCCCCCTTGATTAAGTAAACAATTTGACTATACCTCCTCACTACAATGCAATGCCGTAATTAAGCACTTGGGCACATAATCAAATCATTGCAGTAGTTTAACTTCAAGTTCTAAAATAGTATAACACAACACAAATTTCAGTAAAGTCAAAGTCTGCTAATATAATACTAAAGGGCTTGGGAGAGCTGAATATTCTGCTAGCAACAAGAACGGATGAAGTACATTACTCACCTGCCTATGGAGCTCTATCCGTGGAGATAAAGACCTTGATGCTAATGCAAACTTCATTAGATCAATCTCAAGCTGTGATAAAACAACCTTTGCTGCATCTAATATTGCACTATAAGAATCTAAAAGCAGAAATAGTATACAATGTATGTATGATTCCTAGTGGATTGTGCTTTCAAAGAACATCTAAAAAGCACATTGAGATTGGAATTAAATAAATAGTTCAAAGGTATCTTAATAAAATTAGCATAGCAAGACAACAAATGATTGCACAATTATGAATAATAGAACAAGTAGCCTATTTCTATATGTATAAATCAATGCTTTCTATTTAAATACAAATAACAGGGCTTTATTTACTAATGATTAACACTTAATAACATTTAAAGGTAAGTAGTGTAGTCAGCATAAGTTCGAAATCATTGGCTAGCTGAGAGCTCTAATCACATTTAAATTCTCCATACTGCATTAACAAATAACCCATCAAGAAGTGACAACAAGCATATCTCAGCACAATTATCTGACAAAGTCCTAAAGTAGCACTTGAATTGCATATATGACTATACAGAGCTAATGTACCAGTAAAGCAGATGAGGCTATGAACAAATATGCAAAGTTTACCTATATTATTTTGTTGTATTTCAGTATAATTGAAATGCTCTATAAATGTCCAGAATTTTGCATTATCACGTGAAGCTATAAATTCACTGAAAAAAGAAAGAATTTCTTAAGATTTTCAAAAAATCTGATGGCAGGATATTTCTCCATGGACTTCAAAAGATATGCACATGAAGAGTAAGAATGTCAAAAACAAATGATAAATTAATGAATTTGATGACTGAAAACAGTACTGAGGATACCGATGGAAAATGATAGCATTGATAGCCATAATGATTACTTTTATTATGAAAACATGACAGGAACTTACCTTGCTTCCAGAATCAAAGGAGTTTGTGGCCATTTTGCATCTATGTTTATTCTCACATACTTTGACTCACTTTTACCCAGTGTAAAAATTACAAATGATGTCAAAAGGAGAAACACTAGCCACCTGAAACAGCATCAATTTAAAAATTAATAGATTTCAAGAAGCCCTTACATGATTTTGATGATTTTTAGAGTGTGATTTCATTAAATCTGTGGGGAAAACAGAGAGATTGAAAAATTGATAGATAGAGAAAAGTGGTAAACCTATTAGAGCATAGCACATCAATGCACATGTAGTCAACACAGCATTGCCATTAATTATCAATCTGTCATTTTATTACTTACTATCAACACATACACCATCAACAATAACAAAAAGTGCGTGCTTCAAACAAATTTGACAAAGTCACTCCTTAAACAGATTTATCATGTATGTTTAAAATTGTACTTTTTATGTAGTACACAAATAGCTCCATCCCCGCAAAAGTATGCATAATACTGAAAAGACAAACACTCAGTGTCCAGAAAAGCTTCCTATGATGATAAAGGCTCATTTCCTGCATTGATAACACAGATAAAAGACACAGACGTCGACATAAAAACAAACACAAACAATGCACACATTCAGTATGAAGAATTTCAAAGCCATTACTCAACCAAAACCAAGCTCTGCACTTCGGCATCATACTCCTATGTATATTGTTTTAATTTAGACGGCTATTGCAACATCCTGTGCATACAAAACTGAACACAAAAATAAAGTTAACGTTAACTGTACGCGGGAATCGTCGTGAAGCTCCTTCCATCATAAACTTCGAAGACATTTTGCCAACTTATTTACTGTCATATTCATAATGCAGATAGAGTCTACATTCAAAATCTTTGGAAAATAAGTAACCGGCTGCTAGTTAGTTGCATGGGTCTAGACTCTGGACTAACCTCCAGCTAAGTATGAGCTTAAACATACGGTGTTACAAGACATTAGGTCGATACAATATTAAACTTCTTTGACCTCTTGTAATATTCGACGTTTAACCATTATTACATATTTCCTTTCTTTACCAAGATAATGTATTTCATAGTATTTGCGTAAGTAACAAAAATAAAACTCACGAATCCAAGGGCATTCTCGTCAGTTACTGTATATTCAATATAAATTCAATGTGGTAAGAAAGCAAAAAGTCGGCCGGCCTATTGCAGTTGCCTCACTGTCAAATGTTGTTCCAATATACCTCGTTTTCGATTTACCAATGAGAAGCCATCTGAGGGCAACAATCCTATGTAGTCCACGTCACTCTGGACGTAGAAGGCAAGGGGCCATTCACATATTACGTCACATTAAATTTGGCACTTTATACACCCACCCACCCCCTGTCACACGTAATCACAAATTCAAAACTACCCATCCACCCCCAATATGTGGCGTCACATTATGAACTTCAACAGGATATTTTTCTGCATTCGTATTAATGCGTTTATTTTGTCTTTTTTATTGAACATCACAAGACTTCACTACATCATCTTTCATGCAAAATGTAGCAGAAAAACAACCATTAAAATGGGCACATGCATTACATCACTGTTTGAGGTTGTCAAAAGTTAAAGTCTTTATAAATTGGATAATCTAGATTCATCCATGTGAACTAATGTTTCTTAAATATCACTAGGATTTTTCATTTAAACAAAATGGTCTTAACTTTGACCAGAAAGGCATCAAATGAGCTAAATATCGAGATGTTTAAAAAAATGTGACATCACAACTCAAAAGCAACCCACCCACCCTTTGTCACACTTTATCACAAAAATCAAAAGACCCTCCCACCCCCTTGCGTGACGTAATATGTGAATGGCCCCCTAAAGTCCTGTGTCCGTATACATTAGTGGATTGCTGCGAATCTTTTGGGGGCATCAGTAGTAATTCGATCAATAAGAATATGGAAACTTTTCAAATACAACAACCAAAATGCATATGGTAGGGTAATGAGTTCAACAATGATGTGGATGACATGAACCACGCAGCCATTGGGCTAGGAGGAGCTATAGTCCCGCTCCTACTTTTTAAAGAATAGACCTAGAAACAAAATAATAACTGTTTTGTAAATAAGCTACCAAATTTTGTTAGACTTTTCTTTCTCTCCCTCTCTCTTTTGCAAGCTTTCATAATTATTCTTTCGGTATTCTCATGGACCTAAAATTGTTACAGCCAAACTCTGCGAATGGGGGAGAAAGTATTGGCCAATACAACAATTTGTACGTTGTATTTCATGCGTTATACAAAGTTGTACAATTGGTTACTTAAGAATTTTTTTTTGAAACTTCATAATATCATGACAATAACATTACAGTTACATAAAATCATACACCTCTCTACTGTTAGGTAGTGTATAACTGGCTTGTCTGCTATACAAAGGTAATATTTAATCAAATGTTATAATATATGGAGACTGAAAGAAATATTAGCAATGAAATTAGAAGCAGCAAACATACAATTTAGCAACTAAAAGTCATGTAGCTCCGGACTTGGCCAAGATTTGTTTCGTTTACAGAAAATAAAATAGGTGAATTTTATGGCAATGTTGGAAGCTTTCATTATGATCTGCTGTTGACGAGTAGTGTCAAAGTGCAAATCTTTCAGCATCGATGAAAAGGAGTCAGAGGATCTACCAAATATACCAAGAGCACTCATAGAGAGATTAATAAATTAAACATCATAAAATTTTTCCTGGAGGGCTAAAATAAGGGGACGATATTTATCAGATTTGCGTTCACTACTGATCGTTATATTTGTCTCAAAGCCAACAGTTAACTCTAGCAGATATACAGTAGTACTATTTAGCACTAGAACAAGATCTGGTCTGAGAGAATCACCAGTAACCAAAGATGGAGATGGAAAAGAAGGAAGATCTACGTACAACGAGCTGTCTTGTAATAAAGATAGAGTTCTAGAGATCTGCAAAAGAACGGAGTTATGGCGCCAGGTATACCTGCCATCTTTCAGGTAGGACTTGCAACTAGACACAATGTGCTGGAGACTTTCAGACTGGAGACAGAACGAGCAAGCAGAAGAGGAAGAGAGAGACCATTTGCAGAGGTTCTTTTTTGTAGCCAGAGTGTTGTTTAGGTACTTTATGGTAAAATTGAAAATGTTTCTGGGCATATTTTTCTGTACTTTTGACAAGAGGTGTCGAGTTTTACTGCTAGCATGAAGAAGAATAGATGAGATTACGAAACCTTAAGATTTAAGTTCATGATGAAGGCAATTTTCACTATCAGTTTGTACCGCATTTAACACTTGTTTTGTGTTGCGATATTGATCGTACTGAATATTGCAGCCAGTGCTGGTTCTTGCCCAAAGATGGTTTATATCTGAATTAGGAGATGACTTAAGGGCATTTCTAATAACAACCTGGCACTGCGTAAAATTGGTAGATGGCAGAATAAGACTTAAACCGTACTTAGATTTAGATATGAGAAGCGAACTAAGGGTAGCACTACTAGGCAGCTCGAGCCATTGACGAACGTATCTAGGTACAAGGCTATCGATGTTTTCAACAATCCATGTCTTACTGAGGTCAGAGATGGTAAAATGCCATCATAGTTTAGACAAGACAAACCGAAGATATAAAAGAAGCTTATTTTGGGGTGACAGGGGATTGCATCGATTTTACTCAATAAATCATTTATTAACCCTAGCACTTCTGACATGTGATCGACATTATCCATTGAGAAGTTAAAATATCTACCCAAGTATTTGAAAGACTTACCCATCTCGACAGTAGGAACAACGGCCTGGTTTATTAACAGTTTAGGGAGATATTGAATTGATGAAGTAGAAGATTTTTTAAGTCCGAATGTGGAACATTTATCAACTCTAATAACCATGTTGGCCCAAGTACACCATCTTGTAAAAATGATTAAGAAGAAGTTGATTCTCATTTTCAAGCCCAGTTATGACAGCAGCATCATCAGCAAATTGAAACCAATGGATAGGGTAATTCGGGGCAAAATGAGACACTTAAGCAAATATTCTACTCTTGCTCAGCCAGGAATACGTGAAGAAAAGAGGACAGCATTCATATACTTACTTAAACATATGAACTATTCAACAGCAAAAGTAATTTTCCCTAGCTTTTCATACTTTGAAAATTTCAAGCTTTTTCTACAACAGGTATATCGTCTCATTTTGCCCCACACGTGGGGCAAAATGAGACACTTTATCTTCTATGTTTATAACTCTTAAAGACATACATCTACTAGTTATGTTTTTAAATGATAAGAGGCGGAAGCAATAGACATTTCATTCAACAGTTTTTAGCAATATATAACTAATTGAAGTGACTGAAATAAGTACACTTACATTCGAATTAATTTAATGAAATTTATGAAATTCTTCTAAAAATTATGTAATGGCGAAATATCAACGAGGTGTGTGGTTATGTAAATTAGATGCAAATTACAACAGCAAATCAAAAAGAACAGGAAGTCGAAATATGGTCAATGAAAAAATTATAATTTGAAGATTCGAAAAGTTAAACATTGTTGCGAAAAACTTTTGTTAGAACAGATCTTTAATCGATGTTTTGATGGATAGCCACGCATTTTTTTGACAGCTTCGAATGTCAAATCTAATGTTCTGCTATCTGAAGAAGTTTCGAGTTAACTCTGCTCTGTGAGCAGATGCTTTATCCTGTTGACAAACGAGAGTTTTTACGGTGGCTCACAAGTGCAAAACACACAAGTCTGATCGCAAAAATTTTCATCGAAACACAAAAGTCAATTCCGATACACAAAACTTAATTCTGATACACAAAATTCAATCTCAATACACAAAACTCAATTCCGATACACAAAACTCAATCCCGATACACAAAACTCAATCTCAATACACAAAACTTAATTCTGATACACAAAACTCAATCCCAATACACAAAACTCAATTTCGATACACAAAACTCAATCTCAATACACAGAATTCAAAACTTTCTCGTTCCCATAACACAGTCGTTTTTAAAACAATATGCGTATCCCCAAATTTTCAATACCAGGAAATGACCTCTTTCGCTTGGAAAGCATGGTCACAGTGTAGTACTTTTATGGCTCTCAAACGCAACACAAACTTTCCACAACAACAATAAACATATAGAATCAGTCAGCAAAAATCACGAGTTCTATTTATTCACTAATAACGTCGATCCACTACTCGCCTCATGCACCCAGCCACAAAATCCACGCACACAACATCCCTAATCCCCCAGGAACACAAACACACAACAATACTTAACATGTCAGCAAAAACTATGACAAGAACAATGAGCAACAATACAAACCAAAAAGAACCGTGCGGCCAATCACAAAAACACCTTAATAATAACGACACAAAACAAACTCTATGCACACAACACGCCCCCCTGATCTATTGATCACAAATAGTACTCCCCCCACAAACAAACAAAATAAATGAAAAATGTCAAAGAATTCAATAATTCATAACATAATCTGTAGTCCACATCGGAGGTCGTCTATTTCGTTGTGGCCTCGTTGACAACCGTTCCGCCATATTGCCCTCGCAATTATCATCACAGTCGCCTCTACTTGTTACAGCAGAATCTGGTGGCCGAACTACTGGCCTGACATCTAATATATGTCGTGATGTGCCATCTACAGATACATTGTTTCGTGAATTTATTTCCGTTATATGGCCCTTACGCCACTCTGTGGTACAACGAGCATTTGGAGGTTTTACCCACACTTCATCTCCTATTTCAACATTTGCTTGCTCTGTCTTATGGTTCACAACAGGTTCCATTAATGGATTCCTCCACTCATAATTGAATAACTCCTGTTGAGGTATCATCTGTTGGTCATGTGACCTTGGAGCTAGGTTATACCAAAAGGTAGCTTCTTGTGGCGTAATATCGCTCCTCTCTGCAATAGTTTTAATTGTCCGATGGTTCCTTTCAATAATGCCATTACCACTAGCTCTGTACGCGACTCTGAAGTAAGTGGCTATCTTCCAGCAATCAAACATTTCCTTCAAAAGAGAAGAATGAAAAGTAGCACTATTGTCCATTAACACCTCATCGACCGGTCCCCTCTCCAGAAAGACTTCATTCAAGACATCAGAAATTTCGCGAGATGTTTCGCCTCTAATTTCCTTCCATATTGCAAAACGTGACGGACCACAATCAATCATTGTTAAGTATGGAATTTGTCTATAATGTGTGACATCAATTGCCAGTCTCGACCAATTTCTAGCAATCCCAATTTCACCTTTCTTATGCATCACTGGAGCAGGATCGATTGACTGACATCTTTCACAACATTTCACTACTTCTTTTACTTCCGCTTTTGTCACTGATGGATCAATTTTTCTTGCTAGATATAACGTTTTTTCTACACCCATGTGATGCTTGTTATGTATTTCTTGTATATTTAGCCCACTACAGCATTTATCAAAACCATCTGTTGCATTATTTTCAAGTGACAGCCACGCCTTGCATACCCTTGTTAGACTATCAGCTTTATTCTTCTGCGTTGGGACAAATGTTACATGAAGAGTAACACTAAACTCTTTGAGTAAGTCTTTTAAAATCCCTAAACGACGCTTTATGATCATTTCTGACGCTCCCTTTGTTTTTATTCTTTTATCATTATTAATAACAGTGTTTAACCATCCTACAACTGTAGCTGAATCAGTTTTAAGCTCTACTTCAGTGAGATTCCATTTCAAAGCTAGATTTATACCTTTCAACACTGCTTCTAGCTCTGCCACATTAATGTGATTGAAATCATCTTTTTTCCTAAGCCAAGCAGCGTCTTCAACAATAGCACCATTTATTTCTAAAAGAACACCCAAAGCCAATGAGCTGGCATCACACCAAATTACACCATGATTACTCTTTTGCACATGCCAGACGCCTGTCACAGGGTCCCTTATGTTTACCCGTTCTATAATATCTCGTAGCATTTGCACAGTTTCTTCTCCAGCAAAATCTTCCCAATGAGTCCCCTGAGCCTGTCTCTTTACATAACTGCATGCCACACGCAACCAACCTGCAACTGGGTAGTGACCAATCAATTTTCCACATATTGAAAATAATTCCCTCCGGGTTAAAACTTCTGGCAGCACTGGCAACACATTACCTCTATAGAACATCAAATCCCCCTTGACTAACTTCAACCTCAGGCCTAGTGCAGCACCACCTTCCAGGGGTTCTGGTTTTTTGGTCACCAATCCAAACTTCTTTAAATGCTCAACTAATTTTTGAGCAGTCACCATCTTCTCATCTACCAATATATCATCAATATACGAATTAGTGGCTCTATAAATCTGTTCGTCCTTTTCTAGCACAGTTTTTAATATCTTTGACATAATTCGTGGAGCACAATTTAATCCAAACTCCAATCTCGTGAGACAGTAGATGTTATCTTTGTACTCCACGAGCTGATACGGCCACAACTTTTTATCAACACGAATTTGCAGATAGGCTGACTGCAAATCAACCAAAGTTACTCCTTCCATTTGTCTCCATTCACGAAGAGTCTCTGAGCATACATCAAGAACATCGTCGCCAGTATGACACTCAACCCCTTTATTTAATTCTCGATAATCCAGAACTGGGCGAACTTTACCTTTTGTCGGTTGTTCAACTGCCATAAGGGGTAGAATACCATTCTCTACCACACCATTCCAAGGAATTAAAATACCTTCCTCTATCCACTGATCCACAGCCTTTTCAAACTGCTCCTTCTTTCTTCCTTCCAAGCCTCTTTTGTACAATCCAATTGTATTTGTCAGTTTTGGTGGCTTCTGATTCTTCCAGAACCACTCAACAGTCCAAGATTCACCATCAAATTTAGCAAGAAAATCAGTGTCTTCAATAATGCAAGAATCGTCAGTATCAGCCAACTCAGAGGTAGGTTCAGCACAAGCAGCGGCTGTAATTTGAACATGGCCAAATTTAATCATTCCATTATGTATAGTGACACCTCCCAGTTGAGTGATTGCATCAAGACCCAACACAATATCAACTCCTTTCACTATTCTTTCAACTACAATAGCATCAACTGTGATTACTACTTCTCCCACTGTTATTTCCAATCCACCTCTTCTTTTGCATTGAATAACGCTTCCATCAAAGGCAATTACGTAACTTGAGCTGTTTCGACACTCTGCCACTACTGTAGAATGAACGATAGTGGTTGTACATCCAGTATCAACTAAAGCTCGTCTGAAAAAACCATTAATCTTCACTAAAACGATGGGCATGTCCATTTTCTGCGCCTTTAATTGTGACAGGGGGTGACTGCTGGCGCAACAGACCCCCTGTTGTCGTTTCCCTGTTGACACTGAGTTGAAATATGACCTGGCTGACGACACCTATAACAGATGATTCCTTTAACTTCCCTACAATGCTTTGCCATATGAGAACCTCCACAACGATAGCATTGGCCTCTAAAAATTCCTCTTCCTTCATTTGATTCCATTGAAAAATTGGGTCTCATATCACTTCTGCTACTTGTCTTCAATTGTTGACTATCCCTATAAGCATGCGCAGTTGCCGCTGTTGACAATTTTGATACAAAAACTCTCGCGCTTTCTATTAGCTCACAAACTGGCATAACTTTGATATTAGGCAACTGTTGCATGGATGCACTTATTGAATCCGGAAGTCCATTGATAAAAGTTAATCTTACAATATTCTCTAGGCCGTCTTTTTCGAACCCAGCTAAACCTGCCAACCTCCTTATTTCATTGGCAAAAACATCTACGTTCTCACCAGACCATCTATACTTTACCAACTTGGCATACGCTGTAAACATATCATCTGAAAAAGCAGTTTTCAACCGCTTCTCAATCTCATCAACATCCAATTGATCCGATTCATCCATCTCTAAATAGAGAGCAAGTGCCTCTCCTTCCAAATATAACGGAAGAAATGACTCCAACTCAGTAATTTTCTGCAGTTTTGCTACCAATCGAACTTTTTTGAGCCATGCTACAACATCGCCCTCACCACTAAACGGCCGAATCATGTCACTTGTTACTTTAACCGACATTTTGAACGATAATCTAGGCCGGGATAGCTTGTAGTACTTTTATGGCTCTCAAACGCAACACAAACTTTCCACAACAACAATAAACATATAGAATCAGTCAGCAAAAATCACGAGTTCTATTTATTCACTAATAACGTCGATCCACTACTCGCCTCATGCACCCAGCCACAAAATCCACGCACACAACATCCCTAATCCCCCAGGAACACAAACACACAACAATACTTAACATGTCAGCAAAAACTATGACAAGAACAATGAGCAACAATACAAACCAAAAAGAACCGTGCGGCCAATCACAAAAACACCTTAATAATAACGACACAAAACAAACTCTATGCACACAACACACAGAAAACCAGACTCGAAGTTAATGTGTTATAGAAGTCTTCATAATGTTCTGTCCAGAATGTGGGTTTTAGGTGCGAAAAAGCTATTCATAGTTCATTGGGATTACAATGCCTTCCATTCGAAGAGTATACCATTTACTTCTATATTCCGACATACAGCCAGGTCCATCTAATTCATCTCTTATTCTAGCTCTTACTGCTGCTTCATCGAATGGAATCGATTTTCTGGTGAGGCCAAAACTTTTAAGGCGATATTTTAGGGTTCTTAGACTAATTCTGATGCCATGGAATTTGCTAAGAAAAACCAGTATCGCTTCATAGTGGTATCCAAACTTGAAGTAATGTTGTATGAGAGCCTCTTCCCTATCGAACTTCCTTCCACAAGTGGCACAGAATCCATGCCCTTCTTCTAGAAGACCGGTACACTCGGACTCTGTGCAACTAAAGGCATCTCCCTTTTCCGCCATACTTGCGGCCAAGCCTGGATTGAATACAACAGGGCAAAGGATTTTGTGGAAAATATTATCTCTTGACAAAGTTTTCTATACATTTTTGCGTATTGAGATTAAGTTTTGTCGGAATTGAGTTTTGTATATTGATATTGAATTCTGTGTATCAGAATTAAGTTTTGTGTATTGAGATTGAGTTTTGTGTATCGGAATTGAGTTTTGTGTATCGGAATTGAGTTTTGTGTATTGAGATTGGGTTTTGTGTATTGATATTGAGTTTTGTGTATTGAGATTGAGTTTTGTGTATTGAGATTGAGTTTTGTGTATCGGAATTGAGTTTTGTGTTTCGATCAAAATTTTAGCGATCAGACTTTTGTGTTTTGCACTTGTGAGCCACCGTAAGTTTTTCTTGATTGCTATGGATATTGCGAATACTTTAAGAACGATTTTCTTAAAGCAAGGAAACATAACATGTTCAATTCAATCTTCATATTATTGAGTCGTTTCTAAGGCCAAAACAATAATCGTTAGAGAATACCCACTGAAGAAGGATCCGACAGTTTTTTGCTGAAATAAAAGTTTTTGCTTTTTTATACTCTTTGATAAGTGCCGACCATCTGAAATCAAAGTCAATTCAACGTATATTTTCATCTAAGTTAAGAAATACTAGTATACACTATGATTCCTAGCAGTAGATTAGGATGGACTTAAGCCATCGTCGCATTTTGCCCCAGTTTAATAACAGAAGAAAGAAAGAAACTAAGCATAAAATTGTGCATTCCATCATACTATGGTATTGCGAGTAATATAGAGTTGTGCTTAACTAATTTCTATAGGGGGTTTTATCTCACTCACCTTGAATCATTGGTGCAAAAATTTGAAAAAGTTTTCAAGATATTTTCCTTAGCCTTGGCAAAATTGCTGTTTTAATCATCGATGAATCCGCAAAAAATTCGTTTTTCTCACCTTAGCTTTTCGTTACCACAGAAACAACGGTTGAAAAGCTGAAAGAGGGAGTTCAATGTTTATATCATAGATTAAGCTGATTTGTTTCTCCACCGGACAAACCGAAAATTCATTATGAAAGAAGAAATGTCGTATTTTGCCCCGTGTCTCATTTTGCCCCGAATTACCCTAATAAGAATAATAAATAAGTGATTTGCTGGCTGATAACCTTCGGGTGTGCTTGGTGGACAATTGTAAGTGTATGGTTGAGTACTTTCCGAAACTGTGAAAGATGGCACAGAAATGTCTTAAGTTTCTTAACTCTCTCCTTGTAGTCCTAAAAGTCCTTAAACTTTGGAGCGTCTAGTACTATAGTTGCTTGTAAATCGGTGTCTTATCAACAAGCCGTGTATCCAGGACAGCCTTCCCAGAAAAGCAGTCATCACTGCAAACGACTGATGGGGCACATGGTCGTGGGTATACTAGATGTTTCATGTCTATCGTCATGCAAAAACTGGGCTCCTCTTTCTTAGGGTAAATATGTTGTAGCTAGGGACAAGTCTTTTAAATCACTTCACAGATGATAATAAAGGACTGCAGGATGTTGCGTTATGAAGTGAAGATGTGTTGTGATTGAAAAGAGAGAAAGCATCTGTGCGGATTAGACTCGGTTAGTTTGGTAAATCATCTAAGACAAATGCTTTCCAAATTGTTCTTAGTGCGGGTCAAACACAGAAAAATTAACAGGGAGCTTGGCCACACACTAAATGTGACATATTTGACACACTTGAACACAATGTGCACTGCAGGTATTCTATGATCTGAAGAGAATCGTCCTCAGTAAAAGCAATGATGTTATGCAGAATCCTATTCACTTCTTCCGCATCCACTAGGAAGGAGGGGTTGTCAACAGTTTGATTTCTTTTTAGTGGACCCATACTTATTTGTTAGGAGCTCAGTATGGCCAAGTGCGGTCCACAATCCTTAGTTTGGGCAACACTGATCTAAGATAAACAAGATGGCAATTTCGATTGACTAACTGAACATATAGCTCACCTTGATGTTTTAAAGTTAAACACTTCTGGCAATTTCAACACTTAAATACGCAATATTGTTGTCAGGTGTTACAATCCAATCGCTAGAAGTTGCAAGGAGTTGCAAGGAGTTGCAAATGTGATACAACTTGTCTAACTTCTAGTTTAAGTGATGAAAAGTATGCACCTCTGCCTCAAAATGGCAGTCACCTCTAGGCCTAGGAATACAAACACGTCCATTCAAAATGAACTTTATCCCCTTTAGCCATCTTTGTTACGCTTCAGTTTTGGCGGGAGATTCGAAAAATTTGCTGACGCTATTTTAACACTTTGAAGGAAACGGAAACTTTGTACACAAAATAAATATGGCATAAATGCAAAGTCATGCCTAGAACTAAGGGATTAACAAATTTTGAGAGAGTTTCGGGAATAAATTTACGAAAAAATGGATTCTCTTTCAGAAAAATTAGCGCAGCTATCGGCTATCACTTTTATACGGCAATAAGCATTTGAAAGCGAAATGAAAAAACTGATCCTCCTTATAAGCTAAAAAGATGTGGACGACCAAAAAAGTTGATGTTTGGGGAGAGAAGTAGGTTTGTCGTCTTGCAAGGCAGCATAGGTTTTCAAGTTTAACAACTATCATAAGTGAAATAACTTGCGTCCACCTCCATGGACACCTTTCCAAGTGGAATGTGGAATGCATTCTCAAGAAGTATGATATTAGAAACAATGCCAGAAAAAGAGAACCATTTGTTTCCTTTCAAAGTAGGAAAGTTAGGATAAGATGGGCCACTGCTGTTCAGGACTGGAAAGTACCCCAGTGGAAAGACCTAGTGTTCCTCGACGAATGCAGGTTTGGACTCAAAAATGACTGTAAAGCATTACGAGTTTGGCGTACAAAACAAGAAGTCAATGATCCTACTCTTTTCCAGCAGACATTCAAAGGTGCCACTTCTGTGATGTTTTGGGGCTGCATTGGGCCTAATAACGTTGGCAAATTGGTATTAGGTGATAGAACCATAAATGCAGAAAAGTATGTCTGCCTATTACATTATAACCTTTTGCCAACGTTGAGTCAATATTTGGGACTGCTGATAGGCCTTTCATATTTCAGCAGGATAATACACCCCCACATCGAGCAGCACACATAATGTTGCATCTTTCTCTTCCAGGTGTTCCTGTTATGCCATAGCCAGCACAAAGCCCTGACATGAATATCATTGAAGATATATACTGTAGTTACTCATAAAAAACAAGCTTAATCATGACCCAGGATACCCAAGAGGTCCTCCAAAAACAAAAGAAGAACTTCAAGCCCGAGTTCTCTCTGAATGGGGCTGAATTCCAGGGGATTTTATTGGGAGATTATACGAGTCCCTTCCACCAAGAATTTTGGCTGTGAACAGAAAGCATGGCTACCCAACGAAATACTGAAATAAGTTTAAATTCTATATGACTGTAATCAGAATTCTAGCTTGGTTTATAAAGCTAATGTTCATAGTTAATGACTTGACGAGTAATGACGAGAGGATGTTCACATTCACATCACCTAGTGTAAAATAAAACAAGGTTTCCTCCATAGTGGCAGTCGAAAACTCGAGTAATGACGTGAGGATGTTCATATTTTGAAGCAATAATACCGGTGTATATAAAGAAATCTGCAACCTTTACACATATGGTAGCAAGAAAATTGCTCATTTTAAAAGCTGCAACAGCGCAAAACAACATTGCTGTTAGCATCTGTAGTTATGTTTATCTAAGCTTTCTCCCCATTGTGGCTTATCTCAACTTTCTCTCCATTGTGGAACTCGAAAACTCGAATAATGAAGTGAGGGTGTTCATATCCTGAAGCAATAATAACGGTGTTTATAAGCAAATCTGCAATATTTACACATACGGTAGCAAGAAAATGGCTCATATGAAGAGCTGCAACAGCGTGCAGTGATGTTTAAGCAAACCTGCAATCTTTACATATATGATAGCAAGAAAATTGCTCATTTTAAAAGCTGCAACAGCGCAAAAACATTGCTGTTAGCCTCTGTAGTCATGTTTATCTAAACTTTCTCTCCATTGTGGCATTCGAAAATTCGAGTTATGACGTGAGGATGTTCACATCTTGAAGCAATAATAACGGTGTGTGAAAGTCCGAGGGGCATTTTACTCTTCGAAAAAACGTACGAGTTTTTTTTGATTTAAAATTTGCCTGATTTTATTCCCGGACTTGCGGAGTTTTTGAAAATTATGAACTGGAGCTCTGGATTTCGCCTGATTTTTGCTGGATTTATTTCGGATTGTCGCAGGGTGTATGAAGATTTTTTGAGTGAAATACCCCTCGAGTAAATCTGTAATTTTTTCGCCTCTGGTAGCAAGAGAATCGCTCATTTGAAAGCTGCAACAGCACAAAATGATACTAGTATTGTTGTTTTTCCAAATTATAAGGTTATAGTGAGGTTTTTCAAAAATATTTTTAAGACTGACTTGTAAAGATACAGTGTGGTAGTTACCATCGGAGAGAAACAGATCGACAGCAATTTAAGACACAGATTTCAAAACCTTTCCTTTTGTATTTCACTGCGTGTACTCCTAGGAGTATTCCACGGATTGAGTGAACCTTTATTGCATTAAATTTACTCAAATGACCACATGTTACAAAATGAATATTACTTAGGCATGATGCACATACAACACATACAACATACCCATGGCTTATTTCTAAGGCAGAATACATAATAGCTGCATCTGATCTCTATGTTCATAATTTTCTTGACAATGTATCTTGACGAGGGCTTGTCACATTTGATACCTTCCAATAATGATAAGAGGGGGTGAGATAATTTACCCAAAAGTCCCAGAGTACTCATCGAGAAATTGATAAATTTAATATTATAAAAGATGGGAATGAGATCAGATATGAGAGAATGGTAATGGACCCTTCTCATTTTAATAATTTTACAGCAATAAATCAAAGTGTTTATGCATAAACACAATACGATAATCCTCTAATGTAGGAATGATCGTATTGCTATCTATCTAGGCATGCTTTGCATTCCGAAAGGATGTGCTTTGTCGTGTGGATTTCAGGACAGAAGTTGCACAATGACAACTGACTTTTCCCTCATCTTGATAAGTTCGAGAGGGATGTGCGTGTATTATTCATGTAGATATGTAGCGAATTATGTAAGTGTAAATACTCCATGGTGGTGAGTGCTCTGCTTTAAGCCAGTAGCTTTTTGCTGACCCCAGGGCATCCTTCCATAGTTCCCTTACAATTCATTCTTGTACTTCCAAATTCTCGATCTTCTCTCCTTCTCCTCTTGTAATGATTTCAATACCTCCTTAGTTGATTTGGATGAATCATATGCAATGTATTTTTCTGATGTAACTACAGGGAGTTGCAGATGTCAGAATTTGACGAATTTTGCAGATTTTGTCAAATAGTTATTTAATACATAGTAAATTTTGTGCTTACATCTATAAAATCTAATCCAAACTTAGTCTTAGATAATTGAAGAATATCGACTATGCGTCCTCCTTGTATATTTAGACATCTCCGAGTGTAATTATGGCAAGGCATTTCTAGATGTCGTTTTATCCAGGTAATTCCAATGTCCGCTATTGTTAAGCGCCATGTAGCTAGATTGATAAACGTAACTTTATTATACGAATGAGAGGGTTCAATAACCTTACAATTGCTACTAATTTGCATATTCGCTTCAAAGTCTACTGTGAGCTCGAGGATGTAGAGTAATTTATTTTCTGTATACAACAGAAGATCATTACGAAGAGATTCACCAGTAATCAAGCTTAGCGTCAAAAAGGCAGGTAGATCAGCGCAAACTGTGCACTTTTTAAGCGAGGAGAATGTGTTAGCAAGAGAAAGAAGAAAGAATTGTGGCGCCGATATATCTACCCTCATCGAGATACGAAATACAACTAGGTACCACGTGCTGTAGAGTCTCTGACTGAAGGCAGAAAGAGCATGTAGACGATTGAGAAATTGACCATTTACAGAGATTTTTATGAGTAGAAAGATCTTTATTCAAGCATGTTATAGAAAAGTTGAAAATGTTTCTAGGCAAGTTGTGCTGAACGGATGACCAGAGGCTGCTATTTTTGTGATGCCCAAACGATTTCATTTCATTTATAAAAATACAGAGAGGTAGCTCTTCAGCCGTGGCTGATATTCAAGGGGCCTCTCATTTTACAAGTAGTTAAAGTAAAAAGTAAAATATTATAGGAATATATTTACAATTGTTAAAAAAGTCACATTTAGAAAATATGCAAACTAGAAAATGAAAACTCGAGTAATAAACTAATTGAATGTTGCATAAGATTTAAAACGATTTATGAAAGATGTCTGTATTGCATGCCTCGGTAAACTATTCAAAACTTTAGCACCCCTATACGAGAAGCATTTCTGTCCATTTTATGCTTTTTTTGTATCTGTACATCAAAATCAGTGTTTCTAAGGTTATGGGATGAAGAATGTGAGTTTCTTGTGAAGAGGTCGATCAAATATTGAGGTGCTAAGTTATTGACAGATTTGAATGCTATAGTTTTCATTTCCTGATTGATAAGATTATCAATGGTTTCCTATCCAAACTCCGTATTAGGGGCAATCTTGGGGCATCATGGCTACTATTAGTAACAATGCGAGCTGCTCGATTTCGTAGGTTTTGCAGTCTGTCAATTTCAGTTTTCCAACAAAACCCCCCAACTGAGCAGCAATATCTGAAGTGCGGCCCTATGATGCTCGTCTATAGGGTCTTCAAGGTTTCATATAGGAATAAATGTTTGGAATAGTTAAAGATCCATAATGCTCTAGAGACTTTTGTTGTAATCAATTGGATTTGTTTTTTCTAACTGAGAGTATGGTCTATATAGACGCCTAGATATTTTATATGAGGGGTAGCTTCTGTTGAGGGACAATCTGAAATTACTTCTTGAGGGACATTCTTGCTGCTATTTTTATTAGCATAATGTATGCGCATAAATTAGAGACTCGATCATGAGAATGAACGGGAAGCAAGATTGTAGAACAAGCTGAATGAAATCATCGTTGATTTACAAACATACAAGTACTTCTTTATATCATCTTTATCATCGCTGAGTTATAGACATTGAATTCTTTTTATGTTTCATCTACACGATATGACACACCTACAGGATAGGCAAACACTCCTAACAGCTTCAATATCCCTCCTTCTGATTTCCAAAGCTAACTTTCACCACTTTCCAGAAAAAGTTTTTGCTTTTGATTTGAGACAATCAGTAGCGATATGGTTTTGACAACATTCAAAGAGAGCTTGTTACCCTGTAGCCAATAATCTAGGCTTTGGAGGTCTTCGTTCAGTGCTTTGTTCAACTCTTTTAAGTCTTTTGATTTAGAGCATAGACTGGTATCATCAGCGTACATAGAAACTGAAGAGGTATTTAATGCTTGCGGCAAATCATTGATGTACAATACAAACAAAAGTAGTCTCAGACATTATCCTTGGGGTACCCCAGTCTCAACAGTCTAAATTTTAGGATCTACCCCATTAACCATGCAAAATTGTACCCTGTTATTAAGGTATGATTTAAACCAAGATAGTTCACGACTTTTTACACCATAGTGCTCTAATTTCTGGCATAAAATGCTATGATCGACGTTATCAAATGGTTTTTTGAGGTCTACAGCCACAAGCCCAGTTATTTATCCATTAGCCATTACATCGCACCAGTCTTCACAATTTTTGAGTAAGCATGTTGCAGTAGAATGTAAGGCCTAAATCCAGACTGGTTGATGGCAAGGAAGCAATTTTCTTCAAGGCATTTGTAAAGCTGGTTATAAACTAGCTTCTCACATATTCTTGACAGCACTGGCAGAACCGAAATAGGACGATAGTTGGACTTATCAGTCTCGTCACATTCTTTGAAAATTGGTGTTATTCTAGCTATTTTCCACATATCAGGAAACACGCTAGTTTCAATTGATGTATTGAAGGTAAGAGCGAGAGGATTTTCAATATATGGAATGGCTTGCTTTATGAAATAACTGGAGAGGTGATCAATCCCAAAGCCTTTTGGTGCCTTTACATTACTAACTGCCTCTCTGATTTCTTCTATGTTGATCGTTCTTAAGCGAAATAGATGGCTTTATTATTAATATTGAAGTGTCGATTTAAAAGAGGGTTTGGGGATGCTTCAATGCTCGATTTCATTTCACTTCAAATTTTCTATAAATGGTGGCCTCCCAGACCACAGCACAGTCTGATTTACAGGGGTCATGTTGAAAAGAACAAAATAAGATGAACAAGTTTTACAATAGCAAATCTAAGTTTAAAAATTATAATAAAACAGGCTTACATTTATAATAGATAACAAAACTAAATAAAGACAACTAAATTGGCTTCAAGCCCTTGATTTTGAATGTCAAGTTCACTTTTGCTATTTTGGCTTTTATCTGAATTTTTCGTACAGGCAAGCTATTCCAGAGCACAGCCTCCCTGTACGCAAAACAACTTTGACCCAAGGGGGTGTAGGATCGGGGGGGGGGCTTAGATTCAATTTTGCATTATGTAGTGTTCTGTTTATCATAGCAGAATTGATAAATATCCAGGCAGTTGATTAATTGGTCTATAAACTATGCCTACTGTCTCCTGCTGTATCATATCTTGAATACTAGGTATATTTAGTGGTTTCAGTAGGGGACGAAATATTCAGTTGGTGCGTTTTGTGAGCTATTGCCTATGCTCAATGTAGCCCTGTTTTGCAACTTTTTTCTCTTGTACCTGTACCATTTGGACCCCAGACTAGATAACAGAGTCTAGATTAAGGCTCGATGACCCTTAAATATAACACATTCAAGATTTCTTGAATGGAATTCTGTGGCGTGCCTAATATATCCAATCACACGCACAACTTCGGATGCAATACCATAGATGCAGGGTCGTTCCATTTTAGCTGATTACCTATCTGTAAAGGTAAAGGTGAAGGTGAGTCCCGTGCACGATTCCGTACGTTGGGGAGTGCCCGTTAGAGACACTTATCCTGAGCCGCCGGCATAGCGAGGTAGGGTGGCCAGTTCCTTTCCTCGCCGCCTTTAACTTCCCCAGTGTTGCCACCAGGTACCCATTTGCTGCTGGGTGAACAGTGAGCGAGCATCCCAACTATGATCCGAGGGTTCGGCTCGAACCATCGATGTTTCGCACGGCAGTCAAGCGCTCTAACCACTTGGCCACTCGCCCGTACCTATCTGTATCCCTACATATTTAGCTGAATGTCTTAACTGAATATATTCGCCAGTAGCAGTTTCTTTCCATTCTCATTTGTTATAACATACATTGTATCTATAATCATAGCTGTAGTCTTATCAATGTTTTAGAGTAACTTACTATTTTGCAGCCATTCTGTCAGGATTTCTACCTCAGAAGTTATCGCTTCTGTTAATTGACTTAATTCTTCATCGTAATAAGTAAAACTAGTATCAACTATTTAAACACTTACTTTTACTTTTGTTAATGAGTAAGGAATGTCATTAATGAAGAGGAGGAACAACAGTGGTCCTAGACACGAACCTTGAGCAACACCACAGAGATATTTTTCCATGGCTAACAGTATCAACACAGTTATTCATGAATGCATGAGGGGCGGAGATGCAGAGGTAATTCTAATAGTTTTTCATGTCTATTACCCTGCCATCACTCATACTTCTCATGAAGACCATTATTAGCAACGCAATATTTTGGTTGCAAGGTATGACGAGTCTTTGGAATAGTCATCTTTTCTTCCTGCTTGTCAATAGCTGCTATGTCTATGGAGAGATACATATCATATGTACATAGCTTTCACATCCATGAAATACTGACAGAAACAAGACTGCGTTATGATGTAATCAACATGAGACACGATACTGAATCAATTTTCAAGATACCAAGCGAAGTTCAATATACCGTTACTGTAGCTATTCTTGGATCATCAATTCCAATTCTTTTTATATAAATGCAGTTAAAAACTTACAAAACACTACAAACACTTAGCCTTTACAAGACGTTAATGCAGGAAGCATGGGAATGCATTGCAACCCTGCAATTATTACATTAAAATACTATAAACATATACAAATACAAGAGAAAAAAAACTACAAACAAAAGAAATGACTACAAATTCAATTACTAACAGAAAAGTTATCACAGTGACCACTCCACAAAGCGACCCCCGAGGTGCACCTTGTCAAAAAAAGCACTCGTCGAATACAATGAATTTTGTGAAACAGTGAATAGGTCGACAATAGATTTCGGTTTCCTATAGGACAGATGGGTATAGGCCTATGCCTATATAATGACAGACAGGATGGGTATGGTTCCAGATGGGTATGGGCCTCTTCCTATATAATGACAGACAGGATGGGTATGGTCCCAGAAGGGTATAGGCCTATACCTATATAATGACAGACAGGATGGGTATGGTCCCAGAAGGGTATAGGCCTATACCTATATAATGACAGACAGGATAGGTATGGTCCCAGATGGGTATAGGCCTATGCCTAGATAATGACAGACAGGATGGGTATGGTCCCAGATGGGTATAGACCTATGCCTATATAATGAGAGACAGGATGGGTATGGTTCCAGATGGGCATGGGCCTATACCTATATAATGACAGACAGGATGGGTATGGTCCCAGAAGGGTATGGGCCTATGCCTAGATAATGACAGACAGGATGGGTATGGTCCCAGATGGGTATAGGCCTATGCCTAGATAATGACAGACAGGATGGGTATGGTCCCAGATGGGTATGGGCCTATACCTATATAATGACAGACAGGATGGGTATGGTCCCAGAAGGGTATGGGCCTATGCCTATACCTAATCAATTCCAATTGTCATCATCCATACACGGTTATTCCTCTTCAGTAGGGAAAAGATCAACCAAGAGCCTCCAGTTTCAACATTTGGAGAAGATTTTGAACGTTTTCATTATGTAAAGAAAGAGCTGAAAGCAGCATTCATAACAGGTATTGTCTCATTTGCTTTCATTATATGCACATAACCAATTGCAGCTATATTCCTATATAAGCGGCTGACTGGCAACACTATTTCACCTAAGAGCAAGATTATCTCTATTGGATTGTCTGCCTTTAATAGTTTTTCAACCAGTTCGTCTATGGGTTTGGCATAGCTGATACAAGACAAATCATATTTCGAGACTCGAAGAGACTGAAACAGTGCTTCATGTTCATGTTCATGTTCATGTTCATTTCATTTTTTAAATTCCACTACCTACAATCAACAACACCTTAACAAGGTACAATAAATATATATCAATACAATAGTATTACAATATAGAATAAAATAATACAACATAATACAAATCTGGTAGATAGTAAAATTCAGTAGCTAAACTAATCGAGGAGAGAGCCCCACTCCCCCCCCCCCTTAATGAAGTGTTGTGGTATATTAGAAAAAGTAGAATAATGAAAAACAACTTTTTGACTTGTAGAATTGGAAAATGTTAAGTTCAAAATATTGCAATTCAATGTCGAGATTACAAAGGACTTTTGTAACATGTCAAATAGTCAGGAGATTTCCCACAACAATCCAGGAAACCTACCCAGCCCCCAGCACCACAACCAGCCTGAGAATCAACAAATGGTACCAAAAACCATCTCAATGGCTAACCCAGGATACATCAAGCACTAACCCAAAGTCAGGCAGGATGCCAGACGGCCACAGGAGCCTGCCGTTCAAAAGAAGTACTGTCAAATGGAAGCCACAACGGAACAGAGCAAAGAACATCCCAGAACACCAGTAAGGCGTCCACCCCCACAAGAGAAATCTCTCATGAAGGAGGCGACATCCCCACCAGCAGTCTATAGGGGACCTCCAACCCACCTCAGCAAACCCACATACAACAGTATCCCTTCAATAACAAACAGCATACAAAATGAACTTTTGTTTTATATCTAAAACCTTTATAGATGAACTTTCTCTTATCAAAGCTGGTACATTGTTCCACAATTTAGCACCGGCAAAACGCACTGATTTCAGGCCATATTGAAGACTGTTTTTCCCTGTCAAAAATACATCACCTTTTGAAGCTTGAAGCAAAGCATCTAACAAAACGAGTATGGACCACATTATCATTATAAGAAACTCTATTGCGATAGATTCTGTAATACTATATGATAACAAAGGATAATCTGGGTTACACACGGAAAAGGATTGACTACAATATAAACCCACCTGGAAAAGCAACGAAAGGTCGCCGAAAGGTGGTCCTATTGCTTAGTTTCTGGGTTAGTTATACGATTCCCAAAAAATTCTGCACGCCAGAAAGTCAGCTTCTCTATCATTACAGTTTAATAATAATTTTTAAGATCTCTTGCAATGGATCGCAGAATGGTCTGAAAATGAGTGAAGCAAAGACTTCAGTATGAGAAAAAAGCTTCGAAACCACACCATAACCAACGTCGGAAATGCTCCAGTTAGAAAACTATACGTTTCTTTTCACTACGTATTCATCTCCCTTTAAAAAACATCCCACTTGCATACAAAGTATGCTCCTTACGTCTCTCCTACACCTGTCCCATATTTTCTGCACCTTAGGTCATTGGCTTTGATCCTAATGCCATTCATTCCCATTAGCACGAGATGTTGAGCGATTTCCATCTTGCACCTTAACAAGCGAGCTTTCCGTACGAGTTTAGAACAGTCAAACAGTGAACGTACTCTATTTTAGTAAACTCAGCACTGTTATTTTAGCTTTATTGTTGTGCGAAGATTTCACCACTGTGCACTGAAAAACAGCCTACTCTTAAGTGCGTAATTGCCGTCCCCCCAGCTAATCAATTTTTGGAAAATTCTTCCAACTCTCCCACCCGCTCTTATTAGAAACTCCCCAGCTTAGTAATATTTGTGCACGAAACGTTTTCAATAAACATGTTTGAAGCAGATATTTTGAACAACTCTTTCTGTCCCTCAGTAGTTTTTTGTGCTTTTTACATTTTCACAGCCACTGACACCTGATTTGTGAACATAGACAACCGCATAGCAGTGTTATTTTAGATCACGCAGAATTTATTCCACCCTCCCCCTCTTATTCCCGCCCCCTCTTATTAAATTCTTCTAAGGTTTCCAACCCCTTTATTCCCCCCCGCACGGCAATTAGGCACTTAAGAGCACTTTTTCACTGAACTACCTCGAATGCACAATTTAAAATCACACTAAATGAAATGCAATCAGATGTTGGTCCAGATCACGTCACAGTGCGCAACCCCCTTGATTTATTCAATCTCGCACATCTGATTGGTCACTTCCAGATATCGAAGAAGTGCACCTGCTTTTCTCCTTTTAAATCCATTGACGAAAATCACTAAGAGTACATTCTGAGAACTGAGAGCGACGAGTGCCAGCAATAACAACGAACAGTGATCATCCGAGCACTGAGGGCGATGGCTAGCACTAACAGCACAGTTACTTATGACTGTATCAACACAAGTGCGGCAACAATTCCAATAGTTCTCGCAATTTTTACTCTGCCATTGCAGCTACACCTCATTAAGATCATTGCAAGGGACGTCCGGTTTAGCCTCCCGCGTCATACAATTTTGTTTTCCTTGACTTTATCCGATGCAATTCTAGTTAGTGGATTTTTCATTATTGGTTTGGTGACTAAAGTCACAACTTTAGCTGCGCAATCGATTGGTTGCAAGGTATCACGAGTCTTTGGACTATTCATTTTTTCTTCAACAACTACAATTTCGTGCTTGTCAATAGCAGCTATGTCTATGGAGAGGTACATATCATGTGTACACAGCTTTCACATCCATGAAATACTGACAGAAACAAGACTCCGCTTTGGTTCAATTTTTGTATGGGCATTGGGCATTATTGCTGGCTCGGTAGCTATAACCACAATGAGATACGATGCCGAATCAATTGTCAACATACCAAGCGAAATTCAATATACCGTTTCTGTAGCTATTCTTGGGTCATCAATTCCAGTTGTCATCATCCAAACACGGCTGTTCCTATTCAGTAGGGAAAAGATCAACCAAGAGCCTCCAGTTACAACATTTGGAGAAGATTTGGAACGTTTTCATTATGTGAAGAAGGAGCTGAAAGCAGCATTCATAACAGGTATTGTCTCATTTGCATTCGTTATATGCACATATCCTCTTGCAGTTGTATTCCTATATGAGCGGCTGGCTGGCAACACTATTTCACCTAAGGGCAGGGTGATCTCTATTGGATTGTCTATCTCTAACAGCTTTTTCAACCAATTCATCTATGGGTTTGGAATAGCTGATACAAGAAAAATCATATTTCGAGACTTGAAGAGACTGAAACAGTGCTTCAGCACTATGCTACAAGACAACTTATGGAAACAATCAAACTAAACGAATATGGAATACACCGTCATTATAAGAAACTCTATTGCGATAGATTCTGTAATATTATGTCATGACAAAGGATATTTCTGGGTTACACACGGAAAAGGGTTGACTACAATACAAACCCACCTGGAAAAGCAACGAAAGGTCGCCTAAAGGTGGTCCTGTTGCTTAGTTTCTGGGTTAGTTATACGATTCCCAAAAAATTCTGCAAGCCACAAAATCAGCTTCTCTGTCAGTACAGGTTAATAATAACTATTAAGATCTCTTGCAACGGATCACAGAATGGTCTGAAAATGAGTGAAGCAAAGACTTCAGAATGAGAAAAAAGCTTTGAGACCACATCGTCAGAAGTGCTCTAATAAAACAGTATAGGTATCCATGTAAGTTATCGCTTTGAGAAGGAATGTGCTCTCAGATAGAACTGCAACGACATCGGTTAGGGTGCTAAAATTTGGTTATATTATGATTTACTGCTGCCCCATGATATGTAAATTGCTGAAATAAGACAAAAACCCATAGTACACTCTACAATCATCAAGACTCTCGCATCGTCCAACATTTTACAAATAAAGCACCATCTGAAGCTTTGGAGATGAGATTCTTCTTTAGTAGTTCGCAATATTCAGAAAGAGAGCGAGATATAAAACTTCAATCTCATCAGATAGTAGCTAATATCTATATTTTTAATGCTTTACACCATGTATCTGAAAAGGTGGGAGGGGGCGGAGTTTAGCTTCAGTATTGCTACTTTATGATGCCTTATGGCTAGTCATAGAATGTGTACTGTGAACTTATCCCTTTGATCTGTATAAATGGAATAGGTTCAAATCATAACACAGAAATCTCAATTAAATTTCTCATTTCCCAGATTTGAACGTAATCGGCTACCGCCTGCGATTGCCTTCTGCTATCTGCCATCTGCCACGCTCCCGACATCCCAGGCATTTAAGTATTAATGGAAACGCTTTCATATGGTACCGCCGGCAGCTCTTTGATGTGCCATTAAGCTGCCGTTAAGCTACCAATAGCTGCCATTGGTTGCCATAACTGCTGGGAGAAGGTTGAACAAATTCAACATTCTCCCCGTTATCAAAGCTGGTTCCAATCTAGCCATAACTGCCGAAAGGCTGCCTGCAATAGCCTTCTGCCATCTACAATCTGCCACGCTCCCGGTACCGCAGGCAGATATTTTTCTATGGGAATGTATTCTTACGGTGCCGCAAGCAAGCAGTTTGAAGTGCCGTAACTGCCGGAAGAAAGTTGGATAAGTTCTACTTTTCCGGGCAGGTACGGTACCGCAGGCAACGAAATCTTATATGGGGACGCTTTGCCTGCGGCCGCCTGCGATACGAAATTGGCTAAAATCTGACCCCCCTCCCCTTCGTACGCACACGTACGCTTGATATTCACCCCCCCTTTTGCGTACATACTCTTGGTTGTTTGACCCCCCGCCCATCTCTAAAAGAAGCTTTCTAGACATCCAAACCCACGGAGAAAGACTTTTTAGGCATTCACGAGACATTGCAATGATCACTTCAAATGTATTTCATGAAAAATCTATAATATTGCTCAAACAAAACAGCATTATACTAGAACAGGGAGTGTCAAATTCATTTGGTCCAAAGGCCACATAGGGCACAATATGGCGCCACAATGGCCAGGTAGGTTGACGGAACCCGAGAGGGCTAGGTAACAGGGGCTTTCAAATATACATAACTCATCACATGTTTCCTATCTGGCACGCTAGACAACGGTGAAAAACTGGGTATTCAGCCTTGTAAATGCCACTAGTAAATCCCGCTATTACAATGGGAAAATATAGCTAGGTTTCAGTTTATTCAAAATTCCTAGGGGACCACATAGACGGATTCGACCTGCGGGCCGTATGTTTGACACCGCTGTACTAGAAGTAATCTCAACTGAATTTGTACTACATTGTTAAATGTCTGTGAAGGGTCCTTTGCAAATGAAAATATTGCAGCAGGATGTATGCAAAAAGCTGATATACTTTTTTGCTTTGCGTACGCATTTCATGTGTCAACCCCCCTCCCTCCTTGTACGCATTCGTACGCATTTGCTTGACCCCCTCCCCCCTTCGCGCGTGCGTACTAGATGAATGACCCCTCACATTACAACCAGCTGCATGATATATTATTATTATTATTATTATTATTATAATAATAATAATATATCATGCAGCTGGTCCACCTATTATATATTTTGCCGCCGAAACAAAGATTGGACTGACCCAGATTTGATGGACTTCTGAGTGAACATTTTAACTAAATTTATATCGTTCATAATTTTTAGTTTATTGCTTGTTTTTTTTTTTTTTTTTTTTTTTTTGTTTCTAATCCAATGTGAAGCAGCCAATATTACACTGCCTAGTTTTAGTGAGGTGTATTATTGTAGATTAGTTATTAGTATCAAAATGAACAATGTTTAAAAAAAAAAAAATTATTATTATTATTATTATTATTATTATTATTGTCATTAAGGGCCTAGCTGGAGAAACGTTTGAGATCCAGCGTTACATCGAACCAGTTGCTGTTGAGCCAGAGCGAAATACAGTTATAGATGACATTGTTTTGATTAAAGCTGGAGTTAAACTGCCAAAATCTTTTGACCAGTGGAAGCTTGCTAACGACTACTTTACAGCTGCATTGCCAATAGCTGAAATCACAACATACAATCTCCCTACTATTATTAGCAACATGAATAACGTTATCTACAGTTATTTCGAGCAAGAGTTTGGAGAGGTAAATTCTACTAAAAACGCTGATTTGGATATTAAATATAATGGCTACTCAAACTACAAACTTAAGTCTTGTCTTAAACAACTAAAAAACAGCGGAGCTGATATTGCTGAGATTCGGTATGTCTCGCACCTTCTGAGGAACAGGCTAAACAAATCAAGACCAGCAAATAGTGATAGGAATGACGATGAAAAGATTAGAGTGAACTTCTGGGGTTATGTAAAAAACATTTTTAAAAAGAGTGCCGTAAAATTACCTTCTTTCGACGTTTCAACGTGCACTGATTTCTTTTCTAAATTCTTTAGCTCTCTCAATACCACAAAGAATTTTCAAATTCCAGATTGGATTCCATCTCTTCCCCTTCCAACTTCTCCATTTGATCTCTCTCCACCTTCATATAAGCAAATTACGAAAGTGGTTCGACGAATCAAAGCATCTGGTTCTCCTTGCCCTCTCGATCAACTTTCAATTATTCCTTTCAAACGGTGTCCATACCTCAGATCATACTTGACGGAAGTCTTTCGCACTGTCTGGCAGTCTGGGGAAATCCCCAACGAATGGAAGAAGGCTTGCACAGTGCTTATCCATAAAAAAGGTGACCAATCTGACCCTGCTAACTTTAGGCCCATTACTCTGGAAAGCACTCCGCTGAAAATATTCACATCATGCTTGAGAGATTCCATGTTTGCATTTCTATCAGCCAATGGATACATTGAACATCGCATTCAAAAGGGTTTCATGCCTAAATTGTCAGGTACGTACGAACACACAGCTCAAATGTCGCAGATAATCAACAAAGCTAGGATAAAACAGCGCTCTGTAGTTATCACATTACTTGATCTTAAAAACGCTTTTGGGGAAGTCCACCATAATCTCATTCCAGCAGTATTGAAATATCATCACATTCCTGATCAAATACAAGGGCTCATCAATAGTCTTTATTCAGATTTCTACACTTCCATTATCTCCCAGCATTTCACAACTCCTTTTATTAAGGTTGGTCGTGGCGTTCTACAGGGTGATTCCTTAAGCCCTCTCACCTTTAACCTTTGCTTCAATACATTTATTCGCTATATCGCAGCACAGAAATTCCAACAATTCGGCTTTAGCTTAAACTCGCTCTACCCTATACATTGGTTTCAATTTGCCGACGATGCTGCTGTGATTACTGGACTAGAAAACGAGAATCAAATTCTGCTAAACCATTTCACCCGGTGGTGCAACTGGGCAGGTATGATTATTAGGGTTGATAAATGCCTCACATTTGGGATAAAGAAAGCAGCCACCTCTTCAATTCAGTACTTTCCCAAGCTGATTCTAAATAGTTCTTTGGTTCCAACTGTTGGCAAAAACATGCCCTTTAAATATCTTGGTAGATACTTCAATTTCCATATGGATAATAGTGATCATATGTCGATTCTTCTAGACACTATCAAGGATCTGATGCTCAAAATTGATTGCCTACCCTGCCACCCAAAAAATAAACTTCTTCTTTACCATCGTTTTGTGTTATCGAAACTTTCTTGGCACTTGACCATTGCGGATCTTAGCAAGACATGGGTGGTCGAAAATTTAGACAGCGTAGTTTCTAGGTTTGTAAGGCAGTGGCTAGAATTACCTATATGCTCAACTTTCAGCTCTTTAATCTTAAGTACATCTAGATACGGCATAAATCTTATCCTCCCTTCAGCAAAGTTTATTGAGTGCCAAACTATTATACGAAATGCCTTGAAGTCCTCACCAAATCCCGACATCAAATCACTTTGGGCGGATACAAGCTATGGCACTAATCTTCAGTATGACCAGTTCCAGAATACTAAACAAGTTTTGAAGGCTGTACAGCACGAGCATGAAGATCGCATAAAAAATACACTCCTTTCTCAAGGCTTGGTTATCTCCTCTATTCTGAAATATTCATGTCAAAGAACAGCAAGCATTTGGTCAATTGTTCAACAAAACATGCCGAGAAATATCTTTAATTTTTCTATAAAATATCTCAACAACACTTTGCCTACTCGGAAAAATCTTTGCAAATGGTCCATTTCTCAGTCATCAGCATGTTCATTCTGCCTTCAATCAGAAACTCTGCAGCACGTGGTATCAAGTTGTAATTGCTACCTCGAGAATGGCAGATATACTTGGCGCCACAACTCTGTCCTTCTTTTCCTTGCTAATACATTTTCATCTCTAAACCAAATCTCAGTATATGCCGATTTGCCCTCTTTTATGTCCCCATCTTTGATAACTGGCGACTCCCTTCGTCCTGATCTTCTTTTGCTCACAGGCAAGAAAGTGCTCTACATTCTTGAACTCACACTGGGTTTCGAGACAAATATTCAGGCTAATAGCGTAAGGAAAGCCAATAAGTATACTCCACTACTTCAAGACCTGTCCTCTTCCTATAATAAAGTCATTTTTATCAATGTCTCCATGGGTGCTCTCGGCGTTATGGGCGCCTCCTGTGATTCCTTTCTTTCTCTACTCCAAGATCTGAGTTTTGACAAAGTTACACAGCGAAGAATTATTATGAAAACAATTAATATTGCCATTAGGTCAACGTATTACATCTTCTGCCAAAGAAATAAATCATGGAACAACCCTGAACTCCTGACCTTCTGAACATTCACTTCCTGCTATTATACCTTTGAGTTATGTTACATGTCAATTATTATTGTTATTATTTTTCATGTGCTTAGTACAAACTAGCCAATGGTACACTACCAATTATATGCGAGGTGTATTATTGTAAGTAACAGATATATACATATGAAAGTTTAAAAAAAAAAAAAATAAATTCGGTCTAAATATCCTATTTCCTTCCACTAAATTTGCTCAATGTCAGACCGTCCTACGTAATGTTCTTAAAAACTCTCAAAATGAAGATATAAAGGCACTCTGGAAATTTACATCAAGCCACACTAATATTCAATATGATATGTATAGGAACACTAAGGAGGTCATAAAAGCCATTCATGATGAGCATGAGGACCGACTCAAAACTCACCTGATTTCTCAAGGTTCCTTCTTTTCTAATATAATTGACAATTCTTTATCTAAAGTAAACTCTGTTTGGTCTTTAGCTCAACGAAATTTGCCTAAGAATATCTTTAACTTTACTAGTCGCTACATCAACAACTCTCTTTCGACTCGCAAGAATCTTGTTAAATGGGGCATGTCACCAACTTCCGATTGTTCATTCTGCTTACTTCCTGAAACTCTCCTTCATGTCGTTTCAGGTTGCAATACTTATCTAGTGCAGGGCAGATACACTTGGCGCCACGATTCTATCCTTAACTTCCTAGCGTCATCTTTTCAGTCCGTTCGTGACTCTATTATCTATGCTGACCTTCCTGGCTTTCTCAATCCTTGTGTAATAACAGGTGACAGTCTTCGCCCTGATCTACTTCTAGTCCTTCCAAATAAATGTCTCTATATTCTGGAACTAACGGTAGGATTTGAATCAAATATAAGGAAAAATTCTCATAGGAAACATACAAAGTATCACGACTTAATCAAGCAACAGGAACATCTTTTCACTGAAGTAAAGTATGTCAACTTATCTGTCAGCACTTTAGGGGTTTTCGATCAGCTATCACTAAGCTTCCTGGACATGCTAAAGGACCTAAATTATGACTCCAGCACCAGAAACTATATAACCCGAAAAATCACCACTATTGCCATTCGAACGACGTATTATATTTTCTGTCGTCGGAATAAAGATTGGGACAATCCTGGACTGCTGTTTTATTAATCAATGTATAATGTACAATTGTTTTTTTTCTTTCATTTGTTCTTTACTTCGTGTACTGTATGTATCCAAGTAGCCACCTGTAGACTACCTTACCAAGCGAGGTCTGCAGTGTATTTTAAGACATTTTCAACGTTTATTATTATTATTATTATTATTATTATTATTATTATTATTATTATTATTATTATTATTATTATTATTATTATTATTATTATTAAAAATATTTAAGGAGGGTTGCCCTTCAGCTACAGCTGCTTTTCAAGGGGCCCTCCATTTAAATACAATACATGTTTTGAAAAATAAATTTGAAAAGAAAAAAAAAGATGCCTAATTACAATGTCTACTACCTAAAAGCGATATACCGTTATATAAAATATTATTTACAAAATTATTAAAGATACAATGATAAAAGTACAAAAAATATATTGGTAAAAAAAAAAGAAAAAAATAATTTCAAGCTATATACAATTCATGCATCATGCATCGAAGACGTTTTAAAGGAGGCAAGGTTAGGTGCTAGCTTCGATTCTGTTGGTAGGCTCTTCCACATTTTCGAGCCCTTGTAGGAGAAGCCCTTCTGCCCATTAGAGGAATTCCTCTTTGGCAGCTTGATATATATGGTAACGAGGTCATAGGGTAATCGATGGATTATCATAGGGTGTCCATGTCACAGATGTGGTTGGCAAATTGCTTCCGGCGCAGTACGGTCCTGTTATAGCTTCAGGTAGTAGATGTTTTCGCTTGTATTCCCAAATCGGTATTTTGCTTTCAGTAGAACAAATTCTAAATTTTGGCCTTCCTCACTCGTAAGGCCGTTTCTTATAAAAATAGAACGTGCAATATCTACAAGTCAACAAACAGGCTACACCGAAGTACCTCACACCAGTCAATAGAAGGAGATAACGAAGAACTCAGACTGATCGACAAACATACGTTTCTGCACCCTCATGCAAACATATGCCAAGTAAATAAAAAAATGAACCAAATACGTGGGAAACGCATTCTAAATAAGAGAAACTTTTAGGCAGAATTAAGCCTGTTAAACAACGGACAGCAGAATATAAGGCCTGGTATGAAGTCACTTTGTCTATACAAAAGTAACAATTTTCGTTCAATATTCTGCTTGCTTCAAGTCATCAGTGCAGATAACCTTTCTAACCAAAACAGTTTTCCACAAAGTCGTGCATAAAGTAAAATTCTTAAGCAAATACATACAAACTTTTACACAGACCATTCACATTTCAGACCACACATGTGCAGTGTAAACACATAGCTCTAAAAATTGGAGTGAGAGGAAAAGTAAATCTTCTCAAAGCAACTCTCAGTAAAACTATGAAAATAGAACAAAACTCCCTATCCATAGTAAGAATAGTTAAATCATCCACGAGCTCAGTGCTATACAGTTACTCAGGCCAAGGTTGCTCCGCTTTGCCCTCAAACCTCTGCATTGTACAATATCAGACCAATCACAACAACGGGCTTTGCTCCTACCAACCTGTGATTTGATTGGCTATCTAGAAATTCTAGGAACAAACTTACTTCAATTGAAGTAAAATCCAATGATTTGATTGGATATGTCTTCGCGTGTGCATAATAGTTTGGAGCAAACGCAAAACAGCGCCTTCGCAGTCAATACACTACATATGATTGGATTTTTGACTGGAGCACTTTCTCCAGTTGCTTCTGTCTAGATCCACCTATAACTGGTAGATACAAGACACAGTCTCGCTCAAGTTGTGGATGGGCTTTGGGCATTGTGACTGGCCTGGCAGCTGTCAACGACAGTTCGATCATAAGAATCTCCATTGCGATCGATCGTGAGAAAATCCTGTATAACAGGGGATAATTTCGGTCACATGAATTTAAGAGTAGGTTGAGTGTATCTATGAGTGTATTGTCTCTTGGACAAGCCTCAAACATCGTCGCTGGTCTCACAAGAGTTTTGTATACCTTTGTGCTGAATTGGGCCTACCCATTTCTCATAAAAGCCCCAAGGCAATGAACTGGGGATGACTAGGGAAAATGGGGCACTTGGACAGTCATGTGTGATTCTAGGACATTCGTTACAAATATGGACCATCTGGATAGTCAAAGAACTTTCCATACGTGCGCGAAGGACATATGAGAGCGCAGCAAGTCTCAGTGGCACATAATGGAACGTTGACATTTTGAACGATAGGTGTAAATACGTAACTGGTAGCCTTTTGTTAGAGTAATTGGTAGTACGCTTTATCTTGCATGGAGCAATAGGCGATCCCCCTTAGATAGGTTATTTAAGCAGCTATCGCGCCTATTGTTCACTTCTTCTAAAAATCTATCGAAGTCATAACATGCTCTAGTGCGTGTGTGAGTGTGAGACGTGCTCTAGTTTGTAGAGTGACCGTCACTCTTTGGTGCAGTTTGTGTATCGGAAGAAAGGGCAAGCCGGTGCAGCAAAGACAAGAATAGAGAACAAGACCGTGCTGAGAAAGCTATTGTATAATCGTGAGTTCCTTTTCTATTTGCGTAAGGCGCCCAAGTTAGTCGAGTACAGCTGAGATCCAGTTGGGATCATCATAATCATCATAACGAACTCTACTACAGTTCGCAAGGAAGCTGTTCAGTGGACACAATAAGAAAGCGCTTTTATGAAGCCTTTTTGAATGAACTTCTTTATGTTGTATTGGTAGTTTAGATTAGAGTTTTATATTAGATACCCCGATCGTGTCCACTGTTATTGGTGTACACATAGGCAGTTAGTGTACACACCCTATCCACAGTATTGATAGTATTTTAGTGTTTTGCTAGCAGAAAGGTAGCGGATTTGCATCTACCTTTAGCTATCCATCCCTAAAAGTCGTACGTCCCGAATTAAGCAAGGTTTTAGACATCATTCTTATCGTTGTTTAATGTAGTTTTCATTCATCTTTGTATACATATTCGTTGTTGAGACAATAATTTGAACCTTAAGTTCTGTAATCTAGCGTCACCTCTTGTGTTTTACCTACATTGTTGGTGTAAGGATAGGTACGAATCCGGCACCTAGGATAAGGTTTTTAGTATACAGTCCTCTATTTAGCCTATCGGTTCACTGTGTTAGGGAAGATTCCCAACACTTTGAGTGGTCCGTACCGAGCCGGATTGGCCTGTAGTTAATATTTTATCGTGTATTTTACTAATTGTAGGTATTTTTAGCACTTAAGTATATTGTAGTCAGTCCTTGTTGCTAAGTAAGCAAGCAAGAGCTAGATAATATTCGAAGACAAGCAGAATGTCTCAACAGCGGTCTAGGATAGGCTTTGTGCCTAGGAACAGCGAGTTGGATGCAGCAATGCAGTTACTAGAATTGGGATACGGAGGTATGCACACCTACACGCATCATGAGGGGAGCAGATACAATTCTATGGACGTCCAATCAGTTGGATCAGTTGGTGATTTCAGATCACACTCAGTTGGTGCACAATCAGTCAGATCAGTCGGATCAGTTGGTGACGTCAGGTCACATTCAGTTGGTGCACAATCAGTCGGATCAGTTGGATCAGTTGGTGATTTCAGATCACACTCAGTTGGTGCACAATCAGTTGGATCAGTTGGATCAGTTGGTGATTTCAGATCACACTCAGTTGGTGCACAATCAATCAGATCAGTCGGATCAGTTGGTGACGTCAGATCACACTCAGTTGGTGCACAATCAGTCAGATCAGTCGGATCAGTTGGTGACGTCAGGTCACATTCAGTTGGTGCACAATCAGTCGGATCAGTTGGATCAGTTGGTGATTTCAGATCACACTCAGTTGGTGCACAATCAGTTGGATCAGTTGGATCAGTTGGTGATTTCAGATCACACTCAGTTGGTGCACAATCAGTTGGATCAGTTGGTGACGTCAGGTCACACTCAGTTGGTGCACAATCAGTCGGATCAGTTGGATCAGTTGGTGATTTCAGATCACACTCAGTTGGTGCACAATCAGTTGGATCAGTTGGTGACGTCAGGTCACACTCAGTTGGTGCACAATCAGTCGGATCAGTCGGATCAGTTGGTGATTTCAGATCACACTCAGTTGGTGCACAATCAGTTGGATCAGTTGGATCAGTTGGTGATTTCAGATCACACTCAGTTGGTGCACAATCAGTTGGATCAGTTGGTGACGTCAGGTCACACTCAGTTGGTGCACAATCAGTCGGATCAGTTGGTGATTTCAGATCACACTCAGTTGGTGCACAATCAGTCAGATCAGTCGGATCAGTTGGTGACGTCAGGTCACATTCAGTTGGTGCACAATCAGTCGGATCAGTTGGATCAGTTGGTGATTACAGATCACATTCAGTTGGTGTCCAATCAGTCCCGTCAGTTGGTGATTACAGATCACATTCAGTTGGTATCCAATCAGTTGGTGATTTTAGATTACAACCAATGCCATCAGCGGTTACCATCACAACCCATTCACCTCAGACGCATTATCCTAGGAATGCAGAGAAACATGCATATGCCTCTCCAACAAGCTATGCCCTAACGCAGATCGGCCAGCAAAGACAAGCTCAAGTACATTTTTCCCTCTCCCCCCAGCAACCACCCCTTGCCAATCAGATGTCTCGAGCGCCCCTCCAGCAGCAAAGGCCTTCCCCCCAAGTATCAAGTCCATTGAGCCATAGCAGCAATCAGTTGTCACAGGCCATTGTTAATTTGAAGCAAGCCGAAGAAGATCGATTCATTGCTTGGCGTTTGATTGAACGAATGCTGGCCTCCATTGCACTTGAAGGTTGCGACATGGAAGAGCTCAGAGATCAACAAGAAAGTCTGGTTAGAGCAAATAAGCGACTAGAAGAAAACACCACGAAGGTAGAGCTACGACAAAAGAAAGCTGGTGTGCCTGTGGAGGAGAGGTTAGATACTGTTGAGAAGCATGAGATGCAAGCCATGAAAGTGAGCTCAGTGTTGAGAAAGATTGAGAAGAAGCTTAAAAGTGATATGTCTACACCCAATACTGATGCTAATATCAAACATACTGGAATTCGACTCCCAAAAATGGAACTTAAAACATTTGATGGAAATGTCAGAAGGTGGCATGAATTTTGGGAGAGCTTTGAGCATGGTGTACACAATAATGCATCATTGCCTGACCATCAGAAGCTGCAATACTTGAAGAACTGTCTCAGAGGTGCAGCATTTGTAACCATCTCGGACTTGGACATGAAAGGAGATCATTATGATGTTGCAGTCAGATTGCTGAAGGAGAGATATGGTCACAAGAATGTACTCCGAAAGTCGCACCTTGATGGCCTTGAATCCCTGCCTGCAGTAAGCAATAGCTACGATATGGAAAAGCTGAAAAGATTCTATGATGAGCTGGAATGCCATGTGAAAGCTTAAGCAGCTATAGGAGTACAGCCAGTAGAGTATGCAACTACTATGGTGCCAAAGATCATCAGCAAATTGCCTATGGAGATCCGCATTAAGCTCACAGAGGGACAGGAAGAAAACGAGGACCTACCTGTAAATGAACTGTTGGAAGGTCTAAGAAAGGTAATAAAAGTGATGGAGAAATGTGGAGTACAAATGAAAGCCCCCTCGGAGCATGGAAAGCAATTTGAAAGGAAGCAACACGAAACTTCAATGTCACCTCCTTCAAGACCATTGATGGCGTCAGGTGCTACACTAATGTCAACTGAAAGAAGACATAGATGTGAATTCTGCCTAGGAGAACATCAAGCAGTAGCATGCAGCAAATTCGAAACAGTTAGCGACAGGGAGATGGTATTAAGAAAATACAATAGATGCTATGGATGTTTGAAGAGAGGGCACATGCTGAAACAATGCAACAGTGCAAAAATGTGCAAGAAGTGTCACAAGGAAAAGCATCATGAAACGATATGTAGAGGTACCAATGAACCCACTGGGGTGATAAATACAGCACTGTCAAGGAGTCCTACAGCAGCAATTGCATACCAGACAGTAAAAGCAAAATTGCAGCCTGTCAATGGTGGAAAGTCAGTAACTTGCAGGGTGTTACTGGATAGTGGAAGTGCAAGAAGCTTCATATCAGAAAAGCTGGCAAGAAGACTTGGTAGCAAGCCAGTAAGAGGAAAGCAACGTCAAAGGTTTGAGGGCCTCAATGAAACAGTGCAAGAGCTGGAAACTGAAAGTCATGTGGTGCGACTTACAAGTCTTGATAGCCGCTATAGTAACGATATAGAGGTCAAGATGTTGCCAGCAATAACCACCATCGGAAATCCAGCTCCATTGAAGCTAAAGCAGTTGTACCCGCACCTGAAGGAATTGTTCTTCACAGATGTATCACAAAAGCGACACTTAGAAGTGGATGTTATTAGGAAGTGAGCATTTGGCAGAACTTCAAACTGGATGTATCAGGAAAGGAGAACGTGGTGAGCCTGTAGCAGTACTGACAAAGTTGGGTTGGACGTTAATGGGCTCAACCTTGACAACTCCAGTAATACATGAGAAAGTGGCAGAACCTTCAATTCTGATAGTTGATCAGATGCAAGTGAAAGGTGTTGTCTCCAATGAAGACAAATGTACAGTACCCCTACGAAGAAGAGAGGACAAGCACAGAGTCCCAGCAAACAGACGATTGACTGAGGGGAGATTCAAAGACTCTCAAGAAATCCTGAAGGGACAGATTACAGATGAAAACCTCAGCAATTTTGGCATGAGGGGAGGACCAGTAGTAAATTTGCAGAAGAGGAAACAATGGTGGAAAGGCCGAAAGTCCCATAAAGGAAAGAGAGAAGATTGGCCAACCCGACCAGAACACTTGAAGCCCTCCAAGGAGCAGGAGGCAGAAGTTCAAGAAAAGGCTCCAACATTGATGTTCAAAATTGAGGGGAGCACACAGACAAGGCTACAATCAGACCAGGAAGACAATGACAGCAGAAGCACCTACAAGAAGAAGCACAAGAAGAACTGCAAATGTGAAGGCCATAGTCGGCACAATTTCAGACGATTCAATCAAGAGGATCATGATTGAAGAGGGGAGTGTGTGCTGAATTGGGCCTACCCATTTCTCATAAAAGCCCCAAGGCAATGAACTGGGGATGACTAGGGAAAATGGGGCACTTGGACAGTCATGTGTGATTCTAGGACATTCGTTACAAATATGGACCATCTGGATAGTCAAAGAACTTTCCATACGTGCGCGAAGGACATATGAGAGCGCAGCAAGTCTCAGTGGCACATAATGGAACGTTGACATTTTGAACGATAGGTGTAAATACGTAACTGGTAGCCTTTTGTTAGAGTAATTGGTAGTACGCTTTATCTTGCATGGAGCAATAGGCGATCCCCCTTAGATAGGTTATTTAAGCAGCTATCGCGCCTATTGTTCACTTCTTCTAAAAATCTATCGAAGTCAAAACATGCTCTAGTGCGTGTGTGAGTGTGAGACGTGCTCTAGTTTGTAGAGTGACCGTCACTCTTTGGTGCAGTTTGTGTATCGGAAGAAAGGGCAAGCCGGTGCAGCAAAGACAAGAATAGAGAACAAGACCGTGCTGAGAAAGCTATTGTATAATCGTGAGTTCCTTTTCTATTTGCGTAAGGCGCCCAAGTTAGTCGAGTACAGCTGAGATCCAGTTGGGATCATCATAATCATCATAACGAACTCTACTACAGTTCGCAAGGAAGCTGTTCAGTGGACACAATAAGAAAGCGCTTTTATGAAGCCTTTTTGAATGAACTTCTTTATGTTGTATTGGTAGTTTAGATTAGAGTTTTATATTAGATACCCCGATCGTGTCCACTGTTATTGGTGTACACATAGGCAGTTAGTGTACACACCCTATCCACAGTATTGATAGTATTTTAGTGTTTTGCTAGCAGAAAGGTAGCGGATTTGCATCTACCTTTAGCTATCCATCCCTAAAAGTCGTACGTCCCGAATTAAGCAAGGTTTTAGACATCATTCTTATCGTTGTTTAAATGTAGTTTTCATTCATCTTTGTATACATATTCGTTGTTGAGACAATAATTTGAACCTTAAGTTCTGTAATCTAGCGTCATCTCTTGTGTTTTACCTACATTGTTGGTGTAAGGATAGGTACGAATCCGGCACCTAGGATAAGGTTTTTAGTATACAGTCCTCTATTTAGCCTATCGGTTCACTGTGTTAGGGAAGATTCCCAACACCTTTCTTTTCAATTTTGCAGGCATCTTTCCATCGCATTGCTCTCCCGAAATTTCCCTCCAACCACTCAAACGTACCAGAATTTGGAATCCGTTTCTGTTTCTGGTTCTCTGTTCCTCCGCCTCTAACTACATAAATTAGTCTGCCCTACAACTTTACCTCCTTTTCAGTCCCTTTACGCATTTACCAACAGATATTCTGTCTTGTTCTGCGTACGTTCATGCTCCAAAGCTCTGATGATTTGCTGTATTGTTCCAACCTGACAACAACATTGACCATGGTGCCTTTCCACTGATTTCGTCCATCAACCTTTCAATAATCGATGCAAACAAGTCGAAAAAGGACTCATAGTTGATCCCTGAAGTAACCCAAATTTGATCTTAAGCTCTTGCATAACTCCTGTTGGGCTTCACACTGATGCTACACAATCTCTGAACATAACTTACACAACTTCCACGTACTTCTCCTCCATTCCCCAACTTTCTCCCAAGCAACCACACCTTTTCCCTCGGTTCTCTATTATAAACTTTATCCAACTCTGCAAAAGCAGAATTTATGTCCTTTTATGGCGTTCTCTGTAATTCTCCATCAGTATGTTCAGGGCAAAAATTGCATCAGTTGTAGCTCTCCCAGACATAAACCCACCCATACTGCTAGTGGATAATCTGCTCGTCCTTTCATAGTTTAGTTTCTTCCATTTCTTTCTCAAAATGTAGTGCTGTAGCTGAACAACTTTCTGTCTTCGCAAAAGTCCACATCTTTGCACGTCTCCTTTGATTGTGAATTCTGTTTTGGTTGTAGCAATAGGCATTATCTTTGTTGCTTAAAGGTATTACCATACCATTAACAGCTAGCTTTAAATAAAGTATTTATCGTCATCATTGCCATTTTCGTATATTTATTAAAACGATTTACATTTGTCCTTGAGGCTTGGTGACAGCATATTTCCTCATAATTCGAGGAGTCTCCTGAAAAATCACCTAGAATTAGCCAAGGCTGTATTCTAGAGATCAACAATCTGTATCTCACATCCGATTGCTTCTACCCTATTATATAGATATTTAGTGGTTAATTAACCAGCCCAAATAACTAAAGGTACTCTGATAGTGCATAACCTCTCTAAGTTCCCAGGGCAGAGCTTGGTATATATAAAACTCTTCATTGATCGTATATTATCCCGCTTTTGTAGCCAGTCGTAGACAACCAGAAATTTAGAAACCACGACTTACTAAAAGTTCAATATAATTTTATTGTATTTCATGTCTTCTAAATTTACTTGTTTCTTTGCTTTCTTGTCATTCTATGTTACTACAGTATATTAGTTATTTTGCTAAATGTAGTTGTAACTGCGTGTCGCTCTTTCATTTGTGAAATGTTGCTCTTTCACTCCTAATGTTTATATCAAGTTTGTAATTTAGAATGTACTATAAATCAATGTATGAGTTTCAACATGGTCCCCTCGAAACCAGACCTTAGTATCTGAGGGGTCACCATGCCTACAGAATTAGAAGTGAATGAATGAATGAATGAATGAATGAATGAATGAATGAATGAATGAATGAATGAATGAATGAAAAACTAAATGTACGGTTGCTAACACATTATGATTATTATAAGTAATAAGCAGCCACTTGTAGGCTACCATACCTAGCGAAGTAAAAGACTGTATCAAAGCATATTAAAGTTAATATATTATAATTATTATTATTATTATTATTATGTGCTACAAAAAAGTTTCTATACTTTAGTACATTGCGTTACCGGGAGCAAGCCATGGTCCTGAGGCTAAGTTATTGAGAGAGTTCTTATTAGTATGTGAGTAGTTCCAAGCAGTACAACTTTTTGCAATTCCTCGACCTTGATGTTGCCAGGTATTCGCTCAGCATATCGATTTACTCCCTTTCGTATTATTCCTAATGCTCCACTTACGAGCGGCAAGACAGTTATAATTTTTATTACTATTAATATAATTATTATTATTTTCAAATGTTTTTTAAGTCTTTCTTGCTCTTCCTGTAAATTCAGATCTAATCCATGGTTCTCAGGACATGCAAGGTCACATTAAGTCAGATGATTGAACTTTCCTGAGGATATGAGCTGTGACCAGTAGTGTGATCTTCTGCAGTTCTTCTAAGTATATTTTCCCTTTCCCCGGTATCTTTTCAATTTCCGATTTCATTGCTAATATCATTCATTTTTCCTCTCAAAGCTATACATCCAGGAGGCATAAAATTGCCCCTCACTTTCAAAATTCTAAAAAGTACTCTAATGCAAAGTTAATAAATCTCTCAATAACTGGTCTCTTACTAGTTGGTTGAATTCATTTTTATCATTATAAAGGCAGCGAGTACTGCCATTGCAATGCACTGGATGTATTTATTGCACTTTCTGGTGGTGTAGCACGTCTTGGTCAGGCCAAGAGCTCCTAGATCTTTAGCTACCATATTTTTGTTTGTTGCCTCGTTTGTATTTTTCCTTCTTACTGTTACTTTGTGTTGCTTATGTTATTAACTGTATGAATACACGCAGCAGTATTCGATATTGATTTGTACAAGTATACGATTATCGTTAAAATAATATGAGGTATAATTGTTAGGTTCAGATAATTGTATTGGTGTGCCTAGTACATAACTAACGTATGTTAAGCATGTTGTAAACATATTATTGATGATCGCGCATATGTTAGGTTTCAGATAACTGTATAGATATGCCTAGTATGTAACTAACGTATGTTAAGCATATTGTAATCATATTATTGATGATCGCATATAGTTGGGTCATCTTGGAGTGGAGGACATTGTTTCTACTTCCTCTTTCTGCCATGTATGTAAAGTCAAAGTCCCCTGAGTGTGAAAGATCATTCCAAATTAATGGATGATTGGTGAATGGCAATCACTGGCTTCACAGAAAGCTTGAAGTCTGAGTGAGTAACATAACATAATTATTTGAAAGAACATCGGGACCGAAGCGAGAGCATGTCTCGAGTGAGCCGCCCCCCCCCCCCGCGGAGGGTAGATGAGCACCTCATTTGAATGATTGAGTGCTTACTGTAGCGATTCTACTAAGCCCTCTACTTTGAATAAGCCCCCTTGTATAAGCCCATACCCCAAAGGTGGTTTCCGACAACAATAAGCCCCTAACCTCGAATAAGCACCTATGGGGGTTATCTGGATAGCAACGACAATTTAAAGAATTCAACTATTGGTCTGCTCATTTGTGCTAATATTTCCCACCAGCAACTGTCTTAAAAACTTTCTCCTCCTCGATCCCATTTCTATTTACAACTAAATCATACAAACAATTTTTTGAGAGTGTAAACAAATGATATAAGATATTGTCTTTGGTAGACCTGAGGACATGTCAACTTAATATGCCCCCTCGAATAATCCCCCATCGAATAAGCCCCACCCGAAATATCGTCCCTATCAAATAGACTTCCGGGAGGCTTAAACGAATCTTTACGGTAAACCTGACAAATGGGACTACTGCTGACAATTTTAACGTATATGGAATGTGGAATATATGGAAATGTGGAAACAAGGCTTTGCTACAGACACACAGACTTTATCTTTGATCAACACTGTGTCAATAACTAACTGACATATCTTCAAATCAATCAACGGCATCAATGAGATGGACTAAACTTTTCTACTGCCCTCTTCGAAAACAATTTCCAACAAATTAGGCATCGACATATAACTAATATTTCTGCTCTAGAACAAACACTAATAAAGACAAATAACAATAAGTGAGCTTTTTCAAACATACAAGAATCTACATAGTTGGCAATATACCGAGTACTTGACATCAAATAGTCAATAAAACAAATAAAATCCTTGAAAGAGCATTAAGAATTATATCTAGGAATACGTTGTACTTGCAGTCGAAACTCAATGACAATATGTCTTATTGCTACTCGATTGAGATCTATCACTGAATGAATAATTACAAGTCAACACAAAATATATAGAAAGAACTACGAAGTAACGAACTTAACGTCACGGGGGCTCTTCAAACATTTCCCCCTCCCTATATTCAGATAGCATCCCATTGGATGTTATCAGGTAATTGTCTAGCTCGCCACTCTGTTTGTAGTGTAACGAACATAGACATTTTACATTAATAATTATGATGCTAGTGATTCTCACGTGCCTTCTGATATCATGTGCATGTGACACTAGTGCCACGTGCCTCATGGTATCGGGAGCATGTGACTGTACAATATAAAATTGGAAATGAAAAATATATAGATGAGATACAGAATAATCAGAGAAAAGATCACGTTAAATTCTGTGTACTATTTCTTGCGTCTCTGTTCTGCTGAACCCCGTAACGTTACAGTAGACATTGACTGGGAGGTGTAACATTGCCTGTATCTGAATCTTCTATATCAGATGCAAACTCGTGACTGGCACCGTTATCTTCTGTCGACGAAGTACTCTCATAAGAATCGATATAGTGTGTGTGCCTCAAAATCCTTGCTACGACTATCAAAACTATCTGCTTTATGGTCTCCATCAGAAGACGATTTGAATGGACAACGTCTATTATGATGAACAATCCTCCTTTCCAATGTTGTTTCGTTAAGAACTTCAAAGTTCAAGCCATTAGGGAGTTTTCGTAATATCATCCATGGACCTCAGAGTCTTGGAGCTAATTTGCGATTTTCTCCCGTTTTGTAAAATTTGACTTCCAACCATGCTTTCTCCCCCTCCTTGTAATCGTTAAAATAAATGTTTGTTATACTGAGCTTGCATTTATAGCTGTTTGAGTTGCAAGTTCGTGGTGGTGATATTGAAAGTATCATGAAGGATAAAATGATGCTCTTGAGCGTAGTCTATTGAAGAAGTAGAATCAAGGATTGGGGGCTCATTATCGGTAAACAACACGTCAATCGGTAAACGAGCGGGCCTACCAAAAAAGATACTGTATGGAGTACATTTCGTGGCTTCACTGACTTTATGTTTAGTGCGCAGTGACCTTATTTCCACTGTGCAGTGACTGTAGTTTTAGTGCGCAATGACTTTATTTTCACTGCCCAGTGACTTTAGTTCATAGAGATATGCTTTAGTTTTACTGTGCAGTCACCGTATTATTTTGTCTGCGCAGTCAATATATTTTTGCTGCCCAGTGGCCTTAGTTCTACTCATAGAGATAAAAATAAACACTAGAGTGCGAACTCCGAACCGAGGCCTGAAGCAACCATGCGCAATGCTACCATCTTGAATGCATGGCAAAAAGCTGCATGGCAGTACTGACTGACCCAACAAAACATGCTTCTAGTTGTGTTTCTATAGCTTCTTCGTGATGGTAATTTCTTGCTCTGCTTACGGATGCCAAAATAGGTATGGAAAGGCATTATCAGTAAGGGTTCCAGCAACAGAATCTTCGGGAAACGGGACAGCTATCGCTTTTCATCGGTACACAAATAGCAATTTTTTTTGCTTAGAATGATAAATGCCGTAAAAACTAAGGCTTGATGCCGCAATTGTAATAGTTGCTGAATGTTTTGGAGTAGCAAGTCTTCATATGTGTGATCCTACCTTATGAAATATTGATATTAGCTCTGAAAGCACTAAACCTTTATCCTCTAACACACAAGCAACTAAATATTAATAGTCCTAATGTTATGTTATTGCATTTTACTGCAGGTTTCCAGCTAATGAAGATCTGCGTTTAAAATGGGTACGAGCTATGAGGCGAGATAAGTGGATCCCTTCAATATATAGCTACATTTGCAGTGCACATTTCAATGTTACTGATTATGCTGTCCCCCCAGGACAGCCCTACACAAAGCTAAAGAAATCGGCAGTTCCATCAAAATTCAATTTTCCCTGTCACTTGATGCCTAAAACAAAACCAGCGCGAAGGCCAATTGCTTATGTGAAACTACCTTCTAATGTAGCTAATACTTCAGTGTCAAATAGAAAGGAAGCCTTTAATGTCAAGGACCATTCTTATTGTATGAAAGATAAGACAGCTACACAATCTCCAACAAAAGCAAAATTGAGGAAAAAAATTAAAAATCTTCAACAGAAACTTAGAAGGCAAAACCTAAAAATATCTTCCTTGACAGGCCTCATTAAAAATATGAGAAACAGGAAACTTTTGGAGAATGCACCAGCTGACCTTTTACAAGATCAGTTCTCTGGTTTAACATTGGAAATGTTTCAGAACCAAATAAAAAACTCAGTGCGAAAACCAGGGGGTAGGAGGTACAATGAGGAGATTAAAAAATTTGCTTTGACTCTTCACTTCTACTCTCCCAAAGCATATTTGTTTGTGAGAAAAGTTCTTTGTCTCCCACATCCTGCATCATTAAGAAACTGGCAGTCATCTGTGGAATGTGAGCCAGGATTTCTCAAAGATGTCCTTGAGAATCTTGCTCTTCAGGTTGCAAATAACATAAATATGTCTGATTGTGCCTTGATGATGGATGCAATGGCCATCAGAAAGCAAGTGATTTATGACAAAACAAAAGCAAAGTTTACAGGCTTTGTTGATTATGGGGGTTGCATCCCTGAGCACAGTGAAGAACAAGCTTCTGAAGCATTAGGTTTTCTTCTTGTTGGTCTGAGAAGTCACTGGAAGGCCCCTATTGGTTATTTTCTTACAAACAAGACGAATGCTGCAATACAAGCATCACTTGTGAAATCTGCATTGTCTTTGGTTGCTGATTCTGGCTTCAGAGTTTGGTCATTAACTTGTGATGGGACAGCCACTAATTTTGAAACACTTCGGCTGCTTGGTTGTTCCTTTACTCCTAATTATGACAAGATGGTTGTGTCCTTTAAGCATCCCACTAGACCATATAATGTGACAAGCATCCTTGATGCATGTCATATGGTTAAGCTAGCCAGGAACACTTTGGGTGATTATGGAAAATTCCACTCTGGTTCTGGGCATGTTATCTCTTGGGAGTATATAGAAAAGCTGTGCAAACTCCAAGATGATGAGGGCTTGACTTTAGCAAATAAGATAGGCATAAACCACACCAAATGGCAGCAACACAAAATGAAAGTGAAGTATGCAGTACAGACACTTAGTTCTTCAGTTGCTAAGGCACTAACATTCCTCCAATGTGATTTGAAACATCCTGATTTTCAAAACTGTGGGCCAACAGTAGATTTTATCAATACCATTGATAAGTTATTTGACATTCTCAACTCACGCTATGCTTATGCAAGAGGGTTTAAACATCCAATAAGGATTCAAAACCTGGAAGGGATTGAAAAGACATTTATAGCCACTTCTGAGTACCTTTTGGCATTAAAATCTACTGAAAGACAATTGCTAGTGTACGGTAGACGCAAAACATTTATATTGGGTTTTGTAATGACAATGAAATCCATTATATTAATTGCAAAGGAGCTCCTAGTTGCTACAGAAAGACCATTTAATTATATCTTGACATATAAACTTTCGCAGGATCACATAGAATTACTGTTTGCTTGTATTAGAGGAAGAGGAGGCAGTAACAACAACCCAAATACATTACAATTCAAATATGCAATGCGAAACCTTTTACTAAAAAACTCAATTGTTGCATCAAGCAAAGCTAATGTAATGTCATTTAATGAGTACTGTACAGGTTCTTTGTTCAGCTTAAAATGGACAAAGCACAGGTCCCCTATCCAGGAGGATCCACAGGATGATGAAGTAAGTGACGAAGAGGCCAAGGCCCTCTCTGAGAATCTTGATAAAATTGCCTTGTCAGACTTCACTGAAAATATTATTTACTACATTGCAGGATTTATTGTACGTAATGTAATGAAGAACCTTGACTGCTCTCAATGCTCTGAAGCACTGACTCTCGATTGCACAGCTGATGAACATGACTATGTACCAGCACCTTTCTCGCTTTTCTTAATTAGAAAAAATAACGGAGGGTTAGTGGAGGCCTCATATGGAGTACAAAAAATAATAACATTGTGTGAAAAGATATTTCGGGAAAAAGTGAAAGGAACGAGAAAAGATGATATGAGGATAAATTCGAAAGAATTTTTAATACGGAAAATGACTAATGATATACTAAGAGCTCGTGGTGAAAGTCTAAGAACCTATTTTCCGTCGTTTGCTGAACATGCTCACGAGAACGATCCTGTGTTTGAGGATGATCATCTCACTCAAATTGTAAAAAAGATTTGTGAAAAATACTTATTGTTACGTATGCAAACATATGCAAAGCAGTACACAAGGCAGATAGTGCTAAAAAACACCCCAAGTGTAAGACACCAGATGAATAAACTAGTTTTATTTAAAAATGTATAATGGGCAATCGAAAGACTCTCAAAGGTAGGTAATAACTTTAGTTTTCTCGACAAATGTTTAAGCAAGTTAACCTAAGAAATGTTAGGTTTTAGCTGCTAAGGCCTAACATTTCTTAGGCGTGTTCAAAAACGAAAATAAATACTATACCTCAACTTTATATCTTTCAAAATGAGAGTGAAAGAGCTTGCTGCACGTCGGCGTGTACTGCACTTTCCAAAAATAATCCCAATACCAGTTATCTTTGGTAAATCTTGCAGCAAAACACGTACTCAACACAACCCACTCTAGTTGTTTTGCCATGCATTCAAAATGGTAGCCGTGCCCATAGCGGCCTCATTCTTATTCACTGGCGCGAATAGGAAGCTCGCACTCTAGTGTTTATTTTTATCTCTATGGTTCTACTACGCAGTAGCTTTAGCTTAACTGCACAGTCACCATTCTTCTACAAAATAGACCATATATCTTTCTTTTAGATTTTTATCCCGTATGGCGGGGGATAGCAGAATGCTCGTTTTCTACTTGAAGCATACTACAATCTCCCTCTCTATACACGAGCGTGCTACTGTAAATAACAGTTAGTTGTCCGACACAGGTATTCCTAACAGGTTCTAAGTATGTATGTCTTTCTAATCCTCATAGACGATAGTAAGCGTAGCAGTGAGTGGCTATCGCTCAAGTGTAGCTACCTAAACCATTCTACCATATTAAACAAAAAACATGTGGCTAGCAAATGAAAAATATACTTTTAAATGCACGTAATGTGGGGTTACTTGGGCCACTTTTCAGCTTTGCTTGCTTATAAAATATTTCCTTATTACTTTTCATTTGTTATTGGCCCATAGAAAGATTGAAGAGACTTAGTGCTTTATGATTAAATGGATTTGCAAACTAATGGTGCTCCATATTTCCTGTATTTTTTAGAAAACCTTGCTGGCCCAAGTAACCGTAGCATGGGGCAACTTGGACCAGTTATTGGAATTTCTTAGTTTCTGACGTATACAGTGGTACCTTGAACCAGTTCTACCTTCTAAAAACATAAAGAAGAAGAGTGAAATGAATGAACTGGTATTCTAAATTTGAAGATGGTGATATTATAGCATTATTTTGAAGAAAAAATAGCTTTTTGGGAAAAATTCAACTAAAAATAGCGTTTCTAACAAATAACCTCTTGGAAGAAATTCAACAAAAAACAGCTTGTACTAGAAAAGTCGCAGATTTTGTAATACTCTTGTGACAGGAATGAAAGATATAAAATAATAAAGTATCTACAGACAAAAAAATTGCCCATTACCACCCATTCTTGTCTGTATTACTACAAGCATTGAATCAGTAGAACAAGACCTTTTTAGCACTTTACGTTTTATCATACTGTAAATTTTTAACTGCAGATAGAATCGCTTTCCGTATGTTTCGACATACAGGATAAATAAGACTCAAGTTGCTGTTATTGTTGATAGTTTCACAATATATCCCATAACACACGGTGGTCCAAGTTACCCCGTTCTCTGTAGAAATGTCACAGATGAAAATAAACACTAAATTTGTTGAAACTATCGATAATTTGTTCACTTTTTGTATTAATATTTTGAAAATTAATATACTTCTTATCCACCTTTCATGAGGATTATTCATCTACTAGAAACATAGGACCCTGCAAGGTACCCATTTCGAACATGCAAAATTTGGATTGATTTTGGTGCTGACTAACTAGCTTTCAACAGAACCAGCAAAATCTAGTATTTGACTTCAAAAGTTCTGTATTTTGTAATTAGAATACTTAAAACAAAATTAAAATATCTAGTGGATGGCTGTTGAAGCAACCAATACTGTAAAAGACATTATTCATTTTTCATACATAGTTACTGGTCCAAGTTGCCTGGCTAGTCCAAGTAATCCCATATTACGGGTACTGATTGTAGACCCTGTCCCACAATCAGTATGGAAATCAGAGAGTCGTACTTATTATATACCCTCCTTCCAAAGTACTGACGTTATTAAAACAGCGATTCTAGTACCGTGAATAACTCATGTGGCTCTACACAACAAGCGCGAAGCCCTACTTGCCCATCAAGGAAATATAGTACCATGGGTGTGGTCATACGTGAGCCACGCCCATAGCATCTATCTACTGGTACCATATTGATTTCACTGCCAACCACCCCTGATACATACATCTATACATATATACATATATGTGCAGGTTATCAATCGTTACCAAAATTTATTGTTTTATTCATTTAAGGTCTGTTGCAGAGCAAATTCTTTTTTTATACCCATAATTCTTACACAGTGCATAACAGAACTACAAAAACGACACCGCAGGGAGTATGCTCAACCATACCAACCATGCCGCCTAAACATATAAGGGATCATTGACCCTTTACACAACAACTCCAAAGGGGAGGGAGGGAGCTTGGTTTCCTTTGAAGACGTTGCCAAACCCACATAGGGGAGGTTCTCCGTGCCATTATGCATATTGAAAAAAGAGGAAGAAAAGAACGGATGTAGAGTGAATATAAAATTGTTGTTAACGAGAAAAATGGCCTAAGTAAAGATGACCTTGTGAACACAGTGCCCAGAGCGTGCACAGAAAAATCACACGACGATTGGCTTGGGTCATACGAAATCAACAACGATTATGAAGATATAAGTAAAATTTGAGAGAATTATTTTGCACTGAACTATGGAAATATCAGAATGAAGGGCGCTACTGCAGAATCTTACTTCTCCTAGATGAAGATAACCTACCCTAACAAACCATACACCATTCGATATCTCTCGTTGAGTTGATTACGATGGTACCGTCATTTGCCCCATAGCTCAAATTTTCGAGGAGTTGTCGAGGGGTAGGATTCAGGGTTAGGGTTTGAATAGTACCAATCATCAACATTTCATTGATTTTTACAACTACCAACATTATATCAATGAAACTGATAAGATTCCTACACGTTGAGATTACATGTATCTATTTTATAAGAAACTAAGGTCCTGTGCTGGTAGGCAGTTTCTTAAATTTTCTGGCCATTTTGCTATCAAAAGTTTCTTACATGTTACTTAAATTTCTTAGGTAATGAATTTTTGAAGGTGCTTCCAAGGTAAAGTAAATAGTTCACTCACATCCAGAGACAAAAATGTAATGTGCTAATTCGAAGAATGATAAAAGATGTTATATTAAGTCTCTCAACAACCTTGCTCCACACAACTTGCAAAGAATGTTCTCCAGAAACTTTCACTATTCCACTCGTAGAAAAATACCTCAAACAGGCAAATATCGTTCTCTTACAGGGGTGCAAAATTATGGAACGGCCTCTCAGCAGTGCCAAAGCTGGTATCATCCCTAACAAATTCAAGACTCTCATTTGACATGATTTCTCCTTTATCAATTTAATTGTATTATATGTGTTATATGTGCATTATAAGGACTATATGTTAATCATATGTGGAACTTCATCAATGTCAAGTTGAAGTCAAGACTAATTTTTAAATGGAAAGTTATTGAGTGTGCAATTTACTGAGAATGAATGCAACCTGCATGTCAAGCGTAGTATTGCAATATACAGTGATGTTCAATGTCAAGACTGTTTCGAGTATCAGCTCGGAAAATTAAAGCTGCATATTATAAAAGTTTCTTAGCTTTTTCAATTTGGGCAGGGTTGTTTCTTAATTTTCGAAAAATTGAGCTTACCATTTCTTATTAGCAGTTTCTTATAAAAAAATGCGTGTATTTAAATGCTAACCCTAATCCTTGTCCCTATCCCACTTAGCGAACAAACATGGCAGCCATGTTTGTTGACGATAACTCGATAACTCCTCGAAAATTTGTGCTATGGGCTAAATGACGGTATCATCGTAATCTACTCACCGAGAGATGTCGAATGGTGCATAGTTTGTTGGGGTGGGCCATCTATTTCTAGAAGAGGTACGATACTGCAGTAGCGCCAGAGAGAAGCAGGACGATAAAAAACTCGAGTAGAAAAATGCATGTTGCGAAGAGGAAAGCTAAAGCAGCGATTGAAACAATGTAAAAGAGAGCTAACATGGAAAACTGATACCCAACATACCTGCAAGTTTACTTTCTTGATTTCCGTGAAGGTGTCCGCACGCCGAAACAACCTTCAGTGACATTTTGCCAAGGAAGGATCCTGGTTATCAGTTGTGAAGCTTCAATTAGTGAAAGTCACGGATTGAAAGGCCTTTCATCCTTGCCCAACAATGTCACTAAGAGAATGTACAAAGAGCATATAATGTCCAACGAGCTTGGGAGTCCCTTGAGAATGAGCAACGTCAAATAGTACCTAGCGTTATCTCCCAAATGGAAGCTTATGAGAAAGGCAAACGAGAAAACTACGAGGAGTATCATCTAGTGAAACACATTCCCTGAAGAGATTGCAACACAAAGCTAACCAAGGAAGGAGTGGAAAACGAAAACAAAGAAACAAACAAGCCCAAGTAGCTACTGAAAAAGTCAACAATGTGAAATCACCACGTAAAAAGTCTAGTTTCAAATCTCAAATTAATGACCAGGAATACAGTAAGCATGGCTAGAACTTAAAACTAGCGCAGATAAGTCAGCAGAGAAAGATAAGACAGCATCAGCTCTCACTTGGAAACATGGGACAGCGCTTATGATGGGTGATAACATTTTAAATAGTATAACTATATATCAATAACTTGATCAAATGAAATTCGATGTGAAATTAAGAGCTTTCTTTGGGGCGATTACAGAAGGCATGTATTACTACCTAAAGCCTCTGTTGAAGAAGGAGTACATCACGGTCGTTCTACATATTGGCACCAACGACGCTACTGACGTTGGAATAGATTTAGATGCGTATGTCGAAAGATTTCTTGATATTGAAAAAGAAATTGGAAAAAAATGAATATGGATGTAAAGTTGCATCACTACCAATCCGCAGCTAAGAAGCATAACCGTCAAATGTTTAGAGTCTGATCAGATCTATTTTCTCCCAACCTAATTGACCAATCATCATGCAAAATGGGCCTAGTCTTAGCATGTGTGATCAGAATCCTGCATGATGATTGGTAAATTAAATTGGGAGAAAATAGACCTGACAGAGCACTTAAACATCTGGCGACTATGCTCAGCAAAGATAGTCTTTACGCTAATAAGACGTTATCTGATGTAAGTACACATATAATGTCACTCACACTGGGCCCAACTAGGGTGACTCTCAATAGCTCTACCATTATAGATCATATCGCTGCAACAGCAGCTAGCAATATTATACAATCAGGTATTGTTGAGATTTAAATTTGCAATCATCGCTTGGCATAGTGTGTGCGAAAATACTGTGGAGCTCAAGGAAAGACCATAAAGTTATCAAAACTCGCTCAGTGAAAAGGTTCAGTCAAGAGACATTCCTGTATGATCTCTCTAGCATGTGTTAGGATCAGATTGTTAGTCAATCTAGGAGTAGGGATAAGTTCAAGAAAGCAGCTATCAAATCAGGCTCTCCTCTCCTGTGGCTTTTCTTTTCTTTACAAGAATATAAGGAACAAAGTCAATAGGCTAAATATTAACTTAAAAAGGTGACACTGCATGGCAAAAAGTTCAAAGAAGGTAATATGAAGGGTACACGGAAAGCCCTAAAGCAATTGATGAATAAACAATCCAAATCTACTGATACTGACCTCTTGAAACAGGATTGAACAGATATAAGTAATATAAGGAAATTTACGATACTATGAACCATATTTTTGTTCGGCTGGGAAAACTCTAGCAGGTGAGATTGGGGATATCCCCAACCCTCTGTTGCCAGGTGAGTACTAACTGAACTCCTTGGAATTAAGCCTATAGGCTGCATTATATTGGAGGAGCAATTGGAAAGATCAAAAACCCAAAGGGCTCCGGGGTTGACGGTATCTGAAGTTTTTTCAAAAACTTGCCTTATCAACTCTTGAGAATTCTCCCGTCCCTACGTTTAATATATCTTTGAAAGACTCGTACGTATCGCATAATATAATATCAGATAATATCATATCGAATCGTATCGCATGGTATCGTATTCGATATCTTTCCATACAATCATCTGCTACGACGACTATGGAGTATCAGATTAGTGTTTGGAAGGAAAAATACAATTGAAATCCGTGCCTAAAGACCTTTTCCAAAATAACGGCAACATTTCAATAGACCTTTGATAGTGGCGTAACTGAGATATATGTACACTTCTTGCGAAGACCATTCGCCTGAAAACCACTTAAATTGTACCATATATAACAAAAACGCATCTAAAGAGCTCTTTTGGTTTCATTTTATGCAATAAGCAGAAAAAAGAATGCCATTTTATAAGGCAATGACAAAAAAAGAATGCTCAAAAGTCCTTTTGAGCATGTTTAGCAATTCTTGATTGTAGTGTTTTCAATTTTTAGAACTGAAACTTAAAGTTCTTGTTATAATTAAAAGAATGATCTCACCACTGTACTTCTCTTTACTTTATACAAATGCACGTTGCAGGCTGGTAGACAGTAAGTCGTATTTGTATGTGTAGTCTTCACCACGGTAGAAATCAACTGACTATTTACAAATTATGATTTGGTATATACATTTGCTCTCCGGAATTACGTATAAAGATGAAGTAAATAAAATCTCTGTTGGAAAGGAAGGGCTAGGTAAAGTTTTGCAATGTGTTGAAGAAAAACTAATGTAAAATTAGACTTGAACAAAGAGCAAGGTGTTATGACGCAATGAAATGTTAGTGTGATGTTAGATGAGAGGAAATGATGGCAATGAACTGTAGAAAAACACGCAATGAATGAATGAGTGGAGTGGAATATAAGGTACCTAAAAATGGAATTGCTACACATGCAGGCACGATTAGCCAACAACCCTCTCCTCCAAAAAAGCTGCCACAATCTATGTATCCCTCCCTCCATCCCTCCATCCCTCCCTCCCTCCCTCCCTCCCTCCCTCCCGTTTAAATGTCAGACAAAATTTCGGAATGGTCCCTTTCAAGAGGACTTACTAAGATTAAAGCGATGTGAAGCTACGTAGTAAGATTGGTATAAATTGAAATTTAACGAGAGCTGGGACACTTTAAGTTACAATCCAAGAATATCACTACCCATAAGTACATCAAACTATCTACAATTTGGGAATAGTGTGTGGGTAACAGAAGTTAAAGGACGATGCAGGTTGCAACTAACATACAGCTGCTCCAGTGATGATCCTAAAGACAATTTAGAGTTGCTCATTTTCCCGACATACAATTGAGATATCTGCAAAGGAAAGCACTTTGCATCAGATGAATTGAAAGACAGAAAGAAGAGTTATGATACCACAAATAAAAAAAAGAAATATTCTGAGGTAAAAAAATCCATATACATATACATACATAATTCTCAGAAAAACCAGGATAAAATTTTAATTTTCTCCTGGTTTTTCTGAGCATTATATCAACCTTTCTGTTTGCACCGAAAAAGGAGAAATCCTGGTTACTCGCTAGCTACTGATTGTATATATATATATATATATATATATATATATATATATATATATATATATATATATATATATATATATATATATATATATATATATATATATATATATATATATATATATATATATATATATATATATATATATATATAAATATATTGCTACAATACTGGTTCAGTTATGATAATAGTTCTGTTAGGCATCTAATTTCATAATTCATAAAGTGATAAAACTGTTTACCTTTTCATTTACGACTACCCAATATTAAATTCAGAATTGCATATATATTAAAGAAATATTGCAATTTGCATGTACAGTTTTAAGTCAGAATTATTCTCTCTACGAGAAGAGCAATTTATTGAGAGTAGACGAGAATACCATAGGATGATTTCAGAGTTCAATGGTGTCATTTCTGTCTGAGTTCAACTTCTCCATTTAGCCTGATCTCTTGAATCTGCGAAGAAGGGCATTGTAACTTCCAACAAATGTATTAAGTAATGCGCTTGAAGGTAATAGCTTGTGGATAGTTGTGAGCAATCATTCCCAGGGTCGCACCTAGAATACTTTTGAGAGGAGTAGGATCTACAGTTTGCTTACAAAATGGGCGTGGCTCCTACGATTGAAGAATATCTGTTTAAATATTTGATTATCATGTGTTCAACCTGTTGGTAAATTGTCTGAATATATAAACATAAATTAATGAGCCATCTGCCTAACAGCAGCAACTAATTATTTTTCGTGGTTTCCTAATCTACTATGAAATATAAAATTTTGCCGACATAAATGGCAAATGTGATTTGCAGACAGGACTTTTTCTAGGGGGGGGGGGGGGGCTGTGGCGGTCTTGATCATTTTGAATATGTGAAGGTATTCTCCTATATTAATGACTGTATAGCATAGTGGACAAATCTTGATTGGCTGTTAGCGCGATCCCCAATTGGGGAATCTTCTGCCTTATTGACCAATCAGAAGGCCAGAATCTCCAATTTTACTACACCTCCTTCAAAAAACCCGGTGTAAAATCTGCTAAGACTTATCCGAAATTTTTTTTAATAAATATCATCACAAGATATTTCTCCAAAAATCTACCGCGAACTTTTTCGAGATCGCTCCCCGTTCAAGAAATATCACGCTTTGATCACGAAGCAACGTTTACGTACCTTCCAGTCGATATTTATTGATATGTTAATCCATACAATTCGTCTTCATGAATAAAATGTAAGTTAGATAGTATCGATCTAATGTGTATTCGTCCTCTCAACTCTAAATAAAGTCGGTAAATGGCGACAGCAGGTGAATTTTGATTGAAAAGTCGCGGGGACATGTCACGTGGAAAATGGCAGGAAACCTTTCATGCTTCCATTCATGCTTTACTACTGTACACGCTATTTATTCCGTAAAACATAGAAATTGTCAAAAATATCTTCAAATCACTTACATAACAGATGGTATCGTATCCTATAATCTTACATCATACATATCTTTGAGATAAATATAGTGTGTACTGTCTTAATCATCATTGTAAAAAGACGTCCTCAACATTGCCACTTGACTTTTGCAGGCTGATATTGGGAGTCTTTGCTAGTGTAAAAAGACACCACACTCGCATTCTAGGTTCCTATGCTTATGCTAAGCAACATAAAATGCTATTTTCTACCAGACGTTGGCAAGGAAAGTCTCGATGATTTATGTAGGCTACTTTCATTCATGCTTTACAAACTCACTGTCTGCCTCCACTACATTGATAGGAATGGCATTTGATAAATGCTAATAATAATATATAACTGTTAAGATCATTTTCATAATAATCAATCCCATCATAAAGAATTAATACTTACTTATAAAGCTCAACTCATATTTTCAATAATAGCTACAAAAGGAACCCAAACCTCTGAATTAAATTCAGGGATAAAAGGGGGACTCTCCATTTCCTATAAGTTCCCAAGAAATTATATCTGGCTTGGAAGACTGATTTGAAGAACTTTAAAATTTGCTAAGTTGCCAGGTAAGTGCAAAACGATAAGGTAGAACCTAGATAGCCTACAATTATCTTCTAGATATATTTGGGCGTTCTGTTCAAAATTTTGCCACTGATTTCTCCTCCTCTACTTACCATTCCCCCCACCTAGTAATTTCTTTGCCGTAGGCTTCTCTTTGTAATAAGCATAAAATTCCTCTTCGATAACAATATTGCTCTTTCAGTTAGGAGATGTGGAGGGGGTGTGGAAGAATTAGTGGAAGTCCAGTGATTTATGCCAAGGTAGATTTTATGTCATTGCCATCTTGAGCGTTCATCAAAATCTACGTAGCCATTTTAAGAATTTCCAAAATCTCTTTATATTTCATGAGATGATACTTATAGAAGTTGCCTACTTACTCTGAAACAAGGGTAGAGATACTTTTGCTAGAAATAATGGTGCACCCCCTAAGTTTGAAGATAGCTCGCATTGATCATGATTTTCAAATGCCCCCATTGGCCTTTACAAGGTCAGAACGTGTTGTTTTTGAAGATCTTGATGTGCAGTGCATGTCACTTGTTGTCTTTCGTGGTTCTAGGATCACCTCTGTGTAGTGCTATTACTTGTGATAAGTCCTGTTTTCGTTAACCCTTATGATTCAATGCATTGATTCTGAAAACGTATTGAAGGTAGTGTGGGTACCTGTAAGTGTTTTCTTCAAGGCTGTAAAATTGCAGATTTCACAGTATAGTTTCGTTAAGTTAAACTATCAGAGTATTTTCTCTGAGAAATGGGCATGGCTGTAGAACATCCATGCCCCTTAATGACGAAATCCCCTAGTTAAAAATTTTAGAAATCATCACTACATTGAAGTAGCAAGTAAGTGCAAACCAGTTCCATTTCCTTTATACACCATAATGGAAATACTTTGATTGCATCTGCTCTATTTCTCTAGCAAATTGTGTGTGATGCTTGTTATGCCCTTGAGATGAAATCTTCACTGGTGTTTACTAACCTTAGAAAGGAAATGTTAGCCATTTACGTTGGCCTTTATGAAGATGCCATGTTTGCTACTGGTTTTCCATTGATTCTAGTGCAGGCAATGTAGGCTATCTAGGTTCTACCTTATCGTTTTGCACTTACCTGGCAACTTAGCAAATTTTAAAGTTCTTCAAATCAGTCTTCCAAGCCAGATATAATTTCTTGGGAACTTATAGGAAATGGAGAGTCCCCCTTTTATCCCTGAATTTAATTCAGAGGTTTGGGTTCCTTTTGTAGCTATTATTGAAAATATGAGTTGAGCTTTATAAGTAAGTATTAATTCTTTATGATGGGATTGATTATTATGAAAATGATCTTAACAGTTATATATTATTATTAGCATTTATCAAATGCCATTCCTATCAATGTAGTGGAGGCAGACAGTGAGTTTGTAAAGCATGAATGAAAGTAGCCTACATAAATCATCGAGACTTTCCTTGCCAACGTCTGGTAGAAAATAGCATTTTATGTTGCTTAGCATAAGCATAGGAACCTAGAATGCGAGTGTGGTGTCTTTTTACACTAGCAAAGACTCCCAATATCAGCCTGCAAAAGTCAAGTGGCAATGTTGAGGACGTCTTTTTACAATGATGATTAAGACAGTACACACTATATTTATCTCAAAGATATGTATGATGTAAGATTATAGGATACGATACCATCTGTTATGTAAGTGATTTGAAGATATTTTTGACAATTTCTATGTTTTACGGAATAAATAGCGTGTACAGTAGTAAAGCATGAATGGAAGCATGAAAGGTTTCCTGCCATTTTCCACGTGACATGTCCCCGCGACTTTTCAATCAAAATTCACCTGCTGTCGCCATTTACCGACTTTATTTAGAGTTGAGAGGACGAATACACATTAGATCGATACTATCTAACTTACATTTTATTCATGAAGACGAATTGTATGGATTAACATATCAATAAATATCGACTGGAAGGTACGTAAACGTTGCTTCGTGATCAAAGCGTGATATTTCTTGAACGGGGAGCGATCTCGAAAAAGTTCGCGGTAGATTTTTGGAGAAATATCTTGTGATGATATTTATTAAAAAAAATTTCGGATAAGTCTTAGCAGATTTTACACCGGGTTTTTTGAAGGAGGTGTAGTAAAATTGGAGATTCTGGCCTTCTGATTGGTCAATAAGGCAGAAGATTCCCCAATTGGGGATCGCGCTAACAGCCAATCAAGATTTGTCCACTATGCTTGACTGTATTAAATATTAACCCGTATCTATTCGCAAGCCTATACTTGCCATACCTCCTTCGCATGCACAATCTATCATAATATACTGCACAGTAACTTAACAATTGAGTACTCTATATTTCAGCTAATATATTATGTGTACTTTCGAATCTAGATACAAAAATTCATTTTTCACGTCCAGCGTATTTGCTGTGATGCTCTAGTGCCCACCGAGGATTTGATGAGCATAATTTCGGGTCGTGGTGATACATGCCTCCAAAGATATTAATATTCACATTAGGATAATGAGGACAAAAGTCGTTTGGTTTATTAGCAGGGTATTTATTGAAGTTGCCTGTGCCTCGTTTCTTCCAAAATTCCAGTGCATCATCTTTGTAAACACCATGGATCCCAATGAAAGTATCGCATATATTCAGAGCAGTTTTCATTCTTTTATCATACGAGGCTGGCGGATGATGGTGTATTCTGTTATTGTCCGGTCTGTACACGTCAGGCCCTTTTAACCCCAGCGAATGCTCCCACACAGCTACCTGCTGGTCTCCAAAGGGATGGCACATGATTTTGTCACCCTTTTGCGACAAATACCTTTCCACTAGGTCATTCGAATACATGGAAAATCCTTCATCTATGTAAACAACATTAACCATCTGGCAGTGCATCCATCCGTAGTGGACGCTATTAGATGGGAAATTTGGCAAATCCCACATCAGATGATCGATACAAATCATAATATCATCGTCAGTCCTAATTATGTACTTGAAATCATAATTGGCTTTGCCCCACATGAGCAAATGCAAGAAACGTTCACCAAACTTTACACCATTTCCAATAGGTGTAAAAATTATATCCTTATGTTCCCTTTGCTCTTCAAGGATTCTCTTCTTATTCACAGGATCTTTGATAGATTCAAGACTGTCTGTGAAGAACCAGCATGCAATCTGTAAAACAAAACACTTCTGTCTCAACATGTGCGGCGTTAGTGTAGTGGTGAGTCCCTCTGATTAACAAGCAGGGTATACGCAGTTCGAGTCCCACTCCGATTCAGTTTCAAAGGAGACCACTAGCTTACCTAACGTATCTAAAAAAGGCATTCGACACTGTGGATCACAAAATTCTGCTCGCTAAATTATATAACTATCGGATACGAGGAATTTCCCATCAATGGTTTGCAACATACCTAACTGATAGGATGCAATACTGTCAAATCAATGGCTCTCGTTCACAACAAAACAAGGTTCAGTCCGGTATTCCACAGGGATCGTGCCTTGGGCCCCTACTTTTCATCTTATACGTTAACGACTTCGAGCTCAACAAACATGTATGCAGACAGCACTAGCATAACATGTTCTACAGGTAATATCGACATGTTCTGCAACGACCTAAAAACTGAGTGCATGACCATTGCGGAGTGGTTACCACAAAGCAAGCGTAATCCAAATACCGATAAAACCGAATACATGATCATTGGTCATAAACAACAAATAAACCACATTCGGGGGGATATAAATGTCGTAATAAACGGAGGAAATATTCAACGAGCCCATGAAGTAAAATACTTAGGATTCAATGTCGATGAAAACCTGAATTGGAACAGGCAGGACAAGAAGCTTAAGAGCAAACTCAAAATCGGTCTATCTTCAATGAGAAAACTTAGAAATATGCTCCCATAGTCGAAGTTGGACCAGGTGTATAGGGCACTTTATGAGAGTCATTTAAGATATGGTAACGAATTATGGGGAAATCAGTCTGCAACTAAGCTTGAACACCTGCAGCGCCTTCAAGATAGAGGCTTAGAATTAATTGAAGGTGCCAAATATCGGGATGGTTGGAAATGCAATAGGTCCTCAGTTTCAAACTTAATAAGATATGACAGGGCAATAATGATGTACAAAATATTGAACGGTCTCTGTCCGGACAGCCTCAGAGGAAGGTATGTCACTAGATCGGAGATATATAGTTATTCATCAAGGAGCCATATTGATATTGACTTTCCAAGGCAAAATTTGGAATTCTTAAAGGGAAGTTTCATTTACTCTGGTGCCAAAAACTTAAAACGTAATTCCAAGTAATATCAAGATGAGCCCCACAATCTCTCTGTTCAAAATAAACTTGAAGGAATTTCTAAAAAGTTAATAGATTCACGATCCCTATGTAGAACAGCAACGTTTTTGTTGAACATATTAATGTTTATTTATTGTAGTGGTCATTTATTATGCTGATAGGGTATTCGTGGGTAACATTACATTACAGTAGCTCTTTCGAAATTATGGAGTAACTGCAAAATGGTCTTGGTTGCAGGCAGGTAAACTACAACAGTATCTTGGACTAAGCTAGCTTGGGATTACAATTCGAGGGAAAAGAATTGTCAACCGCTTGGACTTCCAATGATCAGTGAACCCGCTTTACTTGCATAATCAAAAAGTGAAAACAAATAAATGGAAACAAAATGTTCCGAGTCATCTTTCTGAGTGAAGTACCTCTAAGGGTATCTCCAAATCTACAAGGTCATAATTGTTACTAATCATAGGAAAAATTAAGTACATATGAGCAGACAGCGCTACTCATACCAGATGCCAAATCAAAAAACAAGTACATAATTAAGATCCAAACGTATCATTAATTCGTGAAAAGTCTGTTGGTACTATAGAACTTCACTACAGCACGAAAAGCTTGCCTTGTCTGTCTGCCAGTTCTCCATCACCACGATAAAAAGCTTTTCGTGTTGCAGTGATTATCATTAATTCAAAACTATCATCCATGAAAAATAAAATAAGACAATCGATCTCATATCTTGAGGTAAGCTTTAATTTATAGCATGATAAAATAAATTTCACAGCAAACCTTAAATCATCATATTGAAATAGAGTCAAACAACAACAATCATGAACTTTGAGAATCAATAACTTCAAAAATGTTTTAGCAGACTTTACTGCTACGATAATTTCAGTTCCTGCATCATGCCGATACTGCTCATAGCTTCATTCTTTTCAAAAACCAACATCTTCCGTATATTTGAAGACACAAGTAGGTGCACATGCAGATGTTCCAGCTACTACTAGTAAAATTTTGAAATGAATTGTGATAGAGGATTTGTATATGTCCTAATAATGCCTCGTAATTGATCAAGCATTCTTAGGTTTTGGTAATATACTAACGTTAGATGGAAGATTGGCAAGTGAAATTGATTATAATGCAGACTTTCTTTGAATTATCCCCTATAATCATATCTGGCTTTGCTATGAGCAACCTTGGAGGTAGATTTTAATGGTGGCTTCCACCAGTATTTGATATCATCTAATTTTTGATGCATTCCCTTGATTTATGGTAAGTATAATCTGGGCGGTTCTTTTTGATAATGGCTTTCAATAGATATTTCGCCACAACATCATGCCTTAGCAGTAATGCCCTGCTGACATCTTTGGGCAAACACAGATCAAATGGACTATATCTTCTACATTTGAGTGACATAATCCATAACGCTTATCAGTTGTTGGTTCTAGGCCTTGGCCAGATGGTTCTGTTCTAATGTCTTGTAGGCATCTCCTGGTCCACAATGACATCCAGGTAGCCAGTAAATAAAGTAAGCAAGTGAGTAACAAAGTAAATAAGTAAGTGCATAAGTTAGTGAGTACAGTACGAGATGTTGTTTTCCAGTGTTAACACCAGGCACCTATTTGCTAATGGGTGTACAGTATATGAGCATTTAAAATATATCCCAATGCATGCCTTATAAAGTAGACCTACCACACAACAACAACCACTTGCTGTTTCTACTTGGCTACTTGCTCAGTCAAATGACTAAGCTATTTCCACTTGAAAACAAAACAGACAGTAATTTCATTTCATTTTCAATTATGAGCAGTGCTTATTGTCAAGTGCTCCAAAGCTTCCTGCCAAAACTATGCTATATAACTCCTGGAGATGAAATAAAATTTGCTTGCCAAAGCTGTTGCTAAGGCTAAAATCTGAATACTCTCAGATAATTCAGATGTCATGTAAGTTTGCTCTGGTATTTTTCCTAAGATACCGTGGATAGTCGTATAAACCTAAATCTTACTGCTAGCAGATTTGCACTCCATGCCCCCAAATAAGACACAGTTCTGTCCATATCAGTCTTCCTTATCTTCGTCCTCACTCTACTCTCCCTATTAAAATGTGGCAAATCAATGCTATAACCACTAAACAGATGGCTTGAATTACACAATTAACAGCATTTTGAAAAGATTTGCACAAACTCATCAAAAAAATACCAAGCCAATGACCCAGTTAATGGAAAATACAAAAATTCTAGTTGGAAATGGTAGTTATCAGCTCTGAAAGCATCACAATGTACAAAACCTCTAACCTGAACTTTTGTAAATCTTGACTACAATCTTCAGTTCTACTAATGAAGCTATAAACACACATCACAATACAGATTGCTTACCCTATCATGTCTCTTGCAGGTATCCAGCCAAGTTTTCCTGATATTATCTCTTCTATGGAAATACTCATGAAATGTCAAAATTATCATGAGCACATCTACTGATTTTGTTTCCTTTGCATCATCAAATTCACTAATAAACAGCATTTTATCATCAGGACGAAATCGCTTCACTTCAGCATGCTGTTGAGTGCCTTCTGCTTTCTGTTTTGATGTAGGTATTGCCTCAGTTTTAGATATCAGAGAATGTGTAGATAAAGACAATGGCTTTGAAGTTGTAAGTGGTGGACTCATAACTGTTGTAATTATGTTTGCAGAGATTATCCGAGTTGAAGTTGCACTGAGGCTCCCTTGATTTGCAGCTGTGACTACTTTTGAATAATTTACATGGTGTCCATACATTTGTGGCTTCTCAGAATGCCTATCAACTCTTTTGAAACTGATCATAACTAACTGCAAAATCATTGCACCAACCAGAGCAGAGTACAATAGTAATAGTGTTCTAGGCATCATTGCAATGAGACACTTGTCACTGCCACACTCCCATTTGCAAGCTAGCCACTCTAAAAGATTATAGTAAGCAGAAAGTCAAATCTAGGCCTTGGATTAATAATATTCAAAAACCAAAAGGCTAACCCAAGAGAATTCTGGCATGGGACGTAACCAATTTGGTTTGCTGACTGGAGGTCAAATCAAAAATAAGTGTAAATCACAAAAAGCTAATAATTTTTTTAAAACTTCACTTCACCTGTTAAGAATTTAAAAATTATAATTATACATCTCACTAATTAACAGGCAAAGTATAATTAGCATGCCTGCATAAAAATAGTACAACTGTAGTAAAGTAACATAAAACAAAAAGACAGAGTATATACTGAGAGAAAAAGAAAACACAAAATAAGGTTGCCGAGGGGCAACCAAAATTTTAAGGATTAACTAATGTAAGCGTTTATGTGTGTTAAGAAATATGGTTTTACTGAACTTACTTAAGGTATGAAACTACCGAAATACAAAATAAGGTTGAAAAAGAAGAAAAACAAGAAAAATTAAATAAAAAGTTTAATAATTAGTATTTTCTTTATTTAGGGTTGATGTGAATAATAGTTCAAGGCTAATTAATGCTAACCACACCAAGATTCTGCCAACTGATGTAATGGTTTGTATCAATTTGCTGACTAAAACTTTAACAGAGGGTGTTCAACCAGTGGAAGATAATGAGGGTAAGGGGGATATATTGCTCCCCAGTAATTCCAATGTACAATGGAATTTTGGGGCATGGTCACTATAAGTCTTTCCCGGAGCTTTGCCTCAGACTGTCCATGTCCTGCTTGACCCCACATAAACAGCAAAACATCTTTGACTGCCCTCAATGTCTCTAATCTAAGAATCCCCCTGCCAAAAAGCATACAATATCATTTGCACAATGGATATAGATTTCCTACAGTTACTGCCATTAAACATATCTGCACAAGAAAATAACGAAGCAATTGAAAAAAGCGACAAAATAAATTAGAACACTTGTAGAGAGTTTTTTCTTACAACAAAAAGTGATAATATAATAAGTAAAATCAAGAGAAGTCAAAATGTGGACATAGTGCTTTGCAGGCAATAGCAAAACACCAAAATGAAGCATGGTGTAAGCAAATGTTCATTCAAAAGTATAAAGTAAATACAAGGTGCCATTGTTGTTTTTATGCAAAAGGGTCATTCAAGAACCATCCAGGATGATTATTCTGATTGTGACATAACACTATTTTGCCACAGTATGCCATCTCATGAACAACCAATAATTCAAAACAGCTTCTTAAAAAGTTTGGAAATGAAGAGCAAGACTTATATCTGAGGGATAGTGGCCTGATTTGCTCCTCTCTAGATACAGCATCTAGCTCTTCTACTTCTCATGCCTAACCTTGTGTCATCATCTTTTGAGCAAATTCTGAATATTGCTCTATATATAGGCCATTCATACTAGTTTGCAATCCAACAACAAACTGTCCTGTAAAGTTCTATCAGATGATGATTTACTATAGTTGACACTTGTCAAATCCGTGGAGGAAATATGTTTCTTATAACAAAGACGTGTAGGCTGCAATCAATCCGGATAGCAGCAGTAGCAGATCCAGGGGGCCAGTAGGGGTGATACTGCCCAAACAATAAGATTCTGTTACGATTTTACGGTGCCCTTTTGCACCAATGCATGATTTTGCCCAAGTGCCCCCCCCCCCCGCCGTACCATCGAGAGGGGGAAGGTAGCCAGGGTAAAATTTAGAGGCCTGGGCCATGGACATGGCCCGTAAAATTGTTGCTAATGTTAGATTTTGAGGCCCACAAGGGGCCTTCATATTTTTAACCCCGGGGACCGACCAGGCTCTCGATTAGCTTGCCCCCGGCCCCCTTAAATGCTCAATGCTAAATCTGCCAGTTTGGAAGAGCGCTCGCTCTAAGATGGCACGTCTTCCAATCCATAAGTTTGTAAAGCAACTAAGCGATCAACTAACTATCACCCTAACTGGTTCAAAAGTTGGCTCGCTGAAAAACCTTTTCCGAACTATTTGATATTGCACTGCATTCGCGTTTCAAAGATAAGTCACTATACCTAATATTCCAAGGTCACTGCTAGTGGTCAAGGGCACTAGAGAGTTGTGACACAGTCAAGAGTAAGCAATGCGATCAAATGCAATATCAGCTGTACACTGTAACTGGTACAAGGAACAAATATCTGACTTACCATATTGTCGCTGTTTAACTGGTGCAGCTCACAGCTACATCCACATTTGCCGCGTCACATCAACACACAACCCACATTCTGTCAGCCTCGTTTTGGGTTTCATGCGCTATCGAACGCATTCCTGGGCGCCTTGGAGGGGCAGCCTGCCCCTGCCATCGTCCAGGGAGGGCAGGAGGGGCAAGCAGTGCCCTTTAAAATAGGGATATATGCAGACCCGTCAAGTACCAGCTCATGCCCAAAAATGGGACAAACAAAAATGGGACCTTATGATGTCAAATAAGTTATGCAGATACCTTAGTTATGTTCAGTGGCATAGTGTACCCTCTCTATCTATGGGGGTCAATGAAGAATCAAGGGCAATTGTCATTTAGTGGGAGGGTGCCACGAAGCCACGCCTAGGAGCAGATAGTTTCTTATAGTGATGCAGAAGGACCCACCATGATTGGGTACGACGTGACAGCAAATATTTTAAACTTTATTCTCTGGAATGGTAAAGCATCTCTCAAAGGGGTCATTCATTTAGTACGTACGCACGAAGGGGGGGAGGGGGGTCAAGCAAATGCGTACGAATGCGTACAAGGGGGGAGGGGGGGTTGACACATGAAGTACGTACGCAAAGCAAAAAATTATTAGCTTTTTGCATACATCCTGCAATATTTCCATTTGCAAAGGACCCTTCACAAACAATTAATTAATGAAGTACGTATTCAGTTGAAATTACTTCTAGTACAGGGGTGTCAAACATACGGCCCGCAGGCCGACTCCGACAATGTGGTCCCTAGGAATTTTGAATAAACTGAAACCTAGCGATATTTTCCCCATTGTAATAGCGGCATTTACTAGCGGCATTTACAAGGCTGAACACCCAGTTTTTCGCCGTTTTCTAGCGTGCCAGATAGGAAACATGCGATGAGTTATGTATATTTGAAAGCCCCTATTACCTAGCCCTCTCGGGTTCCGTCAACCTACCAGGCCATTGTGCCGCCATATTATACCCTACGTGGCCATTTGTTTGAACAGTATTATAGATTTTTCATGAAATACATTTGAAGTGATCATTTTAATGTCTCGTGAAAGCTTGAAAAGTCTTTCTCCGTGGTTTCAGATGCCTAGAAACTTTTTTTTAGAGATGGGGGGGTCGACAACCAAGAGTACGTACGCAAAAGGGGGGGTGAGTATCAAGCGTACGTGTGCGTACGAGGGGGGAGGGGGGGGTCAAATTTTAGCCAATTTAGAGCGTACGTACTAATTGAATGACCCCAAAATAAAATCTGACAGAAAAGCAGTATGTTTAAGCCCGGATCTAGGGAGCTTTACGATGAAAGGTGCAAAAAGAGGTAGCAAAATGATTGGGAAAATATTGACCCAGAGTCTATATCTAAAAATATAATAAATATTTCCAATAATCACATGTATTGTAATTGTCATGGATTAGAAGCATTTTGTCAGGGCCTCCCTTGGATTCTGAGCCCCCGGGAAATTACCCCGACAATCCCCTCTCTTCGGCACTAGCTGGTTGATTTTATTTTATCTTAAAAGTTTTTAGGCACGGTAGCCACCTCAATCCAAGTGTGCTTAGAAAAGGTTCCCACTTTTTCGTGCTCTAGTCGAGTTCTGTAGTACCAACAGACGTTTTACAACAATCGCAGTAAAATAATTATGTAAATAAATCGAATTAAAAAATACAGGCTTAAATAATTTTGTTTACAATGCAATCTTAAAAAATTAAAGGCAAAAGAATAAATTAATTAAAGTTCAAATTATGCAATATGCAATAGAGAACCAGAACTCCACCTTGCATTGCAACTATGATTTTTTAATATTTCATGCTTTTTGGAGGATTTGATTTTAATGGAAAGATGATTTCTTGGCTTAGCACCCTTATGTGAGAAGCATTTCTGTCCAAAAGTCAACCTGCATTGAGGAGAGGCTAACTCAGTTTTGGCAGTATGAAGATCTCTCTTGCATGAATCAGATAACCTAACGAACTCTTCCATAGGGTAGGTCGAAGCTATGTTTATATTTGCAAATGTTTAGTCAAAAATTTTCCCTATTGCTAAGTGCTATAGCCCACAACAGAACATAACTATATAGACACATGTGCGCGAGTGAAGCACAACGCCGATGACCGGTAGACCGCCAGACAACCACAAAGAACCTCCATGCAAAAGAGATCCTGCCACACAGAAGCCAAGACGGAAAAGAGCAAAAAGCCTCCCAAGACACCAGCAGGGCTGCCACCCCCACCTAAGAAATCCCTTACGTAGAAGACAACAGCCACACCAGCAACCCACAGAGGTCCTCCAATCCATCCCAGCAATGCCCGATTAAAACAGCACCCCTCTAATAGCGAGTAGCAAAGAAGTGATCTTCTGTTTCAGATCTAAAAGCATTGATAGACGAGCTTCCCCTCGTAAGGGCTGCATTGATAGATTGTTCCATAATTTAGCACCGGTAAAATGCACTGATTTCAGATTATATTGAAGATTGTTCTTCCTTACCAACAACTGCATCATCTCTTGAAGTTTCCCTGGTGCTTTGTTGATGAACAGGTGATACAGCTTGAAAGAAGTTGTGGAAATGAACAGGGGAAGTTTTGTGTACAGATTCATAAGGAAGCGAAACTAACTTAAGCTCTTAATGTTCATGAAGTCTAAGTATATTTGTCCGAGGAAATATAGAACCAGAGGGAAAACAATGAGGTTCAAAAGAATTCCTTTAGATACATTCTTTTGAAGAATTCGGAAGATACTTTTCGAACCAGATGGCTACCCGTTTGAAGTTAAGTTGTGAATTATCAAAGATAATGCCTAAATAGAACAAAAAGGCAGTAAAGATGGAAATGCTACAAAAAGTTTTAAGCATGCATCCTGCGATAGTGTTAATTGCATCTGAGATGCTGGAAGAATTGAAAACATCGTATATTATGTGGAAGAGCTGAAAAACATTTTACAGATTTACTAAAGGCTAGAAAGTGGGGAGGGGGCTTATTGCAAAAATGTGTGATATGAGAGAGCCTATTGGAGAGGGATCTTAAAGGCAGGGGGGGGCTAAACAGAGCTTTTACTGAACGTGGCAATATAGTTCAAGATGACAAAGTCACTTCATAAGGAGGGAGAATGATAAAGTATGCAGGCCAACTCTAGGACAACATGACAGGGGGAACGAAACCAAGATTACCTAAATCAAGAAATTCTGACATCATGCAGCAGTTCCCTAGACAGTGGATAGCAGGGGGTACTGCCTCCTAAAACACTACTGAGATTGTATAACTTCACTATAGCACGAAAAAGCGGGAACATTGCTTTAGCATACTTTATACATGAGATTGTATAAAGAAGTACTCTGCACTGTCAATTTTACCTATAACATAAGTGAATTCTACGTCCATGCTCCCCCCCCCCCTAATCCAGGTCATCTGTCTACTCCACGGCTCTATAACTCGAGCATTCACTATCCCGAGCCAATTTTCAATTCCAGTCGCTTAGGTTTCGTACAGGAACACTGCTCCAATAACTTGACTATTCTACAGTATTAACAAATTTTTAGTCCTCTAGTCAAATATTAGAGAGTAGTTAGACTTCCCAGAACGGGGAAATAATGCGACCATCATTAATGCATAAATGTTTTCCATAACTAAAGGGAAATACTACACGTAAGAGGGGCCCTACTCACCTGCGAGCAAAACTAATAATGAGTTTTACTACGAAGCTCTGCATCCCAGTTTTATTCCAAAACTTTGACCAATAGTTCTATGTTACCCTTTCCTGCACACGGAAAGTGCCATTAATTTCTCTGCTATTGACTCTACAAAAAAAACTTGATACCGTTTGATTCTCATAGCTGGCAGCAGTCAAAGCCCCATCTTCCAGTTCAGACATTTCTTACGGTCGATAGACCGCGACAATAGCCTACTCACTAGAAACTGTAAACAAATTGAAAGGGTTATGGATACAAAAAGCAACAACATGCATACGCGGTAAATAATGATACAAGTACAGGTATTACTTGCACTGATACAAAATTGTAGGAGAGCAGTAAGGCTTTGGAGGAAGAGCCAGAACTATAAAGGGATTATAAAATGTTCACAACGTAAACAGCAGTTCAGGAATTCTGAATGCTTAATATGGTGAAAACAAACATGGGTAATATCTCTCTGTTGATTATCGCCAAATCATTTTGTTCCAGAGGCTGAAAAGCTAAACAGGATTGCCCGAAGCGTGGCATTTGCAGAGATTTGATGACGTACAAGAGTGCAGTGGGCTGGTAAAAGCAGAAATCCTTAAAAGGAAAGTTGAAAGAAGGGCTGCACCAATGAAATCTTGGACCAAAGAGTTTTGATGCAAGCTTATTATTTCTAATCCATGTTCAATTTTCTATAGCAAATCAGGTAGCAGCACAGGATGAGATGCAAAAGGTTGCAGAGGCCGGTGAAAATCTCTGCAAAATATCGAAATGACACGCGGGTACAACTCAATATTCACATGTATGTACTTATAAATACACACATATATATATATATATTTCTGCAGTGTCAATTGAAATTGTCGTGGTAGGTACCCGGTGCAAGGTTCACCTAACAATCTGCAGAAATAGATATAATTATATGTGTATAAATACATACATACATACACATATTAATATAAATATAGCTATTAATATATACTGTAAAATACGGAATATAAGCCCCCTGTATGTTGATCCATATTGTCCAGGATATACATTTGGGGTTCAATATGTATAGTTAGGATTCAATGGAAAACGCTGTTTCCAGAGATAGCATAAATAAAGCGACTGTTATCTTGCACTCTGAATGTCTTATTTCTTCACAAAAACGTTGCGTACATCAAGTTTGTCCTTTTTATCCCATGTAATTTGTATTTACATGAAACTTCGATCCGTGACAGTGAATGAACACCGACAGAGCATATAATGTTTTCTTAAGTTACCGCATTAAATGTTGTTATTACCTCTCTGATTGGACATCGAGTGCTGAATTTTGGTATACACCAGTCACCTTTTCACCCAAAAGTCCTCCCAAATATAAGCCCTCCTGTACAGAAGCATATACAGGGGTGTAGAAGTGAAGGGGTCCTGGGGGTGTAGCCCTTCGAACTCTGGGGAATGCAAAGGAAACGCCCTTTTTGAAATATTCTCCTCTACTACTTCACTTAAATTAGCTATGGTAAACGGTCCGAAATTCTACTTAACCCCCAATTAAGTTCATAACGCTCTTGGAAAAATCTTGTGGACAACACATTAAAAGAGGGGGGCCCGGACCCGATTCCCCCGCCCAAAAGTGCTTACGAGCCTCTTAAAGCCTCGAGTTTATTTTCGGAACTTTACGTACAGACACATTTATATTTAACACCTCCCTATAGATTATATAAATCCTCAAAAATCCGTACCGCCAACCAACTGAATTTACATCCATTTCTTTCGAAATTCTTTTTGCACATGGCTTAGATGGTGCAAAGGAGACTTTGTTCAAATAATGTCAACTGAATCTTCCTCTAACTACATGTGGCTTGTTACTTACATAAACCTTGGATCGAATTTACAATCTTCCAAACGAAATTGCAAAGCATTACAAAGTTGCCACTTTTGCGCACGAAAAGGATATTCAAAAGCTCAAAAGCAGGATCAAAACAGCTGGACTACCTCTAAATTCCAGTAGGTCCCTCGCATGTTGTGTCTTCAAGAAGTTTTTTTGACTTCATTGCCATTACAAAAATGGCAAGAGATTTCTATCCTCTGTGGACACAAAAGCTGACACAATCTCTAGTAATCTATTACAACAATATACTGCGATGGAGTTGCGATGGCCCCCTTGTACAAATCAGAGAAAAGAGAAGCAGCGGGACAAAATGACCTGCCCTTGAGCAACAGCCTGGCAGCATGGACTGCTGGCTCATTAGTATGGGCCTCGTTCACTTTCTAGCATATTCAGTTCAAAATTTATCTTTCCGCTTCATTGTGCAAGCTTTCGTGAGCAAAACAGGCATTTTTGCTTTTATAATTCTTATCAAATAAATCTGACAGGTAAACAAGATACAAGGATACAATAGGTCAGGTCATTATAAAAGCTACACAACAACAACAACAACAACAACAACAACAACAACAACAGCAAGTGCTAAGTATGAAACAGAATAAATTAACCATCATCCTTTGGTTTTGGGGTCGTCAATTTGTCTTGTTGATAAAGAAATGGACGTTAACGGGATCACATTTTGGAAGATAATTGTAGAAACCCGCAATTCCGAAATGGCATGTTCATTTTCTTACGTTTACATTGTGGGAGATTTATTGCTTTGCTGGACGCTGTGGAGTAGCTTTAGTTTTAGACTGGAGAAGGGCGGAGAGAGATCTATCTGTGAATTGCGACGTGACTGAAGAACAAACTCGAGAAGGGAGTCGGTATTTGGGACATTTTCATTTTCTTACACATATACACTGGTTTTTCATATTTTTATCTAATGTTCGTTGTTCTATTGCTTAATGGTATACTATATTTGTGTGTTTATTCTGCCGTCAATTTGGGACTTGGGATTCTGTGATTGAGATTGACCGAGAGCTCATAGTAAACGCGATTACATATTGTGGGAATCAGTCAATTCACCACAAAGTGGCACCTCCGACGGGACAATCTTAATGTGTTCATTTATGTGATATCAGTACGAAATACACCCAACTAGTGAATCGTGTTCATCAATAATGGCAACAAAAGGTAGGAGAAATACATCGCAAGTAGAGACCGACGAGACAAAGGCGGAACTGGACAGGAAACAGACATTGTTAAACTCGCTGACAAGAAAGCTTAACTATTTTAATAAAACGTCAGAAGGCATAATATCTGCGGGGAAAATGGATAAGATGCAACGTCAATACTCGCATTTGAAAACAAAATTGGAAGAGGTTTACGATTTGATCCGTGATATTCAAGGGCTGTACTTAGATCAAGACGAGAGCGAGGAATTGATTGACAACTGGACAGCTGAGACAGAGGGGGGCTTAAAACCATTTGAGAATGCTATAGAGAAATTAAATCTAAGAATTACAGAGGAAGAAAACAGGAAAGTAGAAATGGAACGGAAGCAGAAGCTTGATTTCGAAACAGAAATGAGAAAAAACCAGGTAAAAGAGGAACAGGAAGCCGAAAGAGGTAAGCAAATGAGGAAGGAAAAGTTTACCTTAGAATTAGAACAGAAAAAGTTACTGTTAGCTGAAAAGTCCAAAATTAATTCAAAACTACCAGATTTACACATCTCAAAGTTCCAAGGCACCCACCTTGACTGGGTTAGATTCTGGGGGATATTTGAGACACAAATTGATCAAAGCACAATCAAACCAGAAGCAAAATTTTCCTACCTCAAAGAGTTTGTCGTACCAAAGGTGAAGGTAATTATTGATAAGTTGCCCCCCAATAGTGAAGGCTATAACAAAGCTAAGGAAATACTGGTCCAAAGATATGGAGACACCTCAGAAGTCATAAATGCACATATACAGCAAATATTGACGCTGCCAATCATTTCTGGAACATCTAGGCCAAAAATTCACGACTTTTATGACCAACTGTTATGCAATGTACAAGCACTAGAAACTTTAGGGAAGTTGAATGAAGTCAAGGGAAATGTGCGAATGACTCTTGACAAATTAGACGGGATAAGAGCAGATTTGACAAGGACTGATCCTAAATGGAAGGAATGGGATTTTAACCAGCTATTGGAAGCTCTTAGAGAATGGATTGATAGAAACCCTTTGCAGGTTGGAGAGAAACAAATCAAGTCATCTCCTAGAGATCAGTACAGGCATGAGAAAAACTACGTGGTTAAAGAAGTGCCAAAGTTGAGACAGTGCATCTACTGTGAAAACCCTGAACATAAAGCTACAGACTGTACAGTTGTGAGATCTGTGGATGAGCGAAGGAAAATCCTCAGTGACAAGAAGCTATGCTTTAACTGCACTGGAGGAAAACACCGTGCAAATGATTGTAGAAGTCGAATTAGCTGCCAATACTGTCAGAAAAGGCACCATACTTCTATATGCGACGGAAGGCAAAGTGCTCCGCTATTAACAGCAACAAATCAAAGAGCTGTAATTCATCCTGTTGTCATTCTCCAAGTTGATGGAGTTTCATGCAGAGCGTTATTAGATACTGGATCAAGCAGTTCATATATTTCTACGAGGCTTAGTTCAATGATTAATAAACCACCAGTGAGACAAGAATGCAAATCTATTGAGATGATGCTCCAAAAAACAGTCAAGAAGATCGATGTATATGATGTGAGCTTGAGCGACATTGATGGAAAATTCAGTATTAGAACTGAGGTGAATGGAGTTGATAAGGATGTACTACTAATGCTACCCAACCCCCATTATTCTGCTGTTATTGAGGAAAATCCACACCTACGAGGAGTTAAGATGAATGATATAGACAAGAAGGAATCATTGCCAATCCATGCAATACTGGGAGCAAGTGACTTTGCATTAATCAAAACATCTACAGCTGCCAGAATTGGAGACTTAGGCCAACCAGTGGCGGAAAAAACGAAATTTGGATGGGTCATCATGTCCCCTGGACAAGGGCATTTGTCATCTACTCTAATGTTAGCCAGAAGTTCGACAGAGGATTATATGCAATTATGCAGTCTTGACGTTTTAGGACTGGAAGACAAGCCTGAAGGTGATCAAGGAACAGTATATGAGGAGTTTAAAGAACAATTGACTCAAGGAAGTGACGGGAAGTATCAGACATCTCTTCCCTGGAAGGCTGGGCATCCAGCACTGCCTACGAATTATAAGGTTGCGAAAGGAAGGTTTAACAGTCTTGTGCGGAAACTAGAATCAAACCCAGAGATGTTAGCAAACTATCACGAGATCATACAGAACCAACTGAATGAAGGAATTGTAGAGAAAGCACCGGAATCATTGGAAGGTAATATAGAGCACTATATACCACACAGAGCCATTTTAAGAGAGAATGCAGAGACAACAAAGCTTCGCATCGTGTATGATGCATCTGCAAAGGCCGACGAGTCATCGCCATCTCTGAATGAGTGTTTGGAAACTGGGCCACCACTCCAAAGAAAGATCATGAATATACTGTTGAGAACGAGATTCAAACCAGTATTTCTTGCCGGGGATGTGAAACAGGCATTCCTGCAGATACAAATTCGGAAAGCAGAACGCGATGCACTTAGATTCATTTGGATTGATAACCTACAAAGCAAAGGACCAATGATTTACAGATTCACAAGAGTCTTATTCGGATTGAGTGCAAGCCCATTTCTATTGGGTGGTACTTTAGAGCAACATTTTGCAAAATTTACTACAAAGTACCCTGATTGTGTGAGAGAGCTTAGAGAGGGAATCTATGTGGATGATATCAGTCTAGGAGCCATCTCAGTAGAAGAGACAAAGCAGTTGAAAGATAATGCAGTTGCAATCTTTAAGGAGGGTGGATTCACTCTTCATAAATGGCATTCAAATGCGAAAGAACTTGAAGGAGAGTTCCAACACAAGGATGAAACAAGTTTTGCAAAGGAAAGTCTGGGAACTAAACAAACTGAAGTGAAACTGTTAGGAGTTGGATGGAACAAAGATGAAGACACTCTTGTTGTTACGATTCCACAACATGAAGAAATATCTACAAAGAGAACAGTTTTGCGCACCATTGCAAAGGTTTACGATCCATTAGGGATAGTTTCACCCATTCTTCTTACAGCAAAGATCCTTTTCAGAGATATATGTGATAGAAAGCTTTCTTGGGATGGAAATCTTCCTGATGATTTACTTAAACGTTGGCAAAATTGGACAAGAAATCTTCCAACTGAAGTTAAGATACCAAGATCTATTCCTTTGAGGAAGAGTGATATAACTGGCATTGAACTTCATGGGTTTGCAGACGCAAGCTTAAATGGCTGCGCTGCTGTCATCTATGCAATCGTCAGACAAGGAAGTGATGTTAATCAACATATACTGGTTGCTAAATCAAGGTTGAGCAAAAGAGATCTAACAATACCGAGATTAGAACTTGTTAGTTGCCATATGCTCAGCAATTTATTATTAAATACTGCAGAAGCTTTAGAAGGCTTGAATATTGTGTGTAAGCAAGCTTGGACTGATTCAACTGTCTGCCTTTACTGGATCTTAGGGGGTGGAGCATACAAGCAATTTGTTACTAATAGGGTGAGAAAAATCAAACAACATCAAGACAACTGGAGGTATGTTTCCACAGGCGAAAATCCAGCAGACATTGGAAGCAGAGGGGCTTTAAAGTTGCAAGAAAATGCCAAGTGGAAGGAAGGTCCAGCTTGGTTAAGGAAACAAGAGAATTGGCCGCCAGAGATTCCAATCAAAGCATCAGAGGAGTCAGAGAATGAAAGAAAGTTACTTAAAGAAATTATACACGTTAATGTAGAGAGGGAAAGTGACGAGATTGACAATTTAGTTGAAAAGAAATCATTCTGGAAAGCTGTTAGGATTCTATCATGGATGAAAAGATTCATCAACAACTGTCGTAGAAAATCAAGCCAAGGCCCACTCACAACCGATGAGACAATAGAGACTAAGTTCCTTTTGATAAAGAGAGCACAATCGGATGTTCAAGATACTGAGAGTTTCAAACGAGATTCTGAGAGGCTCAACTTAGAAAGGAATGACAACGATATTCTCATCTGCAAAGGCAGAATTCAAGGAGACTATCCTATCTACTTGCCTTTTAGAAACAACATAAGTGCAAAATTAGTAGAGCAAGCTCATTTGCAAACCTTGCATGGGGGAGTAGCACTGACAATGGCAAAGGTGCGGGACTATTTCTGGATTCCCAAGCTTAGAAGCATTGTGAAAAGAATCATAAAGGCTTGCCATGGTTGCAAACGGTTTCATACCACTGCCTGCCCTACTCCACCCCAGGGAAATCTTCCAAAGGAGAGAACAGAGGGAACACTACCTTTTGATGTGGTCGGTGTAGATTTTGCTGGACCTATCATGTATCGTGGAAAGGGAAAAAGTGATCGGAAAGGGTATATAATATTGTATACTTGCAGCTGGACACGTGCAGTACACATAGAGTTTTTGCCGAGTATGACGACTGGGGATTTCCTAAGAAGTTTGAAGAGATTCATTGCTGTCAGAGGGAAGCCTAAAAAGATAATTTCAGATAATGGGAAGACGTTTGTAGCTGCTTCAAAGTGGATCAGTAAGATCCAAAGAGATGAAAGGTTGCAAGATTACCTAGCAGAAAACGTGATGAAATGGCAGTTCAACCTAAGTCGAGCAAGCTGGTGGGGAGGACTATTCGAGCGCATGATCAGTATTGTTAAAGGTGCACTGTATAAAACTGTGGGATCAGCCAAAGTTACATTTACGGAAATGGAAGAGATATTGATAGACATACAACTTGTGATCAACAATCGCCCTCTATCATATTGCGAGGATGACATTGAATTGCCAGTTCTTACACCGAACATGCTGATACATGGCAAATCTATCTACACCCCAGAAGAAGAACCATCTTCAAGGGAAAGTAAAGACCTGAGAAACAGAGCGAAGTACCTATTGCGCTGCAAAGAAGCACTTAGGAAGAGGTGGAGATCAGAGTATGTCAGAGCACTTCGTGAGAGACATAACCTTAAACACCCTGGGAAGCAAGCAGACCTCAAGAGAGGAGACATTGTAATGATAAAGGGAGAGGAAAAGAACCGGGCTAGATGGAAAATTGGTAAAGTAACAGATATGATCCAAGGCAGGGACGGAGTTGTAAGAGTGGTCAAGGTTCTTACTGCTAACGGAGAGCTGGAAAGGCCAATACAGTTTTTGTATCCATTAGAACTGAGCTGTAATACAGGGGAATGTGCAGAGCCGAGGCTAAACGCAAATGCAAAAGAGTTCAGACCAAAGAGACGAGCAGCAGATGATGCAATCAAGAACATTCACGAAATTTGCAATTACGAACTTAATGAAGAACTTTGACTTTATATTTGACGCCCTTTGGGGTCAAATAGGGGGAGTGTGTGGGAGATTTATTGCTTTGCTGGACGCTGTGGAGTAGCTTTAGTTTTAGACTGGAGAAGGGCGGAGAGAGATCTATCTGTGAATTGCGACGTGACTGAAGAACAAACTCGAGAAGGGAGTCGGTATTTGGGACATTTTCATTTTCTTACACATATACACTGGTTTTTCATATTTTTATCTAATGTTCGTTGTTCTATTGCTTAATGGTATACTATATTTGTGTGTTTATTCTGCCGTCAATTTGGGACTTGGGATTCTGTGATTGAGATTGACCGAGAGCTCATAGTAAACGCGATTACATATTGTGGGAATCAGTCAATTCACCACAACATTGCAGTACACGGGGTACACGTCCCATATACCTATTGTATCCCTGTAGACCCTGCCTATCACAGTTATGTATGTTATGGTTGGTTATGGTTCTGGGGCATTCATGAAAGAGGTTAACTGACAAACTAGCAAGATTTACGTCTCGTTGGATAAAGAATGAAACTTATTGATAAGAACCTAGTTAGGCCTAGCTAGTAATTAGGATATCAGACTGAAAAGATTCTCAGTAGCCAAAATAAAAATTTGCAATTTCAGGCTGTATGTTCTTAATAAATGAAGGTTCTTATGCAAGAGTTCGTACTGTAAGTGTAAATAATTCAGACCGTAGGGCACAAAATACTTAGGTATTCTCAGCTAAAAATTCCAATATGTAATTGTCGCTGCGGAGAAACGCATTTTAAGGATGGCAAAGGACAATAACAACTGCTATTGAGCATAGCTGCCAAATGTCTGATTGGTTGAGAGCTCTGATCAGGTCAATTTATACTCAACCCAGTTGACCAACAATTATGCAGGATGCATGACCAACATATGCGTTCCACAGCTAGATTATGGCCAATTTTGCATTATGATTGGCCAATTAGGTTAGGAGACAATAGGCCTGATGACAGCTCTCTACCAATCCAACATTTGGCGGCTATGCTCTGATATTGTAACAAACATTTTAAACTAAGCAAAACGCACAATAGTCAAGGGAATACTGAAGGTGAATGGAAGCAAAATTCGTGGCGAAACTTCGACAGAAGTATTGGAAGAAAATAGCAAATTCTACACACATCCACATCAAGTATCTAACGGCACGTAAAAACTGGCCATATTATAGCAATATTATAACTAGGAGATATAATCACATTAACTGTAATAAGAAATGTCTTCTATGTTGTTCTACGTTCACCTTGGGTGCTGAAAATTCTTAATTATTCTATTATCCCGGATAGCAAAGCTTACGAATACCAAGGACAAACCTATAATCTGATAGGAAAGAGAGAATGCAGTACTTTGGAAAACACAGATATCCAATTTGACTTTAGGAACAATATCCTGATATTGGGAAAATGAAATTAAACCTAATTCATGTATCTAAAGAACAGAAAATTCTCCGTGGTTGATCCTATACCAAATTCTCTGCGCCTTAGTAGGTCTGAAACTATAGCATTAGTGCTGGCAAAAATTAAAGAAGTATATTGGGAAAAATTATTTCAAATTGAAGGTCTACTGTTCGGGATGCTAGAATAATAAAAAGATCAATATATCGCTATATAACTCTTTTATGTTTGATAAACCTAGTAATGTTTTCCAACCATAACATGGCATAAAAATCTATCTGATAATGTCAAATATCATATGTACACCACTATCTAAGAAATACATACATTAATACCTACATACATTCATTCATTGTATATTTATATTATATTATAAATATGTATGGGTGTATATATATATATATATATATATATATATATATATATATATATATATATATATATATATATATATATATATATATATATATATATATATATATATATATATATATATATATATATATATATATATATATATATATATATATATATATTAACACACATACATATTATAAATGTAGGATTTTAGTACATATTCTATAATCTCTTGATAGCACCGAACAAAGCAGATCATTCTGCAAATTACCTGATCAACGTTCAAAGTATATCCAGCCACGTTCAAAAGTTCAAGTTAGGGTTTACGCTTCCCGCATATGAATGCGACGATAATGTTGGGGACACTTCAGGATTTAATCCAATAGGCATGAAATATGCAAAACATGAAAGGATTTATGACAGATAAGATAAAAATTCGATGATCCGATCACATACAAATAATTCATGAACAGAAATTGGTAATATCAAGATGCAATATACATATACATATATATATATATATATATATATATATATATATATATATATATATATATATATATATATATATATATATATATATATATATATATATATATATATATATATATATATATATATATATATATTATATATATATATATATATATACACACATATGATTCTTGCACAATGGAAGAAGACTAACAACATCAGAAAACACGCATCAATTTGATCTTTTGAACTTCTCTGTTATACACATCTTAGTATGTATCGCTGACTAGTGTCGGCAGACGGGCCATCTTCAGAGCAACCTCTTAAGGGCATTAAACAAAATGGTTAATAAATAGCTGTCGCTATATAAGCCGTTATAGTTTTACAATCTCTTAGTTGCTTTGAAGAGAACTAGTCAGCGATACATACTAAGATGTGTACAATAGAGATGTGCAAACATCAAATTTATGCCTGTTTTCTTATGTTTTTGTTAATCTTCTTCCATTGTGCAAGAATATATATATGATGTATAAGCTGGGGAAATTTCCTTTCATCCTTAAATAAGTCATGCTCGTATATGAAAGAAAAAAGGCAACACATAATACAAATTTCATTCTAAAATTGAACTTTTCATGATGATCTGCGATCAGTTCTATACATATGGAATCAAACTACAGCTTTGAAATTGAAAAACCTTCGAAGCTTACAAAAGAGAATGGATGAAAAGGCATTTCTGTTTTGCGAAAGGGAAAACGGCGGTTAAGGATTCAAAAGAAGAGAACTTAACTTGAATCAATTTCAAGATTTTATGGCTTCAAAGTACTAAGTCAATGTGGACTTTGGTATACATTAGTCTAATATAACTTTTTAAATAGTGATGAATATTTGACGAAAAATAATAGGATATCTAGATGATAACTAATAAATATAAATTTGGAAATCAGTGACTGACTTCGTCTGCATGGTAGACACTTTGTATTCTGTGATGAATTGGATTTTACATCAAGTATTACGTATGCTTGAATGAGAAATTCTTGTAGAGAAACCCCAATGTTCGCCTCGCGTCCAGCAGCACGTAATCATGGAGGTTTAGCACCTAATTGAAGAGCATTATCATTATAGCGCATTCTCGGGTTTAGGTTGAAATTTATAAGGCAAAGACTCCATTACTGCTATTTATCATACAGTATATCTATTACAGCTATGTATCATACCGTATATCTACGTATGAGTTACACTTGATTATTTATAAATACCATCAAAAATCTTCCCAAGCTAACTAATGCATAGAAGCAAATAAAAATGCCACAGTAGCTAGCCATTCCGATTGAAGAGCTACAAAACATTTGCTATACTCACCATACATTTATGATTTTTGCTGAGCAGAAAACTAGTATGGGACATTTCAAAACCTTTTGGTTTCCCCTTATCGAGGGTTCAAAGTCCACTAGCTTATTCAAACACGGCCAATAATTTGCTACTGAGGACAATCTCAAGCGATTACAGCGTGATCGCCTAACACATACCTTGCCCCTAGACGAGTAATGGAAACTTGAAGAGGGACATAATTGAAAATTGATTGCTAGTATTCAATAATGCATGCTCTTCCCCTTTTGATCAAAGTCAATGAAAGAGATCATCCCCAACAAACTAACACTAAAACATGGATTGACGCTGGCTAGTGCCATTAGAAGTCCATTTTCAATCGGAAAACAGTGATACTATAACAACAACTACTGTGGCATTGTATCAGATAAAGAGGTCAACTCAAGCGATTACAACTAGGACATGAGCAGTTCGTTTAAGCAGGCTGTGTTGGTCAAGGTTTAACGCAAATTTACACTACAAGTTGATTGACGGTGATAGTTTCCCATTCCCCCCTAAGGGTCAAATCCCCCTAGCATAGAATTCCTGCTAGGAGAGAAAATGTGGTAATAACATCTCCATATTGGCATCGGATCAGCCACAGGGAAAGGTAGTTTGATTTTATCTGCTCTAGATGAAACGGTGATATCTGTACACCGTTTTAAAGCACGCTCTTCTGCTCTTGTTCTGGGATGGTAGGGCTTTGAATCAAATTTGAGGCCTTGTCATTATGTATTCTAAGACAAGCTACTATGATTCAAAGAGCTTACCGGGTCCCTAAGGTGCTGCAACTCCAAGAGATCTTCAAGATGTAATTCAATTGTTTCCAGTTTAGGACTTTCTCCAGGTAGAGGAACTGAATAAGGAACAGAACAATCATTGTCATCATGTAACTGAGTTAAAGAAACGAAATACAACCAAAGTACACCAAATGATAAGGGCAAGTCCCTCGAGAGCCTATATTGAACACAGAGTAAGTGGAAAAGCAATAGGGTTATCCGATGACGTCATTCTGACATTTGCAAGTTATTGCAATTACCCAAGAAATATTTCATAACTTTTGCGGGGTCCTCTCAGGCTCAGAGTCCGGGACAATCTATCCCAGTGCGATGCTCCTGGGACGGGAAAGAGCACTGTATCAAAGTGGATACTGGAATCAAGATTGCATATTTTCACAATGAAATTCTGACAAAGGTCATTGTGCAGGAAAGGTAGAAAATACAGGAATAGCAAAAAACCTTAAAGTGAGAGCTCATTTGAGAGTAGCAAACAAAATAAAACAATTATATATATATATATATATATATATATATATATATATATATATATATATATATATATATATATATATATATATATATATATATATATATATATATATATATATATATATATATATATATATATATATATATATATATATATATATATAATATTTATATAAAATTAAAAATATTACCTCGATAGTGCAGGCCTATTTCATAAATCCCTGGCTGCATAGATACCACTGTGAAGTATAAATTGTTTTTCCTGTAGGAAAGAAACGTATAGAAATTAATTTCGGGAAGAATGTAAACACATGACTACAGTCATACATACGAACGTGACAAAATCCCATAAAATGTGAATATAAATATTTGGTTACCCTGTGAAAGGATGCTTCTAGGAGGAAAGACCAAATCAAAGAATAAAACAGAATATGACTCTCTCTCTCCTCCAAAAACTTGGAACATACGAATTTGAAGGAAATATGAGTATAAAACAGCGAGAAACTTAACTAATAATAATAATAAATATAATACTTTCAGTTGTTTAAGGACGGTAGCCCATTCAGCAAGCTGATTTTTAAGGTGCCGTCCATTTACAAAGTGAATATACATATACAAAATTAACAAAAGTCTAGATTGAAATAAAAAGCTACAATTTATCATTATGTATATAAAATCATTAAAATAATAGTAATAAATTGTAAGGGATATCAAAGTATGAAAAAAGTAATACATTTTATAAGTACTGTCCTAGATGCCACGTCTTTAGCCCTAAAAGGCTGAGTTCAAAAGCTAGCCTTAGAAGAAGAGCAAAGGAACCAGGATGGCACATGCTCTAGCTCAGCGGTTCCCAGACTGAGGTACGCGATCCGTTGGGGGACTGTGAAGGGTTTTAGGGGGCTAAGAGGCTGCTTCCGCTTGTTCGACTCCTTGCTTTATTAACCTGTATTACTGCTGACATTTGTATACCGTGAAAGTATATTTAACATAACATGTATTCATCTATACAGGGACCCTGATTCAAAAATATGGTGTAAAGAACCGCCAAATAAAATAACCTGAAATGTTTGGGAACCACTGCTTTAGCTGGTGATTGTCTGTGCATACAAACGACATTCTACTCTATAGTGGGCCAAGTCGTAAGGCCATGTAGAGTCATAAATAACATATCGATACCATGATGGCAGTCACTCACTCACTTCAAATATACGTATCCGATGCTAGATGACTGATTTACAACTACAAAGATTGATTTACAACTACAAACTTAAATTACACTGGCGTAGAACGAGTAAACATTCTATAGAAAGTTAGTAGTTCACGACCACACCACTGTACAATACGATTTACATGACGAAACCACAGGAGGTGTGATCTAGCACATCTCTCCTGCAGCCAACATGGACAATGAACACTACAAGTTAACATGTAACTATCAACAGTGCCATTCCAATTCCAAAAGGGATCCTCCACTCAAGAAACTCATTATGCAATTGAACTGACCCCCAGACACCTCCAGGTACAGATGAGAATTTAAGTAAGACATAGAGGTAATCTCGCTTTCGAACACTAACCTCTTTTCGGGTATGTTTCTGCTTTCAAGTATGAGGCCTTCTTTTTCCAAATTGAGAAAAGGTAGTTTGAGTTGTTGCACTTTCTTGTTGTGCGCCTGCTTTGAACTGTACGATGCTTGTTCATCCTGTAAACATAAAAGTCACTAAGATATTCCTGCCAATTCCCAGCTAACCTATGCTGTATAAGAAACTCTTCAAGAGCATAAAACTGTCCATCCACCAGCAAATAATGGTCGCCATCCCAAGCGTACAGCTATTTCAAACTGTATACCTGTTAGCAAGAAGTCCACATATTCAGGTTTCAATATTGAACACAATTTTCTTCAAACAACTTGCATCTATAATTATATAATGGAAGTCTACGGTGCGACTTTAATCTGGAAATATTTCTTACTGTACACATACACAAAAAGGAATTCTGCTGCTTGTTTATAGTGCGCTGGGGAATTTGAGTGTACTAAAAAGAGTAGATTGTAAATATCCTATAGTGATCAAATATGTATTCACAAACTGCGAACAATGCTTCACATAATTGACTGATTGCCTGGTCGATCGATTGATTGATTGACTGATTGATTGGTTGACTGAATGATTGATTGACTGATTGATTGGTTGACTGAATGATTGACTGATTGATTGAGAAGCATACTTGCAAGCAGGCCTAAGCAAAAATGCTTAAGTATGGCTTCATAAGTGCTCCTAAAACAGAAGAGGGAGCATAGGGGTGACGTCTGGACAATAGAAGGAGCAAATGAAGACCGAGCCAAAAGAAATTAAGTGCGATAACTTCGACATATTTGTCAACTGTGTCATAAAAGGGCTGTCTAAAGAACTGTATAATGAGAAAACATGGGTCTCCTTACCATAAAAACAGCTTTATTCCTCACAGCAGCCAGATATTCTAAAATTCAAGAATGACTTGGCAATGAAGCAATGAAAGGTTAGAGAAAGTATCAGTTTACTCGCAAAAGGGCTACTAACGACAGCTAAATTGAGAAATCCGCGTGATCCTACAATTCCTTATACAATGCACATAATCAAATTCATCGTGGGTTCCCTGTTCAAATTGTTGAAAATCTATGCTCGAATCAACATTGTTTCATTATGTGTCAACTTCTGTATTCTTAAGTGGACAAAATACAACAGAAGCATTCTTGCAACCAAGCATCTAAATAATGGAATCCATAAAATCATTGGGTTGTGCAATCGTTTACCTTTTAAACCAGTTATGATTAAGCCTCATCCTGTTAACCGGTTATCATAAAATTTCATCCTTTTAAACCGGGAATGGTAAAGTTTCACCCACCCAAACCAATCATCATAAAGCTAAGCCCGGTTAAATCAGTTCCATCTATGACATAGATACCATGATCTACACAGGCATCAAAGCAGGCTTCAAGCTAATGCTCGACTGATGATCTACCCCTGTAACTTGCAACAATAAAATCTGTATTTGTACATAAAGTACAACAGTACTATTTCCACACTCATTTTATTCCACTTCCTCGCTTAGGATTTTTACTATATGTAAGACGTAAACATTCTTTAGCATTCCATATTTATCATGAACCTTTGGTAGGCCAGAAATGTTTATATGGATTATTAACATACATGGTTACTTTTCATATTCATTTGTGCAATAAGATCTATTAGAAATATGCGATTTCATAAGGACAGTATGAATGAATAAATAAACATTATGGAAAAATACACGCATACACGACAGGAGAAAGGACATTTCAATCCTGAGTTGCAGCTAGGACACGCTTTACATATTGAATTCTTCGGTAAACAGATAGAAATCTACAAATACTTGTGTTCTAATATGAGTAGAGTTTCATATCCTACCTTTGTATGCTTCTAGTTGCTGGACGAGAAAATCACCATGCCAACTAAGGGTCTGAGAAAAATCGAAGTAGATGGGCTACAGCTAAGTGCTCAAAAACTGCAATAAAACTTGTTCTGAAAAATTATCATCCTTATTCCAACGCTAAATACTAAAATGGTGAAAAATCAATTAGACATATCAGAAATTCGACAAAATTCCCTGGACTACAGCTGTCTAATGCAACCCAATGGATAAATGTATTACAGTTTAAATTGCTATGTTGGGGAAAGGCCCAGCAGAGGTTCAAAGCACAGCTCCCGACACATGAAGAGGCAAGCTAAGCACGGATGGAAAAAAGAGCAAGTTAGGCTATTTTTCAAATTAGGATACTCCAATAACTGTACGTTACGAGAAAAATTGTCCAGTTATAATTGAGCATATTAATACAAAGGTAGTGTGCACTATCAGAGATGCTCCTAAAAATCTGAATTTTCATGCTCAATGACAACAGCAAAGGATGTGTGACCTAGCTGCTTTTTGCATAAGATTACATCACTGTTACAAGTACACTTGTAAACTGGAAGTGAGAGAAAATAAGTGATCCAAGCAGCACTCGAGCTCGTGACTCAACTTTGTATGTCGTCGTGTGGATCGCGAGTTCAAGTCCCACTCGGGTCACTAATTTTCATGCACACTGACTTCACAAGTTCTCCTAAATCATGCTGTCTCTTTACCTAAGTAAAACTAAGCAATTTTCGAAGTATTGCTAAGAGCTTTGGAATAACTGACGCTTGTCAGAAACACTGGACAATGACTCCAGCCTTGAGCAACTCCACTCCTTTACAAACAAAACTTTTATCTTTCCCATTCTCCTTTCGATTCTCTCTTTTACTTTTTCTTCTCTCTTCCAAGATAATGTGAACACAACTGCATTAAAAATAAGCCATTACGGCTAGTTAGGAGAAACGGGACCCTGAGGCACGGATGGACAACCTTAAAGTTGGATCACAACAACATGCAGCAAAATATACCTTTGAGACTTACCTCGAAGACTGCATTCAAACTTTTCAGCTCAGTGTTTAGTTTATCATATTGAAGCTCTTGCTGTAGAACTTTCTAAAAATCAAACAACAAAAACACCATTAAGAACGCGGTGTATTTTCTGGGGTGGAACCTTCGATTACATTAAAAAACACATACATAAGAACCTAGGATTTTCAAATGCGCATGTTCATTCCAGCAATCAGAGTCAGGCTCTTGGCGCTGATCTTATCCACGCAGACCCTACTTACCACAGCTAAGTGTGTAATGTTTTTGGAGCATACATGAAAGGGGGGTTGATTGGCAAACAGGCTGAATTTATTACTCAAGGGATTTAGAATGAAACCATTCGTAAGAACCTAGTGAGAATATCACACTGAAAAGGTTCTAAATTATTGAACTTAACACACATAACTTCGCATTGTAGATTCTTAATAAATGAAGGTTCTTATGTTCAGGTTTTTACTGTACTTCCACTCATAACCGAGACAGCAATTTGCTTGCATAAATATCACTCTGCTTTAAAAAGGCAAGAAAGACAGCGACTATGATATAGCTATAGTACTAAGATAAAAAAACGATCTCTCAAAGATAGGAACAAAAAGGAATACACAACTTCAGTAAAACAATTATATCTAGTACCTCTTTTACTGTTAGGTAGAATTCCTCTTCCTTATATTTCATATCCATTTCTTTCAATGCACCTAAATGGGACGCAGCTAGGCCATGCAGTCTTTTAATTTCAAGGTCGTCATGCATTTCCGCCTTTTGTAACACAGTTGTTAAAGTCTGTTCTTGAAATAACGATGGCAGCTACGAAAACATAAGTAGGGTGCTAAAGACACAATGAAAGGCTGAGATGGTGACAACGAATATTGCATACAATATCCTTAACTTATGTTATGATAGTGCCTTTCAAAAAAAGTAGTACGGATACAGTCAAAATCACTTATCGAGTACATACGTGCGAACACACGAACACACAAACACAAATGCGCACGCATACACGCACGTCTATAGGCGCTTTACGTTCGGTTTGCTTTATGCAGTGGGCAAATATACTGCATCCAGTTTGGAGGAACGGATAATCAAACAATGCTTAAGTCTCCTGCAGCCTATCACTGATTAACAGCTGATCTAAGAAATCTAACTAATTATATGATTAAAATATCAAAAACAAATTCAATTTTTTTCAGATTATAACAATTTCATAAAAGGAATTGTCCACTCTACTGCTCAGAAAAATTTAATGTGATAATATGCTTGAGCTTGACGAGGCTATGCCAAACACAACAAATTAGCTTTTTGACCATGTGAACTGTCCTTGGGTTAATAAACCAATTAATATGACTGTACTCTGTAATCTACCTAACTGGCTATAGCACCAATAATAACAACATCATTAAAGACTGCAGAACCCATTAATTCACGTGGTAAAGATCTAATTTTCAAGAACACAACACAAGAAAAGGCAGCGAACTTAAAAAAAGATATGAAAACCTTTTAATTCCTCATACTCACAGCAAGAAATAAAGTTATGAGAATTTTTCTACATCTTTTCCTTAAAGCTGGAATTCCTCTTTCAATAGTCTGTTCAAGTCCAGGGCATTCATTCTTTAAATCTATAGAATATCATTAAACCAATAACTCATATTAATCAATAACTGGACATACATTGTGCAATAAAACACATACCAGAAAAAAGGAAGCATGCACAAAACTTGGGTGCCTTAGGCCCTGCTCACAAGATACTGAATTCATTATCACTACGGATCCCTGACCCAATACGACGTCAAGATTTCGTACGCTCCGCTTCGTATCACGCTGCAAAGGCTATTGTCTAAGAGAAGTTTTCATAGCAACGATGAGAGCATTAGATCTGCTGCAATGTTGTGACTTCGAAAAACAAAGCTGTCTGTATGTTAAAGAGAGGTTCCGGAGCGATGATGCATCGGATTCATCTGTTCACAAGAGCACCAAACCAATCCGATGCAATTAGCAATCCAGTATACCTCGCCTCCAGAGAGTAGTGATTTGACTCCAGAACAGCGGTGTAGCGAGCATCGGATTCACTCTGAGTCGTGTAAGAAGAATGGTTATATGGGGCAATAAGTAATCCAATGTCCGGTATCGTGTGAACAGGGCCTTAATCTAAATCATGTCTGTAAAATGTAGAGATCTAATACCAGGAAGGAAGTGCTGGCCACAAGAAGGTTTCCTACTGACTACAGTCCTGAGTGATTCACCATAGTTGCTTAACATTTGGTATCGTCATTAATGGCAATTGATTCTCAACAGATCAAGTAGTCATTTTGATTTACAATCTGTTGTCTGGCTTTACAACGGAGTTGGCAACAATGGTAAAAGATCACAAATCAATTTGTACTGGAGAGCAACCCCTTTAAAGAAATTGTATCATAACAGCTATGATCGCGGCTATGATTGGGGAAAGTATATATAAAGTGAAAGTGGGAGAAAATGAGTGATCGAAGTGAAACTTGAACTCACGACCGTCAACTGTGCTTAATCTTGTACTTCAAGTGCTTAACCTTTAAGAGCCATCAGGTCACGCTTTCAAGCATAATTAATGGGCGAGCCATTTGGCCGCATTGTCCCTCTCTTGGTCATTTTTCATATGATTCCCTGTGCAAATTGGTGAACAGAGGGGCATTGCGAGCAAATGACTTACCCTTGAGCACTGATTTTAAAGCGAGACCCGACAGCTCAGTTGGTAGAGCACTGAACATACAAATTCACTTAACTTTTCCTAAATCCTAAAATAGAAATTCATAATAAAGGTGATACCGTAATGACTCGACTAAGCCCCCGGGGGCTTATGTGTCAGAAACGATTTCGTGGATGAGGGCTTATTTGAGGGGGCCTATTCGAGGGGAGGGCTAATTAAATTCAGAGGTCCTCAGGTCTACCAAAGACAATATCGTTTATCATTTTTCAATATTAAATACTTTGATTTAATGTACATCGAGATGGGATCAAGGGGGAGATGGACTGTTGCTCTCATCAAATACTAGCACATACGAGCAAACCAAGAGCTCAGTTTGTTACTTCTCGTTGCTCTTAATCTGTATTACACTGAACCCAGATAACCCCAATGGGGGCTTATTCCAGGGTGGCTTATTTGTCAGAAATAATCCAGGAGGTGGGGGCTTATATGAAGGGGGCTAATATGAAGGAGGGGGCTTAATTGAATCATTACGCTATTCCTATGCTCCTTCAAAAGTACTAAAAGGATCCATCAAAAACATCTTTTGAAAGGAAGAATTTCCTGCTAAAATTTAATAGCACAGAATGCAATTTAAAAATGTCAAAATTACCTGATGCTTTGTTCCATCGACTAAAAATGGCCAATTCAACGACAAAATCTTCACCTATTTCGTGCGTTGCCACGGGTGCACCGATATCTCTTAGTATCTGAAGAACCTTATCTTCTTCATCTTCTTCATCTTCTAAGTACTAAAACAGATTATAAGCATGCGTCTTTCAACACGAAATAGGTGACTTTAATAAAGATTGATAACATGAAGCTGTAATGAATAACGAAGCAAGAGGCCAGAGGCTACAATCAATTCTTATGCTGGACGTGGGGCAGTAACCAAGCAGCGGAGGTGCTCTTCAGTTGAAGTACATAATGTTCCAAACCAATCAGTGGCTTTAAATAGAGGAACGTCAGAAAAAATTATTGCCTTTCATCATACCATTCAACACCTATACAAAAGCAATTGGATCAATTCTCAATGACCACTTGAACACGATCACAGAAGATGCAACCTTAACTCCAATTCACCAAGACATCATTGCAAAATTATAGTGAAGTAGGTCTTTAATCAACCAAGTCCTGCACATCAACAATACATTTCCTTTTCCTGAACCTTTCCGTTATTCTCAATCTTCACATGTACGACGATGCCCCTAAAGGGGTGTAGGGGGGCCTGTTATAAACAGCGTACTGTCCCAAAAACCCTCGAAACGCTGACTACAGGTGGACAGCTGATGAATCGTATAGCCTCTCCTCTATATCGTGCACATACACAGGCACACAACGCCGCACAAAATCTATACAACTCTTATTTCTTGCTTGTAATAGCTAAATGCACATCACTTTAGTCAATAATGTTTACCCACTACTAAGGGTCTTCTATCATTGTGTATCGCACGCACAATGTCTTGTATCCAGGAACTTGCACTATGGTTAGAGTTTTCAGGGTGTCGTTGCGATTACTCATTTTTCTTAGCCTTTCCGTCGTTAATTTTTCATGTATACACAGGAATATGGTTTCAAATCATTTTGTTGTGGGTGTCCCAAGGATTTTTGTCGAGTATTGTACTCCCTTACGGTAAGTGTCCTTCTGGAACAAGCATACCCAAAGTTCAAGCTATGTTGGACACTCGCTCAGTCACAAAACGAACATGATGTTGACTTATTGCATCTGGCTCATTTCATGTGCATTTGATTGGGGGAAGACTTTGCAAGAGGCAATAGATATTATCAGTTCAGTCCAAAACATAACGAAAAGCTATTAAAAAATTAGCCTACTAGCAGTTCTACAATCAAATTGATGATAAAACCATCCAATAAAGAATGTCAACTAAAATGTACGAATAAAAGAGGGTGGTACAACAATAGACATCAAGCGTGTAAATGCTAGATAGTTCATCATAACAGTTATCATGCAGGTGACAAAAGTGCTTGCAAAAATCTCTTACCAATTTATCTTTGTAAATGTAAAGAAGTTCGTGCATTCTATACATTTCCTTTAATGTTATGGTGATGTATGTATCTTTTGGTAGGGCTAGGTATTGCTCGATCTGTTAAAAAAGAAGGATGCAAGGAATTCTAATGAAATAGTCATTTTGAAATAGAAGTAGTAAAATAGCAGAAAAACTTCAAAAACAGACAATAATCAAGGGGAAATCTTCGGTATAAGGTGAAAATCGTAAGACAAAGTAAGATAACACTTTATAATGCTTAGGACTATTCAAGCAATTCTACAAAATCTTAATATAAATGGTATTAAGCAAGTAAAGAAGCATCTGAGAAGATACGTAAATAAGTAAGTGTAATTAAATATATTCCATTATTACAATAGTATGTACAATAAAAATAGTCCGGTTCTAAACAATAGAACAAGGAAACAGCAAATAAATGTTTCAAAACTAAAAAATAAAAAGTATGGTTACAGAGGACAAGAAACATCCATCAGTCCTAGAATCGATTTTACACTTTGAATCCCATAACAGTTTTCATGATTTTCACAGTTCCTGAGACCGATATAGTCTGTACTTTTCTTGTAATGTTTTCTACTTCTTTCTCATAAAAGCTCAATTTTTCCAGGCTGGTTTTCAATTCCTTAGGGACGTAGCCCAGTGCACCGTCTACAATAGGGATCATTTCAAGTTTGTAGTCTTGGTATAACATTTGTAGGCTTCGTAATAAGGCTGCATAATCATTAAATTTTTCTTTTGTTTTCTCCACTATATTCACATCAGCAGGACAGCTCATCTCAACAACTGCACAGGTTTTTCTGCTTTGTTCCATATCAGTATATCAGGCTTATTATGGGCCAATGTTGTTAAAGTTCTGATCGGAACGTTGCACCAATATCCATAAGCAGATAAGTAAGAATCATGTATAAGTAAATTTGTGAGTGAATAAGAAAGGAACGAAGCGAAAATAATGGAAAGCCTACCATCTTTCAGGACTCTATCCCGTCTGGCAACTCGTTACCAGCACACAGACAATCCAAGGTAATTTGCTGCTAGCAAGAGTTTTCACTGTACGGCGCTCGACTTTATGCATAGTGAAATACAAATGGTGATGTTGCTTCATCGAAACAATTAATGAAATCGAGAGGCGAATCGACAGGATTTGGTTACCTCTTTTTGAAAGTGCTACCTATCTTTGAAATTGCTACCTTTTTATGAAATTGCCATACATTCGCTCGACTTTGCATCAAACTTTTGCAAGGTGGTATTGACAAAGAAGAGAACGTTTGATAGATCTAGCTTATCTGTCATAGCTAATCCACAAGTTAAAGAGCTAAAAAAACTGTTTTAGTAATTTTATTACCAAGTTATTTCTGAGCATACGTTTGCACAATAATGCTTTGCTGGAAATGCATGACCAAAAGACTGAACTAAACACATTACCTCTAGGTAAGAATGGAAGTCAACCACATCACAGAGGCTTCGTAGAAATGCCTGTAAGTTACAGAAGGAATGTTTTATTATTTGAACGAATCATTAATCCTACATCAACAAAAATTTCATCAAAATCGCACTCTAAACTATCTGGAAAGAAGCACATAGCTTGACACCAATATTTGGTAATATCTCCTCGCATCTCATTCGAACTTCATGATCGCAAGGGCACACGTGCTCTTTAAAACAGGGTGCGCCTATATATGAGGGGATACGGTAACACTTTAAAAGATTATAACAGTGTTGGCAATCAGTGATTAAGGACTTGAGCACCGCATGTCCTCTAATAAACGCCGTGGTATTCATCATGCCCAACTTTCTAGCGCTTGTTTAGAAGGGGTGGCGTAAATCTGAAGAAATATGGTATATATTTGCAAGTTGGATAAGAAAACAAAACGTTATTTTAGAACGCTAGCATTCTTATTTTTGAAAGCTGTGTAGAAATGGAATATACAAAAAGCAGGAATAATATCCGGCTCAATTCGATAACTTAAGTCAACAAGCAAATATGATAACTACCTGTAATTTTTGTTGTCCTTCTAACATGAATGGTCCTAACGGCTGCATGAAATTCTCTTTCAGCGTTAATTTATTGCTCATTGCCTGCAAGATTTTGGCAATCTGGAAAAAAGGAAGTTGACATATGCTCAAGTCTACAAAAAACCCAAAAGAGCTGAAAAAATTGCCGATAAAAAAGTAGATGTAAATAGTCTACTAATGAGACCCTGTGCTACAAAACCTAACCGACAAAAGTTAAAGACACTAATTAAGGTGCATGAATGATCCATGAGCATTGCAAAACAAGAGGTTTGGAGGCAGTGGCTGACACTTAGCTGTATAATAGCGTGCAACCAGACCCAGGAAACATGACCAGGGCAGGTCAACGGAAAACCTTCTATGACCACCCTTGTTAAATGTCCCTTTTCGTGACCAGTATTGGGGGGTCTTCCCTCTCATCCCCAAATGTCCGCCAATACTTGGAAGTACGATATACGTAAACCATACCATACCATGATTAAGTTCCGGCGAGCAGTTGGCCGTGGTTGAGATGTAAGAAGCATATGCGCTGTAAAGAAACAATCATATTTAGTCTACGAAAAACTTCAAAAAGCTAATAAACAAGAACGAAAAATTCCACAAATACCTTGGAAAAGGCTTCTCCAGACTGGAGTATTGAAGTATTACTTAAGCAATCTGAATTACTAAAGGAGAGCGAAACTAATATCTTGTCAAAGTTGATATGAATAAGCTATATTTTTTATTATTGAAAAACAACCATTTGTAAGAAGGCAATTACTGAACTGAGATACACATAATAAAATATACCTGAGCGCATGAAAATGGTAAACATGGACTCAAAAATAGGAAGGAATGATGCAAGAAGGCATTTTTTAGTGAGTTTGTTGGGGTGGGGGGGGGAGCCAGAAGGCAAATAGGAAAGCTCCAAGGAGATAAAGAGAAAGAAAGGTTAAGTAGAGAGAGAAAAATCGAGCAAGTTTATGTTAGATTTGAAAAAGATAAGGTCAGATGTTCCATAGTTCGCAAGTACTAGGAATGAATGAAGATTTACAAGATAAGGCCCGTGGATTAGGTAGCGAAACGTGACAACGGTTCGGAGAGGTAGAGTTTCTAGTGGTTCGACAGGTCTCACTGGATCAGCAACGGTATTCATGATTTTCATGGAGCAATGTACGTGAAAATATCGATGTAAAATGAAAAATCAGCAACCAAACAACTATGAGAAAGAGACTGGATGAATTTGGTGAGGTTTCGATTTTTGATAAGATGGATGACTTTGGTCTGGACTGTATCGAGAAGACAGAGAGAAGATATGGAAGCAGCACTCTAGAGAAAGACGAATAGTACCTATAGAGTATATTGCGAGGCAAATGGTGGTTGAAATTTGAATTATCAATGGAATCTAAAACAATGTAATGGCAAAATTTGCCGAAAGGAATTTTAGTTCCACATTAAGAATAAAACACTGAAATACGAAACTTGTGTAGCTAAGCATAGAGACGCGGACGATAAAATCAACCTCTGCAATGTGTTAAAATGGCTGTGAAAACAAATATGAGCAGAGAAAGCACAATGGGCAGACGGACAATAATGTGAATAGCATATATATATAAATATATATAAATATATATATATATATATATATATATATATATATATATATATATATATATATATATATATATATATATATATATATATATATATATATATATATATATATATATATATATATATATATATATATATATATATATATATATATATATATATATATATATATATATATATATATATATATATATATATATATATATATATATAAATAAATATATATATGCTAAATCACTATAGCACGAAAAAGTAGAAACATTCTTTTAGCATACTGCTTTTAACAAGCTTTTAGTACTCTGACGAGTGTTGGACGAAAAAAGCTTCAGTATGCTAAAAGAATGTTCCCGCTTTTTCGTGCTATAGTGAAGTTCTGTAGTACCAACAGACTTTTTTCACACACGCACGCACGCACGCAAGCACGCACGCACGCACGCACGCACGCACGCACGCACACACACACATACACACATACACACATACACACATACACATACACATACACATACACATACACATACACACATATATACATACATATTCTTTGAGTAACCCACAATGTATACGGGGCAAGTGAGGCAAACGCTATGCCCGACATTCAATGCTATCCCATGTCCATTTTGAAAAAGAAAGCAGTACTGAAAAACAACGCTGAGCGAAACATGATAAAAGATAGCAAGATTGATATTGAAAAAAGAATCGAACATGAAACCCTACCATGTGGTGAAACGATGGCTGGATTGATCAATCGCAACATGAAGAAACCTCCAATCAGGCATGTGACAGTTTCCGGTGCTATGTTTTGAAACTTTTTCTACAATTGAAGTAGCAAAAAAGTGAGATACAAATGACGCATTTTCAAGTAACAAATGAAATGTATCTTTGATTGGATCAAAACTGACGAAACCACAATAATATTACAAGCATCTTAACTCTGTATCTACCTTAACAACGCAACCACCTTAGCAATGGAACCACATTAGCAATGGAACCACCTTAGCAATGGAACCACTTGTAAAATTAACTACTATAACACAAAGTAACCCACTTCAACATTCTAACCACCTTTACATTGTAACCACTGATTTCAACATTCTAACCACCTTAACATTGTAACCATTGCTTTTAACATTCTAACCACCTTAACATTGTAGTCATTGATTTCAACATTCTAACCACCTTAACATTGTAGCCATTGATTTCAACATTCTAACCACCTTAACATTTAAACCACCTCAATATTCTAACTACCATAACACTTTAACTATCTTAACATTGTAAGCACCTCAACACTTTCACCATCTTAACATTTTAATCATCTCAAAATTCTAGCCACCTTGGCATTTTAATCAGCTCAAAATTCTAACCACCTTAAATTCTTTAAACTCTTCTAAATTCTAGCCACCTTAACATTCTAATCACTTCAAAATTTTAACTACCATCTGTTCTACGTATTCCTACTATGTATAATCGATTTCGACTGGACATGCATATACACTATCATCCATACTTTACTTCAGCACCAGATGAAGAAATTAAACCATCATGTTCATTATGTTTTACACCATTGAACGTTAAATGAAAATGTCAAAGTCGAAGTCAAAACATTTCAAGACAATCGTAGATGTGCTCGATGGGTCTGCTGAATGAAAACTGCTAAATGCCTAGTCAATCTATCACCAAACCAAGATTCCTTGCTATGGCGAAAGATTATACTTGCCAATATCACTGAAGATTTCCTTTCAAAGAACATTCAAAGATTACCTGACTGCTGATACTCATAAGTTGGTTTTAAAGCCTTTAACAGGAGCCTAGCTGTAGGCCTACCTCTTAAATATCCTTATCTTTGGACCTATTTTGACCAAATTGCAATGCAATAAGTTCCTAAACACTTCCTTATTTTCAACTGCCCATTTTGAACTACAGACGTCATAAACATAAAATATAAGACAGGATACTATAAATATTATAACTATGAAGGAAACCCCTCCATGAAACACTTGCCACAAGGGCTACACAAAACCTCTAGCGAATTTTGCATCCTAATTCGCCACTATTCTGTAGTGATAAAGATACTGCACGTTGGAAATTCGTTAATAGTACAGGTTTCTTGACAACTTTGTCTTTCTTCACGTAGATTCATTACAAAGCGGGTCTTTATAAAAGAAAAATCATGTAGCATGATTGCAATTGGGCAGTGAAATTGTCCTGAATGATATAAAAAATACAGCCATTTGCTATACTAAACAGCGGGATGCAGTTCCTTTACATTATGCGAATCTATCTCCATTGACTACTCAACGAGGGAAGGGCTGCATTTTTGGCTGCAAAGTTTTAGAAGATGAAATCTGGTTTTATTATCAGAGCAAACTCAGTTTAGACTTCAAAAGTTAAAGAAAGATAGCAAACACTTCAAATTAGTCAGTTTTACTACGCACGCTAATTACATCACGCTAATTTTCTCAATAAAAGAAATACGCCGGTACTTAGACTGTGAAATAAACATTTTTATTTCCAAAAATAGTTAGTTTACGAGAACACTGATTTGAATCTTATAAAAATCCCATTATGAATTAGCCTTATGATCAAGATTTGGTAAACAATTTCCCAAAACGCAAAAAACTTCTAAAGCGTCTGGTCAGAATAAACAATTTATTTAACATACGCATTTACCTGTCTGTAAATGTTGGCACTAAAGGTGCAAAAAACGATTTCAAGTTTGCATCGGTGCAATAAGAAGTTAGTTTTCAATAGGCACGGTTGGCGATCAAATTACTAGGTACGTGGGAAGTTTAGAGTGCTTAGAATGTAAATAATTGTCCCGCTATCTAAAAGAGGTGTTCTTTAACTTCACAGTACGCAACGAGGATGTTATGAGGAGCTGAAGTAAATTTGAAGGGACTAAAATGTACCTGGGAGGCTTCAGAACTTAGCAAGTCACTCCCATACCTTGTGTAACATACAAAGGTTTGTTTCAAAGGATAGAGGAGGCCGTGAAGAATATCTTATCAAAGAGGGTGTTGAAACAGAACAATAATACTGGATGCTTGGGTAAGTGAAGTCATGAAATTTTTAGGATCAAGAAGACATTCCACGTTTCTGACAGTGATGTTTGTAGTACTATTGGCACCAATTACTACAAAAGATGCACAGGATATTCGCATTTCAATGTCATGCCACCTTCTTAGCTCTATCAACTCAAAGACAAATGGAAGCGTCGCTGAGAGGGTACCGTTTCCTATAACCACAAGTGCACCAGTATACTACAACAATGAGCAAACTAAAATTTTGCCTGCAGCCTCACCGGATATGATAAATCTCGCTCGCGAAATACTGCGGAAAAAAGAAGCCATTGATTTTTGCAAAAGTAGGGAGTCACTACTTGTTCAAACAGAAGGCAGAAACGAATGCACAAGTGTCAATACAACGACCAACAGAACGCATGTATGCTTAAAAACAATTACAATCAAGATTAAGCTAAAAGATGGTGATGTACTTGTCGACAGAAGCAAAGAGACAAGCATATACATTGCTGGGAATACAATTAGCTTCCTGTTTCTCCTGACTCTTCTTACAACGTATGTCTGCTTCAAGGACCTTCAAACACCTTATGGCCGGTGCGTTGTCATTCTATCAATTCTTGTTATCTTCAAAGATATCATGCAACTTATCGGCTATGTGTCTAGCCAAAAAAGCACCTTCTGCAAGATAATCGGTGTCACCTCTCACTGGTCATACCTCTCGATGTTTGGGTGGACGGGTTCGATAGCGTTCGACCTGCTCGTGACTTTCTCTCGTATCCGGCTACCATCACCAACAGAACAAAAGCAAAGAGTCAGAAAATATGTCCTTTTCTCATTCCTTGTTCCTAGCCTGATTGTTTTTCCCTGTGTCATCATCGATATTAGTAAAACAGAATTGTATGCCCTAAATGGGGTTTGCTTCATTTCACAACATATGGCAAATGTTTTGAGCTTTACTGTCCCTGTAGTGATGGTTCTGTTCTTCAACATAGTGTGTCTTGCGGGCACAATATACTACATTAGATCTGCCAACAAGGCATCACAACACCTTTGGAAAAATGATGATAGAAGGCCAAGTATAAGTTTTACTGTAATGACAGTCAAATTGTCGCTTCTACTTGGATTTGGTTGGGTAATCGGTTACATTGGCTGCCTTCTAAACAGCAGCGCCCTGTTGTATACCTATCTGATAATGGATTCATTTCAGGGGATGTTCATATACGTTGCATTCTGCGGCAATAAAAGAGTCTTCTCATTTTACAAAAGGAATTTTAACCACCATCTTCAACGCATCGAAAGTTTATCGTCCAAAAGACAAGAAACCGAACAAATTGACTTGTGAACCTCGGAAACAACGACGAGAGTAATCTTACGCATAAATCTATACATACCATGTACAGCGTCAGTGACTACGGGGCAAACCTTACTAAGACGCAAGTATATACAACAATCATTTCATACCTCAAATGCTCATATATACAGAAAAACTGATACCCTCTCTTGAATTCCTCGCAGCTGCTGAGGCCTATCACGAGCTATTGCATGGGACAATTCAGAAGTAGGCATATTGCATTGTAAAAAGGAAATTATATACATACAAATACGGCTTTATAGGCAAGGACAAATCATCAAAAACTTACATCTGGCAGCTGTTTTATTGCTTTGCACAACCATCGTATACCATATGGCACGCATTGTAATGAATTGATGATGGCATCGAGGAATTTCGAAGCAGACCCTACCAGATCATTTATTCTTATGATGTGTTAAAGATTAAACAGGCATTCGCTCTTTGCTGCCATTAATAACCATCCAATTTAGTTATAATGTATAATTTTGACAAGGAAATAAAACAATAAACGAAGTGGAAAGATTTATGGTGCTATGTATGTCTTAACATGGAGATACACCATAGCTCGAAAAAGCGGGAACATTCTTCAAGCATACTGAAAAACTTTTTTCGCCTGACACTCGTCAGAATATTTAACGATGAGCGTCGGACGAAAAAAGCTTTCCAGTATGCGTACATAATCTTTACACTAACCTAAACAGTAAACAATAGAAAAAACATAGTAACGAAAATAGCAAAAAACAGATATCACAATAAATAAGATTAATAATGTCAAGGATATTTTTGTTATATATTTTTGCAACTTCTGGATCTTGTAGGGCCTGTAAAATGAAAACAAAAATATGGAAATTTGATTTTGCATTCTAGATAAAAACAATATTGCTTAACAGTCATACATTGTCAAGATCTATGGTAATAAACGATATTTATAAATATTTTGATTCCTTGCACCAAGAAAATTTAAATATAAAATTGGGAGCCCTTGTAGTGGAATAAGAACGTATACAAAATACTTATATATAATATACTTTAGCATTTATCTACATAATAAACATGGTATTGTCTGATTTGCAATTCAACTAATGAAATGTTCAATATAGGCATAACTTGAACACATACTTGGAAAGAAAGGCTTTCAACGTATAGTAATGAAATCTTAACTATAATATTCCTAGAACTAGTTCTGCTCATCAATGTCATCATAATGATATTAACTGTAACAATTGAGTGCATTTTTGAGCTTACACCATGCTTAAAGAATGTTTCATAGCAAAGAAATGATGAAGAGCCAGGTGATTCTTGCTAGCTAAACGGTACCTTCCAGAGCTCGAAGAAAGATACCACAGTGTTCTGATAACATGGGGATGGCTACTAGTACCTCTAAAGATAAGTTAAATAGGCTTTGATCAGTTCTCTCACTCACCTCTTCAACAGTAATGGCACTAAATTCGTACTCCAGGCCATGGAGTTCACCGTAAATCTAAGGAGTAGAATTGAAAAAGATAAAAGACCTACCACGCATAGAATCAATTGATTACATAAAAGCCATGTCTCATGTGCAGAAACTTATATTCATAGCGACAATAAAGAAGTATCTGTTAAGTATATAGACGTCCCCAAAACAACAGATGAGAATAATACTGCTAGCAAAAAGAATAGTTCAGGAAGGATTTAGCTATGATAAAAGCTCTAGTAAGTGAATCAGAGAATCCCTCTCCAATGGCAACAGTGGTAGTATCAGAGAATTGCTTTATTTTGCATCTATGACATTGTCGAATAAGATCTTTGTGCAACAATGCCTAAGTCTAGGCGTATAAAGGAAAACAAATAGAACAAAAACTGGAACAGTGGACCTTTACTTGAACTCTCTCAGTTGTGGAAGAAAGCTTTAATGACCTCCTGTAACATCCTACTAGCGCAAGGACGGGCGAACTTTTCTACATGAGCGCCAAATCTACGATGTCTGCTTTGTTTATCTGAAAGACCAGACCAGGGTGGAGAAGCCTTGCTTCTACTGTAAATTACATTGCATGTATTAGGCCAATAGTATTTAAACTGGCCCTTTTAATGCTTACCATACAAATTTTGCTTGCCAATTGAAAGCCGTTTTGCAAATCCGCTATAATATTATGAGTGCAGCCATAGAACGTTTTGTTACCCTTCAAGTAAATTTGATGCCAAAATCTTTAAAGCAAACAGGTTCCAAAGGACTTGCTTATGGGCTGCATTTGGTTACCTGCAGCTACGCTTGGTGTGTGAGGTCAGCAACTGGATGGGCGACTTTCCAGATAAACGACCAAAGCAACTCACTCCGCCATCCTTCGGAAGGGACGTTAAACTAGGGGTCCCATGCCTCGATGCGGCATGAACAGTAGGCCTAAATTAGCTGAAAACGCTAGATATAACAGCCTACTCAAAATATAGTAAACAACAAAAAACAACAAAGATCTACTGCAAATACTACGGTCAATTGCTATGAAAGTATACAGAAATCACATGCGAAAACAACATAAATACCTTGGTCGGATTGGGATCTAGTGAAAGTGTATGGTCATTTGCGAGCTCTTGAATCAAAGTCCCAAGTGTCGCCTTCAGATATTCTTGTCCCGGGCCTCTTCTGCAATGAACACATGAAACGATGAATATAGTGAGTATTGCAATACTGTTTAAACAACGTTGGACTTAGCTTCTAATAAAGGCTACTCGAACACCCTGTCAATACCACAACACTATGTGATGTTCAATACGAGGCCATGGAGGGTGGCCTGTACTCAATAAACACCTCCGCTTTAATATGCGAGAAAGAACTGATGCCGGGTGCGGCATTAGATAACAGTATATCTTTACATAAATTTGATCATCTCTTTTCGACTTGGCAAGGTTAGGTTTGCTGTCAAGAAAGCCGTAAGTTGCGAGGTTTCGAAGGCTGATCGTTTGAAAATAGCCAGTTTATGACACAGAAGGGCTATCCACTTTTCAAGATGGAAATGGTCCTGTTTTACGGCACACATGATATGCTGAATCCATTTAGTACACGGAGGATAGTACAATGCAACTTGCTGTAGCAACAGAATGCGTGGATACGAGTGCTCTAATGTGAGAGAGAACACATGGATATAGTACCTAGTGTATGCAGTCATCATTCTAGATATGGCTGTATTTGCCCTTAGCAGGTTATTAAAATCATCTGTTTCTTCTAATTCCATGTTGATAGCGATCTAAAAAAAGACATTGAAAACCTAATGTAATTGAAAAATTTAGGCTCAATAGCAGGGCAGAGGTGGAAAAAGGAGCAAAACAGCTTAGAGACGTAGTTTCCGGACATTCTATGGTCAGCAATAATTGCACACGTTTTGACAGAATTTTTGAACTGTTGAATCTAGCATGAAACTCGAATGACACAATTCAAGTTAACCCTATTCGCTAGAAATTTTATACTCTAGTGACAAGACAGTTAATCAATAGATAAATACAATGACAGATAAACAATAAACAAACACGTACAAGTAGCAATTATATAGTCTATCCCCGCTCTGACAATTTGAAGAAATTTTTGAGGCAGACTCGTGGGCTTCCAGAAAAAAAATATTTCTCACAACTGTAGTAGAGGTAAGAATGATTGTTATGATGAGATGGACTTGCTGGAGCACACAATACGTTCGTGGACCTACTAACTTAACAGGGTTAAACTGTTCCGCAATACACGTTTTTTCTATAAGAAAGTCGTTTATAAGAAAGAAGTACTCAGCTGCTCGAACAGTTAAGAAAGTTCAGTACCTGATTTATGAGACCGAAGATAGTTGCTTAGTTGATACACACTTAAAATTCTCCATAATATTAAAAGAACAGTCTAGACTTAAGCATTAGTCTTTATCAAGGCTTTCATCATCATCTGTGGTGGGGGCATATTCGAGAGAGGGAGATAGTAAAAATCTGAAGTTCCAGCAAGGGGACCTATTCACGGGGGGTTTTTCGAAGGGGGGCAATTTACGGTATCCTTATAAATCCCAATAGTCAAGTAAGCCCGTCATCTCATTTGCATAATTTGTAACGATTTCCTATGAAAATCTATGCATTTCAGTGTTATGCTTGTGTAGTAACTGTCTGTCTGCGTAACACTGCAGTGAAACACAAGCGTGAATATTCTTGCAAAGATAGTCTTAAGAAAGTTTCAGTACTGAATCATGAAAAAATTAAGAAAGTTTCAGTACTGTGCAAAAAAACTTTCGTATAGAAAAACGCGTGTGAGACAAAACGGACAAAGAAACACTGCAAAAGGACAACAGATAGACAACTTTCTTTTACCCAATAAAATTCATGACTATCATGGAGTTGCTAGAGCAAATCGAAACAGGAATCATTAACAAAATTGGTTTGAAAAAACCCAAAAACCATGATGAATGTACAATTAAGCTCTGTAGACGATGCCCCGGCTGTGAATGTACAAATTCAATGATGACAAAATGAGGTCAGTCACATGTATGACCAAAATATCGAAACGTGACCAATAGGCTTAGGCTATATCAATACAAAAACACTTGCCAAAACAGCCCGAGGAAAAATGAACTCACTTGTGGGAATAACAATGTAAGTTAATCTCCCACATATGCAGCAACTAATAAAGTAGCAGTCATGGAAGAGATCTACAGAAACTGCTCAAAAACTTTTATATATGGTCGTACAAATCATTCCCATTAAACTTCTGTGGAAATTTCCACACTACGGCTATAATAAAATATATAGGCAAGCTACATACGAATTTCTCAGAAGTTACATATACTAAATTTTGTAGCAGTTAAGCAGGCACGAATTCAGCACTGCTGTTGAGTGTTTTGTGTCAAATTTTCTTCATTTTCTAAGTCTGTAGGCAAAAAAGTTGTCTTCCTCTTTAAATTTTTGGACAGGCAAAGAGGGGCAATGCCCCCATACCTCCTTCAGCTCTGTGTCTGAATATAGAGGAGCACAATTTATGAAAATATTAAAAATCAAGAGCTTATTGTGGCTTTTCCATCAATGAAATTACAACAGAATGTTACCAACCATTATTGTTCAATCTGTCACTAGATATTAACAAACTATTCTACTATTCTTGAGACCCAAATACAACCCCCATGGCTTATTAACTGTTGAAAAAAATCCAACCAGGAAATCCTTATCCAGTTCCCCACATATTATTTGCAGACCCCCACATATTATTTGCAGACCCCCACATATTATTTGCAGTTGAAATGAGTTTTGATACTCATCTATAGCTATTATAATTAGAGAAATTTTCCATCCACCCTGGTCCAACTCCCCTGGTCATTGGGTCTTTAGGAAATTTCTAACCCCCCTATTATTCTAACCCCAACCATTTTGGGACTTAAGAGTATTAGTAAACAGACTTTAACTAATATCTTTATTCAATTTATTAAAAGTTGTATCCATAAGAACAATTTTAAAACTGAATTCCAATTACATACCAAGTACAAATTATCATTACTTTACAATTGCAAGATTTAATTATGCAACAATTACACATTTTAATTATGGAATTACCTAAGGCTACCCACAAAAGACATAAATTTATTACCTCAAACATTCTTAACAGCAGGTGCTCCTCCCTTGCTTCATATTGGTTCCCAAAAAGGCTGAACATGACAATCTTCAAAAGCTCTGAAGAAAAAAGAAAACAGTTAGGAATGAAGTAACATTTACCAAAGTTGAATCATAGTGTATAAATACATTTGATGTTGAAGGCTGTGATATACCCAGAGGTCTCATGCTTGATAATTTCTTCAAATGTTTAAAGGTTGTCTTCTGGTTGTTGATCAGGGTAAAATACAACCAAATGAACATACATGGGTTCCTATTGTATCTTCTTTGCCAATAGTATAAAGTAAGGATGTTTGGCCAAAGATATAGCTCGTACACCTGTCCTTCCTAATTCATACTTCTATCCTTCATAGTTCATATATCTATCCTTCATAGTTCATGCATCTATCCTTCATAGTTTGTGTTTGGCCCATGCATGGCTCAAGGTCATTTGCTCCTTCACAGAGACCCATGATATCAACCTCTCATGATCCTTTGCAACATTTCTGTTCTCTGCACATTAAAAAACCCAAAACATATGGTGGAGATAGAAAAGGGGTTATTCATTCAAAAAATTGCAAAATCATGTTGATGGGTATAGGGGGCAACTGGGGTAAGGAAGCCCACCCTTGCTGGCTTTCAATTAAAAAGTGTGTGGCTAATACAAGCTGGCTCATTGAAAACAGCACAAAAGAAACAATATAAAGTAGATAAGTCCTCTGGGCAGCATATTACAAAGAGATACCATTAGCAGTGAGATTGTGCGTTAAAACAACAAGAAAATTAGCAAATTCCCCATCCATGATTGAGCTAAATGCCTAAATTATTGTGTTTCAAATATCCCTAGCAAAACTGGTGAAACACCAATTTGGTTCAAAATGTAAACTGTGAGGAATAACTGGTAATCATATAAACATAAGCAACACGACACAAATGTATAACAAATATGTGGCACAAACTGGGCAAAAAGTAAGAAACCTTTAAGAAACACAGGCAGGCTGAACTTCAAAAGAAAATTTGACACTCATCCTTTAAATTCATCTTGTACACATTGTGCCAATTCAAGATAAACTCCCATAATCAATTGCAACATTGCATTCCCTACTCAAATTGAAATTTCAAGCCTATTTCAAAATGCCGTTACATGTTTACTTCACAGAACACTAACATTCTATTTCTCATCCAACAAATTACACATATAAGTTGTGGGTGATACTGGAAAGCTGAAGAATTATAAGAAACAGTTAAGAAACACTTAAGGTTGGAAATGACAAAAGCTACAGAAACATCCAAGCTGAAGGTAGAAAATCTACTTCTTATAGAAAACAGTTATATTATGCAGCAATGGTAATGACTCTCAAGATTTACTTAGATTAGTTTTATTAAGAATTTGATTGACTGTAAACTAATGCCTCATTGCAAAATTATTTCATATTTAATCTACTGTACAATGTGACCAACTTTCAAGTCACTAGGAATTATTGGCACTAACAATCATTTCAGCTACAATTACAAAAATAAGTAAACAAAGGTAGTTCAAAATTATACTTGAGTACTTACCATCAATTTCATTTGGAAGGACAATCCTTGCTAACTGTGATATATAATCTGGTTTGCTTTGCAAAAGGAAAAACAAATTCCCAAAGTGCTAGAAAAGGAGTAGATCAATAAAGGAATAAAAGACAACAATAAAATGCAAAAATTATAAATAATGCTTCTACATGTGAAGTTATGTAAACAATATTCAATGTTTTGGAGCAAAGATGAAAATCCATCTTAACAGTAGATATTCTGATGCTGTTGTCACATTATTTCTTAAATTTGCTAATAGCTTTCAATAAATATTTATGAAATCAGATTTTGTATCATGATATCACATCTGTCACAACCAAACAAAAAAAGGAAAGTTTCCTTATCCCCTAATTGCATATCTTACAAGATTAAATAGTAAATTTGAATTATACAAAGTGAGTCTAAAGCTGAACATGACTGAGTGGCAAGTTCACAGCCATAACATGCAAAGAGGATGTTATCTGAAAATACTGGCAAACCAATAAAATAAGCAGAAGAACAAAGAACTACTGGTTTGTCATATAATACCTAACAGATGATAAAAATTAGAAAAGTACCTGTCTTTGCAAGTCATCCTTAAGAACACCTGAAAACAAATTACAAGTGAGCACTGTATTAATCTACAATGAGATTGTGGAACAAGTGTGGTGATTTTCAGTTGGAATAACACCCAATACCAGATACATAGAATCCTGATATGGGGAAAGTACTCAACTACTGTACATAGATGAAAAACTCCACTCTAGCATACAAATGTGCAATAAAATCATAAGAAATAAACAGAGGCACAAAGCACAGCATCTGAAATCACTTCTTTTACAAATCTCATCTGTAAGATGATGTAGAAAGGATAAAGACCCTTACCTGCTCTATGATTACCAAATGACATGCTATCTGGAAACTCCTATATTCAAAGAAATATATACATACACATAGAAATCACACAAAATGTATTCTCCTTTTCAGTTTCAAAAATTATGATATAAATCTTTATCAGTCAGCATCTTCATCTCAATTTATATAAATTCATAAATATAAATATATAAATTTATATATTTTCTGGCATACTCCTATTATAATCATGCTCAAAATGAACCATTATCATTAACATCATCAATACAATTGATTACCTGAAGAGATATTCTGTGATTTATCAACAATGCAATCTTCTGGTCAAAAAAGCGCACTTCTTTCTCTAGCTCAAAATTCTTCTTACACCTCTTGCATATGTTGGCTTTGATTGACTGTAGCTGTCTACGCACTAAAAAATCACATTTAATATCATGACATAATATTAGTTTGTGTTTTGATTCCTATTTTAAAAAGAAAACACCCAAGCATGAGAGGCTTCAATGCTAAGTTTGCATCAAATACCAAACAACAGTTAAATCCCATTAAGTCATACCCTGGATAAGCCAGACTTTTGTTTACTTGGAATGATTTATCATTCCCCTTGGATTGACCCACCAAAATCAGGGCAAAATACTTTGTTTAAGCTGTACCCCAGATAAGTCAGATTTTGGCTCAGTCATATCAATTCTAGATGTTCTCTCAGGCTTAGTCATACCAATTCTAAAATACTCTGCTTTACTGGGGCTACCTACTCAATTTGTTCTTTTGAAATGTGTTGGAAGGCTTGAAATATTTGTCTGAAGTGAAGGATTAATGTCTATCAGAGATGAGTACTCTGTTTGAGTTGAACTTTTGGATTGAGGTGTTTTATTAATTTTCTGACATATCCTCAACTGGCACAGTACAGTGTAAGCTGCACACGTGAACAATAGCAGAAAAGTACAAAGTATTTAGAAAGAAGTTAACAAAGGAGAAACATGCACTGTAATCTCATGGAAACATGTATTTCAAAAACAGATGTTGTCAGGGTGGATTGAAGGAAAATCTAGTTTATGATGAAGTAGAGGAAAACAACAAGAATTCAAAAGGCTATTGAAATACTTGTTAACTTTTCCATGTTCACAAAAAGTAGAGAAATAGGAGCAATCACTGTAAAAGGCAAATGACAATTGTAAACCCTTTTTGAAATGCAGTCATATTATATGGTCCATAGGAATATGACTGTGTATTATATTTGAATCAAGACTTTGAAGATGGTTAGGCATATCTCAGGAAAATGCCAGTTAGTGAGAGATTCCATTAACTTGGACATTCACTAACTCAGACCAATTTCTGATCTCCCTTGATGGGATTCTACTGTATTTTTGCTACATGATCAAAACCATTGGGAAAGCTTTAATCTTAACTGGAGATAATAAATGTAATTTCTACTATTGCACTCATAACCAAATAATATAGATACTTGCACACAGAACAAGACAGTAAACATTTATTACTGTAATCCTCAGATCAGCTCCCTGGGGGCTTATTTATTTTTGATATTTTTTGGGTTGGGGCTTATTCATGGGGGATTTATAAAGTTGCTTGACACATGCTACACAAAAAGGTCATTGTCAAAGCTCCTATTCTCCAAAATATTAAAAGAATAGTTTGAACTTAAGCATTAGTCTTTTTCAAGGTCTTCATCATCATCTAAGGTAGGAGCTTATTCAAAGGGGGCTTATTAACAAATTGAAGTTCTAGCATGGGGCTTATTTTAGGGGGTTTTGGGGGGCAAATCCAGGATTTACAGTATTACCTAATGAATAAAATGAGAAAAATCTTCCACAGATCTTTCTAGAAGCCCAAAACAAGCAACATACAATATATATATTCATTCATATATAATATTGTATTTCTGACAGATCTGCAATTAATATGAAAAAACAGCCAATTATAAAGCATCCTGGATGATCCAAAGCATCATCAACTAAACTAGGTTAGCTCAATTGCATGAATTAATTGCCAACCATTCCTAAGGTTTTTTAAATTCCCACTTTTCAATTACATGTATGCATTCATACTTCAGCCACAACAAACCCTTTGTTTGCACCTAATACTGAAATGTTGAAATGGCAGAGAGGGCAATGAAAAACCAATACATTCAGCAAGAAAGTAGCCTGTGGTCTGTCGGGTATTATCGTACAATAGCGTCGTACTTCTATCAAACATCTTGTAGTAAACACATTGTAAATCACATTGATCTGACAACTTAATTCAAACTTGAAAGCTCTTAAGACTCCTCTTAAGTTCCACCAAACAGAACGTCACTTATAAAAGGCGGCATTGCGTAACCTATAGAGATAACTAACATAGAACAGCGAAAACACTCGGTTTGGTTTACGTCTAGTGCACTGAAAATTGAATCCGCTTGACAAGCAGTTGCGTTGCCAATGAGTATGACACTGTACTACATAATTCAAAGGGACTGTACAAATGAGGATTTGTTGGAATTTCTACGTACTCGTATATTTGTTCTTTTGATTTAAATCCGCCTATCATTTATGAAAGTTTACTGGTATCAAATATGCGGTTCAACTCCATATCGTCAACTGCCCCCTTACTTTCCTTACAGTCGTTTTAATTCAGACCGGGACGGAAAATCTTGATATTTGCATAATTAATACAAGTCAACTACAGAGAAAGATCCCATAACTAGTAAGCCAGATACTTATATCTTTAAGAGTTTGATTGTAATATGGAGAGGAAATGTCAACACATTGAACCCCATTTAGGGTAAAATGCATAGCTCTGCTATAAACTTATAATACCATAAAACCATATATTATTCAGAGTTATACTTACGCTCTATAAGCTTATCAGTTTCTTCAAGTGATAATGCCATTTTGATATTCAACAGGGAACTCCAGCACTTTCAGGTTATAACAAAAACGACACTATGAACACATTGCTTGGTATATCGGCAACCAAGCTGGTACTTAAGGCTAGGCCTTTATCCTTCCACGCTGACCTCAGGCATAAACTTCTTAGAATGCTATCGCTCTTCATGAAATATGATCTACAGTACCAGCCCCCTTTTATTCACTGTCCCAATACAAAAATAGTATAATAACTCAGTAAACGTATTCCAACAGAAATTTCCGAGTGTAGGTCATCAGGCCCTCGTTGTTTTGTTAGTCTCTTTCGAGGTTAAAATTTGTTACTTGAAACATCATACTCTACACCGACAGCCCAGAACCAGTGTCCAGGCCCCACTCCCACTACCACTTACCAGCACTTTTCGAAAGGTCTTCTGCAACAGTGTTCTTTCACTCTAAACAATAATTTGGTTCTAATTTGCAATGTCCTAATTTACAAGCTTTACAGTTTGAATTACTCACACAATACATGAAATACTTGCACAGAGAAGTTCCGAGAAAAGATACTTGCCCTACGAAATCGAAAGCGGTGAGGACCATTCTTGGCACAGGGGATCGAGTGGACAGATTAAAATTGCTGGGATACACGCTTTTTTCTTTATAAGAAAAGCATTTATAAGAAAATGAGGCTCAAAAAGCCAAAATCGTAAGAAAATGTAAGAAAATCACGAGCCTCAAATTCCAAAATTAACGTTTTTAATGTGCCAGAAATCGATATTAGCTCATTATCTGCAAGCTCCTTTACAATGTTCCAAACTTTTTTTGATAATCTTGGTTAACGAAGATCAAACTTTTTGTAACAAATAATCGTAACACCTTTTAGCCAGTTTACTTCAATAAAAGTTAAGAAAATCTTAAGAAAACACCAGCCTCAAGATTAGGAAAAGTTAAGACAACTAAGGCTCAACCAAAAAAGTAGCTTTCTTATAAAAAAACGTGTATAGAGATGGTGTTAAAACGTGTACTAAAGTGCATTGGCTATAAAATGTGGAGGGGCTACAGCACCCAGCCCCCCCCCGGCTTCGCTCCCCATAAAAATGAAACACTAAAACGGTTTACAATCAAGGCTTTGCACAAAATACTGTTAGATAAGATACCAATAAAAACAACTATATTTTAATTGTGCAAGACATGTTTCGGATTCATCATCAATCTTCAGTTGCTTATAACAAATAAAATCATTGAAACACGTATATACATTTGATAAAAAAACGACAAACCGTTATAAAGAAAAGGGGGGTTAGAAACAAGAATAGCTGTTGATACAAGCTCATTCACTTTACCGCAACAACAACAATAAGTTCAATTATTGTTTGTTATGCGAATGCAAAAACAAATTGTTAAATTAATGACATCACACATGCATTCGGTGGAGTATACCTTTTAAGTGGTACAGAATTACTATGCGATATTTCACATTTTACAATAAAGGAATATGGTTGAAGTGTGAATGCACGAGAATATGTGAAGACTGTATGACGGATGCTTTTTACTAAGTACGCTGAGGGCAAATTCAGGATTTATGGTATAATGTGAACAACCTCATTTGTGATCATGGTCCATTCATTTGGTAGGAACTTACGTCATGAGTATTTCGGATTATCCTTACAATGTAGTTTAGAAACAAAAGATTCAGGATGACTACGAAACCGATTGGTAGCGAAAATGAAATCCACTGACCATTAACAAGTATAAAGATTCCATACTACCCTTTGCAATTATCATATCAGCACCAACTTCCTTCGTATTCAAACATATCATTTGAAAAAGACATTCGTCAGTCCACCATTGATTGCAACAAAGTATGAATAGGGTCATGTACGCTAGATTTTTCTATTTCAACAGGAAATTGATCATATGGTTACTAAGAGATAAAACTCAACTCTGAAACAAAGATGAACGAATTTTGAAAGTCGTAGAGCTAGTGTCCTTCGATACAACCAAACAGAAGCAGCACCAAGAATTTCTACCTGGGAGGATGACATTACTTGCTACCCCAAAATGGCTAAAAAGGGAATCTCCCAGGCTAAAGTTTGACTGAACAGCATAGTGTTTCACGGGCGAATCGAAGAAAAATATGAAATGAAAATTAAATAGACAGGAAAGCACTTCTTAGACAAAATATGGGAGGGCAAAAGACGTTTAACAAGGTCAATAAGATCTAAGGAAAGTAAAGAACTGGCTAGGTAACAATTAAATAATGTCATATGCACTTTCAGGTAAAAGTCAATGCCAGAAGTAGTTTATTTCTCGCCCCGTTACCTGGTTTAGAGGGGAAAACGACACTGAAACTGCCCTGTAAAAAATGTAAAGCACAATATGTACTTACAAACGACACTATTCAAGAGTACTAGCGTACTGAAAAAGTATTGAGAATCAAGGCAAGGTGAAAACTAAAAGCACCTTTTGTAAAACCTAGCTGCTATTCACAAGCAAAATTCACTTGCTCTTATTTCTGAAGGATGAGACTGCGACATGGTGCATTACACCAAAGATCACTAGATCCAATGATACAGTGGTCACCCACTAAGCTGAACGCTCAATGTGACTTAAGCAGTTGCAAGTGCTATAGAAGGAAAAATTCAAACAGATGTTTAAGATGGCTTGTCTTCGCCAATTCCGATAGCATTAACTCTCAATTTGAAAAGAATTGACTAATAACTCAAAATAAATTATTATTAAAACATTGCTGTAAACGACAAATTACACATAATTCTGACCCATTAAGTTTCACTACTTTTAAAATACAAGAGGGATTGGATCCTACGCTGTAACCTTAGAAGAGGTATACTGTCTCTCAGTATAATAATTTCTCATATTGTTCTCCTTATAGATCGCTCGTCAGTTGAATAACACTTCCAATAAATTAATAAAACAATTTTTCAAGTGTTCTCCCAGTTTCTACAAGCCACAAGTGTCGACTGCTTAAACAAGGACACTAGACAATAAAGTTGAAAGGCAGGAAAGAGTTAATCTCTCTTGAGACAACATCTGTCTAGAGATGGGATTGTGATGAACGAGTTAAGATTTTGCAATTTGTAAGTTTGGCAGATAAACAAATCCAAACTCTTAAGATGTAACGTCAAAATTATCACTTTCGAAGACTAGCATTCAATAACAAGGTATCTAATGGTTTAATCAAAGGAATTTGCAATCGTTTCGTTTTGATTAATTTCCATGACAAGCCCAAAACTGTTAACTACTGGCACGAATTAAAATCTGATATAACGTATAAGCTACCACACAGCTTTTAACGACAAAAAGCTATAAACAGTAATCTCCCATAATAATAAAAATAATATTAATAAAATATCTACCATAAAAAGAAAATAACTTTAATTAAAAATGCTCCTTTGGCATCAAATTTAAAACTGAAATTCAGATCTATATAAAGCTAAAAGGAATTTGATAGAGAGAAAATAGTTAAGTTATGCACGAATTTCGCCTTATAGAAATAACACTATATACAAAGGAGGAACACTCTAGAAAAGTAGCGTTGCAAATCTCCACGTTGAAGACGATATTCCAAACCTCTTCCAACCTATTCTTGTACCAGATTCCCGCAATTCAAGAATATAGCTTTAAAATAAAAGTAAAAATTCGAAGCTTGCCATAGACTGTAAGAGCTCTATCAAACCAAAGGCCAGAATTTTAATCCATTGATCAGTTTAAGAATATTAATGGCAGAAGTTTTAAGTGCAATAAAAGTGTATCGATATCTAAGATAAATACTAGGAAATTTGGTGCCTCTACGAGGCCATAAATAGAGCTCCTACAGTCAGGGTCACCTAATAAAAACATCAACTAAAACGTGAGTATGCTGGAATTTCTAGAATCTTTACTTTCTTCTGCAGATGCTCTCCGTGATGGAATAAGAGGGTCTGTCTCCGAGGTTTTTCTTGCCTCAGAATACTCCCTAAAACAATGATTGTAAAAAGCATCAACATTGCATTAATTTTTAATGACACTTATGTAAATCAAACTTAAAACAACAACGAAGTTACAGAGTTGTACACTTTTTCATATATAAGAACATGCTTTAATAGAACACTGAAGATCGATTGGCCACAATAATAAGAATACTGCTAGGAGATACATAGCCTCAGGTGATCAAAAACACTCGACTACTCGCATTCAAACGCAGCGCCGGTGCGTGACATGGAAACCGTATATTCCTCGCGTATTTGTAAAGTATCTCTCTTGAAGCAAGAACAATTTCAAGAACTCTGAGTCTAAAGTTTTCATAACATCAAGAACATCGAGCCTCTGCAAAAATTATCTGGTTCTTATAAAAAAGACTGTACAAAAATCAAGCTTGCAACTCTTAACAATGAGCTCAGTTTAAAAGCATACAGACATACAAAATCAATAAATTGTATGGTCCTGGGGACGACTGCTATCACACAATCAATGATAGTAAACCATTTATTATTGATCACATTATAAAATTGATTATTGCTTGCACAACATGACAACAACCCATTAGTGACCAATCAAATCATAGAAATGAATGTCACTTTAATAATATATGACACATGTCAGTATTTGATGCCAAACAAGAGGAAAGCTTCTAGGCAGCAGCGACTAGTAATAAAAGCCAGCTCTGAACAGTTGGGGGGGGGGGGGGGGAGAACCCAAAAGTACAAACCCATCACAAGATAGCCACTAATGAATTTGCTGCTTTTGGCTGTTTTAACTTTGAAACAGTTCAACATAAACAGTTCGGTGCTGTTGTAACTCTGATTTATCGACCTTTTGTGGGCGAGCCACTTGTATTTGAAACTATTGGGAATCGGCCAGCAAAGTTTGTCGACGAGACTCTGAGAAATACGCCATTTACATCCAAATCCCTTCCAGCTTTTGATTCTCTTTTTGAATTCACTATAATTTGTTGCAACTTTATATTGATCTGGACGCTGATTCCAAATCTATTGCGCCAAACTGCCTATTTTCTAAGCCTTTGCGCAAGAGCATACTTTCAGCTGAAAATTTTTTTTGAGGGGGGCGAAGAAGGGCACAATCTCTAGCTGGACAGGCAATGTCTTCCGAACCCCCTAGATTCCTGTCAGGCAGCGACGCAATGAAAATAAAAGAATACGCCATATAATTAGGAATAATTCAAGAACGACCCACAACACCATCAATGCGGTCATGAAACAAGAATAAATCGGATATATATCTACTGTTGGTAACCCACGAATTTCGTCAGGTTTATCATTCCATAATTTGAGAGCTACATAATGAAAGCCTTTTTAGGCAGATTCAGTCCTCTTATCTAGGGACCTGGAGATCTTTATAGTGTCTGGTACTGTAGGTTGAGTGAAAATATATTGGTTGTTACATGTCCGATAAGCTTTCTGGGCGCAACCTATTCATAATCGTATGGGTCATGAAATTCCAGTCGTCACGGAAAAGACTATCTACGTTTAACCAGGAGGCCGACCAATTATCTTTATCTTTGCATTTGAAATAATTGAAAGGCTTCTTGGATGTGCTGGAAAGCAGCTAGTTTCGTCTTTGACAGACTACCCATGGTTAACGCAAAAAACTGCGTAGGAAATTTGTTAATAATTTAGGGCATTTATAGAAAGTTATTTAGTTGTAAAATGTTGTTGTAAATGAGTCGTTTATTATTTTGCCTAATTGTCGGTAATAGACTAACTTTAAGTAGTGTTCTAAAGCCTAGAAAAATAAATAAATTAGATTATGCTACATATCAAAGACAATGGAGCATCTTCATGGTAAATCCATTAGCAATACAAACTTTGTCAAAATGCCATATATGGAAAGTGGTAGACAGAAATCCCCGTGAAAACAGTGAATTAGAGGTTGGTGCCAGATTACTGGTCGAAATTACTAAAAGAGCCAATAGAGCTAACTCAGTACCAATAAAGCACAAAGACGTTTAGAAGCCTACTGAAGCGCAATTAGACCTTGGAAGATGACACTAATGCAGAGATAGCAGAAATAAATGTGCTTTTCATATCATCAGTTGAAAAATCTCAAGGTAGGGAGATGATGATCGGATATTCAAAATATTATATTAATGAATCAAATTGAAGTAATTAAACAAATAGAAGAAAAATACTCACTGCCTTTCTCTACATATCACAGTCCACAGTCTTACTTCGTGATAGACTTGTCGTATAAGTAACTGAAAATAATGAAGATTGAGAAAAATCAAGAAGGTTCCTGAAAGTCAGAACAACAGAAAGTATTTGGGACTATTAAAGAGTTGGCTTTCATACTGTACACTAAAAACGATTTTCACTATCAAGAAAAGGAAAATTAAAAGAAAAGGAACCTGGCAAATGTTTTCGTTGTCAGCCATGAAACAAAAACACCACAACAGCTTTATACTACACAAACATCATGCACGCATATTCAGGCATAGTCCAGCCCTATTGTCTTGCTAGTCATTTAGCAAACAGTGATCTCAGACCGCACCTGGAACTGTTTCAGGACTAATACTCCCCATATTCAATCCCATAGAGTGACTTCTCATCAAAGGGTAGAGAGTTGTGTCTGTTTATGTGTTGTATTTATGAGCTTGAGAGAGAATTGAGTGTGATTTTGAGTGACTATGAGTATGAATTCATATATGTGTGTTTGTGTGTGTATTTGTGTGTGTGTTTGTGTGTGTGTTTGTGTGTGTGTTTGAGTGTGTGTTTGTGTGTGTGTGTGTGTGTCTGTATGTGTGAGAGAGGCGCGTGAGAGCAAGAGACTGCAGATACTAACCAAAGCAGCAACTATATCAGCTCCTATGAGAAGATAAAACACTGAATCCCATCCCTAGAAAAAACAATAAATTGGATACAAAAAATATACCCATTGTAGCAATCTCCTGCTAAATTTCAAAAAGATAGTACGCTAGAATTTACACTTTATCAGCTTTTGGTTTCCAAAAGGATTTAACATTGTGTGCACAAGAAAAATGGATAAATGAAGTGTTCTATTAATGAAATCAACTTGTCTAATGAATATTTGAAGACTAGTAAGTTAAATCAGAGAACAGCAAGCATTTCTTGGCGAAGAACACCTATAACAGACCAAACCTTACCCTAAGGCATTGCTCATATAAACTGAAGATCATTCAATGCCATAAAGATAAATGAAAATACAAATCTAATGAATCTCGTATTCAAAACTAATATTGTGTCGCCGAAACACATGTCATGGTGAGCGAGCAGTTTCAGGTTGGGATCTAATGGATCTGTAAATTACAACATACAGGTCCAGAATTATGCAACTGAAATGCATGGGATCAGAATCCAGAATTGACTAAATAAATGTTTAGAGCAGCATTGTCCCTTGTGCAACAGATATAGAATTTATTCCGAACTATCTCTCCATCTTTTTCTACAAAATTATCCAAACTCTTAGGATATATACTGCAAAAAACTGATAAAAACCACATTCCTTTACAATCTGTCATCGTTGCAACATACACGCACCCCTTTTCTCCCTAGAACAATGCTAGTTTGTCTATGGGACGTCTATGAAGTTGGAGTGCATATAAAATTTTCCCATCTTCTCCAAAAAACCAACCTTGTTTGAGGGAAGGAGCGGGATGAAAGTTCATTGCAGAATACAAAAAGTGCAACGTATCCTAGAACTTTTGGCGACTGTTGTACCAATACTATCAAATACAGACTTCCTTCATGTCACCACCTTAAAAGAAACTCCAGCTGACATGCGGCACACACTTCTCGACACAGCAGAATGTGTCCACATTTATCGGGATTTGTTAGAGAAGCTGGGCTTGTAAATATCTTTATTTTGGGTCCTGATACAGAATCCGGATGTAAAAGAGTCTCATTCCGAAATTCGTATGCATATATGGAAAAATCGTCAGTTGCCAGTCAAGCTTAATCATATAGCTACTGATTAGACAAATAAACCAACCTTCAGAAGTCCAGCCATCAAGGGGCCCGTTGCAGCACCTTTTAAAAGAACGGGAATTATAGATCTGGCTGACTTAACAAAGGCAACGATGAAAGATAATGAAGTAGTATTGATTAACCTGCAACGAGACGAATTGGGGGTGTTCTCTCTAAACTTTATCGAATAAATCTCCAACTAGCTACATGAAGAGAAATGATGTTGCAAAAAGATCTGACAAGGATAATCATTCATTCAGTTATTCATTCAGCTATCCATTCAGTTATTGATTCAGTTATTCATTCATTCATTCATTTATTCATTCATTCATTCATTCATTCATTTATATTAATTATTGGTCGATTGTTAACTAGAGTAGTATTGAAATACTAATTAAGACCAACTTTGCGTATACAAGTGACAAAAAATATCTATAACTTGAAAACTGAAAAATGAAACAGAAACTATGTTCTAACTATCGAATTATACGAAATCTTGCACGTGAAATTTCACCGGTCCATTGTTCTATTTTGTTTTTTTAAAGGACAGCTTAGGAGAGCACAACAACTTAGACGAACATAACAGCACAGTAAAATTTTGGGCTTAGCTACATTTTTATTAGTTTTGAGGGTGCTCTATCGATTTTTATATCATTTTACAGCATCAACTCAGAGTCGAGCCCATGACCACCCAGAAACATGAAGAATATATTAGCATTCAACAATAGTAACTGTTTGATTTGATTCTCAAGAAACTGACTCGTGAAGCAAACAACTCAAATTTTCGTAAGCTACCAAGCTATCATAAAAAAGTATGAAAGATGCATGTATCATTGGGATAAACTAAAATACAACCTCTGTTCTTCAATTGAATTCACTTACCAAATGACCCAGTACCGTCAATAATTGAAGTGACTGTTGCCATGGCTTTTGTGTTCCCTTTTAAGCTCTGGTGGTTACCCTAACAACAATTATTAAATAATAATCAATATGCATTCTAAACCATTGATATTTAAATATGCATTAAATCTGTATATGTATGCAGGTGGGTGTGCGTGTGTGTGTGTGTGCGTGTGTGTGTATGTGTGTGTGTGTGTATGTGTGTGTGTGTGTGTGTGTGTGTGTGTGTGTGTGTGTGTGTGTGTGTGTGTGTGTGTACGTACGTGTGTGCGCGTGTGTGTGTGTGTGTGCGCGTGTGTGTGTGTGTGTGTGTGTGTGCGTGTGTGTGCGTGTGTGTGTGTGTGTGTGTGTGTGTGTGTGTGTGTGTGTGTGTGTGTGCGTGTGTGACAGCATACTTGGTCTATACTGGCAAAACAGCGCTCAATGCCTAAGTAACAGAGCAATAGTAAAGTATAGTGTGTAGGAGAAATGCAACGTAATGATAACAAATATTTCTGCTAATCCCCGTTTCAAGCGTAGGTACTCATTAGGCAGATTAATAAAATATTCCAACTGTTCCGATGTGTAGTTATTAGCTAGGGAATCATTCACTTGTTCATTAGGTAAAATTTGTCCTCATGTCGGGAGTTTGAGATAAATTCGGATCTCTTGTTTAACAGCCTTGATCATTTGTAGAATTTCTGATAAGCACAGGTTGCACTTGTTGGGAATGCATAAATATATATATATATATATATTTATAGTTCTTAAACTTCCGTATCGCAAAGAGCAGTAGTAAAATACATAAAATTCTTTTAAGAGAGAAAGACAGAAAAAAAGGCGTTAAAGTCCTCAATAAATCAGCTTCTCGGCCATCGACATAATTAAAAGAGTCGTCAATCAAATAAAGTAGATTCAACAAGGTGAAACACTCAACAATAAAAAAGTGCATACCAGTGTTGCTGATACTGCTGTTGTTATTAATGCATATGGCCCATTAACAAAGACACCAGAAGCGACCATAAAAACTAACAAAACAAACGTGATAATAGTCATTAGCTATATTCTTTGGTAATAGATTTAATAAACATTTAAACATTTAACAGAGATACTAGGTACTAGGGCAGAGACTAATCCAGTTTTCAGGAAAAGTCTGTTGGTACTACAGAATTTCACTATAGCACGAAAAAGCAGGAACATTCTTTTAGCACACTGAAAAGCTTTTTTCGTCCGACACTCGTCACAGTATGAAACGTCAGATTACGGCCGAGAGGTGAACTGAAACATATAGCCAGATACGGGTACACATAATATCAGATGCGGGTATACATCATATCATTTGAGCCGATAAGTCAAGTTTGGCCATCGAAGTATTTTCTCATGGATGTGTGATGCACCCCACGCGACGGGGCCTGTGTAAGGTAAACAATCTTTGTCTTACGTTGTATAAAACCTTTCGCTTTCCGTCAAAATAGTTTTGTTATGATACAAAATAACGACAAAAATGAAAGACATTAACAATCCACAAACAAATCACTCTTTAAAAGTGGACGAATTCCATTATCAATGCAAAAGTCTTCAACAGCCGAAAGAGAATATTCAATAAGTTCTATCAAAGTAGTGATGTGGCGCAAATGAGCAACAATCCACCTTACCTACGTTAATTGTCAAACTATGGTTCCCATGGAACTTATACAAAAATAACTGAAATAAAAAAGAACAGACAATATAGAAGAATGCGAATGGTTGTCTCAAAGCACGTTACATTCTGGCCAGACAATCGTTTACGAAAAATTACTAAACGAAAAATTTTAGCAACAAAAAGAAGCGACAATAAGAGTTTTCAAGACTTCTCGGTACTTTTCTTTCAAAGTGAATCCTATTACATTGTACATTTGTATGGTTGGTGTTACCAACCAGTCTTTACCGACTTAAAATAACTTGCTTGTTATTATAACGCCGAGATTAGGAAATAAACAGATAGGAATTTCACATAAAACTAATGTCTAGTCACATCAAACATTTCAAAATAACAATAGTTTTGCCCTTGCAACTCTGGAAAACAAAATGCTACACTTTTAACACTTGCTAAGTACGAAAATATTCATCTGAAACGTCTAACGCCTGTGAATAAAACTACTTAATAATAATAATAATAAAAAGAGAAGCAAAAATAAACAAAATGGAAATTGAGATACAAAGGATGCCGCAAATGAAAATTGAACTAACACCCACCCTGACAAAAAATTTGGAAATTGCGGAATAGGAATGGAAGCTAATATCAGAAATATGTCCAAGAGTATTAATAAGCAACCCACAATAAAAGACGTGTCTGTAGGTAATCACAAGGATCCTTCGTAAAAGTGCTAAGACACTTTTTTATAAGAATACAGTCTATAAGAACATCAAGGCTCAAAATAGCTGAAATTTAAGAATAATTTAAGAATTATGTCAGGCTAAAGCTTCATCAAGGCCGTCCCGCACTGAGGTCTGGGGCGTAGTTATTAGGGGATTGGACCCGAACATTCTTATATTGGCTTAGTTAGTGATAGTCAATGGCCTTGGCTGTACGATCAAGCAACACGTTTCATGCTCACTACCACTCACAATTCATCGTTACGATAAATCCTCGAATTAGCCCCCTGGGGGGCTTATTTATTTTTGATCCCTTTTGGGCGGGCTTATTCCAAGGGGCCTATAAAATTATTTGACACATGTCGCATACAAAGCTCATTGTCAAAGCTCCTATTCTCCATAACACTAAATGAATAGTCCAAATTTAGGCATTAGTCTTTGTCAAAGTCTTCATCATCATGTGGGGTGCGGGCATATTCGAGGGGGGCCTATTAACAATTTGTTTGAAGTTCTAGCATGGGGCTTACTTGAAGGGGGGCTTATTGGAGGGGGGGCCAATTCGAGGATCTATGGTATGTATATATTTATGTCAATAACCACGTTCTGTATATAACTACCAACTTATCTACTCTCCAGAATTCATAAAGGCTTAGATTTTTTGCTTAGATTTTGAGTTTTCTTTAGAAAACAAAACAAGTTTGGGCTTCACTGAGGTCTGGGGCGTAGTTATTAGGGGATTGGACCCGAACATTCTTATATTGGCTTAGATTATCAGATTAGATTAGATTATATTAATCATTACACTATAATGCGGCTGCTCAGCAACTCGATGGTGAGTGTCAGTTACTGATTTAAGTAGCCAACGCGAGTATTAATGCTCAAAAATCGTTAAAATTTAAGAATAGTTTAAGAATATTCTTAGGCACAAAATCAAAAAATTTTAAGATTATAGAAGGTCAGCGAAAAATGAGGTGTTCTTATAAAAAAGTGTGTAGTACATAAACACTATGCAAGAACATGCTTTGACATAACTGGGCAAAGAAAGAACTTAGTTCACAAGAATAAAAAAATTGCATTCATTTATCTGACTATTTATCTATTTACCTATTTACTTATTTATTTAATTTTTTATTTCAGTAAAGAAGTGTCGATATCAACAAGGCCCAGCAGATCTAAACTAAAGAGAAACAGACGTAGACTACGACACGAGCGGAAAAATTCTAGAAAAATAAAACGTTTACATAGAAAACGGAAGGTATACCATAGGAGATGCAATAATCAGCATTACAAAACACGTGATACCACTGCATTTTGATTTGTCCGAGATGAAACCAGCAAGGATGCCCCCTAAAATCAGAAAATTGAATCGATGCTATTAAATGCAAGAAACCATTCGTAGGTTTGATTGCGTCAAAATGCGCCATTTAACGAGTCTCATACCAGGCTCTGGAATCATAATTTAATTTTTTGTAAAACAATCGTATCAACAATACAGTCATATCATAAAGTCTTTCTGAAGTTAAAAACCACCAATCAATACAAAGAAGGAAAAGTTTTTTTTCTATTCATTTTGAAAATTTACTACAATTACATGCTACCTATTATACTACATACAGTTTACTTAACAATACTACAAGAACGATACCACGGAGTGCAAGATGTCATGACAACTCCGTGGCCATTAACATGAATAACAGGTAAAATGACAAAAAATTTAAAACACAGCTACAAAAATACGTTTAAATACACACAAATTTCTTTAACTAGCAAATACTTAGATTTGTTCCATATTGTATGCCGGGCTAGCCTAGAGCAAATCAGATCGATCAGATCGATCAGATCGAAAATGTTGAACTTTTCAGGTTACGTTTTGACCACAAGAGAGATCGATCTGATTTGCTCTAGGAAAAGTTTTGCCCATACCTGCCGTCATACTGAAGATGACGCAAGATCAACCGTCATGCAACAGTCGTACTTAGTAATGGTCATGGAATAGTCTTTCTTGTCACACTGGATCAGAGTTAAAACTTCTAGAATAATTTCGACAATATGTGGACTCTTTTTTGTCGTCGCTGTTGCACATGATCCGCACACTCAGGGATCACTTGCTATAGAGGGGGGCTCTCCCAGGTAAGACGGCCAGGTGCTTACGATGGTTAGCGATAACACAATAAATTCTTACCGAATATCGCACCAACATCGAAATATGTTGCCAAATCAGCGGCTTCCTCAGAGTCGAAATGTTTACCTCCAATAACTTGAAAAAAGTGATATGAACGATAATACAAGTTATGCTCTGAAGTCTCATGTTAGAATAATTGAATTCAGAGTAATACAGCAGATGGGAACGAATAAGAGAATGACAGGGTGGGAAAATATGTTATTGGCCCTTCGTTACAGGAATGAATGAATGAATGAATGAATGAATGAATAAATGAATGAATGAATAAATGAAAGAATGAATGAATGGGTTGGTAACATTACAACTGAGGTGCAAAATAAGAAATCCGAAATGTTGAATATACAAATGAATGAATGAATAAATAAATATAGATGAATTGGAAAAAATATGATTGGGTGCAAGAGAGAAAATAAAAAAAATAAGAGTATTAATGAACAGATGAATGAATTAATAAATAAACAACAGTAAACTTGCATGAAGAACTTGGCGAATACTGGGATAAATGATCTCAATAGCCCAATGAATATAAAAATATGAAATGAGTAAAGCTAATCAGTAAGACATATGAACTATAAAAACAAAAAGGCAGCCGCAATCCAAACCAAGAAATCTTAAAATAACCCTGGATACTGAAAATATACAGAGGAATAACAAACAACTTACCAGTGTTCTTAATATAGAACGGCAGCCAGAAAAGAAACGTGTAACTGACAAGCTTCGCAAAGAACAGGCAGAGTGAATATTCAATGACACCCTGTGAAAAGACAGATAAACATCAGTCCCTCCAACGCACCATAGTAGGGGTAGGTGGGCATATTTTTCTGCCATGAGACTAAATGAAACACAGAATACACGGCAAAGGGCCAGGAAAAAAGGCTGAATTCAGCTCTACACACCATTAACTGGTCTTGTATGTATGTGACTAAAGAACTTCCGAATAACAGCAGCTTTAGTGAAGTTATAAGATGAAATTATAAAATATTTTCATTTTGTACTGTCCAATTAACTTTTCACGAGTCATTCTGAGTCAGCAAAAGGGCCATATGTGGCCCTCAGTCCGTACAATGTCCCAGTTTGCACTATGGGTATGGCTGGCCAGATATTTCACACATACTAGTAGCACTTCTATTGGCTTATAAACTGTTATATGACAGGCCAGAGATTAGCTTGCTCGTCAATAGAGTCTGTCGGCAGGACGGAGGGGTAAGACACATATTCCTGTAAAGGTGAGACAAATTTGGTGGGTTATAGGGATCAAAGGACTAAATCAATAAAAGGAGACATAGGTATGGTCGAAAGATGCTACCGAGAATATGGATGGGGGAGTACACAATGGAGTACACAGATATGATGGTTCACCCTTTCACTTATAGCAACCACAGCCACTGAATATTGATCAATGCTTACAACAGCTAGAATAGGAAGAGAATATTCAAGTATGCAGATAAGGAAAATACACTGCACGGTCAATAGGGGATGTCACAGCTCAAAAAATCCCACTAAGAGAGTTTACAGCCCTGTCCTACTAAGTCCATCAATAACATACCGTCACATTGGTACAGGGCATAGCTGGCTTAGTCCAAAGCAGCGGCATATCCAGCCTATGTACCATACGATAAAACGAGTGGTAATGAAAGTTAAACACGTGGAATGGGCACTTAACACATCATCTGGTGGTCAATGAGAAGCAAGACAGACCCTATTTAAGGGTACCATTTATAAGCAGACCATACTGCAAGGGCTATATACCAATAAGCTAAGTAAATGAATATTAAAGATGTTTTACATACGGGTATGAGAAGAGCTCCACAGAAAGAAATTGCTTTTCCCTCCTTTGCATTCGTCACTGAGCTAGACTAAAACCGATCAACAACATATATAAATAATCAAAGATTTGGACAAACTTATCACACTTTCTGGTGCTTAATAGAAGGGGATTCAAATGCTCAAATGTTTCTGGAAAAAATGTCTCTGAATAAAAATATTAATTTGTTGTATTTTTCTGACAGATCAATCAAAGGATACTTCAAACAATCGGAAGTAACTCTATTCGCAAACAATTATATTCCATAGCAAACATGCCTGGGTTTTGACTGTATACTAAGAGAGGAAAGTGATACGATCGTACGAGAAAATTTCATAGCAACTTAAGAGCAAAAAGCTGATTAATTTACCAAAGACTTTGTTGACTGAATCCGTCCGTGTGCTAGCACAACCTTTTCCGGCATATCTTCATTCATGCGTACAAAAATTGAGTCCTTTAACTGAAAAGATTAGTAGGCTTTAATTTATACTACTGGAAGGTTATCCAATAGCTTCTTGCTGTGATGGAGCACCACAGTAAAAGAACTCTTGGCTGTTGTAGTAAATTGAGCCTAAGTCCGGAAAAAGCCTCCTCTGGGTATACAAAGCCAATAAGGCTCTCGATCATATATTCATGAGTTTACATATGATAAATTAGACGACCGGGTGAAACGATAAAATACATCAACTTATTGCAAGAGAGGTAAAAAGAAAGATGAATGAGTGAGAACTTACTCGTGACCTTTCAGGTATGATTCCAACGTAAGAAGGGTCTGAAAAGATGAGAACACCAAACAATAGGAACCCTGTCTTAATTCTTTCACATAAACGCACAACGGAATAAAATGAAACATGGATTGACTGAATTCTACGCAACAAAACTATCAGTTTGTCATACAACAGTCATGACTGGGGACACCTTCTTTCAGATCTTCCATGTACATAAAACGACAGCCTAAAGGAACTTGTCGTTTGCAAGCATAGATCAAAGATAGACCAAAGATCTCTACTATGGGAGATAGCTAATTGGCCCTTCATGATTCATGGGTCCTTGGTAGAGCCTAAATTAAGGGAAATCTACGAGGCTATCACTTAGCAGACAACAAAGGCATGTAAGCGGGGCCGGAAGGAAAATTTTCCAAAACCACACCCATTCCCTTCAAGAACAGCCTTGTAATGTAATATGCTTCCATATTCTTCCTAAATTTGCAACAAGATTTCTTAACTACATTACTCAATCAGTCATGAATCACCACGTTCAATTTTAAAGACCAAAATTTGAATTTCTAAGGCCAATATTAGTGGTTAACACCACTAGTTTACAGGTTATGGCCATAGGCCTATGATTCAACGGACAATATCGAAGAAGCAAACTTATATCATTAACTATATCTATGTATACACTATGAGGTAAAGGTAAACTCACGTGAAACTAAAAATAGCAATACAATGACTCCAAAGGAAAAAATTATAACGCCCGGGACAATGAAAGACCAGCCCCTGTGAACAAAAATCATCAAGTATTAGACAAGTTATGATATATATAACAATAGCTAACTTCTTCTGAGCCTCAATATTCTTAAAGCTTGCCGATTTTGAGCCTAAGATTATTCTTAATTTATTCTTACATCTCAGCAATTTTGAGTATTAGTAACCGCATAGACAATATTCTTAGGCTAAAAAGAGTGTAACAGACACTTGCCGAAGAGTTGAGTTGATGAGTCTCATTAAAACGTAATGACTCTCAAATCGTATAAGTGCAACTCAAACTTTTCCGTTTTCTAAAAAATCACAAATAAGTGAAAAACTCTAAGTCTCCAAGAAGCTTGAGCTATAGAATATTCTTAAATCACTCCTAAATTTCAGCGATAATGAGCATTTATATTCTTGTAGATTACATTCTTATAAAAAAGAAAGTTTGCATGTATATACTTAGAAAGGGTGGCCAAACTCCTAGAGTATATGGGCCATATGCGATAGGATTCTGATGGCTGCGAGCCCCAAAAGAGTAGACCTACAATAGTGCCTCAAAGATTCCGTAGGAGAATTTAATAATGGTCTTATAAGGGTAGCGCCTGGGGACCCCATGTTTGAGTTCAGGCAAGACACATGTTAATTTGTGGCAACCGACAAGGATTGTCTACGAACGTTAGAATAAGTCTCGAATAAAATAAAAAATAAAATGTAAGCGAAATGTACCAATCATCACCGGACCATATCCCAGCAATTGCAGAGCCTGCAATATTTCCAACCGACACATGAGAGTTCCAGATTCCCATTATAAGGCCACGCCTACAAAATAACAGGCATATTACTGTTAGCCTCAAAGTGTTTTTGACTGTTATTGATTTTATTGAAAGTGATAAAGACAAGCCCACTAAATCCGAGGTATTGGTAAAGAAAGTACTTGCTCCACATTTCACCGAGGAAAGCTTTGAAATTCTGTTTGTAACAGCAGAAGTATCAGGTAACAACAAAAATATCATGTTTACAACAAACAAGAACATCATGTAACAATAAGAATATAGCATAACAACCAAAGTATCTAGTATTACCAAAAACATCACGTAATAACCAAAGTACAACGAGATATCAAAATATCATGAATGACACAAATATTACATAATAACAAATGCAAATTCACCACGTAATAACAAAAATCACGTAATAACACAGACAAAATACCAAAAAATAAAAACACTTACCTTCCCTCTCCAAACCAGTTTCCAACAGCAGCAACAACGCACGGCCAGCCACTAGCCTATAAGGATTAACAGGTTGTCAAGCGTTACTTTATTGAGTATCATCATATATGTATGGCTATGATATCAAAAACCGATAAAGTAGACAATCTACATCATCTGGGAATTTTTGATAAAACTTCAATGACTGGTCATCGGAAAATTAAATTACTAAATTGAGATTGCTAATGAAGTATTCAAATTTCTAAGAGGATCATGTATTCAATAAGTACATCACAACTAAGATGGCATGCCTCAAAAAAACTAAAGGCCAAACGATATTTGCAAGGACTGTAATTGAGTGCAACAGGCATAATTTGCACAGCACAAATTTGATTCTTTAGTGCAGATGCTCACTCATTTCCTACCCAGCAATGAATGGTTACCGGGTGGTAGCACTTGGGAGGTAAAGAGAACGAGGAAAGGAACTGCTTAAACTATTGTACGATGGCGATGACCAAGAATAAGTCTCCTTTCTAACAGGCCCTCGTCTATTTGAGGAATCGTACATGGCGTCAACCTTTATTTTTAACCCTTTACATTTCTCAAAGCAATATTCTAATAAGCAAACGTAAACTAAAATAAGAACAATGAACATACTTGCAAAACTCCTGTTATAATCTAAAATATGAAACATAAATAATTTGCAAATATACGTAAATACAATTTTCAAAAACTAAATAGAACTGAGAACGAGACAGAATCCGGTATGGTCCTGAGTATGTCGCTGACAGGATGGAACAGAAAATGTTTATTAGTACGTGGCAGATAACAGAATGACGAAATACAGGAAAGGGTAAAGCCTGAATGAACTACAACCAGTTAGCTTGATCTGAAGACATAAAAGCTCTGTTGCCATGTAATCAACGGTATCAATAACGGAAGTTTCCATCAAATGCATGTTGTGGCATATTGCAGACAAGAAGGTAAAAGGTTACCATCTGCCCTAGTAAATATTAAATGTCATTCTCATTTCATTTCTAACAATTATCAACACAAAAAAGGTGCTGAGTGAAATTAAGGAGAGCACGCCACACTGAGTCAAAAAAGCAAAATGAAAAAGGGCGTTTAAACACAATAGAAAGTAAACATAGAGATGCCTAGGCCACAAAGAGAGAGAGACCACAGCAGTGCTAGGCAAGCGTGAAAAAGTGACGCAACATGAGGGTATAGAAGTAAAACTAAAAGAAAGAACAGGAAAATGAATAATGAAATGTTTATCATATGATGGCAAAATGAACTACATCTAATTAAGTGCTATTAGAACCCTATACCCGAAGTCTGAGGGAATTCCTTTTGAGTTTTATCCGCAGAAGAGCCAGGGTGAAAGTGGGTAAAGCTACAGAAATGCTCTACACAATTCTCGAGGTGAGTGGCCGTCACTCTATAGTAGGCAAACAAAATAAACACAAAATGGTACAGTACCTGCATTGCAAAGAAGTATACCAACGAATGAATGTTCCAAAAATACGCCATACCAAAAAGAATTGTGAAGATACCAGTGCCTATCATTCCAAGCCCTAAATACAGCCGCAAGCTTGTATGTTCTGCTATGAATCCACTACAAGAGATTCGAATGAAGCATGTCATGAGATCTCATAGTGAAATCATAAATCTTCTTGTTTAATATTACAATAAATATATACCAAGGAATTTTTAAATAAACTTGACTAGTCGGCCAAGCCCATATCACAGAATAAGCAATATGATGGGTATGTTCCATTCGCAGTTCCAAGTTCAGCCTGTATGCCAAAAAAGAACAAGCGCCTAGTCTTGTGCTCATTGCATCGACATATATATTTATATATATTTATATATATTTATATATATTTATATATATTTATATATATTTATATATATTTATATATAGTTATATATATATAAATAGAATCAACCAACAATACACATGTCTGTAAGTAAAGGTTTCGATTAAAATCTCCATCAGTACTAAACTTACACTGATATTGGGCCTGCTTAAATTACCTACATAACAATGGGGTCACAATGGATATTACCAAAGGGGGACCTACCTATTAACACATTAACAAGTAAGAAACAAAGGAGGATAATACAGAGCATATAAGATGATGCAAAAAGTGTGAGAAGTGTGAAGAAAAGAAGAATAGATGCTGAATAGACGCTAAATGGACAAAAGAAGCAATTAACGCTAGGGAAGTGCATAGGGGATTGATAATGCTCCACACACCTAACGTTAAGCCCCTAAGGCATAAAGCTCTGTAATCTAAACTGCCAGAATCCCTCCTTATGTCTAGAAACTGTAAATACCCTATCTATAATTTGAAAACTAACATCTTCTAAAACTGCCCGTGTCAGTGCTACTCCACTAGAAAACTCCCTACTAGCTGACTTATAATTGTTAAACCTGGCTCTAAATGATATAAAGGTGCTACCTACATACTGCTTACTACATACTTTACAGCCTTATAAATACACTACCCCTGAAGAATCATAATTAAAGTCACTATTTATATCATACTCCTTACCTGAACCATTACATTTAAAACTGCTACCCTCTGACATATAACTGCAGGCCTTTCAATGAGACGCGCGCAGGACTCGTTTAGCTCAGTTCACGTGCTCGATTTGTCGCTCGCGCCAGCTTTATGAAAAACATACATCCTTGTACTATGGAAAGCACTCACAATAGACTGTCTAGCGCGCGTCTAATCTACTCATTGAAAGGACTGTAACTGCAAACTTGACATCGCGCTTTACCACACCTAAAACAACCCTTAACTCATTCTATCCGATCTTAGCCCTAACTAAATTATCCTTCAAATTTGGTGCCCGTCTGAATATCAAAAGAGGCTGCTCTTTAAAGGCCATCCTGTGTTCTTCATACGCTTCCAACATGGTATGGAGTTTTTTAACTATGCCCTTAGCTCATTAAGTGCTGGATAGAATGTCACAACTAGTGGCATCTGGTCCTTTCTCTTGTCATTACATCCGCCTTCCTGGTTAAAATATCTTTCTCTGTCTAAACTACTAGCGCGAATTATCTGCTCCCTAACGAAATCTTCCTTATAACCCCTATCTACTAACCAGGAAGGTAGATACATATATACATACATTCATACATATATATTAATATATATATATATATATATATATATATATATATATATATATATATATATATATATATATATATATATATATATATATATATATATATATATATATATATATATATATATATATATATATATAAAGTAATAGAAGAAAGGGGCAAATAAAACTACCATTTCATCCCTACAAGCCTGTTTCGTGGTTGCCCACTCATCAGGGGATAACCTCGTAATCGAAAAGCCTTTATTGACATCCCCATTACTTTCTCTGATATATTGGGAGTGGTTGTTTTACACATTTGCGCAAGCCAGAGTTAATCAGAGTTATTTTCCCCTGATGAGTGGGCAACCACGAAACAGGCTTTTAGGGATGAAATGGTAGTTTTATTTGCCGCTTTCTTCTATTACTTTGTAAAGCTCTACCATCCAGGTATTGAGCACTGTATCACGGAATTCAACGCTACGCTGTAATATATATATATATATATATATATATATATATATATATATATATATATATATATATATATATATATATATATATAAATATATATATATACATAAATATATATATATATATATATATATATATATATATATATATATATATATATATATAATATATATATATATATAATGTATATATATATTAGGAGAGCTCAGGATCAAATCACAAGTGTTGAAAATTCCGAGAGCAATTAGTTTCACATACCTGATTAGCATGGCAAAAGCATAAGAAAAAAGAAATCCCGAGTCAAGAGCGCCAAACAGCTCTCTGCTTTCTTCCTTGTCATCTAAAAGTATTATAAGATGATATGAAAAATCAAATTATTTCAGAGTAAATCATTGAACAAGGCCTACACGTCTGGGGATCTACATGTAAGATCTACAAGCAACACACTGTAATTGAGACGCTGACACAGGTCTAAGGAACCAGGCACTTTGAAATACCTTCCATATAAAGTCGCAAAGCTCAATCTGCACATATTGGCTCTCTGGTTCTGATTACTTTAATCGGACCTAAATTCGCGTAGGAATATTTTTTGCATCCTGTGTAAACATAATCCGCGCGAAATAGTTTCACTTGTAAACAATACTTTCACGAAAGCTTTCATCGCAAGGAAAAATGCTAATAAGTGTTCAAAGATTTGTAATTATTTCAAGATTTACTAATTTACTCATTTGCAATCTCACCCAGCAACACTCCTACACAAGCTGTGAAGAAGGATATTTGGGTTGCTTAGCAACTATTCACTATACACAACAATGTTTTAAAAAAACACCAGGCTTGCCAACCCCAAAGACTCAAAAACCTGAATATTCATGTATTTTGCACAAAAATTCTGGAAATTCAAAAAATGAGAAATTGTTCCATATAAAAACAAAGACTTTAGTGGAAAGGATCCACACAAAAAAGAACTCATTTCAATGGTACTTCATAGTTGCTTTCTTTGCACTTGTCAACTGTTTATCATCAGGTAGTCATTTATAACATAACACCACAGATTCACAAAATTGGGATTTCATGGCCATGACACTTGACTTCATGGCCAATATGAAGTTATGAAAAACAGTGTGAAAGGAACATAAAGCTATGTGAACACTGGGTTAACATGTAAATGGCAAAGCAATGAGAGCTATCAGGTCTGAAACAGTGATAAACAGCATACACGTTTTTTTTTATAAGAAAAACCCTTTTTTTCCTGAGGCTCAATTTTCTTAACTTTTCACGAATTTGAGGCTGAGATTTTCTTAAGATTTTCTTAGCTTTTGCAGGAATAAAATGGTTAAAACAGGCTACTCTGTAATTGTTGGGCCACCATTAGTCTCGATTTTTTTAACGAGAGTTTGCAAAAATGAGCCAATATCAATTTCTGGCATGTAAAGAAGGTAAACTGTGATTTTCTTAGCATTTTCTTGAACTTGAACCTTGTGATTTTCTTAGGATTTTCTTAAGATTTTGGCCATTTGAGCCTCATTTTCTTATAAACTTTTTTCTTATAAAAAAACATGTATTGGGAATTCCTTTTATACTTCTACTTTGAGACTAGCTTCAAAATTGTTTCTAGTCATTCCCTGACAATAATAACAATTGTCAGAGGACATACAAGCCATGGTCAAAAAACTTATGGTAAATTGCTCAGTAGGACTAAAATAAAAACACCAGTTAAATAAAATTATTTGATAAGACAATTCAAGGATAACTTTATTCTTGGGAACAGCCTGAAAACAACACCTACAACATATAGCCATATGTTCTGATTAAGCTAAAACAGGCTGTAGGGGAAGTACTAAGATCAAACTAAAAGCTCTGTATACTTCGCACACTCAGCAACATGCCTGATCAAAGATTTACATGGAAAAAGAAGTGTGTATTTCAGAAATTCTGGCAAATCAAAGAAGGCCCACAAGCTGGGTTTTGATCATTCATGTAAATAAATTAAATATCTTCAAAATCAAACACAGTTCAAAAGTAGCATTATATTTAGTCAAATAAAAGGCAGATATACACAGCAATGATAAATGAGGATAGGTCTAAAATAACAAGAAAGATAGGTCTATAAAAAGAAGAAAGTCAACTTACCAAAAGGTGCCCATGGATAACAAGAATTGTTTACTTTGGTGACATTACAGTCAGGACTCCATGTTCCCTATGTAAGCAGAATATCAAAACACCATACACTATAACCTATAGCAACTAACGTCTCATCTAAGCAAGGAATTTTCAGTCAAACTCCCTGATAAGACTACAAAGCGTACAAAAAGCAGAGGCAAGGCAATTTTTCCTGTCTGAGAGATATTTTTCTTTTTGGTGCAACATTTCCATGGGGTAGACACTACAGCTTCTCATTGTATGTCATCATCTATTTTTCATATACTTTTCTTTATTGTTTCTAGTATATATCTTCTTTCTAGAATTACATTCTAGAATTACGTTTTAGAATTAGAATTACAATACTTTCTTTCTAGAACTCCTCTGTGAAACCTCTACAAATATTGCTAACCAAAAGCTTCTGGGAACTATATCCCTAGGCTTCAATACTCTCCCACCTCTGACACAAAGCTGTACCCAGTTGTGAAAATCAGGCAGTTTTTCTTCAAAATGTACTTTTTCTAAGAACTGCAAACCAATAAGATACCCTTGGAGCAAAAAGGTAAAATGTCTAGCAAAGGTGCATGTGATGTGCAGTAAAAAGAATAGGGGTTGAAAAGTCAAGATGACTAAAATTATTCTGTCAAATAATTACTTTTAAACCCTTTGCACTGAGCTGTAGATGTAGGATTCATCAGGGAAGGAAACAACTTAGGAAAAAGTAATGACATAGAAATTTCCTCCCAAGATCTCTCCATAATATAGACAACTAGTATGCCACAGAGTAAATCAAATGTCCATGATGCAACAGTATATATCTAAAAACAAATACAAATACCTGTAAAACAAGCAAATTACATGAATACAATATTTCACTTACCTTCACTGCACTAATTGGTCTTTTTGCAAGATGATAGGCAGTGTATGCCAAGAAAGTTAGAACCAATACTGAAGCTTTGTACCTAATGGGTGGAATATCAGAAATTATATCTGTGTTCTAAATCAGATACTGAATTTACAATCATGTCAATGATCACCTCAACGCAGAAACCTTGGTATATTTATACATATTATTGGTCTTCTGTTCTTTACTTTTATAAGTATACTCCTGTGTACTACATAAAGCAATTACTGATGAAGGCTTATGCTGAAACATTTTACAAAAGTATCTATATTGAGTGTCTATTATTAAGCATTTATAGTTTGGAACTATTGAGTGTATGTTTGATACTCCAAATGGATACTCAAAGAAAAATAACTACCATAAAATTTGCGCATAAACCATTCCTGCATATAGGCTATAGACATAATTCAAGCCATCCATAATAAGAAAACATCATACTCTTGATTGAATCAGGTTCTACAACATCTGGCAATTACAAACCTGCCTTCTATGAAAGAGGGCTTATGTGTTCTGGAGAAATAATGTAATCTACATATAAGCCACACTCTCAGTTTTAGACATCAAATATCAAAACACAGTTGCCAGATTAAATGTGGGGTTTCATATTACATCTGAGAATTAAAAGTCAACTGGGTACATAAAAAAATGGCTTCTATTTTCATCGAAAAGCCAGTTATAGATTACACTATAGTTAATGAACCTCCACATATTTCTTAACTTTGTCACACTTTCTGCCCATGAATTCCAGCACCATTTCACATTACCCTAATATTCTTATGAATTATGGTACTTCCTATATTTTGAAAGGAGCATGTGGCTACTTGCAAATGAAGGCTTTGAAACAAACTAGCCCTAACTTAACATGATATACACAAAACTGTGTTACTCATCATACAAAGTTTTACCACTAGTTCAATTGGCAATTTCAATTTGACAAAACATCTTTATCATTCTAAGACAGATGAAGCACAGAATTTTTACTTCTCAACTGATAGATTCTGTTCTACAAATGGAAATGTCCTTCACTAGTGAATATATATCTCTCTGTCTACCCTTGATTCTTTCTAAAGAATGATTTTTCTTTATTCTACCAATCAACATCATGATATGACCTCAAGTTACTTGTTAAAAATCAAAACAAGAAACTTGGCATGATGCCCTACCTAAAGCTACCAAAATGCAAATGGTATATTTGGGATAAAGACACAAATGCAAGGTCAGAAATAATCATTCCTGCAAACTATCAATAAGTTGATGGAGTATTGTTTACATATTTATTCAATTCTAAATGAAGTAGATTGTGCAACAGGGTAAGATTCCTCGCTACACGGTCGACACCGCAAAAAATATTCTGCTCTTGACTGGACTCTACTCCTGACCTAAGCAATAAACCAGTTTTGCTCCTAGGTCACCCATTAAGTACGACTCATAAGTACATTAGCTTCTATGACCTAGTTAAACAAGCAAATATGACCCTCTGCTTATTATCACAGGAGCAAAAGTGAATGTCACCTGATGAACTATTAATCGTCGTTTTATTGTCAATTTATGTAGCCAACGATAAACCATCTAATACAGTCAGGTGTATTGTTGTATTTAGTTTGATTATATATAAGAACAATTTCCGTCAAGGCCATTGACCGGGGTCTCTTGCTGACGTCGTTGCTACTTTGTTTAGGATGGGTCTGTAACCATTGAATTCTTCATGCAGTCATATAACCACTGCATGTAACTGTATACAGTATATCAGTAAACATAAGCTACGGAACTTACCGGCCTTCCCTTTCCTCGGAAACATCGCTAGAGCATGACTGTAAGCATCGAATTCCTGGCGGTGCATGACTGTTCACTTGAACTCCGTTTACTTCTACCTCTCCATTCGCCACCATCTTCCTGGATGACTTCAAATTGACACTTAACACATTAAAATCGCTGGAAGTCCGAAGGTCATCTCGATTGCGAGGTTCGTCGAGAATATCCACGGCACTTCCTTGATCCATCTTTCCTAACCTTGGAAAACCGAGCCGAATGGTATCTTACCACCTTTGAACAGGAGGCACTGGCGCTTCTGGCTTGACAGCAACCGAGAATTTTCGCATATTGCAATCTGTGTCACGTGTCAAAGGCGACGGATCAGTGCTTTTGGCGGGATTTTTAAAAGCAAGTTATTGTTTGTTCTTCTTATACAAGCCTCTCACAACACAACTGTCTCCAAATTTAAGACTGTTGACGAACATGGAAAGCTCAGTGCATGAAATGCTCCTCTAATCAAGAAAATGCCGTAACAACCTCTGTCTGAGAAAGAATTCTGTGGAATGACTGATCCATTTGCGGGCACAAAGTTTCAGCGACACATTAACTATCATGATAATAAACTTTCAACTCTTAAATATTAACCTTGCTTCATCAGTATTTTAACGATTCTTCCAATGTTATAATCAAAAGGTCTGTCCTGGAGAAAAAAGACGAGTAAAACTCCGTGCCAAAGTAACAAGCTAACAAGTTAACATGTACACAGGTATATCGGCGGACCCAATTCCCCTCACCCCCCCCCTCCTACCCTTTTTATGCTGGTTTAAATAAAACCGCCACAGGTCTATATCGACAAGGGTTGCTCCCGACAGGAAATTGTGACTGTATTGTTTTATCTGTATGTTAGATAATACCGAAGACCAATGCCAACCACTACTACTGATACACGTTCTTTTTATAAGAAACAACCTTTCTCCCTTCAGCCTGGATGTTTCCTAAGATTTTGCGAAACCCACCCAGGAATGTTTCGTAAATGTTTCATAAATTCTTGAAATTTCCTATAGCAACAAGGCAACTATGAGACGAAAAATTAAAGTTTTAGTTAAAACATTTAAGATACGAATGTTGCTCGTACTTTGTTTCCAGTTCAATTAAAAATTTCTCACAAAAACAGCTTTTTCAAGTTTACTTTTGCAACTCAGCCTGCCTGAGTTTCTTCACTGCTTCTCAATTTTTGCCTGATCTGAGCCTCATGTTTCTCATATACTTGTTTCTTATAAAAGAAACATGTATACAGTCTTCAATTTTACAAGAAACCAGTCTGGTTACCCAATTAAGAAGATAAAAAGCAATGGAATTGAAGCAAGTTAATTTTATTGCCTAGAGTTATTATCTGATTTGTAAAACAACAATTCAAGATCAAAGTTGCATTTAAGAGACATCGATATTACTACCACTATTGCTAAGCATGGCCTACATTGAATAACAGCCTCATACCAAACTTCCAAATTTTTGCAATATATTTCTCCATTCTACAGAAAAAGGTTTCAGAAGTCATAAGCCATGGTCAACTTTTACCAAAAGGATGGGGTAGGTACAGAGGACTTGTATATACGAATTTTGAACTTCGAGATGTCATAAAAAATTTGGATATACTAAAAAAACAAATATGTGGCTGGTTTATCTTCGCGATCCAATAACATGCAAAGCCACTTATGAGAAGGCATTGAAGACCTCCTAAGATATTAATACAATTTACTGAAACCCGGCGTGCTTAAGAATTAACTTCTACTGGTATCTAAGAATATTTGGGGCTCAGATTGGCTATCTACCTTTCATGAAAAACTGAAAGGAACAACATGTCTTGCAGGAGCATACAACTTTGAGCAACTTTAAGGTAATAAGCCTACAGTGCGAATCCGCTTCTTGATTTACATAAAACTTCTTTTTTTATTGTGTCTGGTTTGTTTGACAAAAAGAGAACCAATGAACTCATCGAATTAAAGATGGAACATTTGTTTCAAAAATAGTTTCATACTATTTCGTATTTCTCGACAGTTAATAGCCTCTCTTGAGAATGCTTCACGGGAGCCTTGGTTTCTGCTTGTTGAACCGCAGTGATCTACAAGAAGAAACAAAATTCAAAAGCTAAACAAGAACCAAATGTCAGTACAACTGGATTTAAGACAAAGGGAAAAATAAAAGTAGATTGTTGCAGGTGTTCATATTACATATAGTAGTCAAAAGCAATGATAAACCAGAGACATCATTTGGTAAATAACCAAAGACGACAAACCGACAACAACACATCTTAGCTTTTAATACACGTTCTGAACTGTACAAAATTATCGTGAATTACAAACTAAGTATTTCAAATGTGCAATAGGCTGCGACAAAGTAATAATGTCTCCCAAAACAATTGCTGTATGATGTCTAATTCGACGATACAACCTCCTACTGATGCAGTTTCCTAAGGGTCTTAACATATTACGGCGAAAAGTGGTATACACAATGTTCAGTATATCAAATACCAGAAATTCTCTGTTGACAGGAAACCAGCTGCTTTGGTGGCTGGAACATTATTGCGATGATGGCTGGTCGTGATGGCTACAGCTAGAAAGTTGTGTGTATACAGCATACTGACTGTATAAACACAGTTACTACAGAAATAGAAAGATCGCTAACAATACAAAACAGCTGGGTGCACCCTAGAAAGTGCAGTCCTAGAAATAGGGGGCCTGTGCTGTGGGCTACTTCTACGGACGTTTCCCATTACCACATCCACTTTTCACTCAAACTGCTATAAATATATATATATATATATATATATATATATATATATATATATATATATATATATATATATATATATATATATATATATATATATATATATATATATATATATATATATATATATATATATATATATATATATTGTAGTAATAATAAATTGTTGGTGCAGAATACCATGTTTGGAATTCAGCTAAATAGTAAATGATCGTTGGAAAGAGGGCTCAGCCCCCCTGCCTTGAGCATTCGGAGCCCTCCTCCAGTTAACCTTTGCTTTTACATAGGAAATTGATGCTACATACCTGTAAGTTGCAAATAGTCTTGGGTGAATAAAATGAAACATTAATTGGATAGAAATCGTCTGGGTGTCCAGGCATCGTAAACTCTAAGCTTCCTTGGGTATTTGATGCATCTATGACTGGCAACTGCCAATTAAGGATCGCCTTCTTCTGATCGTAATGATAATCTCCAGATACTTCACCAACGACTGGTCCACCCACGCCGGATCTTTAAAGAAAAGAGCATCAAATCAACAACATAAGAGAGCAATACGTACAGGTGACAATGCAATGAGGTGGCAAATGTTGCTTGCAGGCTTCTCACGTTCCTTCATACAGACACTTTGGAAATCCAAAGGAATTAAAGATACAATTCACATCACAAATTTCGTTTCAAGTTGTTTCCTTCTCTATCTCTACCTTCAATGTTTTTTTCAAATGAATTCAAAATCTAGGCAATAGATACACTGTAAACTATGCCGTTCAAAGTAGAAAAAGACAATGGGCCCTCGAGTTTCAAGTATGGCAGATACTTATATTGCTTAGAATTCAATACAAAAGGAAATACAAACATACACAAACAAAATATAGGAGAGGCTATTGCACTTCAAGAACTAGACATTGATCTATAGTCGTTTCAAATTCTTCACTTGTAAACATTTTATTTGGACTCACATCTACATCAGACTATCAAATTTGATATTCTGATTTGATCTGAATCACGTTTCAGTATTAATATAGATCTAATTGTGGATAACCTTTTCTCAACTTATAAGTCCAAACTTTCGTGCTCTACACAAAGAAGAAACTTAAAAAGCCACTGGTACCAGATTTGCAAAATTGGCAAAGTGCTTTAAAGGCATACAACTGATCTTAAACAAAGGCAACACAATCAAAACATAGGTGACATAATATCCACAATGCAATCGATTAAAACATAAGTAAACGGCGCAAAACAAATGTAACGCATGTATAAAATTCAATGACCCAAAAAACTTACGGTACTGGAATTTGAATTAAAACATCATTGAGTTCCAGATCTTCATTATTTAATTCATACTCGATAGTAACCTCGCAATTACCGTCATTTTCATTTGGCCAACAGTTTACTGAAAATGACAAAAAAAGCCGTCAGAAGCATATCTACGATTAGCACACGAATAATGACAAAGTATAAAAAGATGCAAAAAGTATAATAACAAAGTGCAAACATAATCGAAATGTGTGAAAATTGGTAGGAGTCTCATGGCTCCAATATCAAACAAAATAAAACTTAAAGCAAAGAATCGCTAAGAGACAAGACTCAATATAAAATCTGAGCTCAATGCTGCGAATCAATCAACCAATCAATCAATCGATTTATCTATTTAAAGTTGGCGCCACATGGCTTTATACAGCAAGATACACTAGAGCTAGCCCAAGCCAACTGCTAAGACCAATACACCTGTTAAATTAAATACAAGACAAAATATACAAGATTTCAAATACATTGTCAAATTTTTATATCTGAGTAAACAAGCAGTGATATAAAAATCCAAGCAGATAAAAATCCCAAAACCATTCTATGTACATTATGACTGTACTATAAAAATCCAAGTTGGGATAAGAACATCCTACATAATCTGATATGCAGTCAGTGTTATTCCAGCTTTCTATTTCTTTCTTAAACTCATTGACAGATCGAGAATTCCTTATCAAGAGCACTGCCATAACTACAAAATACTGTACTAACTTGTCAAAGGCATCATTTCTTCATCTTTTGTCTGCATTCTCCACTTAACAACTCCTATTTCATTATTGACAGGGAATCCCTTGCCCCCTTGTTTTAATCCAATAACTCCACTTTGACTAAATAATTTCTTATCGATGTTTGGATGCGTCTAAAAGACAAACAGTCATTCAGAATAAAAGAAAGCGTTAAGGATACTCTAAAGACATGTCAATCTCAAATGACAATATCTGACCGACTTAGTCCCAGGAAAAAATGAGAACCTCGTTGCTTTTACACCTCCCCAATATTATCGTCGGGTTATCAGTTGTGTGAACAGTCGGCAATCATCCAAACTTTGATCTGAGGCGAGTTTCGAGCCATTGATCCTGCGCACAGCAGACAAACGCTCCAATCACTCAACCACTTGCCCTTAATAATCCAGCCACATTCGTTAACATAACTATAAACAATTCCGCTTGGATTCAAGATAATCATCTTGAAATCTACACATGTCTTTACGAAAACAAGAATTCTCAATTAAGGATTCAAAATTTTCGTTGTGTCATATCAAAACACTGAAATATTGAGGCCAAGTTAAGTCACAAACAAGTTGTCTTGTTGTCGTAAAATCTGGGATACCTCAAGCTAAGTCTGGCCATAAAACAATAGTTGGCAAGGTTAGAATGAACTCAACCTTGTTCTGCCTGATTCTTTCCCTAATTCTTCTTCTCTTCTTACTCAAGCAAAAGCTACAATATCACCCACAAATCAAGAGAAGAGATGAGTGGGTGAAACAACAAATACAAATCCTGACAAAGATCTGACTGTGCACACGACAACTTTGATAATAAACTGCAGCAAAATGTGACAAAAAATCACCATAGGCTGCGACTTTATCTTTTTAGGCTATTGAAAAGTCTGTTGGTACTACAGAACCTCACTACAGCACGAACAAGCGGGAACATTCTTTTAGCATACTGAAAAGCTTTTTTCGTCCGACACTCGTCAGAGTATGGAACGTCGGATAACGACCGAAAGGTGAACTGAGATATATAACCAGATGCGGATATTCGTGATATGATGAATAAAGCGTCTATTTGGTCCTGTGATTGGCCAATTAGCACCTATTCACCATTGTTTACTTGAAGAGTCCAAATGCAAAAATGAACTCTTTTTGTCTACACAAGACTGGGTTTTGAGTCTTAATGTAAACTGATTCCAAAACACTTAATGAAAGGATGATCTTGCTTGCCCAATGATCCGAAAATTATCGTCTGGATATGTTTCGGCGCACTCTGGATTTGTATTTAGATATAGTCCTATGGCTGAATCACAATTCATTTTAGGATTATTGTTTTTGCGCATACGAAGTGGCTTTTCCCCTAGAGTATTGCCTCTCTTCAAAAATTTCGGCTATTGATTAAAAATACTACTCTTTCTAGTTTCCTTAAGTGTAAATCTCGCTAACAAAATAAAAACTTAACTGGTGCCTGCCATAAAACCGCTACACGTCTCTTTCTTATAAGAGAAATACTTTTTGCCTAAGCCTCAATATTCGTAACATTTCCTGAAATTGAGGCTGAGATTTTCTGAAGATTTTGCAAATTTTTAGTGGAGTAAACTGGCCACAGAAGTTACCATTATTAACGTTTGATCTTTGTCCTCCAAGATTATCAAAGAAAAGTTTCAATCTTTGTCAAGGAGCTTGCATAGAATGAACTAATATCGATTTCAGACAAATAAAAAAGATTAACTTTAGAACCTGAGATTTATGATTTTCTTAGCATTTTCTGAGGATATTGGCCTTTTGAGCCTCATTTTCTTATAAACTTTTTTCTTATAAAAACGCGTACTCAGCCTTCGATACTGCTGAAGAAGATTGATTGAGATATTAAATAAAAGTAAAACCTGTCTCTAAAATCTTCACGGAGATTGATCGAAATCTTAAGCCTGGTTTCCATATCAGGGATACGTCACAGTCATTGAATCGGCGTTTTACCTGGGACACTTGCAATGATATGGGAACGCTTACTAGCTATGTCACCGAGGTCCCAGAGGTGTTGCTGACGTCCCAGTAAAGTTGCCGACGCCCCAGTAGTGTTGCCCACGTCCCAGTAGAGTTGACAAAAGTTGAAAATGGTTCAACTTTTCAGAACGCTTCCGATGCATTGCCGACGATTCCCCGATGACTGGGACGCGTCCCATCGCTTACGACGATACAGAAAGCAGGCTTTAGACAAATAAAAACCAGTATGACAAGTCCTCACGGAGATTGACTAAAATCTTAGACATACCTGCATCTGAAATCCTCTTGCGTCACTGTTATCAGTAATCATACATAACCCTGTCAGTGATGGATCAGATATTCTCAACAAAACCATTCCTCTAACTTCCATGTTCTGTAATCCGCCATGCCGATTTGCAGATAGTGTTATTTTCTCATCAATTTTAATATGAACACTAGAAATAAAACCAATACGTTGAAAGGAAAGGTCAGGTCATTCTAGAAAAAATTAAGACTAAACAATAAATTAAAATTCGAATTCAAATTTCTAATTCAAGTGCATAATTCGGATCAATCGGTGGAAATATGCTATCATATAAGCCACTTACGACAAGCTTGGGCAGCATTGTTAAGTAATTTTGCGAAGTCATAAGGACTGCCCATTTATCACATCCGTAGGTCCATCACGGGTGTGGGAGGATCACACCAAATCAAAAAAACATTTCGTTGGCAAAATTGCCTTTATCGGCAAATTCTATCATTTTTCTGAAATATTTGGTCACCAAAACATGAAGAAATGATCCTATAGTGGGGTATCATATGAATATCCTCTTACTGAAAAAATAGGACAGAACAACGGAGGCCCTAATCCCATAGATCAGGGACGGGCAGCCCTTTTTCCGCGAAGGCCATGCTAATTATACCTGGTTTCTGAATCGGACAGGTTGGGCCGGAATGGGATGGGCAAATGTATAACCAAATATCATTTTTGCCAAGTTATGAAGGAAAGCCGGCCACTAGGAATTTTCCTGCGGGCCTTATCTGGCCTCCGGGTCAGAGTTTGTCCATCCCTGCCATAGATATTCAAAATCTCCAATTTGCAATGAAGGAATAGTGGGAGAAAGGAGAGGTAAATGAGATAATTTTCCTGATCCGGAGGGAGATCTGGTGACTCAGCTCCCTGCAATTTGAGTCTAATAGAAAGTCTTTGAATATCCGTACTAGCCCCATTTTCAGTAAAATTGACCAACTGCATAATGGCGTAGGTTTCCGTGACGTAACTTACAGTAAAGCAACACGCTTTTCTTGCAGTGAAACTGGTGCTTCTGATTACGTTTATGATTGTTAATGATTATGAATTGTTTCTGGAAGTTTATCCAATACCTGGTATGGATAAAGTGGCCTTTGATATATGACCTAAATATGAAAGTGGCATCCCCTTAAAAAATGACGACATATCCGTGAACAGAGAACACACACAATAGCGGATTACATAAGAGCATGGAACCTCAGTATTAACAACCGGAATGGCCTTCGAAACTGAACAGTCTTAATATACAAACCTCGACATTGGAACAGTGGGAGTAGGAGCTTTAGTCGGTGCTCGAGTTGTGGATTTTGTGATGACTTCTAAAAAAACAAGCCAAGTTAATCATTGCAGCGACCTGAAGAGTAACATCTCTTTATCCAATACTTAATTTCTAATACGATGAGTGAGTGGCCGAGTGGGTAGATGGGTTTTATCTATCAGGTTTCTATTTTGCAGCATCGATTATAACCATTGTTCAATCTGTCCGTCAAAAGTCACCACTTCATCTGTTACACCTTTATACAATATCATGAATATACTGATCTAACTCCACTATACTTCGTTTTAGAGTCTGAAGAGCAGTCTCCTCTTCATCATTAGAAATATCGCAGATTCTGGTCCAGAGTGCTATGCAATAAAGTTGACATTTGACTACTCGACTGCCTAATAACTCGAACATTCGCTACCTCAAACGAATTTTTAATTCCTTTAATCAAACTGCTTCAATTCCAATTTGAAGGCATGATCAACATTTTCCCGCCTAAATTACGATGGAAGAATTCCCTACAGTGTGATAATATAGCTATGTAAATTTTGAAGATTTGGCGATGGATCGCTGACAGTCGCCACTTACAGCAAGGTTTTGAAATACTTTTGTCCCCTAGTTTGTCTTTGAATTTCTATATCCTGACAGTTTCTCATATTGCAGTTTGAATGTAAGGACATATAGAAGACTTTATTCCTAAGGGCACAGCTTCCTCTCTAGAAACCCAGACTAATGCACAAAATTTAAAATCATGAACTAATACTCTTCAGTGTAGTGGACCTAAACATTGTACTCCATAGATCAAATACATAATTTATTTTCATTCTTCATTCATTCTCTCATGTAATCATCTCAGGTATCTCCTTATGCCATCACGGTGTCAAATATCATGCACAACATTAAGATCACAGTTGATCTACACGCTAGATCAAGTTTAAAAGGAACCTAGCTCAAGGCCTAGTTCCAAAAGTTCCCTATTTCTGGACCTCCAATGATCAAATTCTAGTACTAAAAGTTCCTTAATAGTTCCTTAATAGTTCCTTAATTTCCAGTACAAAATTAGTGTCATACATACTATATACAAATACATACTATGCAAGTTTTGATTGAGATTGAATGCAACCTGCTTCCTATTTCTTGATTGTTTGCTTTTATAAAAATTTTTCACATTGAAAAGTCCCTAAGGGAATTTTCCTTTAGTAGTATGAGTTCTTTAAATATTTCAGCATTCTACATGTAGGCTCCTTATAAAAGAAGCAAGTACTCAGCTATTCACCTCGGTCAGCAAATTTCGACATGATTCACGCTTATGTTAACTAAACATACAGTATATTCCTCTGTGTAAGAGAGTGGTCCGTGATGTGGGAATCAACTAACTATCAAATACAATCAGTAAAGTTGAGACATAAAACATCATCGTTTCTCTCTCTAGTTTCATATTCTCATCACATTGAACCACATTCGAATTAACAACTCCAACAAATGAAGGACAGTTGTAAACGAACACAAATTGATTGGAAGCAAGCATCGTAAGGCCTTCTATCCCAAAGAGTATGATGAACTCTCTAGATAGCTGCCATGAGTCAAACATTGAATCATGACAAAATGAAAACCATACAGGAATGTAGAACTCTACATGAAAAAAGCTGAAAAAGGAAACACAACAATGTAGTGGTACATACCAGTTCCTTCTTTTCTAAGTTTATCAACAAATGAATCAACATCTTTCCCTTTTCCTCCAAGCTTTAAGGCTTTACCACCACCAGCAGGTCTGCAAGCAAAAGGCCAAATGTAAAAAAATTTTTACTCTAGGACCTAGTGTACATAATCAAACCAATAATGGTGTCCAGCCAGTTAGATGTGGACCAAACTTAACCAATAATGGTGCCTCTAAGGTAATGTGGCTAGGGGATCTTACTAGCCAATGAATAGCAAACAAATTAACTTAAAATGTGAATTGAAAATAAAATACATCAATATGGGCAAGTAACTTAATTATATATAAGTTAACAAGAAGCTTCATTTTTTAGGAGAAGAAAGCAAAGATTGTGTGATATCTTTGTTTTCTTTCCTCAAAAATGAAGCTTCTGGTTATCTTACATGTAATGAACATAAAAACACCCATTCAAATAGATATTGACACATGGCATCCTGACTGTGTCAATGGCAGCATCACCACACACAACTTACTGCCTTGTTCCAAAATAAATAAAAATAACTAATGACTAGGAACCTAAGAAATCGGAAATAAGAACAGCAGAGAGATGCAACTCACCTTGATGGGTAAGATGGTTTTGGAGGTGTTGGGTCTGAAATTGCTGTATCACCTACAATAGGATTGGCTATTTCATTTCTGCTGGACTGTGACATTTTGCTTCCAAAACCACCCAGATGTGTGCCAAATTTTCCTTTACCAGCCGCAGCCCTTTGTAATTCTTTGGCTTTTCTTTTCATTTGCTCCTTGGCCTCAATTTCTTGAGTCTGCAATAAATGAACACACTCAAAATGCTTCAACAGAAACCAAAGAATGGATATGACTAGCTAATACAAAATTGGCATAGTGTTGCAAAATTCAATGTGCAATGATAAGTATGAATGGATCATAATTTCCTAGGTGATTTCAAAAAAGCTTTTATTTGCCAATCTGCTTCAAATAAGCCTTCATGCATGATCAACTTAACATATGAACTTGAACTACATTCTCTTAAACCTGGTTCACACTATGGCAGCATCAAAATTGCTTTAACTTTATAAAGTGAAAAATTAATTCCATTGGTGTGAGCCACAAACAAATATGCATTTTGAAAGCAATTATCAAAGCAACTATATCAAACTTGTGTGATGTAATTGCTCAGGATAATTGCCACTTCAAAGTTGATCACCCTTCTGGCAATTGTTAAATGGAGCTATTCCATAGTACTCCTGTAAGAATCATGTACATTCTGTCCTATAAGTACTATTTTGAAACAGTTGTTCTGATATAAACTGCACATAGATGAATTTATATCAAAGGAGAGAAGTAAAAGTATAGCAATTGCTCCATTTCATTAACTACCATATGAAAATGGAAATAAATCAATCTGTTTCTAAAACTACCAGTCCAGGACCTTCCCTTTCTTGCTTTCTCCCTTCAGGATTTTTTGCAAGTAATAATTAAATGCAAATTCCATCTCTTAATTCAGAAACACAGCTACTCACAGTCTTTAAACCTATATGATATATAACTATTCACTTCAATGAGAACAGTGATGGCTTATTCCAGATGGTAATTGCTTTTGATAATCGCTTTGGGATTTTGACAGCAAATATGATAATCGCCTCTAGTGTGAACTAAGCTTTAGTACTTTGCTCACAATACAGAAAATCTGATCCTTATACTTCAGCCTTCAAAAAATACTCATTTAAAAATGTCTGTTGAATCCTATCAGAGCACTTCCAATGAGAACTCAATATAATCAGAAGATGTCAGACTCCCAATATGCACCCAAGCTTCTGCAAGAGACTCACTTTAGCCCACAGTGCATTGCTATGGGTGAAATAAAGTACATAAATACTTTAGTGCATTAATCTTTGTATTCATATCTTCAGTGAAGATATACAAAAATCATCACATATCACATGATCTTATTGATGTGAGTTAACAAACAAAATCTGTTTACCTACACTATCTGAAGTATATTGATGGCAAACCCTGTAAGGGTTTAATACCTTACTATTCTATTGTGTTTTCTGGCCTTATGTCTGTCTGTACAAGTAACAAAGTGAAAAACTCAAGGATGCAACCAAATTCTACATCATAATATTGCGGGTAAATAGCCAAGAAATTAAAAATAAAAAGAGGGATACATACCTTTTTTACAGCATTTATAACTCTTTCTTCATGACTGTCCATCTCAATAAATGTTCTTATCTGTGCAAGATTGACATTTTCCCTATATCCCAGTGCAACTATTTCATCAAATGCAAACAACAGCTGAAAAGAGTGCTCTAAAATGTCTGTTTCTTCCAAAACCTTGCAATATTCAGGTACCTAACAAAATAGAAGACAAATATATTAGAAGCATATTACTATGAAAATATTCTTCTTGATGTGTACTAAGGTGGGAATTTCTCTTACCATAGAACTCCTGGGAAACAGAAACTCTTTTTCAACTCTTCTATATTCTCACCCAGAAATATAGGAACTGGGTGAAGGGGATTGGAGAGGTGCTCTCCTGATTTTTACATATGTTAAAAAAATATCCTTCACTTGAAGATAAAACTGTGAAAAAGGCTCTAGCAAAATCACAAAAAATGTCCCTCTCCATTTTCCTGGAAACAAGTCCAGTTTTCCTCAACTCTATATTATCCTACTTGGACCTTCAAACCATTTTCTGTTTACAATAAATAGAGTAGTATAGGCTAGCTTAACACAGAATTTTTGTACACTTGAGGTGTGGCTCTTAAAATATATTGTGTGGCAATCTGAGGCCTTTCACTTTCCATGTCACTCTACTTTCCAAATGCTTCCTACATTTCTGCTCTTACCACTGTCTCCTCCAATGTAAGCATTCATCTGCACCACTCATTCATGTTCCTTCCATTATAACCCATCATGTATTTTAAAAGTCCTCTGCAAAGTCTTGTAAAACTCATAAGTGGATATAATATACAGATTTAAGTAGCATCATTTACATCTTGAAGACAATAATCCTGTGTAATCTTATCCTATTTTATTCTAAATTTCAACACTAAAGATTATACTCAGTACCTTGCAGAAAAACCTCCACAAATATCTACTACTTAGCGCTAAAGGATAGTCATAAAACTCAAACAAATATATACAGAACCTCAGAGAAAGTGATTACAATACTTACAACTCTTGAAAACAACCTAAGAGTCTCTAAATCTTCTAAGATGTTGCTTGCTTTTGTGGTGATAAGAAGCATGAATAGCTTATCAAGTGGTTGATAAACATATCTGACACTCTCAGTTTCAACAAAAGTATGCTGCTTCCCCGTACTCATGAGCTTAGGAAAGGCAGCCAAGAGACCCTCAATGCGAGATTTTGTCATCTCAACAAACTGCCTTGAGATAAGGGCTAAAAAATAAGTTGAAAAGTTCACAAGCCAAGCCTCTTGTGTAAGAGCCACATAGGATAAACAATTAAGACAACTGAGAGCTCCAATGGACTGGTAGAATGCTACTTTGTTCCAATGTTGCATTAAGATTAGGATTTAAATTCTTCTACATTTAAATTCTTATATATATAATTTATATATGTCTATAATCTATTAAATCTATTGAGGTCCTACTATCTGCCTAGTGAACAATTAAAAAGCTTGGGATATTTCTTGCTGATCTATTTGACTAAATATAATCAAAAGGAAAACACATTTCCATGAACTACATATCAAAAGCAAAAGAGTTCCATGAAGCCTGCTGGCACAGCTTAGCCACTCCTGATGTCTGCATTAAAATCTGTTGTCACTCAATACAAAATGAAAATGATTTGAATGACATACCTTTTCCATTTTTTGTACAGATTGCTGCAGCCAAAAGCACCTACAACCAAGATAAAGGCATGTAAATTACAGTGCACTCAGTTCTCAAGAATAAGATGCATTAACATCTATCATGAGAATGAAACAGCTTTATACAAAAATCATATCCATATATATACAATATCTTTTACAGATATGTATTATCACCATACAGTAAAAAATGCAACCTGCCTGGTCAACATTTCGCCAAAACCCTTTGCATACTTATAACTTGAACATTTTGTAGGCTTCATAAAGCTACCACAATAGAGATATCAACATTTGAATTCCAGGCCTAAAATATTATCTAGCCTACTTTCCCCAATATTAGCTGCATTCTGATCTCAAAGAAATGCTTGCAGTCACTAGAGATCTTTTCATAATCACTGGCTTACAACAGAAGTAAACCAAATTGAATTGTACTGTAGAGACGAGCTGAAGAAATTTTATTAGTATTAGGTATAAACTGATCATGATAGTGATCAAATGCAGCACTCAAGCAAGCATTAAGCAGCACTTGGTGATGTGAAACAGGCAAACTTCTCAATTCCATTCGTGCAGCCAGTTAAAATTCGACACAGTAAAGCAAACTCCTATTTACAACCAACAAACATGAAATACAAAAATAGCCAGAATTGAAGGCAAAAACATTTAGCAGATAAGACGATATGTGATATACTCTTTCTCAAAACATAAAACTCCAATTAACCAGTGCCACTCCAGATGATACCCCAATGGTTCAGTTAGTCCCGTTCTTACCAACATGTATACACGGAGATACAAAATCGCCCAAAGGCCCTAATTCTATCCTGTCAACATAGTCATCAAATAATGATGGCCTAACGATAAGATTTCACGTAGAACTCTACAAAGACAGTGTACATACGAAACATACCATTTTTAAGACGACGAAATAATCTTAATGTTAAAATCTGTTATCCAGCATATAAGATGTCCTTCCTGTTTAGAGAATGCCCACCATTTTTTGATTTGCCTCCTGTTCCTGCCTTCAGTTCGCCACGTTTGCAATGGTGAAGGAGAACAGCTCATTAGATACCAGGTCCCGGACCGGATCATGAGATAGGTATATGCTCCTTCGTATTAGTTACTCTCGTCATTTCGAAGACCACAGTAGCTCTGCAGTTACTGTAAATTTTCCATTTAGCCCCCATCGGGCTTATTGTGGTCAAGCACTCTGGAAGGGAGTTTATTTGAGAGGGGTTTTACTTGAGAGGGGGCTTAATAAATTTTTGAAGCATGAAAAGGTTTTCTACAGTGATAAAATACATATATTTAAGGAATCTTTATCAATCATTTCTGTTTGCAGCAAATATAAGGCGGTATCATCAGCAAAAAGAGAGAAACTCAATATTTTAGATGAGTTGGGTAAATCATTTATGTAAAATACAAACAGTAAGGGGCCTAATACAGACCCATGTGGGACATCCAGGCTATACTACATGTCACTGATGAAATACCATTAACTCCTTACGATCAGACAGTTAAGAGTTAAATCACCTTAGAGTAATGCTTCTGATACCATAATGTTCAAGCTTTTTCAAGAGAATATCATAATTAAGAATATCAAAAACCTTTATTAGATCAATAAATATGCCACATCCAACTTTATTATTGTCTAGTGATGATTTTATGCTCTCTTTTAACCCGACTAATGTATGATGATCAATGGAATGACACTTTCTTAACCCAAACTGCGTGTTACACAACAATTCATACTTATCAAGACAGTTATAAAACCATTGATGCATTATTTTTTTAAAATATTTTACTGAAAATGGAAAGCAGAGAAATTGGCCTATGACTTGACTTGCTGGTACTAAGACTTTTCTTAAAAACTGGAACGACTTTAGCGGTTTTCAGCTTATCTGGGAAAATACCGGTTACAATAGACACATGTAGATATGTCGTGATTCTCCTTACCATAACACGCTCTTATGTATGAAATCTAGACAAGAAAATCATTTTTTGTATGACTAAATACTAAACAGCTACATATTTCGTGGCCTGTAGACACAGTTCATCCCCCTGCTCAGCTCTCGACAACTATGATTTGTAGAGGAATATGATTGTGATGCCACTTATGCGGAGAATTTTGGCAATTTTGGCCACTGAAATGGCCACAATTCACCTCGCAGTTATATACCCACTTTGACCTGTCCATTTATGACTTGTATGGGTGTCTATCCTCCATCCAAATTTTGCCTTCCGTCACATTTGTCATTTCATCTTTAAATTTTTCGAAATCTGTAATATTTATTTCCGAATTTATGCTGAAATGAAAGTAAAATCAGTAGCTTGAAGTAAAATGAATGTGAAGGATTATACTGGCAGCTTCTGATATTTTGTGAATTTAAAAATATTAAATACACCTTAGCATACATTGTAAACCATGTCTGATTATGAATACTAACTTAAATCTTGTCTAGGTCTCAAGTAAGTGGGATAAAATTATCCTTTTGGGGCTCTTAACAGTAGTCCTACTTAGTGGGAGTGGTCCCAGTTATCGCGAGCGTGTTCTTTATAAAAAAATTAGGTTTAATTGTTTACATTCAAATTTCCAAATAAAATTCTAAGTTATATGATCAGGACGATTACAAAGGGCCATCTTCAGTTCATTTTGAGTAAGGTGACTTCGACATAAATCTATTATACCAATGACAAAGGCATGGAAATATCGAAAAAACCGGTGATGCACAATACGACTGTTTCGACTCTGGCTAAAGTCATTTTCAGGAAAGGGGCCACGGGCCATGTATACGAGAAAACATAAGAAAATGCAGGCACTGGTATAAAAGGAAGAAAGAAGAAAGAAAAGAAGACGTGAGGCATCAGAATAAGGCCATAGGAATGGAAGACAGTTCTGAATTAAGCGTAAGTCTGTCAATGTTTATAAGAAGACTTTCATAAATGAGGAGACCAAAAGAATTGTCTCTTTTAGAGAGGAGAGAGGAATCCTCAAAGCGTCTCATTAGGTTGTTTCTCAAATTCATTATACTTCTTTTTGGAGTTTAAATGTGAGTTTAATTCTTGGATTATTGACAACAGCAGCAATCGGGAACCACTGTATTTCGAAATAGCCATAATTTCTCCTAGGTGTAATGCAAGAATGAGAAATCGACATGATTTTACTACCTTTTGAGTCAATATATGATTTTACCCAAATGCCTCCCCCCCCCCATATGGTCTATACTAGATCCGTCACTGATATGCCCAAGGTTGATATTGGGTGCATTGGGTCGTTCGAGCAAAATGTTGGGTCACAAAATATTAATATTTGTGGTGTTGGATCACATTTGCGTAAGAAGAGGTGAATTTTATTTCATTTTGAATTCTTTACGGAGGGGGGCCCTTCAGCAAAGATACTGATTTTCAAGGGTTCCTCCATCTAAGATACAATAATACAATAGAAAATAAATGTTAAAAAAGCTTAAAAAAGTTTAAAATTTAAATACAAAATACAAATATTAGCTTTAAAAACAAACATTAGAAAATACAAGCAGCCAACCGCTGTTCTACTTTCAAATGCTAGATGAAATACTGGGTTGACTGAACACCTCTTCATCTAACAATCAAACATTTCAGAAGTTTGTTGAGTGAAATGCTGTATCGTTTGAACGTGGCTCGAGATAGTCCTCACCAATGGACTGTTCGATTTGCCAGCAACGGTTATCACAGATAGCACAGTAACCACACCCGAGCAATTATGAAAGGCTCTAGGTGACACGAACTTCGATAAGAAAATGGCCTTCCTTCTCTATTTGCTTATGTTGCCCTGGATTCACATTTCTATTCAGCCATAGCAAACAGCGCACTTCTGACTCAAAATATGCCAGACATCTTCAAGAACTGGCTGTATATATAGAACCTAAAGCGATTGGAACTCCCAATAGGCATTAATCGTTCTAGAAGGGATGCATAGACATTTAAGGCTGCGTCTCAAGTCGGTCAAGTTAAACCTTCATGAACTATTCTATACCTCCTTTTTAACTCGAAAAGCTAATCTTGTTGCCGCAGCAAGAAAAGAGTTTGAAAACATCTCAAAAACTATTCACTCCATATGAGTCTTCACACTCTTTCGACACACTAATAAAATTTAATTGTATAACTGCCTTTCTATACAAACATGTTTCAACGCTCTGGTTCTCGTCAGTCTATCGTCCTTTTTAACTCATAAACTTGAAATTTCTCAAGAAGCTTCCTTTACACGTTGTATACTTTGCACTTTCATGGTTGAACAGATATACTTCTCAGACGCGCAACTGCAGAGGAAGTCCTGGGGGTCTAGACCCCTACCCTTTTCCTTAAAGAATTAAAAGCGCCTTTTTCCTTCGAAAATTTGAAACTGTTAATTTTTGTTAAGTAGACCTGCATATGATATTTGCTACACATAAAAGTAAGGAAATCCCGAAACACCCCGTATGATTTTTTTCTAACATCTGAAGAACATGATGTCAACATGAAAGCTCATTAGTAAATGTTAAGTGTACCCTTTCTCGTGAATTGGACCCCTAACCTCAAATGGTCCTAGTTGAGGGCCTGCTTCTACAAGTCTGCTATGACTAAAGTCCCACACTGGGTGCCATCACATAGAATTTCAAGAACTGAAGTTCCACAATGCATTCAACAGCATCTGGGAATAGATTCCCACCTAAAAAGCAAACCGCCTTTTACTTGAGGTATCTCAAGCTAGCAACGTTGTGTAAGAAAATGTCGAAAAAACTTGACATGAAAACCGAGAAATGACAGCAAGGAGACAAACTGAAAATACAGCAAAGCAATCTTCAAATATCACAAAACTAATCTTACACTTGAATCAGGTAGAGGTTACAGGCAACAGTTACATTATCTTGTAATCTAAGCTTCAATGAAAGGAGTTTCACATCAGTGCTGCATTTTTTGAGGAAATTTCATCCTAGCCCTGTAGTTATTGGGTCTGAAATACTTCTATAGACATTTCTGAGCTATAAGCAAACAATACAACACTTTAAGCTTGCAGCTTTAGCAATGAAGATTAAAGGAAATTTATGAAAGAAGATCAAAACTTATAAAAATATAATCCAGCTGTGTTTTCAATAAGCAACTAGTTTAGTAACCGGCCGGGTGGTTCCCTAAATATGGCCCAATACTCATCATAGTCTCTCTTCATGATTAAAATGAGAAGTAAATATTATAAATGTTATTTGGCACATTGAAATTCATGATCTGAAATTTGAAAAACTAAATTAAAAAATCATTCAAGCTTTGGCATATTTGAGAAAGAGGGTTTATTATGCATATCAAAACAAATAAAAAGAACCTTCTCATTTTCATCTGGTAGGAAAGAATTCAAACTACTTTGATCAGATTGGATTGTCATTAACAGCAATTTTCAAGTAGGATAAATTATTGATGCTTCCATTCCAAAGGAAAGATGAACTTCTTTTCACTCCTACTTGGTCAATGAATAAAATAATTTTTATAAAAGATGCTGACTAAAAGCCTTCTGAAACTTGAGTGGCTGAATGGTTTTGATAAATAACTCAGGCCTGTTTAAATTAGCAAATATTATCCAACCTTCAATACTATGGGCTAGGGGTGAGATCCAGCCATCCTCTCACTCACAGCCTGTCAGATCTCACATCAGCTGGATGAAATTTTCTCATAAAAACACTCAACTGGATGAAATGTGGGATGAAATTAGCACTTGTGTGCAGATGCAAGTGTGCTTCTCACAAAAAATAGTGCTAAAATGCCATATTGCAGTCAGAAGGACATGTGGGAGGTGGGACAAACATGCAGCCATGAGCTGTAAAGTGGGATGAAATTTGTATGTAAACATGCAATGATTCTATCAAACATTCCAACCAATAGGCTGGAAGGTGGGATACACTTACTCATATAAACAGGGCCTTAAAACCTCACAATGCAACTCTGGTCATAAACAGCAACTGTTTTTCAAAGTTAATGATGCAATAAGACAGCAATTCAATAAGCTATGCACATAGAATATATAAGAAAAGCATCTTTTTTATAATTTAATTGTGTCCTTATGTGTATTGAAAGTAGTATGCGGTTGCAATGGATAGCAGGGTGGCTATAGTCAGTACAGTGTAACCAGTCTTGTATAAGGTATTCAGTTCAAAGCCTTTCGCAGCATCCCAGAACTGCAAAAGAAGGAATATCAATATTACGAGGTAGACAATTATATCAACCATCAACAGAGCTTTCTTTGGAAGAAAAGGGTGAAGGGGCAGCATCTATCAGACATTCTAAATCACAAAAAGGATCTTACTGCTCTTGCAACAAGACAATAGGTGATAGGCTACCCATATAGATACTACCTATGTTTTCTCAAAAGAGGCCTCCTGGAAACTTCCTTCTTTCATTGAGCAGTAAACTTGTCATCTACAACTGCAACTATTTCCACTGAGAAGCAACTAACATACAAACAATTCCACTCAACTTCAGCTGCCTACCTTCACCTACCTGAAATGTCCTCAGATGTTCTAACAAAATGTCCTGAGGTGCTCTAATCTATGAAATCTTTATCCTATGTTGCAACAACTTCAAGAGATAACAATTTTAGCCTCCCTAGCTAACTATTTGGCTATAATCAGCAAAACAAAGTAAATCAAAAGCATGAAATATGCTCTCATCAACATACCAAATGTCTGATACCATTACATGTATGATACATAAATGGCCAGACAAGAAGACCCTTCAACGTAAATAAGATTGGGGATGGTATCCCCCAAGATTTTATTGCATCCAGATAGTATGGAGCATGTTCTGGTGCCACCAAGGCAAACCCAGCAATACCAACTGTCACTGAAAAGGAAGATCAGAGGCTAAATAAAGAATGGTTGAGAACTTACAAATCAACAACAAAGAAATCTACTACAGTTGAAATTGAAACATCAATCAGAAAGCACAGCTTTACTATGAATTTAAAAATGAAAGCAACAATGAACAGCATAGTAGGATGAATTAGAAAAAATAGGCAGGATCATAAGTTGTAAAGTGTCATTGACACATCCATTATTGCTAAACTGACGAAAACGTTGTTAAGTACTGATGAAGCCATTATGACATGTCCTATTAGAACATTTCAGGACGAGCTTGTCCCATCCTCAGCTAATTATATCCATGTTTTCCCTTTCAAATTAACTGAGGATGAGACAAGCTTGTCCTGAAATGTTCTACTACGGTATTACATAACAGCTACATCAGCAATTAACAATGGTTTGATCAGTTTAATAAACATTTATGTGTTGATGACCATTGGAAACTTATGATCCTGGATATTTTTCCTAATTCATTCTACAATGCTGGTCAACATTGTTTTCATTCTACTAGAGTTTATCTAGGCATGTCAATATATTCTTCATGATTGTACATATGTGCTTCTCAGCTATGTCCTATAAAGCCATTTCCCCCTATTTTTCAGGCAGACCCCTTCAAGGCATATCTACAAAATGCACATTTATTTTATTTTTCACCAGAAACAAGTGCCATACTTCTTTGAGTATAAGCTGCAACTTACATTTTTTCTTGCTAAGTTTTGTTATGGCTTATAATCAGTGGCAGTATATAAACAAGGGCAGCTTACAATTTTTAAACCAAGTTGTCAAACCATCATAACACTGCAATTTTAACAGCAAACTCAGGACACACCAGCTCCTATGCACATGAAATGTGAGATTTATTGAAGCTAGGTTTTCGCATGCTTCATGACATCTTGCCCTACCTAGCTTATGTAAACAGATTTCACCTCTATTTCTCCAATACATACCAGCCTAGGTTGAGAGTTTTTCAACAAAGCTCAACTATAGGCTTTGTGGTTGTGGCTCATAATCAAAGCCAGCATACATTTTTTCTATGTGTCATTTAGTGGCTTATATTCACAGGCAGCTTATAAACAAAGGGCATATAATCAAAAAACTATGGTAAATGGATTTTAAAAGAACACATCCACAAATCCAACTGGAAAAAACAGCTATTTTTAAGCAAATCCTAAGTGCACATGTGGATAATATCAAATGACCACAAACTGTAAGACACTAAGTAGATCATTTCAAAATTACAATTCCTATCAAATTAGGATCAAGGCATCACAGAAGCAACTGCCACAATGCCATGTGCAGAAATAACCATGTGATACAATAAAAATAATAGTAAGATGAGGTTGAATTGCTTCATTTGCCACTAAAATGTCCCTATGCAGCCCAGATGTATCATATTCTGCCAACAGACCCCAGGAACATTCATTGAGCTGTGGATCTATGCATACCACATTTGAGAACCACTGCTATATATAAATCTGTACTATGATAAATGCCCTTGAGATCAGGGTGCTTGTTTTTGACCAAAATCAAAATCATCAAAGTACTCAATGAAATAATTACTTACACAAAGAATAAATCACACCAGAGACTCTATGAGATCCTGACAACAAACCAGGTAATTCAAACCTGTATGACAGAGATATGATAATTGTTTGTACAATACAATCATACAAATGGTTCTTCAATTAACCACATTCCTACACTAAAGTTATACATCTAAGCACTAAAGTTCCTTTGAACCCCCAATCAATCGCAATGTCATACATATAAGAATGAATACATCACACAACTCTGCAGAAAATTAGTACTCCATGAATAAACTCGAAACCACGGTAAAAGCCCATACATAGGCTAAAGTTTACTCCAAACTTTGACGTCAAAACTTGGGGTGTGGCCTACACACAGAGTGCCTCAGTTCCCAGGGAAAATATAATCCCTTGTTCATGAATGGGGCATTTGTTTATTTCAAACATAGCAGAACCTTTTAAAACTAAGAAAGTCAACTTTATTCTTTCCTGAGTCTGGATTCTTAAAAATAAGTACAGCCTATACATATGGGTGGGTTGTATGCTGGTTTTATGGTACAAGCATCCTAATAAACAACAATCTAAGAGAAAGGTAGCAAATGATTCCATATAAAGTAATACAGTGTTATGAGTCATCAATTTCAACTAAAAACAGTGTCATTCATTATGTCATTATGTGAAACAAGCTAAGAGAACTAAAGGAAATACCACACATTAAAACAGTGAAATGGACTATCATCATAATCTAAAAAGTTAAATTACTTGTAAATGAGAACATGTGGAGACATTGGTCTGGCCATCCTTTCATTCTTCTTCCAAAAATCCTCTCCAGCTTTCAATTTTCTATCACTTGAGGCAATATTGCTTGCCATAACTGCAACAATAGGTCTGTACATCAAGAAATAAAAATATGTTAAATATTGACTGAATTTATGACAGACATTAATGGAAAATATGAATAATAAATATATGTGAAAATAAAAAAACCTAATGATGAATTTAATATATTTTGAGAAAGCCTTGACCTGTAACAACTTCAGCAATCATAGTAAACACAAACCTAGCAATTAATTCTTTAAGGAAAATAGTTTTGCAGAGTCCTTCTCGTAGATTTCAAATCACTACTATCAATTGCATATATTTCATGTAATACAGACAATGGCAAAGAAGCTGTTCAGATTTCAAGGAATCACCAAAATTATATTTATACTTATATACTGACTTTGATTGTAATGCACATGGCCAAGCTTTGCATGTCTTTAATATCCCAGAGCGAGATACTAGTCTTCCAAAATGCCTAAAATAAACAAATTCAAAACAGATATAGCCTGTGTGTGTTTGTGTCTATAGTAAATTATACAGTTCCATAGTCACACTCTCATGATATAATCAAAGTGATGAGATGTCACCTCCCTTGAAAGTCAAAGAAAAAAATAAACAATGAACATTGACTTTATAATAAAAACCCATGGAACTAGCAAAGACAACTTGTCATTTCAAAGCAATTAAGATGTGCAGTATAATGCAACCCTGGGAAGTTGCAAGCATGTGCCAAGGAGTAAGCGTGTGATCACACACCTTTCCAAAGGAAGCCTGGTATAGCTCTAAGCTCTTTCAGCTTCACCTTAGAAACATTTTTGACAGGTTTTAGGCCTATTTTGAATATGATTTTTCACCAGAAGAGGGCATATGCAATAGTGGTGCAGGGCTGAGGTGCAGATGGGAGGCATGTGTGCTGGAAATTCAGAACTTGTGATATGAATTTTCATCATCATTAATCAGGATTTGTATCAAAATGTATGTGACAGAAAGAATAATAGCATTTACTGCTACTCTATTTAACTTTATACACTATTCAATGCATTTGTAGTCTTAACTAAGTATATACAATACATCGCAATTGGATTATCATGACAAGAAAATTGTGCTTCTTCAGCAGTATTCAGGGTCACAAGTACTGCATTTATCCTGATTTGGTAAAATTTCCTCTCTATTCATTAAAGCTGTCTTCATGGGTGTTACAATACAATCTCAAGTTTTCAACTCCAACTTAAAAGTAAATTCTGCAGACAGACATGTCTGGTGTAACATATAGTGTAATATCCCTTTGTTGCATCACAATATTACAACAGACAAATTATATTGGGGCATATTTCAGGAGATACCTAAACGTGACTTTCTTAAAAACATTGATGCAATAGGTGTATTCTTATTCCTTCTTCTAAGGTGCTTATCAACCCAACTACAGAGTATGGGCTTTTTCGATAAGGTCTGGAGCGTGCATAAGGAAAACATCAAGTGTGCAAATGTGTATTTGGTCTCAAGTGAGCACTAGGTGTGCAATTGACTTCTTAGTTTACAAAATAAAACTTGTTTGGCTTTTTTCTGCTGTTTTCTCACCGTGAAAGATTGCGTATCGAACAAGCATGCATGTCGGAGCAATTCCTATTTCATTATTATGATAGTTGGAAGACATTCATACTAACCAACCATACCGCCCCCTTTCACCAGGCAACACTCTACTACGTTAATTCCTGGGTGTATAGTACCACTTGAGACAAAAAAGACTCTCATTTGTGCATTTGCCAAACTCTGCAGTCTGGCTTATTGAGGATCATGGCCTAAGGATGAATGTATACTTACCATTGACTTTAAAAGAAAGGCACAAGAATGTTGTGTATCAAAATACGTCTTTCAGAAAGTATATAATTGAAAAGATCTGAGAAAAGTATTTCATAACCAGGTATTTTTTTACAGCCTTCTTACCTTCCCGCAAGTAGGGCAGCCATTACGCCTTCTTCTCCTTCAACTAACAGGGGATCCAAAGTAAGAACACAGCATCGAATTGTACCATGGGAAGCCAACAGTACAGCGCTCAGAGATACCACAGAGAGACACTGGCCCACACTGATCTCACCTTAAAATCATCGTCAGAAAAGATGTCAACTAGATTTGATTTCCATGTTATAACTATTCATCGATAAGGTCACGCCTTAACAGATAAATGTGTTTGACAAAAGATATATGATATTTAAAGAAGCTATTGTATATGAAAGTGAAACGACAGCTTTCATATAGATTTAGAGTGGTCAATAGACCTCTGTGCAACAATAAATTGATTTTCTCTAGAATTCTTAAATTTCTTTCAAATTGGACAAGGCGTCAGGCAGGGTTGTATACTATCCCAAATCTCTGTTATATAAGTTATGAAAATCATTGCTGGCAAAGAAAGTAATGGCAATCGAAACCTGATGATAGATGGTGAAGACGCGGAGACTGTTAGCGATGGTGCTACCTATTTACGAGAAGAGTTGCCACAGCTAAAAATGCAGTTGTTTCCTTATGTTTCCTTAGCTGCTTTGTATTTCTATTAGCAATGTATGGACCTGAATGTTGAGTAATGAAAGACAGCGACCGTAACAGAATTCAAGCTTTTGAATTACGGAGTTATGGCCGGCTTGTTCGTGCTAAATATTATTATTATTATCAATTTCTTTAAAAGTTGGCTAATACAATAGCTATAATAAAAAAGCTAATCTAGGCCAATTAAAAAAATTAAAATATATATTATTAACGGTTTCATTAGTAGCTAAAATAGTGAAATATGATAACTATATAACAATATATTTCAGCATGAAAACGATAAAAAAGTTAAAATCAGATAAAGCCAAAGTTTGGGACACAAGTTTGGCACAATCGGCAGCTCTCTCCAGACCAAGATTTAATTATGCTTGTAAATTCAATAACAGATGTAGAATCTAAGGATGATTGCCACGACGAGCCACATGGTAGATGGTTAGAACAAAATAGCCATTTGTTGTTATTACATTATTTCATCGACATATCCATGACTTAGACAAGCTAAGATAAATACTAGGTTGACATTATCAGTTGACATAAATCAGAACGTTTCGGGACTAGCTTGTCCCATCCTCAGCTGTAAGAGGGGAAATCCAAAACATAGATATATGAACACATGTTGAACAATGGATAATGGGTAAACAGGCGAGAATAACTAAATATGGAGATAACTGTACACAGGTACACTGGAGAAAACAGGCGGAAATACCCTAAATGGGAGAGGACAGGGAGGCAAATAAGGATAAATAAATAAAGGGAATAGCAAGGAGGCAAAATAAAAGCAACAACAAAAACATAAAAAACGAAAGAAAAACAAACAAAAAAAACAAAGGGGATACTAAAGGGACTAGAAAAGGCAAAGAGGAATCGAGGAATTTTGATTGTTAAGCGTGGGACGGTCTCTGAGGATGAGCAAACTCTCGTGAATAAGTAAATCAAGTTCATTAGAGGTATTATCAATTACACAGAAATCATCAAGCGAAGCATTATGACCCGTGTCATTTATATGATCCCTAATGGACGAGGAAACGCCTTTAATGCTTTTCCCTTTCTTATTAACCCCTAAATGCTCTCTACATCTAACAATAAAATGGCGTGATGTTTTGCCATAATAAGTAGCCTTGCAACTACTACACGTGAATTTATACACGATCGAAGAGCGAGCATGTTTCGGGGCACGATCTTTAAAGGGAAAGAAATTTTCAATGCGTTTGGCTGATTGAAAGATAAATTGAAAGTCAATATGAGGATAAATCTTGCCAAGAAACTTGTTAAGTTTCCTTTTAAGGCGAATGCTATGTACTCCCAAATATGGGAGCAATATAAGCACGGAAAGCTTAGGAACGTTTTGTGACTTAATTTTAGTAACATATTGTTTATCTAGAAAATTTCTAATCACTCGATTGATAAGATGAATAGGAAACCGATTCTGTAGAAGGAAACGTTTAATACTACAAACTTGTTTATGAAAGGAAAGATATGAAGAGCAAATATGATAAGCGCGATAGATTAAAACAGCTATAAGATTAACCTTGTATTGAATAGGTGAAAGGCTTTCAAAATTAGTATATAGACCAGTAAACGTTTTTTTACGATATAAATTAGTAGAGAATCCATAATCAGAATGCATGACTAATACATCTAAAAACGGCAAAGAATTATTATCTTCATTTTCATGAGTAAATAAAATGTTAGGGTGTTGGCGATTTAAATATTGAAGAAAACATTGAGCCTGGGTATTATTTTCGAATATACAAAAAGTATCGTCAACGTACCTGCGATAAAGTAAAGGTTTGAAATCAAGAGGACAATTGGAAAGAAAATTCTTTTCCAAAGCACACATAAAGATATTAGCAAAGGCAGGGCCTAGAGGAGAGCCCATAGCTACACCATCAACCTGCTCATGTAACTGATTATTGAAAATGAAATTATTATTCTTGACAGCAAATTCGAGAAGTTTCTTAAAGTGAGCTTTATTAAAAGAGCAACCATTAAAGCTTATTGCATCAGTTTCACAAAAGAGGTTATCTAAAATGATACTAATAGTTTCATCAAGAGGAATGTTAGTAAAAAGACTGGAGACATCGAAACTGACCATGACAGTACCATGAGAGAAAGTAGTGTTAGTAATTTCTTTAACAAAAGAGAAAGAACTATTAACAGTATACTGATTACTGGTAATAGGTTGCAAAATGGGAACCAAGAATTTAGCTAAACCATAATTATAAGTTCCAATAGCTGACATAATGGGTCTGACAGGGCAGGTCTCCTTATGAACCTTAGGAAGACCATACAAAATACCAGGTTTGCTCCCTTGAGGTGAAAGATCGTGATAAACAGACTCAGAAATGTGCCTGTTTTTTAAAAGTGTATCCCTTAAAAAACGAATAAGTTGCCCTTCACGTTTGCAACAGAGATCTAAAATATCCTCATTAAGTTTCTTAAATTTACACGTATCCGATAAAAGAAGTTCGACTTTATTAATGTAATCTAATTTATCAAGAATGACAATACCATTGCCCTTGTCAGGACGGACGATAACAAGATCCTTATTCCTAGATAATTTCTTGAGGGCCGATAATTCAGCCCTACTTATGTTAAGAGGAAGAAAATCAGGAGAATAACTATAATAAGTGGACAGGGCAATATCTTTTAACTTAGTCTTAACATAATCAAAATCTACCTTACTATTGCGATTATTATGTTGAATTTTAAGTGTTCTAGCGAGTCTTTCAAATGGGGTCAATGTCTGACAATAGTCCAGTTTATCCGGAGGAACACAGAACTTAAGGCCACGAGACAGAACCTTCTTTTCAATATCATTAAGTACGTAGGATGAATAATTAAAGATGACTTTATCAGGGTTAATCCCTTCACTTAGATATTCTTGTTTTAAACGTTCAAGTTTTCGATTTTGAATAATTTCAACCCTACGGGTGGATTTAATGTTATTATACGAAATGAAAGATGTTAAATGGATAAAGTCTACGTATCTTACTGCAGTCTTAAGGTCTTTGATGTTGTTCTTGAGCTTTGTCTCTGTGTTCTTGAGTTGGTTCCTTTTAAGTCGCAATTCTTTGGTGAGAAGCTTCTTCCTACATGTTTCATAGGTCGTAGAGCGCTGAAGATGTTGGTTGGCAGCCTTGAAGTGCAGGAACTTGGGGACTTCAAGGCTGCCAACCAACATCTTCAGCGCTCTACGACCTATGAAACATGTAGGAAGAAGCTTCTCACCAAAGAATTGCGACTTAAAAGGAACCAACTCAAGAACACAGAGACAAAGCTCAAGAACAACATCAAAGACCTTAAGACTGCAGTAAGATACGTAGACTTTATCCATTTAACATCTTTCATTTCGTATAATAACATTAAATCCACCCGTAGGGTTGAAATTATTCAAAATCGAAAACTTGAACGTTTAAAACAAGAATATCTAAGTGAAGGGATTAACCCTGATAAAGTCATCTTTAATTATTCATCCTACGTACTTAATGATATTGAAAAGAAGGTTCTGTCTCGTGGCCTTAAGTTCTGTGTTCCTCCGGATAAACTGGACTATTGTCAGACATTGACCCCATTTGAAAGACTCGCTAGAACACTTAAAATTCAACATAATAATCGCAATAGTAAGGTAGATTTTGATTATGTTAAGACTAAGTTAAAAGATATTGCCCTGTCCACTTATTATAGTTATTCTCCTGATTTTCTTCCTCTTAACATAAGTAGGGCTGAATTATCGGCCCTCAAGAAATTATCTAGGAATAAGGATCTTGTTATCGTCCGTCCTGACAAGGGCAATGGTATTGTCATTCTTGATAAATTAGATTACATTAATAAAGTCGAACTTCTTTTATCGGATACGTGTAAATTTAAGAAACTTAATGAGGATATTTTAGATCTCTGTTGCAAACGTGAAGGGCAACTTATTCGTTTTTTAAGGGATACACTTTTAAAAAACAGGCACATTTCTGAGTCTGTTTATCACGATCTTTCACCTCAAGGGAGCAAACCTGGTATTTTGTATGGTCTTCCTAAGGTTCATAAGGAGACCTGCCCTGTCAGACCCATTATGTCAGCTATTGGAACTTATAATTATGGTTTAGCTAAATTCTTGGTTCCCATTTTGCAACCTATTACCAGTAATCAGTATACTGTTAATAGTTCTTTCTCTTTTGTTAAAGAAATTACTAACACTACTTTCTCTCATGGTACTGTCATGGTCAGTTTCGATGTCTCCAGTCTTTTTACTAACATTCCTCTTGATGAAACTATTAGTATCATTTTAGATAACCTCTTTTGTGAAACTGATGCAATAAGCTTTAATGGTTGCTCTTTTAATAAAGCTCACTTTAAGAAACTTCTCGAATTTGCTGTCAAGAATAATAATTTCATTTTCAATAATCAGTTACATGAGCAGGTTGATGGTGTAGCTATGGGCTCTCCTCTAGGCCCTGCCTTTGCTAATATCTTTATGTGTGCTTTGGAAAAGAATTTTCTTTCCAATTGTCCTCTTGATTTCAAACCTTTACTTTATCGCAGGTACGTTGACGATACTTTTTGTATATTCGAAAATAATACCCAGGCTCAATGTTTTCTTCAATATTTAAATCGCCAACACCCTAACATTTTATTTACTCATGAAAATGAAGATAATAATTCTTTGCCGTTTTTAGATGTATTAGTCATGCATTCTGATTATGGATTCTCTACTAATTTATATCGTAAAAAAACGTTTACTGGTCTATATACTAATTTTGAAAGCCTTTCACCTATTCAATACAAGGTTAATCTTATAGCTGTTTTAATCTATCGCGCTTATCATATTTGCTCTTCATATCTTTCCTTTCATAAACAAGTTTGTAGTATTAAACGTTTCCTTCTACAGAATCGGTTTCCTATTCATCTTATCAATCGAGTGATTAGAAATTTTCTAGATAAACAATATGTTACTAAAATTAAGTCACAAAACGTTCCTAAGCTTTCCGTGCTTATATTGCTCCCATATTTGGGAGTACATAGCATTCGCCTTAAAAGGAAACTTAACAAGTTTCTTGGCAAGATTTATCCTCATATTGACTTTCAATTTATCTTTCAATCAGCCAAACGCATTGAAAATTTCTTTCCCTTTAAAGATCGTGCCCCGAAACATGCTCGCTCTTCGATCGTGTATAAATTCACGTGTAGTAGTTGCAAGGCTACTTATTATGGCAAAACATCACGCCATTTTATTGTTAGATGTAGAGAGCATTTAGGGGTTAATAAGAAAGGGAAAAGCATTAAAGGCGTTTCCTCGTCCATTAGGGATCATATAAATGACACGGGTCATAATGCTTCGCTTGATGATTTCTGTGTAATTGATAATACCTCTAATGAACTTGATTTACTTATTCACGAGAGTTTGCTCATCCTCAGAGACCGTCCCACGCTTAACAATCAAAATTCCTCGATTCCTCTTTGCCTTTTCTAGTCCCTTTAGTATCCCCTTTGTTTTTTTTGTTTGTTTTTCTTTCGTTTTTTATGTTTTTGTTGTTGCTTTTATTTTGCCTCCTTGCTATTCCCTTTATTTATTTATCCTTATTTGCCTCCCTGTCCTCTCCCATTTAGGGTATTTCCGCCTGTTTTCTCCAGTGTACCTGTGTACAGTTATCTCCATATTTAGTTATTCTCGCCTGTTTACCCATTATCCATTGTTCAACATGTGTTCATATATCTATGTTTTGGATTTCCCCTCTTACAGCTGAGGATGGGACAAGCTAGTCCCGAAACGTTCTGATTTATGTCAACTGATAATGTCAACCTAGTATTTATCTTAGCTTGTCTAAGTCATGGATATGTCGATGAAATAATGTAATAACAACAAATGGCTATTTTGTTCTAACCATCTACCATGTGGCTCGTCGTGGCAATCATCCTTAAATTCATCATTAAACTGCGCTTTCCAACTGACATCTCAATTTCAAAGATGTAGAATCTTTGATAAATTGTGGTACAGTAGCAGTTTTAATTCTAGGAAGAGCAATATCGTTAGAGTTCCTCAGATTATATTGACTTTGGTGCTCACAAAAAATCTCTCTGATAAAAGCTGGATTCAAGCCATTTTTGGTTCTTATACATTTCGGTCATGAAAAACTGCAAGTTTCTCTGGTGCACTGTTATTGACCTATCTTTCCCACTAAAACCTCAGAACTGGATTCATAGTCCTGATAAGTAACTCTTAGTGCTCTCTCTTGAATTTGATCAATTTTATGATGAAGTTGTCGGCTGTGGAACACCCATGCCAAGGGACAGTATTGAAACTAAATGGGCAGATTTGCGTGCAAACGACTGGATTATCAGCAAATTTGGACGAAATCCACGTTTACTTCGTGATATCGATAAGCAGAAGCTCTTTTCGTTTGACATATGATTAGAAATACGAGACTTGGAAAAAATCTTCTCATTGGAATGGTTGTTTGGAAAACAAAAACGTGGAAGGCCCAAAATGAGATTTGAGGACAGTGTAAAGAGCATAGCTACAATCATAGGCAGATGCAGAGCTTGGTTTTGGGTGGGGCTATTTCAGATAAAAAATTGTAAGGGAGGGAGATTTTTCATAGTCACGCCCTTCTAACGCTTTTGGGGAGTTGTTTAGAGTGCTCAATTCATTTCTCGTTCATTTTCTGATCTAATTCATGCAGCATTTCTCTGGGCACAAGTTTTCGTGATATGAAATATGACCGTTTGGGGGGCCATGGCCCTCGCCCCCCCCCCAGGTTCCGCACTTGAATCATTATTGCTAGGGTAGTCAGAGAAGCAGAAGACAGAGAAAATTAGAAAAGATCTGTAGAGGTGCCACGGCAGATCATCCCAACAATTTAACCATTTCGTGATATAATGGTCTCAAGTTGTTCCAGAGCTCTCTTCTAGTACATTATTCCTAGCAGGATTTTGTAATAGACCAGATGTACAACTACGGAGGCGATCCTAGGAATCTATACCCCTGTTTTTTCTTTGAAAAGTATGAAAGTGTCCTTTTTCCTGGATGATTGTAAAATTGTTTGCTATATTTTTGCTGCTAGATCTACCCAAAATTGTCCACAGAAAGAAACCAAATCATAAAAATTTTTGCAATATCCTGTGTTTCCAAATCTGAAAAATATTGCTCCAAGTCATAAAATCTTAAAATAATTGCATAGTGACTTCTTTTGGATTAGACTCCTGCTCTCAAAATTCGTAGTTGCACGCTTGTGTACGAATCAGTGGTAAATCTGTAGTAGCATAGAGATTGCATCATAGTCATTAGGTTCTTGCTGACATCTTGATAAAATGAAAGTTAATGTATTGCATAAGATATTGCAAACCAACTACGCTGCATCTCCCATGAAAATTTTGATACAAACCATCACATAAACCTAAGTAATGAAGAAAAGAAATAGAGAGTTACACTTTCCTTCATTATGTTTCATTATGTACACTCGGTACAATACTGTCGTTCTTGCATCAACTAAATCAGTTTTTCCCGACCACTGTGTAGCAGCACATCAGCTTGCAGTGAGAGATCATTGGTTGTGTCGTGAACTTGATGTCCAACTTCCTCTCATTAGTACAAATATTATTTAGCGCAAATAGCGTTTCATCGTACAGCTATATACGTGATGTACTGATCTAAATCACATGGAAGGCACGGTTATACACATCTGGCATTTTAGCATGATAATTATTAAACAATCTTGATATTGTCCTTCAATACTACATAGCCAAAATTCATGCTATTTTTATTTTTCATAAACTTAATGAATCGCCTTTATTTCTAACCCGTGGTTCCTAGCTGGCTTTCAACGGGACTGGCTACATACAGTTCATATTGCTGCATAATGATCATTAAAGCATCTCCAAACTTTACCGTCAATTTCTAAGGCCTATGTTTACTGATAACGTCTTTGAATAATTCACAGTCCTATTTTATGATCTAAACTCTTTGCAAGTTTCTTGAGTGCCTTTGCATATAGAAGTACCATATTGAATCGAATATCATGTTGAAACATGCAAGACCAATGGATATAATGCTGAACAACCCTTGCCATGTTTTACAGTTCGGAAACTGATTTGTGACGAAGGATGCAACCGTGCTTGGAAGGTTGAACACAAAGAAGCTTGTGGTGATTCCGATGAAGAACTTTTTTACATGCTGTGATTGCTTCTTTTGTCTCATGATTAGTCTCTCGTTGCCTTTTGTTGGCTGGGCCTGTTCATCTGAAATTGCCACAACAGCTTGGGTTTGGAATTTCATCGCAAAATACAGCTTTGTGTAGAATATACAGAGCAGAATGTATCCTATTATACGTAAAATGGCTAATGGAATTGACACGGACTAAGCGTTGTTAAATAGAAGTCTCATCACCGCACATATGACTCCAACTATTAGCAAACTTGCAAAGACAGCAAGTGATAACCTCCTTTCCAGTCGTCGTTTGGACTCTGATGTGAAATAACCAAGTGCATTGATCACGACTTGGTACCTTAGAAAAGCCAAAGATACGTTGAATCCCAATTGGAGGAAGAGTGATATCACCAAAGCTCCTGATAGAATCGACAACAAGGGAGATGATCTTATACCTATAGCCTCCATCATCCATCTTAAGGAAAGCATAATTCCACATGCAGCATTGGACAACCCAATAAGTTGAAAAATTAAACTTGCAGCAAACGGTGAGTTGTTGGCTTTGAAGATATGTATGACCATTGACAAATTTGCAACTGTTGCGACTGTATTTAATATAGCCATTGGTGTAGCACAGTATATATCCATACCTGGCCTCCAATTGCAGATAGATATGATTTTGCTGATATCAGAAGATCATTACCTCCAAACAGTGTACTTCAAGTGAAGGGGATTCTTTTATATATATATATATATCGATGCAGGTGCAATCCAGCTGATTGAAATTTTAGTGATATGAAGAATTGTTATGGTGATGAGCCTGTCCGTATAGCTTGTTGAAGTCAGTTGAGTTGATGTCTTATTTAACGTGCAGAGATCACGGAGCCAGAGATACACGATGCCTTGTTAAAGAGCTAATCTACAGACTGATTATACAACATAAATTACATTCTTATAAACATGAATATTGATGATGAAACATTACGCATTAATTACTGAACTACAAAAAGAAAGTGGTTGACTGAGTAAAGCCTGGTTTCCATAAGGTCGCCAACTGTCGCCACAAACTTGTCTTACACAGGAGCATACATCTATGTACAGCGACAATAAAACGTTATGGAAACAAGAATTCCTAAATTCTGGCGACACTTAGTGACAATTTTTTTCCCAGAATGCCATTGGCATTTCAAATTTTGCAGCTCCACAAATTCCTTAAATATAGCGACAGGAAGCGTCAAAAGCAAGGAATGGCTTGTGTGGAGTGATATCAGGGATAACATAATGGTTAAATGTTCAGATGTGGGATAACAGAAGATGACAAGACAAAGATGGGAAGGCCGGTTGTGAGTGAATGAGGCGCAAAAAAAAGCCTAAAATGATAGATTTACTCGCGGTGTTTAGGGTCACTAGAAAGTGAAAGAAATCTATTGACGTAAGATCGCATGACCATGTAACATAAGCATTGATTTTTCAATTTCAGTCGAATCAATTCAGTAATCGAATAGTCCTAATTAGCATCACAGATAATCTGAGAAATCACTTTCCACCAATTGCCAACCACCAGATTGAATATTAAGCTCCTCTCTTCTCTCAGCTATAGCAATATGTAGTATGTTTCCAAAGTAACCGTGCTATCTTCCTAACCCCTTATTCATCAAAGCTAAACCTCAAATGCTATTGCTTTATCTGAAGGTACGTGAGCAACAGGAGCTTTATGATTGCTGTGCTGTTAAAATGAAGGCAACATAAATGACCTGTTGTTAATCACCTGCTGGTTGCTAGAGTTATACTGAAATTAAAGAATACCAAAGGAAGAGGACTTGATGGTATCCCAACTACGATTATTAAGATGTTTGAAAAATCAGAACTTTTTCATGCACATTAACTAAGCTAATAGGTGCATCATTTGCAACTGGAGTGTTCCTATCTTCCTGGAAATCTGCGAAAGTAGTGCTTCAGTGCTTAACTGTATCAGCAAACAATAAAGCGAGGTGCATACAACCATATTTTCGCACCCCACTCAAGGAAAAGATACTTACTCAGAATAGATTATTCCAATCTGGCTTTAGACACAAACATTCCACTTGCACAGTGTTGGGTAATCCCGCGCACCCACGCATACACACAGTAGGTACAGGGCACATTATATTGTTATGTTAATTTTTTAGATTTTGGTATTAGTTAGAGTATGCATGCCACGAGGAGTAGAACTGACGAATTGATTATGAGTGATTAAATTTACATTGGAGTGAGAGTTGTTTTCTTCAGTTCATTCTGTGATATAGACTGATAACCTTTAGAACTAGCAGAATTGGAGAGAAATATCCAACAAATTGGTCCACCGTCGCCCGAAGGAACAGTTGATTTCGTTAGGATGGCTGAAGTTGACAAAGTGAAAAAGTCACGTACAACATGCAGAAGGAGTGTCACAAAGCTGGTAGGTAGAGTCGAGGACATGCTAAAAAATGGAATCGATGGAGTAGATGCCGGAGGTATTGGCAAACTTAAGCTTATTCAAACGGAACTTTCGGATAAATCGAAGGAGTTGAAGGAATCAGACAAAGTAATTTTGGATGATTTAACCGAAAAAGATGCGGATGAAGATGCCATCGATAAAGAATTGGATGATACTCAGGAGTACAAGGAGAAAATCTCAGGTGCTCTCTATGTACTAGAAGATGCCTTGCAGAAATTAACAGCGAATAGACAGTTACCCACAAGTCAAAGGAGTGAATCGCAAGAAGGCCTAATTGCGCAAGCGGCGCATAGCTCAGATACCACGCTCAGTTCAGAATCAAGTGGCGGATCAAGATCCATAAACGTCAAGCTCCCAAAATTGGAATTAAGCAAATTTTCTGGAAAAGTCCATGAATTTCAGGAGTTTTGGGACGGCTTCAAGAGCGCAATCCATGAAAATGAGAGTTTAGCTAGTGTAGATAAGCTCAAATATTTGAGATCATTTCTCCTAGAGCCAGCGAAGAGTGTGATAGAAGGCATGCCCTTGACAGATGCAAGCTACAATTCGGCTATTGAGCTGTTGAAGAAGAGATTCGGAAAACCAGAGGAGATCTAACGTGCTCACATCAACCATCTTTTGCACCTACCCCCTGTGTTCAATGAGAAAAGTGTTAATCGCCTACGTACGCTGCATGACCAGATAGAGACGCACTTTCGTGGGCTCGAGGTACCATGGAGGGACAGCCACAGCACTATACGTTGTGAAAGATGGCGGCAAGGGCAAATGCGTTTATTGCCTTGAAGATCATGCAGCAGAAAGCTGTGAAAAAGTACAAGGCATTGAAGAACGAAAATGTATCCTACGCAAATATGCAAAGTGTTTTATTTGCTTAAACTCAGGTCACCGATCATTTGAATGTAGAAATAAAGATAAATTTAAGTGTAGAGTATGTAACGGGAGACACCACACTTCAATTTGTAGATATAGGCCAAATACTGCGCTTGGGAATAAGGAAACCCTAGCAAAGGTAAGCGCACCTTCACCCCTTAATGCTAACGCAACATCCTGGGTGGGAAGTACTGGATCTGGGGGGAATGTTGCGCTGCAAACAGCCTTGGCAAATGTGGAAGGAATGAAGAAAGAAACAGTGAGAGTGCTATTCGATACAGGTAGCCATAAGTCATTTATAACTGCTGAGGTTGTTGCGAAAGTAGGTCTGCGCCCAGTGAGGAGAGAGGACTTAGGGATTCTGCCTTTTGGGAGTACGGATGCAGAGGTAAAAACAAGAGATGTAGTTGAAGTCAGTCTGGTTCCAGTGAATGGAGAGAAGAAAGTTACTATACAGTCTTATGTAGTTGATGAAATATCTTCTATTGCAAATGCACACCCTGAAATAGTTAAAGAAACCTAGCCCCATTTGCATAATATTTGATTCTCAGATATTTGCAGGCACAAGGAAACACTTAAAGTAGACATTTTGATTGGTTCAGACAGTTTATGGAATTTTCAAGAGAGCGAAATCAGACGAGGGGGGCCTAATGAGCCGGTTGCTGTAAAGACTACTCTTGGCTGGGTTCTCTCCGGGGCACTGACAGGTATGACTTTGAATTCTATTGAAAACATTAATGTTAATTTTCTACCATCATCTCCATCGAATCAGGCAAGATAGAAGAGACAGTTCAAAAATTGTAGGAATTAGAAACAATCGGAATTAGGCCAGAAAATGAAGTGCATGAACATGTTATTGATAACATTATTTTTACAGGAAAAAGATATTCTGTAGGCCTTCCATGGAAAGCTGGACACAAGGCACTCCCCACTAATTATGAAAATTCTCTCATAAGATTGAAGAGCCTTGGTAAGAAACTAAGAAAAGATCCTCCCACACTTGCTAAATATAATGAAATTATAAATGAACAGGCTGAATCTGGAGTGATAGAGCAAGTAACAGAATTGGAACCAGCTGAGAAAACATTCTACCTTCCACACATGGCTGTGGTAAGAGCTGAGGCTGAGACGACAAAAGTAAGGATTGTTTACGACGCATCCTGTAAAGATAGAAAAACAAGGACCTCGCTCAACGATTGTCTGCATGTAGGGCCAGGTCTAACGCCACTCATCTTTAACATACTTTTACGTTTCAGGGAGAACAAAGTTGTGCTTGTAGGAGACATTCAAAAAGCGTTTTTAAACATCGAGGTTCACCCTGCTGACCGTGACTGCCTAAGATTTCTATGGTTTAAGAATTGTTGGTCAGAAAATTCAGAGATCGTTGTTTTTCGCTTTTTGAGGGTTGTATTTGGAGTTAATTCTTCTCCTTTCCTACTGAACGCAGTGCTACGTCATCACCTTGAAAGATACAAGGAAATTGACCCTAACTTTATATCTAAGTTGTTAGAATCCTTCTATGTTGACGATTTAGTTACAGGCTGTAAGACTTTAGACGAAGCCTTTACTCTTTACCAGAAAGCAAGTGAACGATTAAAGCAAGGAGGTTTCAGGCTTAGAAAGTGGAAAAGCAACAGCTTCAAGTTAGCAGAAAGAATTGAAGAAAGTGAGAATGAGACAGCAGAAACTAAACAACGAGGGAAGTCAGATGAGAGCTCTTATGCTAAAGAGCTTTGGGGCAAAGTAGTAGCGCTGGGGGGAAATGTAAGATTCTGGGAATGTCTTGGGATAATGATAAGGATACTCTAGAATTTGACCTTGCCAAAGTAGGACAGGATGCAGCTACAGAGAGACCAACTAAGAGGCGCGTATTGAGAACAATAGCCACCATTTTCGACCCACAAGGTATTATAAGCCCCATTTCCATCATGGCAAAGGTTTTCTTCCAAGATTTATGCAAAGAAAAGCTAGACTGGGATGACCCTATTCAGGTGAACAGATGTACAGGGTGGAATGCATGGTTAGATGACCTTGCAAGGGTGAACTCAATCACGTTGCCCAGATGGTTCTATAATGAGAGTGAGGGAGAAATTCGTAGGTGTGAGATCCATGGCTTTGGCGATGCAAGCAGTAAAGCCTACTTTGCAGTAGTGTATCTAGTATACGAAACAGTGAATGGGGTGCATACGAAACTACTCTGCTCAAAGACCAGGGTTGCACCACTAAAAGCATTAACGATACCAAGACTTGAGCTCTTATCGGCAAGAATCCTTTCAGTCCTTGTAGATACCGTACGCGACGCCCTTAGTTCCCAACTTAAAATAGATTGCGTCAGGTACTGGGTAGACAGCAAAACTGCCCTTTACTGGATTTTTAACAACGGCGAATGGAAGCAGTGGGTACAATTTAGAGTAAGAGAGATTCTGAGATTGTCGAAGAAAGAAGAATGGGGACATGTAGGGGGGAAAGACAACCCTGCCGATTTAGCCTCACGAGGGGTCACAGCTAGTCAACTTGAAAACAGCGAGTTATGGTGGAATGGTCCACAATGGTTAAGAAAGAGTAAAGATAGCTGGCCAACAGGATTGACACTGGAAGATTCAGAGGAAGTAAAAAGAGAGAAAAAGAAAGCTAATGTAATGATTGTAGTGACAGGAAATCCAACAGGGGTAAGCAGAGTGATAGATAAAAACAGATATGGCACCCTTGGAAAGTTACTAAGAGTTACAGCATTCGTGATAAGCTTTGTAGAAAATGCTAAAGCAAAGAAAGATGAAAGGAGTGTGAATGTAGAAGGGCTGAGTGTTATAGACATTATAAGTGCAGAAAGACTATGGATAAAGGAAGTTCAATCGACAATTGTACAAAATTCATCGTTCAGAAAGACAATGTGTCACCTTGGAATTGCAGAAATGGAAGGCATTCTGGTATGTATGGGAAGATTAGAACACTCAGATTTAAGCTCAGAATCCAAATACCCCATTTATCTTCCAAAAGAGCACAGATTTACAGAATTAATTGTGGAAGATTGCCACCGTAGAGTTGATCATTATATGATAAACGCTACTTTAGCAGAGCTCAGATTAAGATTTTGGATTTCAAAGGGTAGACAATTTGTGAAGAAAATGTTAAAACGTTGCTTTATTTGCAGAAAGTTAGAAGCTAAGCCATTTCAGTCCCCACCAACAGCCACAATGCCAGATTACAGAGTGACGCAAGCTGCACCATTTAGCAATGTTGGTATTGATTTTGCAGGACCACTGTACGTCAAGGAAAAGCGTGGTGAGTACAAAAAAGTTTACATTTGCTTATTTGTCTGTTGTGTAACACGAGCTTTACACTTGGAACTAGTGCAAGATCTTTCAGCTTTGACCTTCCTGAATTGCTTACGCCGATTTTTTGCACGGAGAGGTTGGCCAAGTATCATCAATTCAGACAAGGCTAAGACTTTTAAGTCTAGTTCTAAACTTTTGAGAAGGTTCTTTAATGACAAGGGTATAAACAGTTTTCTTGAGTCTGGAAGAATGCAATGGAAATTCAACATAGAATTAAGTCCTTGGCAAGGGAGGCATTACGAACGCATGGTTAGGAGTGTCAAAAGGTGCCTTAGAAAGGTTCTTGGCAGTGCTAGTATTTCATTTGACGAACTCAGCACTGTGGTTTGTGAAGTGGAATGTATTTTGAATTCAAGACCACTCTCATATATCTCTGACGAGGCAGATGGAGAAATTTTAACTCCATCACATTTGTTAATGGGACGTAGATTGCTATCATTGCCTGCAGGAATAGAAGGTAAGTTTAAACATTGTGAAACAGATTGTCAACAAGCTCTTAGTAAACGTTTTCTGCACCTATCTCGAATATTGAGTCATTTTTGGAATAGATGGAGGCGGGAGTATTTGATTAACCTGAGAGAAACTCACAAAATGAACAGCCATAAGTCAGTGAACATCAATCCTGGAGATGTTGTTTTGGTACACGAGGATAGCGCAAAAAGAGCACAATGGAAAATCGCTGTTGTAGAAGAGCTGATTAGAGGAAAAGATAATGAGGTACGTGGTGGACTAGTTCGAAGATCTGGAAAAGGTAAGATTGAACTTTTAAATCGTCCTGTTCAAAAATTAGTTCCTTTAGAGTGTGCTGTGAAGAATGTTCAAGAAAGGAAGGACGAAGCAGAAGGTAGAGAGGTAGTAGAGGATGTGAAAAGTAGAGAGCAAGTGAAGGAAGAACTGCCCGCGCGCAGACGTTCGCAGAGGATAGCCGCTAAAGATGCGCGTCTTAAGACCCAACTTGTGCTTGACTCCTAGATAGTCAAGGAGGGGGGAGTGTTGGGTAATCCCGCGCACCCACGCATATACACAGAAGGTACATAGCACATTATATTGTTATGTTAATTTTTTAGATTTTGGTATTAGTTAGAGTATCCATGCCACGAGGAGTAGAACTGACGAATTGATTATAAGTGATTAAATTTACATTGGAGTGAGAGTTGTTTTCTTCAGTTCATTCTGTGATATAGACTGATAACCTTTAGAACAAGCAGAATTGGAGAGAAATCTCCAACACACAGCACTCACTTATCTTATAGTCGATACAGTAAACAATGAATCATGTTTTTTAGAGATTTACAAGGTTGAACGTGTTGCGATTTATAGGGTTGTCAAAGAAAGACTCAGTAATGGCAACGTCTTTATTCCATCTCAAACAACTACAACTAACTAAAAAGTATAACGACGTTTGTTAAGAAGCTTCTGTTGGCTGCAGTTCAATGTATATATATATATATATATATATATATATATATATATATATATATATATATATATATATATATATATATATATATATATATATATATATATATATAAAGGGTTGCCGCTATGCCAATCACAACACCATCCCCCCATTAAATTTAGTGGGTTACGAAGTCTCCAAACCGCAAAGGGGGGTTATATTTTGTCTCAATCTAGATGGTCGATGTAGAGGGCCGGTTTGATTTTCTGGTACTTCCTCCCTGGGCATGGTGGTGAGCTCTATTTCCTCTGCTTCCCTGACTGGACAATGTGGTTCCCCCTTGTTGAATGGGATTGTGCAAAATTTTACCCGATTGTGGTGCACGACGATGTCTTTCCCTGCTTTAGAACGCAATTTGTAGTTGACACCTTGATGAGAAACAATTTGATACGGCCCAATCCACCTAGCAAGGCCGTCCCTTTGGCTCTACAGAGTGGAGCCACTGTAAGGCGCTATGATCAGTATCAAGGTGAATTCTCTTCCCAGTAGATATACACGATAATGATCAATGGCAAAGATGATGGCTAAAGCTTCTTTTTCAGTGGTAGAATAGGATTTCTCACGGTCTAAAAGTGAACGACTAGCATACGATATCACGTGTTCTCGACCAGAGTTATCTAATTGAGTTAGTACAGCACCTAGTCCCTTATCAGAGGCATCCGTCTGCAAGAAAAAGCGTTTGTCAAACTGAGGATAAGCGAGAATGGGTGCGCTGCAAAGTAAAGATTTAAGTTGCAGAAAGGCTTGCTCCTGTAAGTCAGTCCAGGAAAAAGAGGAACCTTTCTTGGTAAGCTGCACAAGAGGGGCAGACATAACTGCAAAGTTGGGTATAAAATTACGGTAGTACCCTGCTAAACCTAAGAATGACCTTACTTGTTGCACATTGATGGGAAGAGCGAGAGCAGAAACAGTTTCAATTTTGTGGGGATCCGTGTGAATCCCAGCAGATGAAACGACTTGGTCTAAATACAGGTATGTCTAAATACGTGACTCTATCAGCGCCAAAACAACATTTAGAGGCTTTAACACGAAGGTTATGTTGCTGAAAACGATCTAAAACTAACTCAAGCCTTTCACAGTGCTGCTGTGAATTTATGGATGGAATTATTATGTCGTCAAAATAACACAAACACGTATAAGGCCAGACAGTACAATTTGAATAGCCCTTTGGAAAGTGGCACAACCATTAGACACACCAAATGGCATGCTCAGAAGTTCCCATAACCCCTCAGGAGTAATAAAAGCTGTTTTTTCACGATCTTCAGGTGACATAGCTATCTGCCAATAACCAGATCTAAGGTTTAGAGTACTGAACATGGTCGATCCCTGGAGAGAATCTAAAAGGTCATCAATTCTAGGGAGGGGGTGAGCATCCCGTTTCGTCACAGCGTTTAATTTTACGGTAGTCCTCACAAAAACGAAAGTTACCGTCTTTCTTCTTTACTAAAACTATGGGGGAGGCCCATGGAGAAGTACTTTGTTGGATAACCCCCTGTTTCAACATGTCAGAAATCTTGATTGTGTGAGTCATCACGTCAGTATAGCCAAGACTTTCGTCAAATACATTTGCGTACTTTAGGAGCGTATTTAAAATGACCTGACGATCATGGTCATTCAACGAGGGACTGATAACCGCTTTCAGCTCTTCAGTAAGACTAACTTTATTGGCAGGGTGGCAAGAAAATGCTTTAGCATAATTAGGTAGAGGAGTGCCCTGTGTATCCACAGAAGACAGGGTATCAAGGAGAGGGCAATACTCACCTATGTGCTGTCCAGCCTGTAAAGTAATATCACAATTAGATGTGTTCATGATTCTAAGAGCTACCTGTCTACCTAAGGCCTGGTTTACAGAATACGCTACTAAGAGATGGCTTGGCAACGAGCCATGCTGGATAGGTGCTATCATGCCTAGCTGATCTTTGGCACTTTTAGGAACGTGTACTAAAACAAAAGCTTCGGTTCTACCTGGCAAACAAACACTATTCACTAAAGTTATAGTAACAGGACTCCTGGAAGGGCATTGGGAAAACACATCGGAAGTACTAACGACGCTATCGGTAAGAGGACGAGGTGGAGAAAGGGAGATGGGGGCCTCATCTCTAGGGGTAATGAGGGTCTTCCCATGGCGACCTACTAAGTAATAAATGCTAGTGCGCTCTCTAGTTAGTGCCAACCCATTGGAGGTTAGAAAGTCTGTAGTGAACGTAAACATTGTAGCATAGGCCATTTCTCAGTCAATGCCGATTTTCTTCTTTTCATTCATTCTCATTCACAACACCACACACCTGGGACATGACCATACGTCACTCCTGTCATCACACACCTGGTCATTCCTCTTCTGTTGTTCCACGCACAAGCATCGCCACATGAATCCATTCAGTAAACAACTAACAAGCGCCTAACCCTTCCTGTACGTAGTTCATGTTTATTTCGGGTTGTTCAATGTTAATGTATATATCCATGTTATCTGTAATGTAAAGTTCAGTCAGAGTAGAGTCAGAGTACCGTCAACATCAACGTCTCCTCTCTCTGCCTCCGTGTTCTCTGCACGTTAAATAAGGATACGCAACAACATGGATCAACGAAGGATGTCACTGAACGAGCAAGCAGTCTATAGGAAGCACACAAATTCACGTTCCTATAAGTCCCACCCGAGAACTCACTCCAAAGGGGAAAATAACTTTTCGGAAATTAAGAACTTACCGGTATAAACATCGCCATTACCAGGAAAGGTAAGAGAAGCCTGCGCAATCCCATCAACCGGCAAAGGCAGGCCATTTATTCCAACGCAGTGCTGAACTGTGTTTTGAATAAGTGGCCGAGGCCGCAATTTGTTAAATGTGTCTCGAGATAGACACGAGACCATAGACCCGGTATCAATTAAGGCGGGAAAGGTTAAATCCCCAAAAAGGCAAGAAACGAGTGGCTGGTTGGGGGCTTGAAACGAAGCCGTGCATGACCCAGCAGAGAAAATACAGGGGTGACCTTCAACCCAGCCCTCTATTGAGGCACCCTTTTGAAGTTAAAAACTTACCAGACATGTGAGGAATATACATTGTTGTTGGCGCATTGGTGTTGTTCATGGCCCCAGCCCGCACAGAGGGCCCATTGTAAAGTATAGGGGCAGGAATTCACAAAATGCCCAAGTCCATTACAATTAAAGCAGCGATAGGCTTGGTTGTTCAGTGATCTTCTATTTTGACTGTAGTCGGATTAATCACGTGACCCATCAATCATTCTTCATATATAAATTGTGATTACTGTAAATAGATGATTAGTTTTTGATTACAAGATTGCACTGTGAACAAGTCTGTTTTCTGAACTATTCTCGTTCAGAACTTCGAATTGGTTATTCTTCGAAAACCATTACAAAAAGTGGTGTAGGACCCGTCGCTTTCTTGCCCTCTCAACGCTCTTAATGGCCTCGTCAGAAGAACTTCTGGGATTGATCAATGGCCTTGCTGGAGCCATTCGTGCGCAACATCAATCCTCAAAAAAACAGTCTTCTCGAACGCAAGTTCAAATACAGGATTTGTCAAAAGCTGTTGCAGACTTATCTACCTCCGTGCGTTCTCAGTCCTCGCCGCCCGCTTCTACGTTACGTCTGCCTCCACTTTCTTTACCGGAATTTACAGGCGGTGAGTTTCTTGATCGTTTCCTGGATCAGCTTACGCAGGTTTTGTCTTCATCCAACGTGGCTCCACGATTCTGGATTCCTTATCTCAAGCAGCAATGCCAGAAAGATTCCCGTGCCTTTGATATAATTTCATCGTATGAAACGCAACACAAGGCTGAAATTTCCGACAAAACTACCACTGACGAATTTCGCAAGCTTTACGATGCCTGTCTAAAGACTCTTCGCAACCAGCGCGGCATTCCTGTTGACCAACAAATTCGAATTCTTCTTGCTACGTACTACTCAATGCGTCAAAACCCTTCTGAATCTGTCTCGAATTTTGCTCATCGTTTCCTGGAAACTCAGAACTCATTAGAAAAACTCATTCCTGGCATTCATTCTTCTTCTGATGGAAATCAAATGGAGCTAGTGCACGCCTTTAGCATGAAGTTGCGCCCAGAACTTGCCAAGTCCCTCATCAGTAGAGATCAACCGTTCCAGGATTTGTTGGCTGTAATCGATTGTGCTAAACGCCACGAAGCAATGATGGTTCCCGATTCATCATCCATGCCTGCAGAAGTGCTCTATTCCGCTCCGGGACGCTCTTCTTCACATAAGTCTACGAACTTTCACGGTAGGACAAATTCTGCAATATGTAGAAATTTTAATCGTTTCTCCCCTTCCCGTTGTGAGCTTCCCAATAATGTATGTAAGAATGGTTATTTGCATGAATGTAGTGTATGTCATACGTCTCAGCGTAAGGCTTTACACCATCGCATTCCCCCTACCCCTCAGTTTCAGAAGTTTTCTCATAATAAAGCTCACACTCAAGGTGGATTTTCTCGTGGCAGCCCCTCCCCTTCTTCTGATACTCGTGCTAAGAGGAATGGTAATTCATCTCCTTCGTCTAACGTATCAGTTAATGTAGCTGAACCTTTAGATTCTGTTAAAAATCTTATTACTGAATCTTTTGCTAGTTTACGTTCGGAGTTAACAACAAGCATTATGGATGAAGTGGAAAAACGCCTTCCTGCACCCCCTTCCCACCCTGTTCCCTCGGGTAGTTCAGCGCAAGATCCCCTTTTTGGCATGCCAGCCGTTACGCCTTCGGCCCCGTTCTCCTCTGTTTCGGCCCTCGATCTTGCGCATCGCAACATTTTGTGGACTTCCATCACCTCCTGTGGTGTTTCCTTGCCCCTCCCTTTGGATAGTTGCTGCTCTGTTTCGTTGGTTAGTCAAAATCATGCGGAATTAGTTGCCAAAGCTAGCCCTACCCTTCTTTTCACCAAATTGGAGCAGCCTATCCCCGTGTCTGTCGCAGGGCCTTCTTCCGATTTACGGGCTGTGGGCACTATGCAGGTCCCTATCGTCTGGGAAAATGGTCGTCTTACCACGTTCACCATGCTTGTTGTTCCCCAATTATCGTGGCCTATTTTGTTTGGTCAGAATCATCTTCGCCAAACTGATGCTCATATTTATTCTAAAGCCCTCAAGGTTCATTTTACAGATCCGTCTATGAATTTTACTGTAACATGTTATGATTCTAGTCCTTTATCTGCGTTTCCCACCGTTCGCCCTCGTGGTGCGCCGCAAGCTTCTGCCGCTAATGTTACTTGTTTACTCACTCCCATGCCATCCTTCTCCAGCAGCATTGCTCACGAGGGCAAACTCCAGTTCTCTCAGGGTTTTACTATTTCACTGTGTGTTTACTTATTACCGGTTCACTTCTCAGTTCACCCCTTTTTTCTGGGCCCTTATGGCTGGAAGGCACTACCTTTTCTCCTGGTCTACATGTTCTCAGCGGCCCTTTTAACCTTCAGTCAATTCAGCAGTTTTCACCCACTGGGGATTTCCTATGTTCCCTTTATTCTACTCCTTCTCTGTTCTCTTCTAGTGACAAACATAGTTTTTCTGTTTCATCTTCAAATCTTTTGTGCCACGTAGTTTTCCTTTCTACAGTGTCTCCTAGCTCTACAGACGATATAGCCTCTGGCAGTCTCTTTACTACAAACATTCTCATTCATTCTGATAAGGGCACCGCCTACCTCCCTCATGATATGGCCTTCGGCTCCATTCGTTCTCAAACACCAGATGACCTCTTAACCTATAACGATGCTTCTACTTACACAGCTCATCATCTTGCCGAATCGTGGCATTCTTGTCTTCTCTCAGACGGTCCATTATCATTTCCAGGAGCCTTTGATCCTGTGGTAACCATGCCTACTGACGTCTCTATGACAAATTCTTCTCGTATTCTGTCTCCATTTCTTGATCAACAGCACTCTGACATGACAGTTCAAGACAACTCGTTTCCACCCACCCAGGATTATTCCATTACCAGTTCATCACTTGAGTTTTTACCATTGCTTGTTGATTCTTTAGGGCTGGACACGCCAGCTTCTGCTTATGCTCCCGACATTTCGAGCGATCACTTGCGTCCGTCAGAGGACCTTGTAGTTGAACCCCTTCAACCTCTTCCTTCACAGCCTTCCCATTCTGATGCTCTACCTGAATTGTCCTCCCTCGCTAAAGAATTTGGGAAATACCTGACTTCTCTCCCGTCCAAATCTGCCATCTCCTCGCAAGCCTGCAAATATATCTATGACCGTTTTCCAGAAGCACAACATCTCCTGGCTACACATGGTAGACTTCGCGGACTAGTCAACGCCTTTCCATACCTCCAGCTTGATGGTGGTATACATGGTGGCACCTATATTCTATCTGTCAATTCTGAACTTTTTGAAAAACTGATCTAGTTATTTTTGTTAGCACACATGTAAAAAAAATGTATACATTCGTTTCCATTTTTTTTTGGTAGGTAGGGTAGACTGTAGTCGGATTAATCACGTGACCCATCAATCATTCTTCATATATAAATTGTGATTACTGTAAATAGATGATTAGTTTTTGATTACAAGATTGCACTGTGAACAAGTCTGTTTTCTGAACTATTCTCGTTCGGAACTTCGAATTGGTTATTCTTCGAAAACCATTACATGATGTGTCTGGGGGTGAAATCCATCAGGTGCACTGTTCTGCATACGTGAAGCGGTAAAACGGCACGTGAAAGGTTGGTGGGGTGGCTGAGGAGGAGGGGCGGACATCGCGGCTTCAAGGTGCTTATGGCGGTCTGTCAAAGCAGTAACTGCGGCAGTAAGTTGCGTCACAGTGTTTTGAAGGCTGTTAAATTTGCTTGCCATCTTTTCGTCATCAACTCCAGCGGCCGGTTTGACGGCAAAGGTCAAAGTGGGGATATCTGCTTGACGAATAGCCCGAAACCGTTTTGCGAAGTTCTCCATTTCCGCCAATGACGTCGTTGGATTGGCTTCTAAAAGTTTCAACCGCATGCCTTCGGGCAAACCACGCATAAATTGCCTGCTTAACAGGGCCTCTCGTGCAGCATCGCTGAGGGAAGGACCGGCTTTTGAAAGTCCTTCAAATTCCGCAAAAATATAGTGGGGTCCTCGTCTGGCCGGAGAAGGCGATGTTCAAATGTTGCAAAATTTCTTTCGCGATCAACAGCAGGGCAAAAGGAGGCCAGCAATTGTTCTTTCAAATTCCGATACGAGCCTTTCACCTCGTCGGGCAAAGCGTGGAAATAGGCGGCAGCAGGCTTCCTTAGAAAGGCTGGTAGAACTTGTAACTGCTTCTCCTCATTCCAAGCATTGGCAGTAGAGCAGCATTCGAATTGGCGAAACCAGGAAACAATATCGCCTGAATCAAACTTCTCAGGTTGAACTGAAAAAGTTGCCATTCTGGGTACACTTCTCTGTTACCTCTGTCACCAATGTTGCGCTTTGTATGGTTCTCAAAGAAAGACTCAGTAATGGCAACGTCTTTATTCCATCTCAAACAACTACAACTAACTAAAAAGTATAACGACGTTTGTTAAGAAGCTTTTGTTGGCTGCAGTTCAATGTATATATATATATATATATATATATATATATATATATATATATATATATATATATATATATATATATATATATATATATATATATATATATATATATATATATATATATATATATATATATATATATATATATATATATATAAAGGGTTGCTGCTATGCCAATCACAACAAACGCAAATGGAAAATTGTCTCGATGACTCCTATCCTATCTTTCATGTTGTAAGCAGGTAGACAATTACAATGGGATTTAATCTCTAGCAATTATCATTTCTTCCGGAGTTCCTCAATGATCCATTTTGGGACCATTGTTGTCCCTCATAAGGATTAATGATTTGACTTTAAACCTTAGCTCCGAAGCTGTGATGTTTACCGATTATTATTATTATTATTATTATTATTATTATTATTTATTATTATTATTATTAAAAATATTTAAGGAGGGTTGCCCTTCAGCTACAGCTGCTTTTCAAGGGGCCCTCCATTTAAATACAATACATGTTTTGAAAAATAAATTTGAAAACAATGATACAAATGAAATGATCAAATGATACAACTGTTTTTTCACATGAGACCTCCCATAGTACTATTGCTAATAATATGTAAAGTAATCTTGATAAAATCTAATAGCACGCACTAAATAATAGATTAGTTTCGCACCCTGTGAGTGTGGGGACTAAAGCGATCATCTTTAGTAAGCGAAGCCAAACGTCTAAAGTTGAAGAGAGAGAATCTCTAGTACTGGCACAAACCAACATCGAATATGCCCATAGCTACAAGTGCTTAGGCTTTATTCTTGATCACTTTTCTTATAATTTGCATACCAAAGACCTATCCAAAAAGCACAATTACGATATTTCAATATTGCAACGAATTAAACCGTATGTTTCAACTGACAATCTTAAACTAATTTCAAACTCGATTGTGAAGATTCATTTCGAATACTGTGCAACATTATTACACAAGCTCAATAAGAGTCAAATAGATCTGCTCCTAAAAATACAAAAATCGAATGTTCCGGACGTACAGTACCGTCTTCCAAAAAACACTCATAAGCAAGCCTCTGTCTATCAGCCTAAATTGTCTACCAATCCATCAGGTTGTTGAGCTACAGACAATTGTGCTATCGTGCAAGATTAAAATAGGGAGATGCTCCCCAATATCTACAAGATATGTTAGTAAGCACTTCTAAAATGCAAAACCACAGAGACAGAGCAGTATAAAAATGAAGCCATGTTCATTAAAAGGGGGGACAGTGCCAATCTTAATAAAATAGTTGCCTATTGTGGAGCCACATCCCCGAACTCACGATCATCTCTAGAGATTTTTGAAAAGTCGTGCAAATACTTTTTTATCAACATATTTAGCAAGAAAAAACCTTAAGTATAAATGATCTCTTTATTGTAAATATTTCTTCCTTTGAATAACAAATTGTATAGATACATATTATACCTATTTCTTAATCCATATTTACTTGCCATTACTTTTTACATTAGGCTTTAAACAGATATTTTACTTAGTCCTGTCGTGTACTTTAAAGATATTTGTACAAACATACACATGCATACATACATAAACACTACAGTTCCTTAGTCCTAATTCGATCAGTAGGCAATGTGCTGTGAATTATCATCGCAAAAGTCTTTCTTTCCATGCATGTTGTTTTTTATATAAGAAACAAACTTTCTCCCTTCAGCCTGGATGCTTCTTAATATTTTGTCAAATCCAACCTTAAATCTTTCTTAAGTGTTTCTCAAAATTCTCGAAATTTTCTATAGAAACAAGGCTACTATGAGACGAGACGAGAAATCGAATTCTTAGTTAAAAACATTTGAGAGACGGATGCCGTTTGTATTCTGTTTCCAGTTCAATTAAAAATCTTACCGCAAGAACAGATTTTTCAAGTTTGCTTTTTGAAACTCAGCCTGCCCGTATTTCTTAATTGTTTCTGTATTTTTGGCTATATAAACTTATTTCCAGTTGGTTTCTAAACATTATAGGATGCTAATGCTAATTAAGATTAACTTTTACTATACATTGACTAAGTTAATAAGAAAAGAAGCAATGTTATACGTTAAATAAAGCCAAGTTACATGCAAATAATACAAGTCTTTTACAAATTCCAAAAATCATACAATCTGAAGTTGCAAATATTTTCATTCCATAATTTTTTATGTTGTTTGAGCTCAGACAGAGTGATTGAACTTTTTATTTCTGTCTTCATATTTCTATTGGTAGAGAAGACCATGAAATGTAGCCTCTGCACATTTTTGGTATAGTATCTTGTGGCCATGGGGGAGTGGCCAAGTGGCTAGAGCACTTGACTGCTGAGTAAACATCGATGGTTCGAGCCGAACCCTCAGACCTAAGGTAGGATGCTCGCTCCAGAAATCTCCCTCAGTCAGAAATTCAAGACAAAGCAAGAAGATAAAGAACTCCATATCAATTAACGTAAAATGAAGTGAATAGAATTCGTAATCGACAAATTTCCAACAAAATTTATGAACTGAAATCTCTCTTGATTAATTTGTGTCCGTTCCATATCGTTGCGTATTCGAAGTCCTCCCGTTAACTTTAATGCAGTTGTGTCGGATTCCTCTCGATATACTTCACCTGGGTTATATTGAAGACATGGGGCCTAGACGATGTTAACGTTAAATTTAAAAGTTATCAGTACTGATGTCATAGCTTTTGGTCACTTCACTCCACCTGCCTCTCTCTGGTGCGGAGCTCCCTACCTTGAGGTATCAGTAAAACACACTTCTTGACTTCTTCGTCAGGATCTTCAAATAGATAAGCCTCTCTTTCTTCGTTTCACCTGTTTCGCTTAGCAATAAAATATTTATAACTCTACCCTCTGACTTAGAAAATAGATGCTTCTTGCCATAGATCTCATTGCATGGATCGATTGGTTGGAAGTAACTGCGTGCTGGTAATGGCCTTCTAGTATTGGCAGAGTCTGATCTAACTGCATTTTGTGGCCAATTATGGAAGCATACTGTGTCATACCACTGTCCTTCCTAGCCATAGTAGCAACTGTAGCAAATTTATCAATGGTCATCCATATTTTAAAAGGCAATAGCTCATCATTTATGGCAAGCTTGGTGTTCAAACTTATCGGATTGTCCAATACAATATGCGGTGCTTCTTTATTCATACAATGGATAGCTTACTCTGTAAGCAGTAACAATCACGTGTTGTGGGTTCTATCAGTAGTTTTGATGATTGCTTTCTCTCTACAGTCAGGTTTCAATGTATCTTTGGCTTTTCTAAGGTACAAAATCGTAATCAATGCATTTGATTATTACACATCACAGTCTAAACGAAGATTGGAAAGGAAGCTGACAATTGCTGTCTTCACAAGTACACTGTTGCTTTGCTTCGTCTGTGCAGCGATGAAGTTTCTATCTAACAACGTCAGGTTCATGCTGTTTCCAGTTGCCATTTCACGTGTCATCGCATGCATCCTCCTCTGTATATTCTATGCTAAGCTGTATTTTGCGATGAAATCCCATAACCGAGCTGTTGTAGCAAGCACAACATTGCGAGACCAACAAACAACAAGCAGCAAGGAATTAATCACGAGACGGAAGAAGCAATTGCGTCATACAAAGAGGTTTTTCATTGGAGTCATTACAATTTTCTTTGTGCTTAACCTTCCAAGCACGGCTGTGTTCTTCATCGTGAATCAGTCTCCGAATTGCAAAACATGGCAAGGGTTGTTCAGCATTATATCGATTGGTCTCAGTTGTGTCAACATGGTATTCGACTCGATATGGTACTTTTATATGGAAAAACGCTCAAGACGTTTATGAAGAATTTAAAAACATGGATTGGAACTAGGCATCAGTGAAAGAAGATACAAGTAATTCTGATTCAGGAGATGGGTGATTAAACTGGGAACTGTTTTAGAAATTATAATGCTGCAATACTAACTGTATGCAACTTATGTCATATAGATAACGTAATTACTGACACTGTATATTCTGGAATTTGTAATGATTGATATCATTGATTGATAGCAATAGAAAGGCACAACTCTGCATTTCTTTTGTGGATAAATCAGGTTTTTAGTATTCAGTAAATCTCTTCGTTTGGATTTTTGGAATTACTAACAAAGTTTTAAACTATATTAATTGAACGGTCTCATCGCTGTATTTCTCTTTTCTTTCCTCTGGTCGTTGTAGATAAGTTCCACGTATAGTGTATTTTGTATTTGTTTCTTCGCCAAGGTAGAAATTAAAGTAACTATTTTTCAATCATGATTTGGTATTTACATTTGCTTCCCGGAGTTACGTATGGCGATGAAATAACAAAAATCGGAGTAGGAAAGGAAGGGCTAGGCAAAGTGTTGAGGGAAAGTTAGTATAAAAATAGGCCTAACAAAAGGGCAAGGTGTTATGACGCAATAGAATGTTAGTGCGATGTTAGTTTAGTGTTAGCGTAGAGGAAGTGATGGCAATGAGTTGTAGAAAAACACGCAATGAATGAATGAATGAATGAATGGAGTGGAAGATAAAGTAACTAAAAATGGAATTGCTACAAGTATCTCTTTGTTGTCAGGCTATTATTTTAGTGTTGGAGAGGAGAAAAAGATAGCAATGGGGTGGATAAAAACACGCCGTGAATGAGTGAAATGAATCAATGAATCAATGAATGAATGAATGGATGAATGAATGAATGAATGAATGAATGAATGAATGAATGGATGGATGGATGAATGAATGAATGGAATGGCTGGAGAACAAAATAGTAATGAAATTGCCAAAAGGCTCCCTAAGAACATATATGAAGCTAACATTCCATGTAGCTAATCAGTGGTGTGCCGACCGACTTATTAGAGGGGGGGTACATCAAGACAAAATTTTTCGTCCGACACTCGTCAGAGTATGAAACATCGGATAGCGACTGAAAGGTGAACCGAAATATATAGCCAGACGTTTCATACGCTGACGAGTGTTGGACGAAAAGAGCTTTTCAGTATGCCTAAAACATGGTGCCGCTTTTTCATGCTGTAGTGATGTTCTGTAGCACCAACAGACTTTTCAAAACAAAATTGCCGACTGGTCTAGACAAAGCCCATAGGCGCGGTGGGAAGTGCTCTGGAGGGCTAAAAGCAAATTTTCCGACAAATTTCCTTCATTAATATCCCTCAAAAGTGTGTGACATGCTGGAAGGTAATCTTCTAAAGGGATACTTTTAGTTCTAAAGGAAAGTGGCGTCCCTCTTTCATCTTAGGTCCCGTTCACACGATAACGGATTCGTTTCACATCGGATTACTTTTTCCCCGAAATAGCCAATGTTCACACGACACCGAGTCAGAGTGAACCCAATGCTCGCTGCACCGCTGTTCCGGAGTCAATTTTCCGGAGTCAAGTCACTCCGCTCTGAAAGCGAGGTACATCGGATTGCTAAGTGCATCGGATTGACTACAACTAATCATATGCTAGGGTGGATATCAAATCTTGATTGCTTCTGAGTTATAAATGCTATTACTTTGATAGGACTTCTAACCATGACCTTCTTCACTTAAGACCCTTTCCGACTAATATGAAACTTTAGATCAATTCAAGGAAGATTTAACTGTGAGAGATTCTGCCGAATCTTTCTCCTCGAATGTTGCATTTTTCCCCGGTAGTTACAATCCCAAAGTAACTAGGTATATTACACTTATTTATATTTGGTAAAAACTTGGAATTCAGCAGTGAATAAAGCTCTTCAACTGACACAAACTTTAATATAAATACATAATCTCCAAATATCTGCTCGAATTTGCTCATTGTTTGGGAATATTGGAAGGTGCTGTATCCCCACATACACACTCCCAGTAGCTTCTCCTACTGATTGGATCCTGGTATCCCTGATATCTCACATATTAATAGGCCTACAGACCTTCTTAGCCTTGTTTTTTCCACTGACTGCAGGATTTCTAGATTAGAAAAAAGGTATCGTCATTGCAATGGGCAATACTACACCATTTGGAAAAGTGCTGTTTCCTTTCTTTCCATGGGCTCGCAAGGCAGATCATTGTCTTTGTCTGTGTACTTCAAGCACAGAGAGTCTCTTCAAACTGAACAATAGTGATGTGTATCTATACTGTAGATTAACTTCTAGAACTATTAGCTATAATTGCCTAGTGAAACAGGTGAGAAGGAGAAAGAGAGAGAAAAAGAGTGATTTACATATTCAAAAATCCTGGTGAGCAAGCAGAATATTTCACTCTGCTGCTAGTTCATTAGTGAAGTTATTAAAGTAAACGATAGAAAGTGGCATGAAGCTCACAGTTATGCAGATAAAAAAAAACGGCCTGTAAAAATAGACGACACTTTCCTACGTAGATCTATAAGATGATATGATATCTAGTATGACCATAATAGGTATATATTTAGAAGCATGCCATAGAAAGACTTGCACATAAATTTTAATTAAATCAGAAATAGTATGCTTTAAATTACAAATGGCAGTATTTGGACAAGTGATCTAATTACTTTTTTCTAAAAGCGACTTGCAACTTATTTTAATTATTTTTCAGAACGTAGCTTGTCATTAAAATACATTTTAAACCCAATTACTTTTAGAGTCAAGAAATAAAAAGTAGCTGCTTTATAAAGGAATGAATTATCAGAAATCTAAACAATCAATCTTACTTATTGCAAACATTGTGAATTTGAAAGGCTCAAAATGTACAGTTACATTGCTTTGCTATCATACCCTAATTAAACTGACTTTTTCGCTCAAACTTCATTTTAGGAAAGTAGTTGATAGTATTTGGATAGCAAGTAAGGCACCCCTCATATGAGAAAACTCAGACCGATCTGAGTTTCAGGTAGGTTTGAAATTTGGCAATTTGCTTCCCTTCACATGCACGGTTTCCGACCGGTTTGACCTGTAGTCGCTTACTCTTGCACATGTGTATTTCATAATATCCATCACACAATGCTAGTTGTTTTTTGATATGTCATTTCGCCCTGAAATGAAAGAATTTTCGGCTCACATGGCGATTTCATGTCGTCCTGATAAACAGAAATGAGTTTCAGGTCGATCTGCGTTTCATTTCGCCTGAGTCATGTGAGCACTCAAAGAGCTTAGACCGCAGACCGATCTGAGGTTCAAGTCGATCTGAAACTCAGACCGGTTTGAGATTTCTCATTTGAGGACTGCCTAAAATGCTTTTCTAGGTAATTTGTAATGTAACTTTAAATTCAAAAGTAGGTGCAAGTACCTATTCAGAGGCAGTACGAAAAATACAGATGGTAATTTATTGACATTATGTGATTGCCAGACCTGATCCGAATTATCAAAAAGTGCTCGAGTTTTAGCGATCTTGAAGAATTTATAATTCCCATTTCTCAGATAGAACAGTATTTATTTTATAATGACTGATGATGGCTGATGATATTGAAGATATATATCATTTTATGAACTCCTCCATCGGCACATCACTGCCTTAAACCTTGATCTATATGAATGAGCTGTTAAGTTGCAACATGCCAGTGAGATATGCAATTGCTTCTTGCGGATAGGGGAATTCCATACATGTTTCTGCCTCTCTACATGCTATAGGAAAGCACATACATTGAAGCTGTAAGCATCGAAGAAAGCATATAGCTACTCACCTGCAACCATATAAGAAATACTTGGAGGAAATAACTATAAGAAAAGTGTGGAATACATAATTTTTATAAGAAAAAGGCTTATAAGAAAATGAGGCTCAAAAGCCAAAATCTTAAAAACTGTCAAGAAATTCACAAGGCTCAATTTCCAAAGTTCGTCCTTCATTCGTGCCAGAAATCGATATTAGCTCATTCTTTGCAAGCTCTTTTATAAATATCGAGACGTCCTTTCGATAATCTTGGATAGCAAAGATCAGACTTTTAATAGCATTACTCTTGCTCAGCCAGGTATACGTGAATAAAAGAGGACAGCTTTCACATACTTACTTAAACATATGAACTATTCAACAGCAAGAGCAATTTTCCCTAGCTTTTCATGATTTGAAAATTTCAAGCTTTTTCTACAACAGGTATATCGTCTCAGTTTGCCCCACATGTGGGGCAGAATGAGACACTTCATCTTCTATGTTTATAAATCTTAAAGACTTACATCTACTAGTTACGTTTTTAAATGATAAGAGGGGGAGGCAAGAGACATTTCGATCAACAGTTTTTAGCAATATATTACTAATTAAAATGACTGAAATAAGTACGCTTACATTTGAATTAATTTAATGAAATTTATGAAATTCTTCTAAAAATGATGTAATGGCGAAATATCAACAAGGCGCGTGGTTATGTAAATTAGATGCAAATTACAACAGCAAATCAAAAAGAACAGCAAGTTGAAATACGGCCAATGAAAAAATTATGATTTGAAGATTCGAAAAGTTAAACACTGTTGCGAAAAACTTTTGCTAAAATAGATCTTTAGTCAATGTTTTGATGGGTAGCCACGCATTTTTTTTGACAGCTTCGAATGTCAAGTCTAATGTTTTGCTTTCTGAAGAAGTTTCGAGTAAACTCTGCTCTGTGAGCAGATGCATTATCCTGTTGAAAAATGAAACTTTGTCTTGATTGTTATGGATGTCACGGAAACTTTCAGAACAATTTTCTTGAAGCAAGAAACATAACATGTTCAATTCAATCTTCATGTTATTGAGTCGTTTCTAAGGCCAAAACAACAATCGTTAAAGGATACCCACTGAAGAAGGATCCGGCAGTTTTTTGCTGAAATAAAAGTTTTTGCTTTTTTGTACTCTTTGATAAGTGCGGACCATCTGAAATCAAAGTCAATTAAACATATGGTTTAATCCATTTTAAGAAATACTAGTATATACTATGATTCCTAGTGGTAGAATAGGGTGGACTTAGGCCATTGTCGCGTTTTGCCCCAGTTTGATAACAGAAGAAAGAAAGAAACTAAGCATAAAATTGTGCATTCCATCATGCTATAGTATTGCGAGTAATATAAAGTTGTGCTTAACTAAAATCTATAGGGTGTTGAATCTCACTCACCTTGAATCATTGGCGTAAAAATTTGAAAAAGTTTTCAAGATATTTCCCTTAGCCTTGACAAAATTGCTGTTTTAATCATCGATGAATCCGGAAAAAATTCATTTTTCTCACCTCAGCTTGTCGTTACCACAGAAACAACGGTTGAAAAGCTGAAAGAAGGAGTTCAATGCTTATATCATAGATTGAGCTGACTTGTTTCTCCACTGGACAAACCGAAAATTCATTATGAAAGAGGAAACTTCGCATTTTGCCCCCTGTCTCATTTTGCCCCGAATTACCCTACAGGTGCAATGAGTGCCATTCCAGGATTTGATTTTTAGTTTGAATATGGCTAAGCTCTGTGTAGTTCTCATTTCATCACTGAGGCTCTTCCAGAGTAGACTGTCTTTAAATTTCAATGAGTTTGTACCAAATCTCTGTGATCTGGCATGTGGAAGCTTGCAGAGTATTTTAAATCTAAATTCATACTCCACCACTTTTTCGGTGAAAGCTCCCACATATATGGAGGATTTAAGTCGTTGATCGTCTTATATATTTCCGCCATTAGTTTTTGCAAATTTTTCTTGTAAATTGTCAGAGTTCCATCTCTTTGCAAGAGTGCATCAAGCGTCTCTTCATTATCACTATTATAAATTATTCTCATTGCACGTTTGGTCGTTTTGTTTATTAAATCATTTGCTGCTTTACTACAGAACAACCATATCAAAGAGTAATATTGGAAATTTGACATCACGACCGTATTCAGCAATAATTTGGCTTTTTTCACTGATGTACTAGCATAATCTAGCTAGAGCACTGGTCTTCTGATTTACTTTACCTCAAATCTCTTTGATTTATGAATTGAAATTAAGATTACTATCAATAGTAACGCAAAGAAGTTTCACCAGCTCATCTTCTGGGATTATTTTCCTACTCACTTTTAGATGTAACTTGGTATCTACTTTTTTCCAAGAAACATCATTTGAAATTTCGCAGGGTTGGCAACCATCTCATTCTGGTCAAACCATGTAAGGATGGACGTTAAAGTGTTCTCTACATCAGTAATCACTATATCCATCGATTGCCTGCATGAACACAGTGTTGTATCGTCTGCAAAATTACAGATGTTGCAATCCAAATTCATATAGGACATATCATAAAGATATTGAAAAGCAAGGGTCCAAGCACAGATCCCTGAGGGACACCGCTTTTTATTTTACGATATTTGTTTAGAAATGTTCTAATTTTAACTCTTTGAATACGGTTGCTTAAGTAACTCAACGTTAATCTAAGACTGCTTCTATCAAGTCCATAGGCCTCCAACTTTGCAATCGATAGGTCATGTAGAATGCAATCGTATGCCTTAGATAGATCCATTAGTTTTGTGCCAACAGCACCTCTAGAATCTAAGCACTGCTTCCTGGTTTCAATGACTCGAAATAAGGCATGTTGTGTACTATAGCCTTTTCGGAAACCTGATAATAAGTTGGAAAGGAGAGTGCTAAAATAAGACTGTTGGGTCAGCCCTCATTGTCAAGATTAAGCACACTTGTCTTTGACATCTCTGAGAAAAGGGTTCAAAGTCCTGCCAAGCCTAGGGCATAGAAATTGGAAAAGGGGTGTTTTTGAGAAAAAACAACACATCAAAGAAAGGTGGTATTTCTAGGTTCAACTTTAATTTTTACCATTGATTTTCCAAAATGAGAGTCTAATTTTTCTCTGATTTCAAAGAAAACAGGGGTACAATTTGAGTTAAAAATTAGAAAACAGGGTCTTTTTTCTAGAACCTCAGACGTGGGTGCTTACAATTGACAATGAGAGTTGACCTACCGGGATTAGCGATGCACCCAACATCGGACATTTACCTTTGAAACCCCTACTTTTCCATACTGAGACAAACGGTAAATTGATGGAGTACTGCCAATGGGGAGCATTCCTACAGGCGCATCATAAAAGTCGAATCTCATTGGTTGTAGTGTACGGGTATAGGCACATATTCAAACCATCAAGCTGTTTTCAGTTATAGCACCTCACAGCATAATTACCCAGGCAACAATTTCATGTACTCGATGCCTTGATTTTGAAAATCAGATCTGAAGTAGTTGGTAGAGCAAAATCAGAGGCTTTGATTAGATAGGTCCGGATAGGTTTACATGCAATTATGGGAGCAGACTGGGGTGGACAGCAATTTGGACTTTCGACGCTGACATAGATAACTTCCTTCCTCATACTCTCTAATGATGCAGGAATGGCGCCAGGAATCTTTTTTCCAGGAGCTATCTTTTTTGACGGAGGGACTAATATATGGTTAGCAGAGCACAGGACTGCTAAAATAATCCCGAAAAAAGAGTTCTGTTCCTTCGGAAGGGGGCTAACATGCTCCGATGATGGTTATAATCTCCTTTAGCCCTCCCCTGGCGCCACCCCTGTAATGATGATGACACGATCCATGCTCTACAATCACTTGGCAAAAACCGTTTCGGTTTGGAAGGAAGCCTAGACTGGATTAAAAAATTGTTGTGTCTTAATTATTCACCTGCGAAGAAAAAGTACAGTTAATAAATCAAAATGGGAGCTATTCAGCGGAAGGAATTCGGAAGCAGAAAACTACCTCCAACTCTTGGAGAATTGATTCCTCAGCTACAATAAGCAAACCTAGCTGCCAGCAGTTGGAGAGGGGATAGAAGTGCTATGAACGTAATGCCGTATCTTACAGAGAATTGTAGGAAATGGTCGATGGCATAATATCACTTTCAAATTGCCTCGAGTTACCAGCTCCATAAGCAGTATTAGAGGTTGTGAAGTGCGGATGGCAAAGGAGGTGCAAAGGATGCAGTGTCCGCTCATGTTTGAAAGATGACGTGACGAGTATTGATTTATGCAAAAGCAGGGACTAAATGTTACATTACAGATGCAGTGCAGATTCAGAAGAAGACGGAAAAGCTGACTAACTGCGAATGCATAAACAGCTTTCCTTTGACATTTCAGCTAGTGTTAATTTCATCACATTGGTCTACAAAAGATAATTATTGATCGTATATGATTATCTACTGTTATTGCCTAAGACCAAATAACAATAAAGTGTTAGTCTTTATTAAGGTCTTCATCGTCATATTGGATGGTAGCTAGCTGAACTCGCTATTAGTAAATACAGTTCACACTCAAGCAGTAAAAGAATAGCATAAACCTTTCATCCTGCTGAAAAATTTAGGCCTTGCACCACAGAGGAGGTAATGACTCAGACAGAACGACTAGATAAAAAAGCATGCCCAATAGAAAGTATTCCAGCTAAAGTTCTTAAAGAAAATTCTGATTTACTCTTGCCATATTTGAATAGCACTTACAACTCATCTATCTCTGAAAACTACTTTCCCTATTAACTGAAACCTGGGGATATTTCCTCAATCTTTAAAAAAGATGATGCTTTTAGCAAGATGAATTACGGGCCAGCTACTGTTCTGTCATCAACTTTAGCAATTATCGGCGACTCATGTACGAGCAAGTGATGTCCTTTGCCGAGTACTTTCTATCTCCTCAACTATGCGGTTTTCAGAAAGGCTTTAACATGCGATGCTATAGTTTCCTAGAAACTTGTAAGACAACTATGGACAATGGAGGCTTTGCTGGTGAACTTTTAATTGATTTCTCTAAAGCTTTTGACTTTCTAAATCATGAGGTACCATTAGCAAAATTGCATGGATATGGATTTGATGGAAGTGCCCTTGCACTTATTCATAGCTACAATCACTGCCAAAAGTCCTTGGAACACCCTTTGACTGCAGCGTTTTAACTGGAACACCACGACGGACTACGCCCCCTACCTTCAGAACAATGTTGAATTGACGGTTGTGTTAGCTGACAGTTGCGTGAGAGTAATTTGACTTATGTACTATGTATAAAACCTGTATAAATCAACATTGTTTTGAAGGGGAGAGGGGAACACTCACCAGCAAGGTCAAAAAATACCGCAAGTGTTCCAAGACTTTTGGCACTGATTGTATCTTTCAAACAGAAGACAAAAGGTCAAAATTAATTTTTCTTTTAGCACGAGGAAAAAACTAACTTAGGTGTACCACAAGGCTCGGTACTATTACCCTTGTTACTTAACATTACATCTGATGAGCGAAATCGAAATATGCAACTATGCAGATGATACTATGCGACTACGGTACTTCCTCGATTAACCGTATCTCCATTAACTGTATCTCCATTAACCGTATCTCCATTAACCGGCCTTCGATTATCCGACCGGGACTCTGGCGCTAAACTTTATTTGAATTGAAGCTTTATTTTCCGTGCATTAAAATAAAATGTTGTTATTTGCAACTGAAATCAAATCGTTTCTTCATTTTCTTCGGATGCTACTCGAAAAGAATAGTTTTGACCGTCTACGATAAGTTGAAAGTGTGAAATGGTCTGCAAAAAGTGCCACAGTCACCAAAACCTTGAAAAGGGAATGGTCGACAAGCTTGACGAATACGACGTGCCTTTTTGAAGCTACTCCTATCTATACTTTAATATATGTTTAACAAATAGAACAATAACAATTCTAATTTGCATGATAAAGACACTTTCTAATCATCTTAGCTATTTTTCTTGTGGATGATGTCCAAAAGCGTAATCTTGATTGTGAGCAGCCATTCTGGATTATCCGACACCCATTCAGAAAAATTGGGTCCAGTAGCGGCCGGATAATCGAGGAAGCAGTATGAGGTTTAAATTGTGGTTACAAAACTAGAGCAAAATACAAACAGCATGGCTCACAGAAATCTATATGAAATTAAATGAAGATTCTTTGATGTCACCTTATTAATTCTGGGACTAGCAAAGAAAGGGCTAATTTGCACGTTGGAGAAGCCCAGATAGAAGACAGTGACGATGAAAAATCACCGGGGATTCAATTGCGGGAATTACTCTTGATAGGAAACTACTCTTCAAAAACATGTACAAACGCAATGTAAAAAAGCGAGTAAAAAGCCTCATGCTCTTACTGGCGTTTCAATCTATATAGAGCCAAACAAACTAAAGCTGTTCAGGCACGCCGGAGCCGGGGGAGCTCAGGGGCTGCAGCCCCCCATTTTCCCATTCATGTGTGATGTCAAGATTGAGCCATTTGATCTAAATAGAACGTAGATCTCCTTGTTTCCTGCTAAAGTTCACGCACCTTTGAAAAGTACCAGCGCCGGAGTCATCAGGACCTATTGGGTGTAAATAAGCCAAGTTTTTTTAAAAAGGTGGTACTATAGATTGGTCCAAAAGTCTCATCAACGTGTAATGTCAGGGAAGGGTTCTGTGTTCTTGGTCATCTAGCACCTAACATGATCTCGGTGCTCTGCAAACGCGTGTTTCAACCATTGTACCGGATCTGGCACCAATATAGAGTAGCAAAGAGGCCTATTCAATTTTCTCACCAAAACTTCAATGATTTTATATGCCGTTTTCTACCAAGACGGGATGGAAATCTATAGTTAAACAGGACGTTTCCCACTGAATTATTCAGGGGCTCCGCCCATAACCCCATACAACTTCCCTGCTACCGTTGCATACTTCCATATGGACTTGCAACTCATTGCAACTCCTGCTGTTGATGAAAGCATTCGTCATGTTTCATGTTAACTAATGTTCGTTGATTTGAATCTTTCAGGCTTGAACCTTGAATAAGAAGATAAATAAGATACATGCAAGGTTCCTAAGAATCGCATACATGGACAATACTTCTAGTTTTGAGAACTTATTGCCAATGGAATGGATATTTTGGTAACCGTTCACAGGCCCGTCGGAACCGGGGGGGCTGGGGGGGCTTCAGCCCCTCCAATATTTTGCAACTATTTGCTCTTTAAATTTTGGAGAAAACATTGCAAGGCCATACTATAAATTCGCAAAAATATTAACCAGTTCAGATACCAGCTATCCCTTTCAATCATTTATTGCGTGTTCAAAGAACCAATGTATACTTGATCAGGAACGTTAAACAGCATGAGCGAAGAAAGTGAAGTCTTGAAAACTGAATGTTATGCGAAGATGCTGGGAGGGCGTTAGGGTCTGACTTTTATGTTCCATCAACCTTAAAACACTTCATCATCGATAGTATTGTTTGGTAATTTGATTATTTGGTAAGCAGATTTTTGGACAATTTTCGAACAGAGATTTGTGTATTAAAGTTAATGTAGCTCACAAAAGCACGCAAGCATAGGTGATTGAAAAAGAGTGTTAAGAGAATCGTCAAATTTTGTTTTGGCAGTGTTTATGATTTCTTAAGTTGATTGCTGGCGTGGATTGCACAGAGACAGCAGGAAAGTTTTGCTGTCAATGACTGCAAAGTATTCCGTTTGCTTTTTCAGCCACAGGTAATGTTAGTAGATGACTGCAAATACATAGATTCCAGCCAATTTACAACTTCCATTTCAAAAATTGTCTTAATTCTGTAAATAGTAATTCATCCATTAAAAATGGCAATTTGTATAGTCAGGTTGCTTTCCAGCAATGTAAAGGGCGTGGTCGAACAAAACTTCTCCCGGAGCCCAGTGCAGTCTACTTTATTTACAGCCCCCCCAATATCCATTTCGTTCCGACGGGCCTGCGTTCATCAGAGGAATCTGCAGTTGCTTATGATGGAGATTTGCAAAACGAGACATAATCTAAACCCCTGGTTTATACAGCAAATTTTTGACGAAAAAAGTGTTGCCTTACTACCTAAGGTACTCTGATAAACAATAACTTCCAAAGGCGAAAAAATCTTGCCTTGGAATCGATACTGTTTGATTTGTGGTGTAAAAGCATTGTAAGAACTACCACTAGAACTGAAAACCAGACTTCTTTCAAACTTTCAAAAGGCTTATCAAAGCCTGTAAATGAGAAACTTGCTATTGCAGACTATGTGAAATCTTTTTATTCTAATGTAGGTCTTTTATTGCAAATTATATTATATTGTTAATCATGTCATATCTTCATTATAATATTTTATATATTTTTGCAAACAGGTGTCCTTAGTTAGCAATTGCAGCTATAGTTTTGTAGCCAGCTTTAAATGAAAGAATTAATAACAATAATAATAATGATGGAAAAGATATCAGAGTCCTAAAACAACTTTATTGGGATCAAATGGCAGCATTATCAATACACCACTTCGGCTGGCCGCGCTAGTAGGATTGATTGAGAGACTGGGCCTAGTATCGTAGAATCCTTGTTAGCGCTGCGCAGCAGGAAGCATTTGTGCTGTATTACAAGGATCATTCATTCATAATAATCGTATTATGAGTAAATGCAGAAAAGGAAGTTACATTGAACTATATATTGGCCTAGTGTCAATCATCTTAAGGACTTTCTTAGGATTACAAGAACACAAGTAAAGTCATGTGTATGAACGCTTAGACACTTATTGATTTGATTGGACAGTATTATTAGATGCCGTAGACAAATATCAATGATCATGATTATAGACAGAGGCTGTTTTGATTGTTCAGAGTGTTAGAGTGTGATTAGAAGCAAAAAAAACAATCGAATACGAGTGTTTCTCTGAGTAGGTCTGTTCTCGCATTGCTAAACCTGCTAAATTAAGTCTGTGATTGTTGCATTTTCTCTCGAATTTATTCATCCTATTGTGGTTTGTGAACTTCGGAACATCTTTCTTCCACGCATGTATAAGTACCTAGCTTGCAAGCCACAGTTGCACTTAAGGCTGGTTGTCATATGTTATAATTCATCGGCGATGGTCGCAGACCTGGATCTGCGACTGTCGCCGATGAATTACAACATATGAAAACCAGCCCTTAAGGCCATTCGTATTCTGAGAATTTTAAATCATGGTTGATGTGGATTGCGCTGTTGTTGACTGTGCAAGCAGTTTTAGCGGTACGCGAATAGATTTCGTACGATTCCTGCTAAGAAAATGTTAGTTTTGTGAATGCACTCAAATCAAAAGAGGTGTGAGACAGGGTTGTGTCATCTCCCTTGACCTGTTCGCTCTCTATGCCAAGATAATTAAACAAAGATTAGATCATTTGAAATTCACTATAAAGGGTGTGAACATCCAAAACATTAGATATGTTGAGGGTATAGTGTTCTTAGCCAGAAGCAAAGCTGATTTAGAAAATCTTCCATACATTCTGAAAGAAGAAAGTGATATTACACTGACATTTTGTAACATTTTGTCTGTTTTCTCCACACTATACATTCATATTACATAATTTGACTATGCTGATTCCGAATCTGTAGTCAGACTTCATCTACCACGTCACACTTTTTGTAAACTGAAAAGTTAATTTTTTGCAGGAACACATTTACCAAGCCAAAACAGCTCATGTTCCTGCTCATTTGGTGAATAGATTCTTATTCAAATGACTTTTGTGTGCTTGACGTTGTGTGACATGAATGTTTTCCACTTAGGTTCTCTTGCAGCCTAACCATTTTCAAAGTTGCGTCTCAGGTACCAACAGTAGTCCGCCATCATGGTTACATCCCATCGCTCTAGATGCAGTGCTTCTATAGCTCTCATTTTCTGGTGAAAATAGTCACCATTTTCTTCACTTAAGTCACCAAGACTTTCCAGAAAACAATCTACATGTGCAAGTAAAAATGAACCTTCAAACGTAAGTGATAACCAAGTGCTTGGCAACAAGTCCAACATGTTTTCCACAATGCTTTGATAGTCAGAATCTTTAGTATTGCCAAGAAACTTCGATATCACTTTTGATAAAGCAATTCATGTATTTCTCCAATATCCATCATGGTAGAAGGAAGCTAGGGATTGGTGAGTTCTCTGATTTGGGATCCAACAAATACATCCTCATTAACCTTCTCAGCATTCACGTCAGTGAGCTTCTCTTTAATATATTTAAGACATCCACCTTCGTTATTTAGAGCTTTTACGTACTGCTTCATGAGACCCAGTTTAATATTAAATGGTGGAGGCACAACTTTGGATGTATCCAAATGATTATCTATTCGGCTCCCTCCAAACCAATGGAACACCAAATGCTAATGATTTCCACTTCCAAATGCTCCACTGCCTCCATGTGGCGAAACACAATTACAACACACCCAATGTGGGCCCACCCTATATCTTGGTCTACCAAGTTACTACCAAAATTAGACATTTTTACCAAAGGTGTTATTTTCAGCCGTTGAGCACACGGAGCAGAGCTACCATAAATTTAGTAATGCATGTTGGGATCACTTATCCAGCTTCTTTATTTAGATGGCACTTGTTTTTCGAAAAAAGTGCAACTGAAAGATTAGGTTAACAAAACTAGCTCTATAATATCAAAGTGAAACCATAGGGTGAGCAACATCTTAGGAAGGTGGGGCAAGATCTATCAGCTCTTATCGTCAAGTGGGCCCAAGGTACATTCAACAAAGCAAAAATTGCATTAGTCTCAACTATTCTACACTGCAAAGAAAATAAGAAACAATGGAGCTATCAACTCGCGAGAACAGAAATATCTTTCGTTGGCTGGACTGTGGCACACAGGCCGTAGGTTGCCCATTCCTGACTTCAGGTGATGCCACAGTGAATGCTGTGGACGCTAGACAGAGCTATAAAAAATGTTAAATGGCAAATAAAAATATATCCTGATGCGATAGAAGAAAAGTAACTTCATATTTGTGATCAGCATAAGCAAAACTCCTTTAGAAGTCATCATTCTAGCCAGAAAATAAAAGCATGTCGACCGGTGTTATAGCCCTGAATGTAAACAAGAAGACATCAGAGCTAGAGATGTTCTGAAAAACAATATACCACAAAATTCAAGGTCACTCTCGATGACGAAGAGCTGTAGCAAGTTGAAAACTTCAGCCATATTGGAACCATTCTCACTGAAGACTGTAGGTGCAACTCAGACACCAAAATGCGGATACCTTTGGCAAAATTTCCTTTACAGATATCAAGTACATTCACAAACAAAGAGCTAGGAATTGAAGCAAAAAAGAGAATGATGAAGTGTTATATGTGGACCATCCTAATGTACGGATGTGAATTATGGACCTCAGAGGGATGTAATTTTTCTGAGACAAATGAAAAAGTTTCTTTACCTCACTCACTAAGTTTAATGATATCTGAAAAACTATTTCGAAATATTGAAAAACTTCATACCTCAATGATATTGCTACTTATGCCCTACATCCGCGCGTTTTTCTTTTGAAGGAAACAAGTGGATGCATGACATGGGTAGGACAAAGAAAAACAGGAGAAAAAGAGAAAAAAGGAAAAAAGGCAACAGCTACAAAATGTATGTAAGCCCGTTTGCCTAATTGTTCGTATTCTGTCCTCCGTATGATTTGTTACAATTGTGAGGAGTTGTCTTAAATAGTAGAAGAAGGATATTTAGGCAGTGTGGTGATGAAAGAAGAATGAACCATTAGTATCTGATAAGGATGAAAAGTTGTAGAGCAATAAAAATGTATCCTGGATGTGAAAGAAAGGAGACTGAAAGAACATTTACTAATTATGTCAAATAATTTTTGCATGCACACATAAGAAAAAGTATATGTGTTGCAATATTTATTGTTAGGCTGTATTCAAACAATTTGACTTGTTAACCCAATATAAACAAGGCAAAGAATTTAATGCCCCTCCAAAAATGTGGGAACCCATTTTAAGCCATGGAAATATGGCTTTACCATCGCATGAAGAAAATTTCGTAAATAGAGAAGAAATGAAAGGAGGAAGTTTGGGAATGGTTAGAGCGGAGCGGATTTGTTAAATACTATCTAACAAAAACAATTGAGATTCGTCGGGTACATCACCAGAAAAGATTCAATTGACAAATTGAGTTTGGAAGGCAGAGTGGAGGGAAGTAGGCGTCGGGGAAAGACAGAAGCAAATTTCCCTTCGGGGTCTGGCGACGATACCCGACGATAGCAGTAATGACGACGACGGAACTGCTAGGGTTAGCACATGACAGAAATTGTTTCAAGAACATAGTCGCCAATGTCAGATATGACATTGAAAGAAGAAGAATTTCACTCCTCCCCTCAATACACGTTTTTTATTTTAAGAAAGATTTTTTGTCTAGTATTAAAACTCTCTTACGATTTTCTTAGCAAAAAGTTTCAATGCTGCGATTCATTGCTGCGTGTGCGCATTATAGGACATTTAAATCTGCAGGCACACCTGAATAATGATGGCTCTCTGATACAAGAGAAGATGTACTAGAAAACCGAACAGAACATTAGTTGCACAAACTGGCACCACGTTGAAACAGTCATTTTATACACAAATAACTTCCACATCGTCTTTTTCTTCTGGTTCAAGGTAGTCCTCAGAGCCATCAACAAATAGCAGGCGAATTTCCCCATTTTTTGCGTTGCACCAAGTTACTACACCCGTGCACCAACCATATTCATATAGGATCCGAATTGCTTTCCAAAAAGGTGGTGTGTTTCAGTATGATCCTGTTCATAGTCAATGTCATTTGACTTCATCTTCCTCATTTGTTTCAGCAAAGTCCGCAGTAAAATGGGCTATACCATCACCAGGCAGTGCTGTAAGCACAGGGGTTTCGCTAGAAACAGCATCAGATGAAGCAAGGATTGGTAAGGGTGATGGGATACGATAAAAACATAAGATTATGAACTTTACCGCAAAATTGGAATTCTAAATGCATATGAACCTATAGACTTTCTTAGGTCGCCAAGACTCCAGTATTGAACTATCTTAACTTTTGGAGGATTTGGGTACTACTTTGCTATTTATAAACTGTTTCCTTGAATGAACTCTAATTATGATTATGATTGATGATTTCCATATTTGGACACTCAGAGCGCGTGTTGTTAAAAAACGTTGTGCTACACGGGAAGCAAGATACGAGGAATAAGTCTGATTACTGCTGTTATTAATGATAATTATAAAGGACTTCTACGGAATCACCATTAAGTAAGTTTATATATTGATTGTCCTCGCTAGTTCATGTTTTGTTTTATTTCCGTTCGTTATGTTTATTGCTGTTACACTAGGCCAGAGATTTACATTTTACTAATTTGTATTTTTATTCACTTTATTTCAGATCGAATAGATTATTAGCTTATTAGTTTATACGATCCAGTGTTTCATTGGAGTCCTTTATCTGTATAACGATACACAAAATTCGATTTAATGATTCGTCGAAGCATCTGGATAAGAAAATGCCCGACGAAGCACAGTTGAAACGAGCGAAGGTAGAGAGGAGGACAGCGAAAGCAGCATTTACGAGAGCAGTGAAAGCTTTAGAGCACGTTATTGCAAACAACAGACCACGGGTAGAAATAACAGCTATACTGAACAAACTACAAGGAGCGTTTGAGAACTTAATCGGAAAGCATGAAGAATTTGCTAGTTTAGTCGAGGATGACGAAGAATACGATAAGGAAGAGAAATGGCTTGCAGAATGTCAGGATGTGTTCATGGAAACTGAAACTAGGGCGAAAATCTGTATTGATAAAATGACGGAAAATACATTAACTGGAAATAAAGATGAAGAACTGGAAAAGCCCTCTGAAAGTTCGGAAATTCCCCATGATGGAACCCTCAGTGGAAACCCACAAGTATCTGATGTCAATGAGAATGCAAATAGTGTAATACAAGAAGAGGCGGGCACTGTTGACACAATTAACGTAACTGATGAAACTGAACAATATCCAGCATCTGAAGGGCAACACAGAAGACAAGATAATGACAGTTCTATTAAAGACCAGCAATATTGTGGGTTTAAGCTAGAAAAACCGAAATTGCCGTCATTCTCAGGTGATGTGCGGGAATATGCAATTTTCCGGTCTGACTTCAAGCATGCAATCGAGGCCAGGTATACTAAGAGGGATGCGATAACAATGCTGCGCACATGTTTGAAAGACAAACCTTTAGAATTGATAAAAGGAATTGGCAGTGATTATGAGGCTGCATGGAGTTATTTGGATGCGATTTACGGTGACCCGCGCTTCGTATCAGATACAGTTACACAGGATATTATGAAGTTTAAACCCCTTAATGATGGCGAGGATGCTCGTTTCTGTGATTTAGTGCACCTTGTGAATCGCAGCTACAACACACTAAAGGAAGTTGGAATACCAAGTGACATGAACAATAGTCATATGCTGTCGATTATTGAGCAGAAAATGTGCGCCGACGACAGGAAAATATGGGCGAGAGAACTAGAGCGAGAAAAGAAGACTCCAACATTACAAGCACTTTTGTCGTGGATGACTGTGGAGATGAAATCACGCATGCGCGCCACAGCACCGATTAGAGCAACTGCAATTCAGAGACGTTTAGTTCACCATGTAAGTACTGATAGCAGTAGCAGAAACTTACCAACAAGGCATAAATGCTGGATTTGTTTGAACTCTGCACACTGGCCAGATCAATGTCAGAAATTTGCCCTGCTTAGCATTGATGATCGTTACAGAATTGCGAAGGAAAATAGAGTCTGCTTTAGTTGCTTGAAAAAAGCTGGGAAAGATCATAAGGCTTCAAATTGCAGCAGAAGGCAACAATGCCCCAAACTTGACAATGGCATACAATGTACTAGCTTTCACCATCAACTTCTGCACAAGACTAAACCAGTTCAGATCGGTATTGCTACAGCAATTGACGAAAGTGAAGCAGTTTTGCCCATTATCTCAGCAAATCTCTCCAATTCAAGTGGGTTTTTTAAAAGAGCAAACGTGCTATTGGATTCTGGTGCACAGATCAGCTTGATACGCCAAGACACTGCTGCAACTCTAGGATTACAAGGCCAGAATGTTACAGTCTCAATTACGAAAATCGGCGGAGAAGAGGAAACAATAAAGACCAAAAGGTATACAGTAGCAATTTCATCAGTTGATGGAAATAGGCAATACTCAGTAAAAGCAATCGGCATTCCAGTCATCAGTGATGATATAAAGTCCATCAATACGTCAAGTTGTTCAGAGCTGTTTGGACTTCAAGGGCAGAAATTCCACAGAGGACGAGGCCATGTTGATTTACTGATTGGCATTGATCATGCACGCATGCATTCAGGGGAGACAAAACAGGCTAATCATCTTGTGGCTCGACACTCTCCTCTAGGATGGGTAATTTTTGGGAGTAGACCAAGTAAAAAATTAGACGCAATGCACATTCTTCATGTTAAATATGCTGTCCCAGTTGATCTCACTGATTTTTGGACAACTGAGTCAATGGGAGTAAACGTAAAAGGGCGTGTTTGCAGTGCAGATAAACTGAGTCAAGTTGAGAGAGATGAAGCCAAGATAATAGAAGATTCTTGTGTGAAAGTCAAAGACCAATGGATGATGTCATATCCATGGAAAAGAGATCCAAATGAACTACCTGATAACAAACAACTAGCAGTTAAGCGTTTAGAGTCTATAGAGCGACGACTGAAGCAGAATCCTGATCATGCAAAGGCTTATGACAATCAGATGAAAGAAATGAATGAAATGAAATTCTCGAGAAAACTAACAGAAATGGAAATGAGAGACTACACGGGTCCTGTACACTATGTCCCTCACCATGCTGTGCTGAGACCAGACAAAAAAAGCACACCTGTGAGAATTGTATTCAATTCATCTTCAGTGTTTGCAGGTCATAGACTGAACGATTACTGGCTGAAGGGTCCTGATCTGCTAAACAATATATTTGGAATAGCTCTCCGCTTCAGAGAAAACCAAGTGGCATTGATGGGTGACATTTCAAAGATGTATCATCGAATACTGATTCCAGAGAAAGATCAGCATGTACACAGATTCCTTTGGCGTAACTGTGAAACAGAAAGAGAGCCAGATGTGTATGTAAAGACGGTACTAACGTTCGGTGACAAACCTGCTCCCGCAATGGCACAGATTGCATTGAGAAAGACAGCACAGGAGAGTAAAAATCTGAAGCCAGAGGCAGCTAAGGTGCTTACAGAAAACGTATACATGGACGATATTTGCGAATCTGTGGAAACAGTAGAAGAGGCAAAAAAACTTGCAGAGGACATTGACATTGTCCTAAAGAGTGGAGGTTTTCAAGTGAAAGGTTGGATGTCAAACAAAATTCTGAATGAGGAGAATCAAGATGCAAATGAACTGAAAGGTAATGTGGAAGAAAAGGTACTTGGAATATCTTGGAACAGAGAGGCTGACACATTATCATGTCAAATTGAGTCGAAATTAACGAGTCCAAATGATGAAAATGAGCATTTCAAGGAGTTGAAGATGACTAAAAGAAACTTGTTAAGTGAAATTGCAAAGATCTATGATCCTATTGGATTTGCTGCTGCGTTCATTATTAGATTGAAAATTGGCCTACAAAAGCTGTGGCAAATTGGAATTGACTGGGATGATGAAATTCCACAAGAACTACAAAGTGATTGGGTTGAACTGTTCATGGAAATGAAGAACATAAACAACATTTGCTTTAAGAGATCTCTGATGACAGCTGATGCTGCAGAAAGACCTTCTTTATGCATATTTTCAGACGCATCACAAGAGGCTTTTGGTGCTTGTGCTTACATTCGTCAGAAAACTAAAGATGGGAAATTCGATGTAAGATTTATCACTGCAAAATCAAGAGTGGCACCTCTGAAACAGCTAACAATACCACGACTAGAATTGCAAGCTGCTGTTCTCGCGTCACGATTGGCAAAGACAATCCAAGAAGAGTCTAGAATAAATTTCAATGGAGTAACGTTCTTTACCGATAGCATGATAACACTCGGCTGGATTCAAAGCCATTCACGCAATTACAAGCCGTTTGTGTCAGCAAGAATAGGGGAAATTCAGAGCAATTCGAATCCAAATAAATGGAGACACATATCAAGTGAAGACAATGTAGCTGACGACCTATCAAGAGGAATCAGTGTGCAAGAACTGAGTGGAAGATGGATGAATGGCCCAGAATTCCTAAGATTACCAGAAGAGTTTTGGCAAGTGAAATCTACATCCATGCCATTGAAAGAAGATGAAGAGCGTCGTCATGTGAAGAATGTTGGTTCAGTTAACTTTGTAGGGGCTGAAAGCTTAATTGACTATGAGAGATTTTCAAGTTGGAGAAAACTAATCCGAGTCATAGCATGGATAAAGAGACTAGCAAAGAATATCAGATTACGACAACACAGATCAAGTTGTGAAAAGAAGTACTTAACACCTGAAGAACTACATGAAGCAGAGATATTTTTGATTAAAGACGCGCAAAAGTTATTACATGATAGGGTGAAGAAAGGCGAATTTAAGTCACTGAGTCCATTCACAGACGAAAAGGGAATTATCAGAGTCGGAGGCAGAGTCGACAAGGCAATAGTATCCTATGACATGAAACATCCAGTGCTTCTGCCAAACGAGCATAGAATCTCACTATTGATTACAAGACAGGTGCATCAGTTTGGGCATTCGGGTGTAGCAACGACAACAGCCAAAGTGAGGAGAAAGTACTGGGTTCTGAAAGGGAATAAAATCAGCAAATCTGTCAAATACAGATGCAAGTTTTGCAGAGAGATGTCCCATTTGGCTGAAGAGCAAATGATGGCAAATCTTCCTTCTATTCGACTGGCACCACAAACACCCCCATTTTACTACACATCATGTGACTACTTCGGACCCTACAATGTCAGAATTGGACGCAACAAAACAACTAAACATTATGGTGTTATCTTTACATGTCTCAACATGAGAGCCGTACACCTAGAGCTGGCAATTGATTATTCCACGCTGGAGTTTCTGCAGGTTCTTCGACGATTCTTCTGCATTAGAGGATTTCCAGCAGTAATTCTTAGTGACAATGGTTCCCAAATGGTTGGTGCAGAACGAGTGTTGCGAGCAATGGTACAAGGGCTAAGTATTGATAAGCTCCAAGAGTATTGTTCTGAACGAGGAATTAATTGGATTTTCATCACACCAGCAGCACCTCATCAAAACGGTTGTTCAGAGGCACTTGTGAAAAGTTGTAAAAGGGCACTAAAGATTGCCATTGGAGATCAAGTTCTGAGACCTTTTGAACTTTATACTTGTTTGCTGGAGGTTGGAAACTTGCTGAATCAACGCCCAATCGGACGAATTCCAAATGACCCTGATGATGGAGCATTTTTATGCCCAAATGATCTCCTCTTGGGACGAGCAACAGTAGAAGTACCACAAGGTCCATTTAACGAAATGCGGAACCCACATCAGAGAGTAGAATTGGTACAACAGATTGTAAACTCGTTTTGGAAAAGGTGGACAAGAGACGTTTTTCCATCACTTGTTCCTCAAAAGAAATGGCACACAGATAAGCGCAATGTACAAAAGGATGATATTGTCATAGTTGAAGACATAAACGCAATCAGGGGTAAATGGAGAATAGGACGGATCACAGAAGTATTCCCTGGATCAGACGGACGAGTTCGAAATGTAAAGGTAAAGACAGCTTCCGGAATATATTATCGACCGATAAGAAAAATTGTAGTACTGCAACCAGCAGAAGGATACGATTGACTTATGCTTGATTTTTGCTAAGGACCATGCCCTTATCGGGGGGGAGGATGTTTCCTTGAATGAACTCTAATTATGATTATGATTGATGATTTCCATATTTGGACACTCAGAGCGCGTGTTGTTAAAAAACGTTGTGCTACACGGGAAGCAAGATACGAGGAATAAGTCTGATTACTGCTGTTATTAATGATAATTATAAAGGACTTCTACGGAATCACCATTAAGTAAGTTTATATATTGATTGTCCTCGCTAGTTCATGTTTTGTTTTATTTCCGTTCGTTATGTTTATTGCTGTTACACTAGGCCAGAGATTTACATTTTACTAATTTGTATTTTTATTCACTTTATTTCAGATCGAATAGATTATTAGCTTATTAGTTTATACGATCCAGTGTTTCATTGGAGTCCTTTATCTGTATAACGATACATAAACCACTTTTTATCATAAACAAAACGTTTACCTCTTATTGCACCCGTGAGTTTTCGCGTGTCAAACTGACCTAAAAAATATGTCCGTATTTGCTCTTTTTCATTTCTATTGTACGTATTAAGTGGAGGGCCCTAGGAAATCAGCACCATGGCTGAAATATGAAATAAATATATGGTTATTGATGAATGCTTCTAGGACAAGAAATGTCCTTGAATAACAATGTTAGCGCATTAGCGCATCATCATTCAAAACGAGGCTCCAACTTTTGTTTCATTTCTGAAATGCAGTCTTCATTCCATTATATTACGCTGTTTTACGAAAAGGAAACGAACGAACTGGCGATTGTGGACACAAACCACTGATCGGCGCAAACTAGTTTATGCAAGCGTTTGGTTGATAGATGAATGCTGTCTGTAGCTCATAGCCTGATGCACCGTCATGGGGATTATTTTGAAAAGACAACTCATTCAAGAGTGTTGACCAGAGCTCACCGAATGGCACCACATCCGTATTCGCGTAGAGATGCTCCATATTGGAAAAAGGCGTCTAGGGCTTCTCCGTTCAAGAAGTTTGCAAGCTTGGTAGGATCATCTTATTTTTCGAGAAATTTGTGATTTGTTTTATTTCATTTTATTTGCTACTAACTCACTTACCGCATGGAATGTAGGTACGCTCGGGAATTGATCTTGTGAAGTCCCAATGGCTATCAAGATCTGGGGCACCAAAGATGGCCTTTTGTGATATGCGAGTTTGCCGTGAAATGCACCCGTAGATAAATATTGCTATTTATTAATAAGGGAAGGTTGACATGAATGCGGCCGCACTTAGTCGATTTGCCTGCACAGCCAAAGAATAGTGAGTTTACGATTCGCGACGCGGTGACTGAAGACGACTCATGGAGGCCTAGGTACTAAAGTAGTTGAGGCGTTCTGATTAGAGAGTTAAATTCTTGTTACGAATGACACAGACGACTCAGATAAGGCGCCAAAATTGATTTTGAGGTAAGATGGAGGATGAAATGTTGGTTCTGATGCATGATGACGGTGAGATTGATGAAGAGGATTTTCTTATCCTTTATGATGTCAACCGCCGTAGAAATCTTCATGGAGGCCTGCCATATTACAAGTATGAACGTTTTGACTTGGAAAACCTTGCTGATGATGAATGTGAGGTTGAATTTAGATTTAAAAAGCAAGATATTTACAGGCTTGCTGCAGCACTGCACCTTCCGAACATTATCAAGTTGGAAAATGGAGTAGTTTTTCAACCTGTTGAAGCTCTATGCATATGCTTGAAGCGTTTCACGTATCCATGCAGGTATGCTGATCTTCTTCCAAGGTTTGGTAGACCAGTCCCACAATTGTGCATGGTAACAAACCATATGGTTGATTACCTGTTTAATAGATATGGTGACTTATTGCAGAACCTAGATCAGCCTTGGCTAGCTCCACACCATCTTCAGATGTATGCAGATGCCATTCACAACAAAGGTGCTGCATTAGAAAACTGCTGGGGGTTCATAGATGGCACTGTAAGGCCAATATGCCGACCCAAGGACAACCAAAGAATGGTGTATAATGGCCACAAGAGAGTACATGCCATAAAATTCCAGTCCATTGTAACCCCAAATGGTCTGATTGCAAATCTCTTTGGTCCAGTTGAAGGAAGAAGACATGATAGTGGAATCTTAGCAATGTCAGGTCTTCTTCCTCAACTGCAACACATGTCTTTCTCACCTACAGGTCAGGCAATGTGCATCTATGGGGATCCAGCATATCCACATAGAATACATATTCAGTGCCCATTTGCTCGTAGACAAAATCTTACAGTGGCTGAAGAAGCATTCAATCAATCAATGAGCCAAGTTAGGGTGTCTGTTGAATGGGTATTTGGAGATGTAGTGAATTACTTCAAATTCACAGACTTTAAAAAGAATCTAAAGCTTGGGCTGAGTGCTGTTGGCAAGATATACATAGTATGTGCTCTACTTCGCAATGCATTAACATGTTTGTATGGTAATAACACTGCTGCCTTCTTTGAAGTGAGACCTCCAACTCTAGAAGAATACTTTGGTTAGGCTCCATGTAGTTGCTGACCTCCAAGAAAACAGCTTTTTTAACCTTCAAGAAAACAGCTTTTTTAAAAGCTATCAGATAAAACAAGAGGTTGTCTTTTCTCCTTCCATACAATACATGATATATTTTTTAATGGGTACAATCTTGAATCCTTTTTAAAGATTTAAAAGCCCAATAACAAACACTAGTATGATCATTTGCATTGTCATTTATGAGATCCAATCTCAATGTAGACTTAATTTTTCTCTGCTCCAGCCATACAATATATGATATATTTTTTATTGCTACAGTCATGAATCTCTCTCAAAGATTTAAAAGCCTACCCTGTAACAAACAACAAGTATGATCATTTGCATGATCATTTATGAGACCCATTCTCAATGTAGACTTGATTGCTGCACTTAGCTGCACATCACATCACTCAACACATCATAATGTAAAATTTATAACATTCTGTCTTCTTTTCAAGGAAATTGGGTATATAAAGTTTGCTATTTTTGCATATGTAGCACTACTTGCAATTTGCCATAACAGTGTGCTATTGCTGTATTTATGATAATGTTCTATTTGAAAAGGGCTCATACTATCATTGGTAGAAAGTAGATAGTATGAATTCTCTACTTCAGTTAATACTTCTCTCAAAGTTCTAACCCTCCCCCAGCATGATTAGAGAGTTTATATTTGAAATGCAATGATTTTCTGAAAAGATTTACACTGACTACTCCATTCAATTTGTGGAAACATTACATCAATAACTAACTTAATAAGGGAATTATAGCCCATGTCAACCACAAAATTTTGTCAAGGTGACTGTGAACAAGACTCAAGAATAATACTGAAGAAGAAAAGTTAACATGTTTTTATGTGTTCTTACTTCTCTTGTGTCTTAAAAAATAAATTCAAAATGTCATCATTTTGTTTCTGGATCTGGCTCATTTGATTTTGCATGCTAATGAGCTGCTGTTGCATCATTGCTTGTTGCTGTTCATACCTCAACAATCTCTGATGCAAATTTTCATTTTCTCTCTCTTTCAATTCCAGCTTTTTCTCTTTTAAACTCAGCTCCCTCTCTTTCAACATCAGCTCTCTCTGTTTCAACTGTATTTCACCTTCAACTCTCCTTTCCTCCAGAAAAACCTCCCTGCGTTTCAAATCTACTTGATTTTCCCTAACTTTCATGTCCATTTCTCTTTTCTCTCTTAAATAACCCACATATTCACTTGTCTCCCCACCCTTTCTTTTCTTACATCCTTCTCTTGCCCTGGTCTGTGACAGGCTCTCCATTGCCCTTCTCCTCACACTCTCAGCAGTTTCTTTTTCTTTCTCCTGTTCTTGCTGCTTTTCTTGACGAGTAGCATCCTTTTCTTCTTCTGCATTCTCACTCCTTTCAATTATATCTTCCAGGGCCTGGTCTAACTCAGAAACTTCACCTGGTGCAATGCCACTAGCCCTTAATTCTTCCCGTGTCTTTTTCTTGAACCCCTTTTCCAATTTCACATATCGGTCTCGCACTGCTCTCTGATCTACAGAAAACTTAGGCCGTTCAACTTTGTTTAAGTTCTCTGCTATGCGATCCCAACATTTCCCCCTCTCCCTGGATCCATGCCTTAATGTATAGGGCTCTTCCACGAGTATTTCTCGACACAGCAAAATGTCGTGTTCTTCTGTCCAAGTCATTTTTGGCCTAATCAAGGTAATGATACATAAACATTCTTAGCAAAGAAACCAAGGGTAGAAATCAATGTTCAGGCTTTTATCACTAACTCATGTCCACATTTAATAACCTCAGGAGAATTAATGAAGACAAGTTGAGGAAAGAGAACATTTTCGCGAAATTTATATCATAAATGATATGACATAACCAGTATCTCCATTACATGTTACGATTCTATATAAATGTCAGTAAACAGGGAAGTACAAGCCATGCAGCTGTGTGCTTTAATGTTCCTTCCAGTTCTTCATCATAGCAATGAACTGTTGCAACAAAGTAGAGATTAAATACAAACGTGAGAATTCTTTTGTGTGATTCTGCAAGTGTATTTAATGCTGCCATTCCGGAGTATTAGGCCAACAGTATATCAAATCGACGAGTGCTGAAAAGACAGTTTTGTTCCATACATTAACCAATTCATTGAATACAGTTGACACTTGACGTTAACGAAGATTTCGAAATTATCCGTAAAAAGACATAATACAAACAAATTTTTGATAAATCTTACCTTTCAAATCTGCGTTGCGATCACGACGTGAAAATGTGCCGAAGCTATTTGCGGAAATAGATAAGACGACTCAGGCACAGTGAGATCCCCCTTTCAGCGCTAGTGCCTAGACTTCTGTAAGCCGTCTTCAGTCACTGCGTCGCGAATCGTAAACTCTCTAATATCTCCCGTATCACTACATATCGTATTTACCTTCAGTTTGGCATTAGCTGGAATGATACCAACAGTTTAAAGGGAATATTTGTTTGGCTTACAGCAAATAGATCCGTGCAGCACAAAAGTTTGACGATTTAATATGATTTTGTTATGCTAGTGTACGATCTTTCATGATTTTTAATAAAATTGCCTTGAAATACGAAATCTGATATGATAAATAATCCGGTGCCGGTCCTGCTCGTCTTGAATTGTAATCGTATATTGCACGGGGGGTGTGTGTTTATATCTCTTCTTGCTAAACTTTTCTCGCCCCCAAGTGTCAGTTTTCTGCATTGCGTACTGAACTGAAATGCATGATATTGTTATTTCTGGTTTGTGTCGGAGCTTGGCCATCGTACTTGGGAAGTCCCGAATAGCTAAAAGTGAAATCAGATACGTGCATGGACGCGCTTAACCCTGGTAAATAACATCTATTGTTCGTAAAGAGGAACTTCGATTTTAATGCTTGAGTGATTCTATTGGTTGCTATTGGTTGACTGAATTGAATAAACTTCTGAGAGAGAACTTTCATTCTTGTAAGCGTAATAGTATACAGTGTTGAACAACATGCACTTGGGCACATAGCCTGATTACAAATATTTGGCATCTTGACCTGCATGCAAGTGATAGTAGCAGTTTAGCTCAATCGTTGAAAAATCAGATCTTTCTCCTCCTAGGTCTTGTTTTGATGCATCTCTGCCAAGCCTATAGTCAGGCCTGTGTTTAAGGGGTGGTGAAAATGTATTGGGGAATCATGTGGTACAAGATCTGAGAGCTTATTTCAGACTTGCATGTTATGGATAAATATATTCACAAGGAAAGATGAACTGAGCTGGCATCTAGCTGTCCAGGGGTGGCATTTGCCACTCAATGCTACACCATTGCTATGGGCCTAGTCTATACTAACTGCATATGTGAGTGGAAGAGGATAGTGATTTGGAGTTGTAAACATGCTTAGGGAAGTCTTTATGGGGGGGGGGGAGGAGTGGGATGGGCCGGGATCAGGAGGTTAGCATATAAATTCTCTTAGGTGTGCTAGAGACACCTTTTATTAACAACATTGATAAGGATACTGTGTTGACTTGGTTGTTTTGTCTGCCAATGAAAAAAATACCATGTTACTCCCATCTGTGGTGACTATTGTCAATGTACTTACCATGTACATGCTCTTTTTGTTTTATAAGGAACCTAGCTTGCGGCTTAGTTTCAGAAGTTCCTTATTTTCAGACCTCCAATTATCAAATTGTTGTACTAAAAGTTCCTTAACAGATCCTTAATTTTCACTCCACATTTCATGGGCAGTTGAACCGGGGAGAGGAATAATCAGTGATCCCAGTAACTGAGTGTAAATTTGCACATGTTTGTAACTTATAATGTCTAAACAAGTTATAGCTTTGAATGGGGGTCTTGTCAGTAAATCACCAATTTTGCCAAGGTTTCTGTTGATAAAGTATATCATATTTTGCAATGTAAAGCATAAGTGGAGATTTTTCATCCTCTGTATATTTGGTTTTTCCAATAGAGCCCACCCCCCACCCCCCTCCCCCCCATCAAAAATATCACTCTGCCACCCCTGCATTTACTGCCATACAAATGCTACAGATACAAGTAGAACATTGAAATTCTGCATTTTGCCTTTAATTTTTGCTATAATGTAAGACCAATGAAACATGAAACACTTAACACAAATAGTTTTTGACTGCAAATAAATGGAACTGGCTTCCTAAATTCTTAAGTTCTTAATTGTTTGCTGATATAAAAATTTCTCAAATTGAAAAGTTCCTTAGGTAGTTTTCCTTTAGTAGTATAAATACTTTGAATGTTCCAGCATTCTACATGCAGGTTCCTTATAAAGTGGTTCCTTATAAAAAAGGTATGTATTCTGCTGCTGCAATAGAACACAGAAAACTTGATGGAAGTATGTGACTCATTATTCTCTTTTTTCTTCAAACTTCTTGTGGTACTGCCCCTTGTTTTTGCCCCAACTGTTACCAGAGATGTGGGTGTGGGGCTCTTAGTATGGTGGAGAGAGGTAGAGGAATTCACACTATATGGCAAGGATGTCTAGTGGCAACCTCAACAGATATATGTTTTTTGTATAAGAAACAAGTTTATAAAAAACATGAGGCTCAAATCAGGCAAAAATTAAGAAGCATTTAAGGAGCACCAGCATGCTGAGTTTCAAAAGTAAACTTGAAAAGTCGGTTTTGTGCAAAAATTCTGTATTATACTGGAAAAAATGCAAAGAACATATGTCCCTCAAATGGTTGTAACTAAAAATTCTATGTCCCATCTTACAGTTAGCTTGTTGTCACAGGAAATTTCAAGAAATTATACAAACACTAAAGAACCATTTAAGGCTGGATTTGACAAAATATTAAGAAGCGTTCAGGCTGAGAGGAGAAATTTTATTTGGTACAAATGTCTTAATGTAGTAATGTATTCTTATGAAAAACACTACAAATATTGAAACACAATAAAAATTAGCTGATTTTTATAATATCTAATCAGGTAGCTTTCATGGGAGAATGCCTTCTGCATCCTTGTGTACATTTAGCACTTAGGGTGGGAACTGAGGACTTTGGGAATGAAACGTTTTTTGGCCATTCCCTTTAGACTCCAAAAACTTAGAGATGTTCTCTTTTATGAATGATGGGTCATGGAACAATCGCTTCATTCGCACTTTCCAGTCATTTCTTGCAATGGTTATATCCATGTATTGAGTCTGGAATATTGCACTTGGTATGGAAGACTCTTCAGCAACTGTGAAGTATCACACAAGTTCCCAATAGCCTGCCAGATAACAAATGATGTGGCCACAGATTGAGTCTTAGAAGTGTTTTACCATTATATCCCCCACATAGGACAGGCAAATTCTTATGAAATATACAAAAGTGATCAGTGATCAGGGAAATCAGGGAATTTGCAGGAAATTTTTGGGGAATTTACTTTCTATCATGGAAAGCAGGGAATATAGCATAAATGTTGGGAAAAAATCAGGGAATTTTGTAATTTATCCTCTCAGACTAAAGCTCTCTTGGTTTCTTGTATTGGACTGAACACAAAGTGATTTTGAATGACAGTGACAGTGTAGGGATTTTTATTAGTTATGGAACTGATGGGAAAATCAGGGAATTTTGTTAGCAAAATTCACTTGTCACCCTGTATACTCTATAATCGACTGATCCCTTTACCAAAATGATATCTATCTGGTGCTCACCAGTCTAGTATTTCATGTAGATATAATAGGAATCAGGGAGGGGCATTAGAAGCATAGGCCCACCGGTGTTTGCAAATACTGAAAAGTCTCCTTGAAATGTGAAAACATGCTTTTTCATCTGGAGAGGAATATACGAGCTACAATAGTCGCCAAGAGTTTGGGGCACTTTGAAGAAACTGATAAAAACCACTTTCCTCTACATATTGTCATAGTTGCTACAAACATGCACCCCCCTTCCCCCTAAAACAATGTTGGTTTGTTTGTGGGACACTTAAAGTTGGCGTGCATGCAAAATTTTTCCATTATCGCATGTATTTCTCCAGAAAACCAACATTGTTTCAGGGGAGAGGGGGATGAAAGTTCTCAAGTTCTCTGTATTCAAAAGGGTGCTTACAGAATGTTTCCCACAGGCTTTGCCCCCTTATTCTTTAACCCCCACTTCACAATAGCCTGTGGTGCCACTGGAGAAGACTCATTTTTTTTAGTCATTAATATCAAGAAACATTAAAATGTTGTTTCTTAAATCTGCCCCTGGGCATAAGTGCCCATCAACTTCTCTGCCCCCAACCTGCTACTTTTCCCACAGTGATTGCATAAGAGAGTTATTAATGTCCATCAAACTTACTATGAATTTAAGATGAGCATACAAGTATGATCTACCTGCAGTTAGCCTAAAGCAAAATTTAGGGATTTTTGGAGTCAAGTTGAAATTCCCATTTTAGTGTCTAAGTGTCTATGTCCCATTTTAGCTCTTTGAATTTCCCAGGGGCAAATAGTGGCTAGCAAATTAAAGTACTTTTGGGTTGATTTTAGAAAAGAAACTTGGTAGCCAACCTAGAACTATGCATTTCGTTATCACTCACCAAATTGTCCTTGTTTTGAAGATTGCACAAATGCAGTATCATGAAATCACGAAATGTGGACCAAGTATGTGGAACTTAAGTTAGTGCCATAGAATCATTGAGGGGCAGGTGTGTTTAAAACTTTGCCATATAGAAGGTCAGAGAGCAGAACTCACTAGAAACAGCATTTGGGACTTGATTGCTGCATTTTGGACTTGATTGCAGCATTAAGGACTTGATTTCAGCATTTAGGACTGCATTACAGTAGTGGAAAGGCCCATTTTTTTAATGAAAGGATACATAATACAAGCCTCAGTGACACCATGGGTGTAAAGTTTTCATGTTGAAAGTGACTATGTGAAAAAGTAGCTGATGCAAGTAGGATTTGACTTGCAACTCTTGACTTTGAATGATAAGGGTTGATCCTGGTTGGGTCAGTTAGTTTCTCGCACTGTTGCTGCTGATTTTCTACCCAAATCCTGTTGTCTGCTACATAAGTTTTCATTTTCTGAGGGGGCCAAAACAAGATCCATTCTGGAAAGCTGGTCCCAATAATGTGGAAAATAACTGATAGTGTATTGGTGTCAACTTTTCCCGTTATATAGGGGTAAGGTTTTTGCTTCATCCTATATTTATGTTAGGTATTATAGAAATCCTGAAGTCAAAAGCTGATGAATTTTGAAGAGAATGTTTTGAAAATAGTATCACAGCATCTTATGTATTTAGCAATTAAATATTGGGTATTGTAACAAGTCATACAGCACCACAAGTTGATACCTGAGAGCTGAAAGCTTTGTTTAGTGATCCAGGAGGACCTTGTATGCTTGGGTGAAAACACCTCAAAGACTAAAATTTGACTGAGATATTATAGAAGTATTGATAATCTTAGAGTGTTGATGAGTTAGCCATTGACCAAAGACATGATATTAGCTATGTCAATCATAATTCATTGGTAGTTTAAATGTAATGTAGTAACTGTAGCATATTTGTAAAATGTGAGAGAATTCTCCCTCAATGCATGTGAGCATAAGAGTGTTTTTATATTACATATCACACACATTGTGCAAGACTTGGAAGGCCTGTGAAAGTAGACATCATACTTCTAGCCCCCACATGGCTAGTTACTCATAATCTTGGGTTTGTTTCATTGTTGGTATGCTCAGTTATATTTGTGACACCAGCTTATGTTTTATTCTCTCTCAGGTTGACAGGGAGCCACTTCAAGGGTTGATTCCAGAACCAGTAAGTATTAAATAGTGTATTTCATTGATCAAGGCCATTTTAATATTTTTATTTGATTTGACTATTGAATTGATGCTGAAAGAGTAAAAAGATTTCTATCTTGTTGGTATGTCAGTTCTGAATAAGAGTTACAGCAACATTGCATAAAGTATGACCTGAAATATGTGTACATGGATTTGATGCACCTTGGCAGTTGTGATGTTGAGAAATCTGCAGTTTTTAGTAAAACATCAATTTATTAAAATATCCAACAGAGCCTGCAGTGTTTTATGTCTTTCTGTGTTGAATTCTACAACATTTTCTTATCAGGGACAATTAAGTCTCCCATTGGAAGCTGTGAACAAAGTTCAGTCTTGGGTTGAGCCTAGATTTGCTGTGGAAACAGTGGATAATACACCGAGAGCATTCCAGGACACAGAATTTTCAGAGCATGGTATGTAATTAATAGTTAATTCATTATTAAAGTTCCTTATTTAAATTTTAAGTTATTATGCCAGGGGTACAACAATGAGAGGAGTCATGGGGGTCTAGATCCCTGCACTTTTCCTTTAAAGGAATGAAAGTGCTCTTTTCTTGGAAAGTTATAAACCTGTTTATTATGTTATTGTCAAGTAGATCTGCTTATTATCATCCTTAAAACTTGATAGGAGCAAACTTGCAAAACACCTTTCATCTCTAAATCTACAACAAACTATTCCAATCATGTGCTCTTAAAGTTACTTTTAGTGTGCCTTTTTGTGGATTAGACCCATCCCTGGTGGTGCATGTTCTTGCTTTTTTCTATTATGACTCAATTTATATCTCTTGAATAATTTTAATCACTGAATTGGAAAGCACTACAAAAATGAAGGTATATCACTCTACATGGATTGATTGACAGGTCATTACATATGATTGACAGGTATAATTTCTTTTTGATTGATAAGATTTCTTTCATGAAATGTACTTGGTGTATTCAAACATCCTTGGAAGATTAGGTTACAGGCAGGACTGATGGGAAAATGGTGAATCTGATGAGTTTGTACCAACAGTGGTGCATGCTTGTTTCCCTTCACTGATTGTGGTCTGAATCAGTATCTTCATCATTATCCATGAGAGTACTAACTTGTCATTTTTATGAGTTGTTTGCTATTCATTTAGATCGGAAAGACAAGATCATGGAATATCTCAAGAGTGGTGAAATCTGTATTAAAATTGAGGATAATGCAACAAATGAAAGATCTCTAAGTGACAGTCAGCTAGGTATCTTAGATGCTTGTATTACCTTGCAAAATTTCGAATTAAATTGTTTCTAGCATTAAGTATTGTTGTCAGTTTATTGATTTTGAGGATAGTAATGGTTGTTTTGGGGAAATTGTTAGTTAAATGGAAGATTTTTGGACATGCTCAATAATCACATACAAAAATACCATAGATTCAAAGGGCTCTGTGTGCCAACAATTTATCATTTTTTTGCATCTGCCTCATTCACATTATTGAAGTTTTGGTGTGCACTATTAGTATAATGGTTATATATATTTATATATAAATAGATAGATATATATATATATATATATGTATTATATATGTATATTGAACACAAAACATATGCAGCACTATCAGGAGGACCATGGAAGCAACACTACTCAAGATAATATTTCAACAACCAAAAATATGAGCAAAGCACAATATTATCAAACTTCATATGGAACACTGAGAGACAAGCAGGAGTAGTATCAGAAGTTTCTTGGTCCATTGCAAAACCTATCCCAGTCAACAAGAATATCAGTAAATGATGCCTCCTTTGTCTCACACAATAAGTCTCCTTCACCACACTCAAAGACCAAACCTAGCTCCTAAACAAAAGATCCAGACTCCATGCAAAATGCAGACACACACACACACACACACACACACACACACACACACACACACACACACACACACACACACACTATATATATATATATATATATATATATATATAGTATATGTATATGTCTGTGTCTATATCTGTGTCTATGTCTATGTATATGTCTGTGTCTATGTCTATGTCTATGTCTATGTCTATGTCTGTGTATATGTATATGTATATGTATATGTATATGTATATGTATAGTAGTTGTTATGGTGACCTTTTCCTTTACTTTTACAGACACCAGGAATGTAGCACAAGCTGAATCGTTTAGTGTGGGTAAGTATTTTTAGAATCAACCAGTATTATTATTATTATTTTTGTTTTATTATTATTATTATTATTATTATCTATAGTTCGTTAAATGTCCATTAAGGACAATCCCTTGCCGAGTTATATCCTATAATCTAGTACACAGGAAGGTAGAGTTTCAAGTACTTCATCACTGTAGCACTATTTTTGATCATATAGATAGCACAGGTCGCAGTACTGATTTACAAAAGATAGTACTGAATGGGATAGCACAGCCGTGTCATTCAATACTCTCTTTTGTAATTCCTGCAAGCAAGGTTACAAAGAGTAAAACAAGGAAGAAATTAAAGAAAGCCATGTTAAAGTACATTAAATTTAGAAACGTTAAGTATATATGTGAAGTAGTTGTTGAGATTGACCTTTTCCTTGTACTTTTATAGGCACCAGTAGTGCACCACAAATTGAAGCATTTAGCATAGGTAAATAGTTTTTACATTGAACTAGTTTTTCTACTTTGAACTAGTTTTACAGTTTTATTACATTTGTTATTGGTGGATAGCGTATTTTCTCGAAAGAGCGCCCCCCCTCCAGCCCCTCTCGAATGAGCACCCCTTCTGTTTGCGATGAGTTTGCTCCATCTCTATTGCTGCACAGTAGTTGATCCTTTTGCTCCTTCATGACGTGTTGTTCTATACTTATACGTTTTTTTAACAAGAAACCAGTTTATAAGTGACCTAGCACTAGACACACTGAAATTTAAGAAACTTTTAGAACTACAATGAAACAGTTGAGAAACTTTAGAAATTTTTGTGCTATTTCAAAGTTTGGGGTTTGGGAGACATATTTCCCCCAAGAATTTAACAAGTGTCAACTAAAGTAAATTGCTTGAGAAAGATATAAGAAAGATCCTTTGGTTGAGAGAAAGATATGCGCATTTTATGACAAATGGCACATTGGAACCATTACCTGGTTCAACGCAAAACTGGACCAATACCGTACCCTTTTCGAGGACCAAAGTGAAGATCATATAAAGTTTACCGAAATTAACGATGTTGATCGAAGGTTGATTTAGATTTAGAACCGCACTAACGTCTTTTGTTTGCTATCATGATAATAGTATGCTATATCCACGTGATTTATATCGTGTTCAATGCAATCTTTCTTCATTAAATTAAGAAACTTTTAAGAAACTTTTAGAACTGAAATGTGGCCAAAATTTAAGAAACTTTTAGTACTAGGTCTTGAGCTAGGTTTCTTATAAAATCAAAAACGTGTAGTGCATTTCTTTAGTGTTTTGTGTGTTCGTGTCGTTACCCTATAGTTCCATTGCCGCACTCGCGCGATCGCACACGTTAATGAGCGCTGCAAGATGATCTTAGGAAATCAATCTTCTGTCAACATGGACTTTTATTGCATTGATTTCAATGAGGAGGAGGCTCTTAGTAGTGCCAACCAAGAATGAGGTTAAATTAACGAGTAGAAAAAGGATAGAAATGCAAGCACGGTGCATTGTGTCTTTTCAGGAGGTTTGTAAAGACAACAGGATTTAGGGGACATTGTAAAGTGAAAATGACAAGAAAATAACTGACCGTAACGGGATGGTCCCTCCAGTGTGTGCAGACAGATCCAATGCGCATTGCGACTTAGCCACAATTGTCCCCTTATGCCAATTGCTGAAGAGAGGGACGATGTCAGCAAATTAATTACCAATAAGCAACCTCTTGAAGCATGACCGGATGGGCCAGTGGTAGAACACTTGATTTGCAAATTTGAGGATCGCAAGCTCAAATTCCACTCGATTCCGTCATCTTCTTTCACTTGAGAATTTTCAGACACACTGAGGATGTAGACATGCATTAGTTGTTTGTTTGAGTGGTTGCTGTACAGATATCTTTTCTCAATTCCCAGTTATACATTCCGATTTTCTGTAGTCTCCTCCGTCATTTTAGTATTGTGCCTTCATCCATGTGTGTAAATGCACATCTGTAGCAACTATTACCTGACACAAATGATTAGTATATGGGTTTTTCCGTATTTATGCTATTTTATAGAGAAATGAAGGAATTGTACCATGAATTCTTGTTTTTCGTAAATCGTTATTAATTCAATAATAATTTCTATTGTGCTTAATTAAATTTCATATTTTATTTCTAGTCAGTTTGTTGTTTCCTTTGAATTATATCCTCGCCATCTTACTTGTCATCAATATACCTCTTAGGATTCCCAGTGTTTAGTGAACCTCATGCGTCACAAGTCTTCAACATGGTAGACACTGTTCAGAAAGATTCAGATGATCTTATGGATGTTTACACGGAGCCAAAAGCGACCCGAAATCCGCTTTCTAAGCTGGAAGAAATGAAAAAGCAGCTTCCTGCTGTCACAGAGAGATTGTCAGGTCCAAAATTCTATCTATTTGATCATTATTTGACATTTTAGATTATTTTGGTATGTGTGCTTATCCGCATTCTCAACAAAAGTATTTTGAAATCAGAAATGCAGCACAGAAAAATCTGAGTGATTCTAAGAGAGCAGTCGAGTTACGGTCATTAGGTTAGGCCAGTGGTTTGGTTAAACATCAAGCTATTTGTTTATATAAATAATGAAAATATGAAAGCAAGAAAATGTTATCATACGGTGGTGATAAGTAGAAGAAAAGAATATTGGTATGATTCATCAGCAACCAGCCTGCAACCATCGCTATATCGATGCAGTGATGGCACGTTTTTCTATCACAGATGCCGCAATATTATTTGGGACGTCCGCTCCGCTTAAAGATTTTTTCATACACATGTGTGCGTAGGGCCAGCCTTGGTCTGATATTCTGCGGTGATGATATAACTGATTTCCCATCATGTATCAAAAAGATGAATATTTGGAACGAGGACTAATTAACTTGTTTTTATGGTTCGGCAGAACTTCATTACTGCACGAAAATCAAGAATATCTTAGAATAAATTGAATTTTGAGCGATGTTTCATACTCTGAATAATATCTGATAGAAAGTGTTAGTTTTATTTGATTTTTGCATTTTTATACATGGAGGTTCCTCAGATCAGGACATGTTCTGATTCGCATTCGACGGATGTTAAATGAAATTTTGAGCAAACTATCTACTTCTTATTTGCAGTACTATAATACTATTTACAGTACTACAATACTATTTACTGTACTATAATACTATTCACAGTACTATAATACTATTCACGGTACTATAATACTATTCACGGTATTATAATACTATTCACAATACTATAATACTATTCACAGTACTACAATACTATTCACAGTACTATAATAGTATTCACAGTACTACAATACTATTCACAGTATTATAATACTATTCACAGTACTACAATACTATTTACAGTACTACAATACTATTAACTGTACTTTAATACTATTCACAGTACTATAGTACTATTCACAGTGCTATAATACTATTCACACTACTATAATACTATTCACAGTACTATAATACTATTCACACTACTATAATACTATTCACAGTACTATAATACTATTCACACTACTATAGTACTATTCACAGTACTATAATACTATTCACAGTACTAAAATACCATTTACATCTACTTATTTACAGTACTAGAGTATTATAATATAAGATTTAGTATTCAAAATCGTCGAAATTGATAGTACACGTGTTTTTTAAAAGAAAGTGGTTTATAAGACAGTAATACTCGATTGCTCGAAAAATTTATAAAGTTCAGTACTAGATTTTTTGAGACTTGAGAGAATGGATAAGATCATATACACTAAAATTTCCAGTTTCCACGTAATCTCAACAATTCTGTTGTCCAGTTTGTGTATATTCCCTGTATTATTCTATCTTTTTCAGTGTCTTGCTCCTGTAGTGCCTAGCTGTCCAACTTTTCATTGTTACACAAACTCAAATATTCTTGCTACGAAAATCTTGAAAAAAGTTTTAGTACTGAAACCACAAAAAATCTAAGAAAGTTTCAATGCTGCGCAAAGAGACTTTCTTATACAAAAATGTGCTCCTATGTATACTTTCAGGCACCTAAAAAGTATTTCAAACTTGCATTGTTATGTGTACATAGAATGTATATAAACATACAAAAATAATGAGAGAAACAGAAAAGTTAGGAATTAACTGCTGAAGAAATTTTCAAGTTTTGGTGACTTTTATGAAAATGAAGAGGGAGAGCACATGTTTAATGCCAGACTGAAAACCGCCCCATTTATAAGCACCACGATTAGAATAAGGGTTTGATCTCATTGATGTTCCAATCATTTTGTTTGCCTCGTTAGATATTCAAGGACCTTTGGGAAATCCAGACTCCCCATCTAGTGCCTCATCATCATCTTCAAGTTGGGAGGGTAGTGACGAAGTTTCATTGAGGAGACAATATGTTCCTTATAATGGTTAGTTTGTTATCTATTACATCATATGATCTTTTCTAAGGAATCAAACTCAGATGGTAGAAAAGTTAGCACTGAGTCATGCCTTTTATCCCGTTAATGAGTTTTCTGATATTAAGAAGGGGAAATTACCGAACTTGTGAGTTTGCTTGATGACCTTTATTCCTGGTTATCGTGAGTGAATGATGCACCTTAACAGTCTAGTTTACCCTGAGTCACTTGTCATCAAAATGTTCTAGAGATTTGATTTTCAAGCATCTTTGCAGCATTTTCATTGCGGAAAGCATTATTTCCATACTTTTGTGCTGCTGCATGTAAAGTTTATCGATTAAGCTATCAATTGAAATGTTATGTGTTATGCCACTTTGTGGCTCGTTTCCTGTGCTTTGTATTCGTTTCCCTCCCTTTTGATGAGGAAGAGACTTCCGATTCACACTGCTCTGTTTTCAAATTATTAGGCGAATAGCTCATGCTCTGTGTTTTACGCGTTGTTATACCGATTTTAGGTATTGGGCAGATACTGTTATGGCAATTTCTCTTGCAATGCCTTGTAAATGGAACACGTGGCATCTCGTGGACCAATCACGATGCCTACGAGTTTCAGTTCACATACCCAGAGGTCATTGCAAAAGCGTGGGGAGAGTGTAAGCCCAAAGTGAAGATCATGACGTATGACAAAATGGCCCGCAGTCTACGTAGCTACTACAAAAGCAACGTTTTGAGAAAGGTGCCAAACCACAGATACGTGTTCCAGTTTATGAAAGAGGAAATCAGATCTATCTGCAGGAGAATGCAGAAGTGTCATGAATGAACACTCTTTGTAGTGTCGTTCTCAAAAACCCCCAAGTTGTAAAGTTATTGGGAAATGTAAGGGCATTGCAGGTTTATCAAGCCTTTTCCTTTTTATTTGTTTATTTCTATTTATTATTATTAAGCCATTATGATTAACTTTGTTAAGTTTCTATGCTGCTGATTACAGCCTTGATGTTATCCGGTAATTTTCACTGGATAGCGACCATATTTATACAAGCTACGTTTTTGTTAATGAACTTGCCCTGCTCCTTATATTCCTGATGACGTCATGTAGCTTCATTAGAAGCATTATGTATTTTCTCTTTTGCACTGCTGTCACTATGTTATGGATTTTGCTTGTATGAGTGTCTAGTATAATGGCTCTGATATCTCTGTTTGCTATGCATGTCTTAGTCCAGTTTATGTTAAGCTGCCGGTCCTCTTCTAGTTTGATGTTTATTCAATCACTACTAATTAATTTTCAGTCTTCAGGTTTATACATTGTAAGCTATATCACTTCCAGTATTGAACTTTGGGCTGGTTTTTCAATTTCCATAGAGAACTCATTTGTACAGTGAATGTAATTATAACAGTTCCATGCTGTTGGAGGGGATTTATGAGACAGTTGGATGGTCACTTTGATTATAAGCAGAATTTAGCTGATCTTTACCTGTATATGCTTCAGTTGTTCTTCAATCTTTATTAAATCTTCTCTAAAGTTAATCGGAGATCAAAAGCTACGTGATATATATTCTTTTTGGAGAACATATATCGAGAGTCATGCTTTAGTGACGTCTGCTTCTACATACTTGTAAGCTAGACCATTCAATGGACGACTAGGCTTGAAAGTCACATGATATGTTGATCACTGATTTCGCACACTATTCCAAATCGCCCTTTGGTCATATAGTTCTGTTGAGCAGACAGGGATATCGTTGCCATCTCTACTTGTAAGGCCTGTCTATTCGTCTTCTTGTATTGTGTGCCATGTTACAACACGACGTTAGGCGACCCTCTTATGTTTGTATCTATTGAACAATTAATTTCTAATGCATACAGTTGCATACAACTGAGTAGTGGATTGTACCTGGTTGCATAGAGACTGCAAAGACCCAGAGGTTCCCATGAAGTGCCCCCACAGCGCGGCTTTTTTGTTGACAACAGTGAGGCATACGTTTGGAATGTCCTTACCTCACAAAGTCTTGTGCTTGAAATTTTATTGTACTGCATAGATAAGGCCATACACTCTTGTATGTAGTATTTGTATATCACGAGCTAGCCTCGGTTAAGTTTGATCTCGTTTCAGTTTGATATATAGTCATTTAAGGTGTTATGATTATTCGTTTTCCGTTTTTATCGTACAGAAGGACACTATACATCTTATTGTAATCCGTATTGCTTTGAATAAACGCCAGTGTATTAGTATGTTTGATGCAGCGATTGCAAGGTGGATTTATTCAATTAGGAAGGTTAGCTTGGTGTTTTCGAAGTAATACAGTAATATTTTTATGCATAGTAATTTTGAAGTATTTTAAGATGTTGCTGTGCAAGCTAGTCTTGCTCGTATATTATAGCCCGTATGTAGTATTGCTCGTTTGATATTGATAGCCATAGGAGGCACATTGGAGTAGAAAATCTCATTGCTAGTTTTCAAGTGGAGGAGAAAGTCCTTTGAAAAGCTTATTAGAAACCATCAATTTACTTGAGGACGCTTGCTTTGCGGACCTTCTTCTACCATTTGTGTTCCTGGTTTGCCCAATTGATTACCCGATAACCGTTTCGATCTGTATACCTTAGTTTCACCACACTGCAGTCCCGTTTAGGTATTATTGGTCTCTTTTCATATCATCCGAGTTTCCGAGAAACTGAATGGTAGAAACTGAATTCCTGAGTTGATAATGGATAAGAGGTATATCGTGACAAGAGCCTGTTTGCCAGGGAACACCCAATCTAAAGGTGTAGTTAAGAGTTAAAGTATGGGATATTTGCTTATCGTTTTATTGCTGGTATTTAGAATACGCAACATTTACATTATAATGCTTTTTGAACTCTGATAATTATTTAATTAATATGCTGTATTTTTCGTATGATTGCACTTGATTTTTACTTTGCACAAGAATGTTCAGTTGGGTTTTTTGACTTTCTCACTCAATTATGTGTTTAAGAGTACTTTGTGCATGAAAGGATGAAAGTGAAAGGTTAAAGCAAAATAAATTGATGAGGAAAATTAAATTTAGGATGAAATATAATTACAGCTAGAAGATGAAATATAGTTGAAGTTTGAAAAGCTACTTAAATCTAAGTGAAAATGACTGTGAAAATGACTGAAAATGACTGTGAAATAGAAGCAGTGGATTAGGCCAATTTTGCCTCAGGATACAAAATTTTCTATAAATTTTGTAAACACCCTGATATCATGAAATTTGCTATTGAAAATGCATCAAATCTATGTCGCCCCACACTCTCCGTTTAATTAGAACGAAGAAGCAAGAGAGCAAATGTATGTAATGCTACAGTTTTAAAGGAATTGCATAAAAGAAGCCTTGCGTTCTACATTGCAAAATTCTAATTCTACGACAGTTTGGTGATAGCTGTAGTCATTATTGCCATGAAACCAATGTTTCATATTTAGAGTTATCTCTGACCCATCTTACCATAAAGTCTCTATTATGCCCCGTGGAGGGCTTATTGTTTTCAAGCACTTAAGAAAACGGGGCTTATCAAATTTTCTGTGGTGACAAACTTTGTATTCTGGATTCATTAATAACAGTCATCCTCATAAAATTAGTAAGTTTGGAAGGCGGTGTATTGGAGAGAAGGACTTAATTGAGAGGGGGTTTTTAAAAGAAATTATGGTATATCGATACAGACTAACACTCGCTTTATACCGATACAGAAAAACCTTTTGACTACGAAACAGTGAAGTATCAACGTTGTCGTAAACGTTCGAACGCCTTTGAAGGTCAGTGACTTGTGAAAGTTAACTGATTTGTTTCAAAGTGGGTTAACATTTGCGGTGTGGCCCGGATGGCAAAGAGGCTATCACCAGCCAGGCCTTATGATGTTACATCGTTACATATTTTGCATCATTAGTTGTTGCTAACACAATTTTTCTGCCATACTTTGAAGCAGGCCATCTTAAATTTATGATCCTAAAACGCCCCTCAATGCAAGAAATCACGAAGGATGAGCAATTGACTACAACTTCTGCTTCACCTTAATTATTCACAGAACATAGAGCTCCTTTACGATAAATCAAGGCATTCTTAGGAAGGAGTAAATCATAGAAAGGCAATAGATGAGTAACTGTGTAGAAGTAAAGCTGTAAATATTGCAGACAAGATAGGTGTGAAGATTTTTACAGCTGTGGCAAGAATCATCATCGACAAAACAGCTCAGTAGAAAGCACGAAGTTAGACAATACTGAAAGCTAAAAATGATAACTGTCACATAACCAAATGAAAGAGCAAGCGCATTATAAAATAGGCAGTCAGAAGAGTAGTTCAGTTTAACCCGCAAAAAGTAGGATCTGATATAAGGGGGCATATTAAAAACTATTTAAGTCCCTCAATTGTATCAAATATTTCATCTGGCACTTCTATCTTTAACATAACGTATATCTATGTTTTGCAAAGGGCGCTTTACTAACATCTAATGGGCTTGGTCTTAAAAATTTTCTCCCATACCTCGTCCACAAATCACCATCCTTTCTTGGTTGACGATTTGACGGCTGGCATCGTCATTTCATCCATGCCCCCCTACGAGCATGCTACTGGCAGAAAGGGAAAATTGTTTGAGAAGCAACACATCGAATATTCCGAAACTTTTTCAGCTGAAACTCTTCACACCGGTAAAAACACCAGCATGCAAGGTAGAATGAGATCAAGTCTCTTATATGCCTTAAAGTCACTTACGTAAGACTCAAGAATGCTTGTTAAGTCCGAAGCATTCTCGATTCCTTTTGCTTCAATGCCTGCTAAAAGTCTTGGAACACTTGATATGATTTGCGCTATAGACGAGCTATAGCATTCCCTCCCCTGTTGAGCAATGCTGTATGGAGCAAATATGAGTAACTGATAATGTAAAAGTGATAATGAGGTCTTTTATTATGTCACATTTCAGCTATTGTCCGTTAATTTGGATGTTTCATGACAGAACCACAAATAGTCGAATTAATAAAATGCATGAAAGAGCTTTGCGAATTGTATACTGAGACACGGAATCATCCTTTGATGAACTTCTTACAAAATATAACTCAGTATCAGTTCACCAAAGAAACTTGCAGTTACTTATGATAGAGATATATAAAACCAAAAGCAGTTTAAATCCATCGTTCATGGAAGATATCTTTGTCGAAAGACCTAACATAACATACGACTTTAGAAATAAGGATGGTCTTCTGGTAACAAGGGCAAACACAACTGCTCGTGGTATAGAAACCATACAATACCGTAAATTCTCTTTTTAGCCCCCCTCTCAATTAAGCCCCCCTCTCCAATAAGCCCCCCTTCTGGACTAGAAAATTTATTAAGCCCCCCTTTCTATTAAGCCCCCCGTTATAAAATATTGAATAGTACCAAGTGTAACTAAGCTTCATAGGAGTAAGCACACTAAGCGTGATCACGCTCAGTTAACAATAGTTCCCAACCTTTAAAGAATCAAAGTCATTCGTTGACTTTCTGCAGACAAAAACGTTCTATATCAACGGTTACCACATTATCTTTCAATTTTGTTTGTTCTGCTCGGAACTTATGATGTATAAACTAATTAATTTGAATGTTGTTCTCTATTTTCAAACGGGAAATATGCAGTATACTATTAAAAATTTTCAAAAAATTTAGTTAGCCCCCCTCTCTTATAAGCCCTCCCTCTCCAATAAGCCCCCCTCTAGAGTGCTTGAAATCAACGAGACCCCCGGGGGGCTTAATAGGGAATTTACGGTATGTTGGAAGTAGGCTTTGGCAAACATTACCAAGTGAAACCAGTGAGTCTCGCACCTTAGAAATCTTCAAAGGTCGCATCAAAAACGGGAAAGCAGATAAATGCAACTGCAAGCTTTGCAAAACGTTTATTGCAAACCTTTGCAAACCTTGGATATATCTAGCTTGGTCACGTTTATTACGACGGAGTTCGCTCACTTTCATCGATACATCTAGCTTGCACTTGATTTCCTTATTTTAGGTTTTTTAGAAATTCATGTAAATATAAGGTTATTTACTTTATATAGTTGGCTTTAATTAGCGTTGCTGCTATTATAGTCGCCAACTTAAAATAAATTGTATTATCATTATTATAATTATTAACTCGAAGGCCAAAAGTGATGCGTGTTTATAAAGCTACTGGTTTTCGTTATCGAATCAACATTGTTTGAGGGGGGAAGGGGGTTTACATTTTAATTGGTGTCACGGAGAGGTGGCAGGAGTCAGAAATCCATACAATTGTGTGGGTGTTCCAGCTACCTTTGGCAGATACTTTACATTTACAAAAGAAATCCCAAAGAGTGCTTTCGTGAAAAGTTAATTAGTTTTCAAAGTAACCAAGATAACTACAGAGTGAAAATTCACCGTCAGCAAAAAGTGCAAGAGAATAGGTCGCTTAGAGCTATGATTGTACTCTTGGTTATCTGACCGACGTAATTTTAAACATAAGAACGCGGGATTGAGCATACCTGGTAATTAAAGTTGATTCTGCAACCACGATTTTCTGATCTGACAAAAGCACCATGAGACAAGCATGTTGATTGTTCCTAAAAGGAGGTACTCTGATGTTGGAATAGTGCACTTGTCCGTCAAGCTTCGAATATATTATCGATGGTCCTCTCGGCTTCGAAATCCGCGCAACAATGACAGTCAAATACTGTGGACAACTGACTGTTTCCTAGGTCATCAGCAGATCAAATTCAAACGCTGTCCTATGGGAAAACTGAATACACTACACCTCACCAAATGACAACAGCAGAACAACAAGATGTTAAAAAAAGAGTTGAGAAAGTTACTCATCGCGAGCAGCTCCCAGTATGTAACGTGCATCTGCTACAGAAGGAGCCCAGATGACAGCATTTTGGTTGTTAATTCATTCAACTTTTTATTCAAATTGGTAAAAAGAACAATATGTAGCCAAAGGTGAATTCATGCATTGAAAATCTTCACCGTGAAATAACATCCTCAAACGTCGGAGTGGTACAAAGCAATATCTAAAAAAAACAGCATAACAAAATGCAAAGAAATCCTGTGCCAGGCAATATGTACAACAGACAACTTGCGCACTGATTTCACTTTCCAATGCTGCATAAATGAGCCAGAAAAATGACAAGGAATTGATCATATAGACTAAAAAAAGTATATCCATGAATAAGAACAATATTTTTATTGAAATTAATTTTAAACCTAAACCATATATGTTGAAATAATATACTTTTTCAAATTAAAACCCGAGCTAAAATTCGCTGCTGGAGGACATATACCAAATTTTTAATATACGCCTGACTTTGGTCCACAAATACAATTGGAACATCGCATTTCTTCGATACATTTCTAATACAAGTAAAGCAGAGTGCAAAATTTCGTGGTTTTGCACAAATGCTAAGAGATGACTTCTCAAACAATAACACTAACTTTTAATACTGTATTCCTGTATTTAAAATAACTTATTGCCTGGCCTCAAATTAAAACTTATTGCCTGGCCTCAAATTAAAACTTATTGCCTGGCCTCAAATTAAAACTTATTGCCTGGCTCTAAACTATCTTATTGGGCAGAAGGCATTCGGTCTCGAATATACATTGTATCAACGACAGATCCAGGGCCGTTGCGAAGATGATGTTTCTGGAAGGGCGGGTGTGATATAAAAATTTGCCGATGACATGGGCGTGGCACTCAATGACACGGGCGTGACACTCAATGACACGGGCGTGGCACTCAATGACATGGGCGTGGCGCTCAATGACATGCGTGTGGCACTTGGTTATGGCTTCTGATAGCACAGCTGATAGTTGTTAATACGCATTTCATGTTACCGACAATTACAGCTGCTGAGAAAAGGACAGAGGCAAATTGCTCCGGCTTGATGTCCACATGCACCCCTCACGATTGGCCTGGACAGAACAAACAAGGCGCAGAGAACGCCATTGCATGATCACTTATAGCTAAACATAGTACCTGGTTGTGTTGAGATATATATCCCGAATATAAGATACTAATATTTTTGATGAAATTAGGGCCTTAGGTCTAAACTATCTAATATCAGCGGTTTAAAGATATATTCTTTTTAGTTGAGAATTATCAAAACAGAGCCCTGATTCCGGCGTTTCTTCTATATCCGAAAAGCTAATGGGCTTGTCAATTCACCTCTAGGTTCCTACACAGCGTCTAGAAGACAGCACACAAGGGAGTTCACAGAGAGTTGAGCATAGGGAATGCTCTAAAATGTTGTTCCCTTATATTCCCTTTAATCCCGATGCAATCGTTCATATTGCAATGATGAGAGCGCAAAAACAATGAGAATTACCATCAGCATAACCGACTAAACGTTCTCCAATTACGCCCAGTTGCTTCGTAGAGCTAAGGGGGGAGCGGTCATTATTATGACAGGGATGGGGACCGAAGAGAGAATGGTGGGGAAACTGAAAAAATAAGTTGTGTTAGGTGGGGTAGCAAAATAATTTTTGAACTCATGGATGGTGTAAAAACATTTACTATATTGAAGCATAAATATGAAGTCTAGAATGTCAAATATAAAGGTGCATCACTAGGAGATAACTGACAAACTGAACGTAAAAGAGTTTAAATGGAGGCAAAGAGGGTGGAGGAGAATGCCTGGCATGCGACAAAGCTACTGCTAGGCATGAATGATAGGCTCCAGGTTTGAATGAACAAATAAAAGCATATTTGTTAGAAGATAAACAAGGGTCGTTCTTCAACAGAGAATATTTACTGCACCCTTGTTCTACTGTTTTCCTTTGGTGGGGTAAAGAAAACTTAACTGAAGCAAATGGCGGGGTAAAATTTTTAAAAGGCACATAATACTTTCTCTTCGGCCCCCAACCCGGCCGCTAATAATAACCACCCCCTAGTTGCACTGTGCGCACGGTTAAAGTCGTTACCCTGTCTTAGGACTATCGATCCTTGAGGTAATATTTATCAGTTATAGCAACCACATGATACCCAAAAATTTCACACAATGGGGCTTCAGTTCAGAAGGGTTTTTTAACTTGTTCTAGCATGTATCCTTGTAGAAAAACAGACGGCTAAACCTGATTCTGAACGGCCTCAACCAAGCTTCAGAACATGATAATGTAGAACTTTTCATGAATACACAGTGCATCTAAAAATGCCACAATCACCAACTATGGCCTTTTCAATCTCTTCTGGCTACCATCTTCTGTAGACCCAATAACCATATTTCGAAAAGCCGCGTAGCTTTCAGTTGCTGATGGCATTCTAGAATCAGAGTTCGATGACGATTTAGTCTTCAATCGTCGTGACGTTTCTTGCGCATGCGAACTAGGATGGCTTTGCGATTTACCTGCAGGGATGCCATCATTGGCGTTCTGAATATCCAAATAAGGACGATGCATCTGCGTGACCTGCTGGCTTATGTCTCCTTGATTAGACATGTTATGATAACCTGGGTAACCCCATTGCATCGGCGTTGGATACCTCTGCCTCCATATCGCTTGTTGTTCACTCCCAGAGAAGCCCGGATACTGTGGTGGCGCAATTCTTGGAAATCCGTGCATCCTTTGTGGGAAAAGGGCCTGGTGCCCCAGGAGATTTTCGTACATTGGTCGAGGGACATGGTATGGGTTATGAGCTGAAGGGTAATTTGCATTAGTTCCCTGTTGATATGACTCATACGGTCTTCTGATTGAGTCAGCAGGATATGGCCTAGGCCTGAGTACTTCCGATTGGTGCTGTATCTGCATAGCTGATGATGCTTCCTGAGGGTGAAAGGGAGGCTGAGGGCGTGCATACTTCAGAATGGGATTGAAGCTGCCTAAAGCGATGGTAGCTTCAGGTGAGTACTGAACAGGACTTGAGCCAGCATTCTGCTGGAATGTAGGCAATGGTTTGGACATGGGACTCGCTTTTGACACAAAGCTGGCTCTTTTTTCATAACTTTCTTCAAGATGCTGGTCCCTCGATGGAATGCCAACAGAGCTTGAACCTATATGACCCACAGATTCCTTGTATTCTCTAACTCTAACACTTCCAGTTTGATCTTTAGTTTGCTGAGCAGGCGCATCGTGTTTGGTTGAAGGCAATGCATTGCTGACGTCCATTCCACTTAAACTTGATTCCTTCTCACCATCAAATTGGCCTATCTGTTTATCTTCAATAGATCTTTCTGAGTCCTGTGCGGAAATTTTTAAATCAACAACAGAAAATTCTGTGCTGTTTTCTTCACAGTCGTTATCTTCTCTTATGCTGTTGACATTTGCTATTGTTTCCGTTTCCTCTTTTTTAATACCAGTTTCTACGGCATTCAACTCCATCTGTTTCTTGTCCTTTGATTCCTGATCAATATTGTCCCCGTTCTCCTTAATTGGACTTTCTTCCATTCCTTTTTCCGGCACACTAAGAACTGCTTCCTTTTCAATATCAGGTAATTTATCTTCCTTATCAATTCCAGAATCATCTCTGGCACTAATCTTACAATTTTCTTCCTCCGTTTTAACTGACTTTTTTACTTCTTCACGCATACTTTTGATTATATTTCTTATATCTTTACCACCTCGTTTACTGGTTTGCTTTTCTTTCATACACTTTCGTTTTTTACCATTCCCAACATCTTCAACGTCATCTTCATCATCTGTGGAAGAGTCAACATATCCCCTACCAGCATGATCATCATCCTCATCACTAGGTGAAAGAATCAATTCCTCATCCTCAGTTTCATCGCTTACAACATTCTTTTCCATATCTTCACAGAGAACTTCATCAACATCAGTCTCATCATCATCAAAATCTGGTGTATCTTCCTCGTCATCTTCATCACTAATGATCCTCCGACTTCGTCTTGGTAATAAAATATCTTCTGGGTCTTCTGACCCACTAGCTACATACTCATCACTGTCATCTACCCTTCTCGCTTTCTTCTTCAAAATAACTTCTTCGGGTGTATCATCTGATTCATAATCTACATACGTCTTCCGCGAGGACTTTTGTCTTCGTGATGATCTTCTCACAAAGTTCTCTTCTTCACTTTCACTACTTTCTGATTCCTTTTCATCTCCGTATTTCCGCTTTAATCTTCGACTACGACGACACCCAGTCGCTTCTAAATTCTTAGTTCGATCGGATCTCTTCTTTTCCCTGTCATTTCCTGAATCACTATCTTCGTACTCACTTGATTCGGAGTCAGCAGAGTCTGAATCCAAATTGTTCAGTCGACGTCGATGTGTCCTTTGACGGCTGGAACGTAAACAATCATAATAATGATTAATGGCGTGCAAACAACACATCACAAAAGTGAAACAGCACAAATACATATGCATCTTCATCCGGTCTAAATAAATCTTAATGGAAAGATAATAATGATATGGAAAATATAGGCTCCACGAAATACCGAGAATAAATTTTTTCACGGCGTACCAATCTAGATAATACACCCATTGAAAAAATAAAATCGACTTTCAAACTTTCCTAGACTTTAAATATCAAATGTTGTTAACACAAATCTGTATTCAGTACAGTGTACCAAGTATTCTTATGAAACTTTATAGTTTCGGCACGAGAAACAACTATCGCAGGATGCAGCATGTCTTAAATGTTCTATTCAGTTCAATACCAGTTGCCAATCGATAAATCCAGGTTTTCAAGCATTTTCTGAATTCGATGTTTCTAAAGAAATTCATTTCGCAAAACGACGTCATCAACGTAGAACATTTGAAAGTACAGTGCACAAATGCATCGTCTCTGCATCCAAACAGCAAAACAAATCGCAAACTATTATTAAGTTGAGAAGATGCAACAATACATAAAAATGCAATAGTGATTTCTCTATAGAAAAATATGTATTGTAAAAAAGTGCAAAGGTATAGCAAACTTGCTCTTATATTCTAAAAGTAATTAATATGCCTTTATCTCAATCATTCTACATTCTTTATATTTTAACACTCTTTATATCATGTTTAAACATCAGGATGACCAGCAGTCTCGCTAAAAACCTCATCAAGATTCAAGCTGAGTAGAATTGCAGAATTGCTTATAGTACTGATGAGAAAGAGCGCTATTCTAGTTAACAGCCAGATATCAAAATAAGAGAAAATGAGAGAGTAGACGGTAAAAGGAAGTTCCATAAGTGGAATGCATTGTGGAAATGGTGTAAAAAAAGTTAGAATGAAATTCCTGATGAACACCGTGAGAAAGAATAGACATCTCACGGTAAGGTAGAATTTAAAGATTATCCACTAGAGGACCAAACATGACTCCTTGGTAGGGCAGCGCTATAGAAATTTTCCATTTTTCTTCATCCTTCATTTCTATACCAAATGATACTTAAGCTGAATGGTGTTTCTTTTAAATATTGATAAATGGATGAATAAATCAATGAAAATCTTGGTCGTAGGCAAATAATGAAGGAGAACAGATAATTATAATCAGTGAAGTTAGATCAATCGTAATGGTTGTGCTTGCCGAAACATACACATAACTGCCCTGCAAATACTAAAAAAATTACAATATATGCAGCTTTCCAAAAACAAAATTATTCCTTCATAGAGACGTTCAATTTTAAGAGGTCTCAGCTTAAAAGCGATCACAAAAGAGATGACAAATTAATTCAAAACTTTTTCCTTCAGCTTGATAAGAGAAAGACTCGTCGTAAAATACAAGCCGGCAGTTTGTTGGCTAGGTACCTGTCATCGTCTGTATAAGAAGGGATTATTAAAGGGGGACAAAATTAAAGAACGTTCCTTAATCTGGTATATTTAATGTACACAGTAACATTGTTCTAACTGAAGAGTGTGAAAAACGGTCAATTTATGGTAAACATTGAGTCTCGACCAATGAGCTTTGGTCATTGAAGTTCTGAGTTCATTTTGTGTGGTGCCAACTGTTTCGAAGACTTCATGAACCGTCCGTAATCCTTTGCTCATCACTAAAGCTTGTCACAACGGCCGTGACTTGCCGGTAATTAAGGTGCCTAGTCGATAATCAAGTGCCTTGCTCAAATCTGTTGGTAAATGTCTTTTGCATGCCAATGATCTAAGCCACTGTTGTCCAACTCTTTGTTATATTGCAGCAACAAAAAGTTCTTTGCGGGTCGCTATGAGGTCGATATAAGTACCATGCATAATACTGCACTAGGTATGTCTGTCGGTCGTATTCCCAGAAATCAGCAAGACTTCGTCACTGTTTGCGTCAGAAAATCACCAGTACTTTAGTCAACAGAATTACAGAATAGGATCAACATATAGATCAGAGTATCCCATCGATTCTTTCTGTTGTGGCAGTTCCAAAGAACGTGACTAAGCACAAAATGCTAAACTCACCGGACAAAGATCACATAAAGAGTGTAGGTCTTGATACCATGTTTACAAGAGCAATGTCATTTTGAAGAGAATGAGAGCATGATACAGTTAGAAAAGATATCTGCAATTATGTTTGAAAAAGAGAAGAACAATTTCGCAAAGTGCAAGCTCAAGTCCCGAAACACCGGCACAGAAAGCAATTAATTATTATTTCGAAAACTTGAATTCAAGAAAAATTAGAGGAAGATCTACACTACTCTGCCAAACTCATTACATAATGGCATAAAAATGCATTATGTAATGAACAACATGAACAAGGGCAACAATTATAAACTCACCCAGCTTAAATCTATAGACGATCCTAGAAATCTCGGATTACTGGCAGAAGACAGAAAAAGATGGAGCAGATTAGGTGAAGACATTTATGATGCTACTAATGCAGAAAAGGATTTCTAGTTTCTTTTTATGCGAAATAGTTATTATATATATTTTATAAGTGCAAGCAGCTCTGATTATACATGCAGGAACAACTGATAACTGTTTTAAGCGAAACATACCCAGATCTTGCGAGATAAAAGTTGGATGTTGTGATTGTACTGGAGTGCGTACTTTCGTTTGAAATGGCATCGTTAATAAGCTGATTGTAATTTGTGAAATTATAATCAATTTTTGAACGATGACGGCCCGAACGGCCTGAATCGGCATCATTCTAAGACGAAGGAGAGAAAACTATGCAATCTACTATAAATCAATAAAAGGTTCTAAGCCTTGAGAGTTGCTTTCAGGATAAATGGATAATGCAGCACTGAAACTTCATATTAATAGAATATATGACCTCCTACCACATTTAAATATACAGACACATACAAACACAAACAGCAATAACACATAACACATAACACACACACAGACACACAGACACACAGACAGACACACACAGACAGACACACACAGACAGACACAGACAGACAGACAGACAGACAGACAGACAGACAGACAGACACACAGACACACAGAAACACAGACACACAGAAACACAGACACACAGACACACAGACACACAGACAGACACACACAGACAGATACACACAGACAGACACACACAGACAGACACACACAGACAGACACACACAGACAGACAGACAGACAGACAGACAGACAGACACACACACACACACACACACACACACACACACACACACACACACACACACACACACACACACACACACACACACACACACAAACAGAGGCTATGGTGGAAGTAATTATGATGGAATACAAGGGAGCAGTGTCCGATTCAGAGAACACATTGATGTTCTTTACACCAGACTACGTGCAAGTCCTAATTACTGAAGCTGTATATCCAAGTGAATTTAGGAACAACTGACGTAAAAAAGGTAAACTTAAAGTAGATAGAAAGAACCTCCACAATATTTGATAACTTGACATCATCGAAAACAGCCCTGTTGGAAAAAATAAAAAATCAAGTTAAAACTCTACCTTAACATGGTCACCGCAGACAAAATCTAAACGAAAACGATAACACAAAAACGAAATCAAATTAGAACGATCTTTAAACGACAGCTCGAAAGCACGATCAACTCTAATAGTGCTATTTTCCAAGAAATGGATGATTTTACCAAGACAAAAGAGATAAATTCTGAGGCATAGAATGGCCTCCATAGCTGTCTACCTATGGAGAGGAAATTGTTAAGGCTTCTTTGTTGTCGGATTCCCATCGGAGTGCTATTGTTTCCATTATGTAACTAATTCATCTGCAAACGCCACGTGCTTGCTTATTACTTACAAGTGGCTGGACACTTATTAAGGAACATAAGCGACCAATGAGCACTCACTTTGCTTGAATTGACAGTATATTTGTCCCTTCGATTTGTGGTGGCGCTACGGGAGGACGACTGGGGGACATGTCCCCCTAGTTTTATCCAAGATCAATTTGTAGTTCGTCCGAGGAGAAAAGGTTTGAGAAGGTAGGAGGTTTCTAGCAAAGTACAGTTCTTTGCTTTTAAAAGACATGGTCCGATAAAATCCCCTCCAATCTGTGATAGCTGGCGCTACCTCTGTCTTCCATTAAAATTAAAATACAGTGAGGTACATTCTGCTTAAACTGGTTTGCTGATAATCACACCTTGTGGCTCTCGGCCGCTCATAACATTTAGGTCGTGAATAAACTGAGCATAGCCAATACATTTTTTAACTGGGCCTTTCTTTCAAAATCAGAGAAGCCTAACATTGTTGAAGTTATCCAATCATTGTTAGAGCTCTGGAAAAGATTCTGACCCATCAGCTATGATAAAATATGGTCACTGAGAAATGCTGTTATATACCTTTTGGATACTCTTTCAAGAGCCTTTTTCTTTGCGGCTATTGCCTTGTATCTAGACTGCAGCGAATCGATGAGTTCAAGCTGCAAAGTAAAAAGGAGGCTATAAACCATAGCAGTGTGAAGAATCCAAGAAGAGTATGGTAAAAACAGACAATAGGATGAGAACTAGGAGGGTGTTTAGGGGGGGGGGTCCAACAAATAAAAGCAGCTATTCAAATACATAAACTTCTAAGTCGCCCCATTACAATTCACAAATATTTACAAGAAACAAGTATATAAGAAATATTATGTTCAAATCGGGCAAAAATTAAGAAAGAATTAAGGAACGCAGACAGGCTGAACTTCAAAAAGTGAGCTTGAAATGTACATGGGAAAAGACATCAGCCGATGAAGATATGAAGAAGTGGACATTACAGTTAGAACAGGAACTGGGGTGTTTGTATATGGAGAAATTCAATAGACGAGTGGTGTACTTTGAGGGTTAATGTCAGGTAGAACCGTCCATAAATGTATGGGTATACCAACGAACCATCTTAAGGAGAACAAATAAATTATTGATTTCATAGTCTATACTTCAATACGCCATAAGGTGACAAACCTCAAGGTAACTCAGAATGAAATCTTATTGAAAGCTCGTCGCCTTTGCATTGCTGTATCACTTGCAAATTATTTCAAGGGTTCCATCATTTCTCATTACATCATTTGATAGCTCATATCCTAGTTAGCAACACTGCATCATATTCTACGTATCATAGCCGCCAAATGTTTGAGACCTCAAATCAGGTCTGTTTTCTCCCAACCTAACTGACCAATCAACATGCAGAATGGGCCTAAATGTAACTGTGGGAGGCATGTGTAGTGAGAATCCTTCATGATGATTGGTCAGTTAGGTCGGGAGAAAACAGATCTGATCAGGATCTTCAACATTTGGCGGCTATGCTATTCTACGTACTTGCTGGCAGTAAGGACAATTCCAGTCTCCTTCCGGTATGGTTAACAAAGGCGGTCTTAAACACAAGGTATGATATGCGGCATCACACTTGTCACACAAAAGCACCTGAACAAGTAAAAAGCACATCAATATACGAAACACTTTACATGGAACAGAAATAAACCTTACTACTTGATTTATTATCATTAATACATTATTCAAATGAATACCTTTAACAAAAAAGTTTCTTATACTTATCAATCAAATCCGTGATCAGTATAAGAAAGTGCAAAAACAGTAACTATTCATATATGTATTATATTTTGCGCAAGAAACTCATGAATAGAAAAAACTAAACACTTGGCCAAATGAAACAAAATTATACATAGAAGTCAGTGAATATAATAATTTGCGAAGTACAGTAAAAGTCCGAATGTAAGAACCTATGATTTTGAAATTAGCTTATTTATGTTCTTATGCGATGAAGTACAAATTTTTATTAAAAGACACTTGGATCGGCACCTAGTACTAAAAGTTTCTCAATATGGCATGTAAATTTTGGCATTATAGCACGAAACGTTTCTTACATGGTTTCTTTTTCGGGACTGAAAATCGTTCTATTATTTAGAAGTCGGGCGGTTCTGGATGGACATAAATGCTGTTCGTCACAGCAAAAGCTCAAGCAGATCAAAATCAAAAGTTACAGTCTTTTCCAAGCAATATCAAACAAACTAAGACTAACAACAACTTTTGACAAAAGAGTTCACCGTTTATAGCCTATAGTCTAGTTTCCCAATTTTTGTTGAGCATAGTACTATAGTTGCCTGGTACTAGTTTCTTATAAAACGTGTAATTTCAGTAATCAGGGTGCAGTTTCTTAACAATAATTTTATCCCTGCAGACCCTGCCTATCAAAGTTATGCAAGGTCGAAAAAACTGGGGGATGTGATGGGGGTGACACCTCCCACCAACACATGAAACTCACAATTCGCAGGGCAATTGAATCCTTTCCTACATGACATTTATCATTGCTGAAATTCTGTAGTTCAAATATGTTTTGCCATAGATTTCATTTTTCGCAGGGCAATATCCACTTTCGCAGGGTAAAAGTCTCCGATACCCCCCTCCCCCAAAGAGAGCATGCTATTTACGCCCTGCAGTTATGTATGTTATATCTGTAAAGCATCCATGAAAGGGGGTGATTGCCAACAAATCTATTTCTCAGTGGATAGAATGAAACCACATTTAAGAACCTATTTAGATTATAAGACCGAGAAGGTTTTAGGCAATTGAAATCAAAATTCACAGTTTTAAGTCGCAGGTTCTCAATAAATGAAGGCTATTATATTCCAGGTATTTGATGTACAGTGCATCCTCGATTATCTCAAACACGATTATCTGAACTTCGATTATTCAAACAGTTAAGTGATATCCCACACATGTGCCCCGTCAGCAGTAAAACTTACATGGAAGCCTTAGCTACCTGTTTGACATGGCTTAGATTTCAAAAGGAATCGAAATCTCTTGCTATGAATTTTTTATTAGTACTTAAAACACTAGAATTGGTTTCCCTTGGTTTTGATTTTCCTAGAAGCATTAGCACCCTCGATTATTCGAATATTCAGCTATTCCGTGCTTTTCGGATAACCAAGGATGTACTGTACTAATTGCAAAGTACTGACATATCCCTCGGAAACACCATCTGGATTTCCTATTCTGGTGTCTGCACGCATCACAAACCACAATCAAATAAATGCATCAAGGTGTCTACGATAGGCTCATCAAACTCATGAATTAGACACCGATTAAAAAGAGTCAATTTTTGCTGCATCGAAAGAAGGCAATAATTCATTGGTGGTATAATGCATTTGCCATCTGATTTGCTTTCTATTCATCAACAACATGCAACTAAAGATTTTGCAGATATTATCACTTGTGCTTCTCTCACTAGCAGTCAAAAATGCGAGAGTTACAATTATTTCTCAGAAAACTGGAATTATCATCCATATGGTGGCAAATCATCCTGTGATGGCAGCTGATGTCAAATTATTGCATCATTGCCGTATGATGGAAGATCCTTGTCTTCCTTTTCACAAAGCAAGCATTCTAACACAAAGCCTGTGATTTTCAAACCCATCAGGGCGATAAGATCTCGTATGTGAAAAAGGGTCGCCGCCTATGAAAATACTAAGAGAAAAAAGGATTATATGAGGTGTAATATATGAGGTGGTAGGGAAGGGAGATGCGACATATACAATAAAGAAGAGGAGTGCAATCAATGTAAGAGGCAGAGATAATAGGTGTGACATATGTTGTAGGGATAGGAGATGTGATTTATATGGATGGGATGAAGGATGAAATATACGCAGTAGGAAATGGGAGACATGACTATGTGTTAAATGGGATGTATGATCTGAATGCTACTGCTCTGATCTTGTTCGTAGGTAGAATAAAAGTACTGATACCATATCTGGCCTTTTGTTGGAAAAACAGTGCGCACAGGGATTTTCATCCTCGTCATCAGATTCCGATTCTGATACATCTGGAAAGCAGAATGGGAAATAATATAACAAATAACAGAAAGGAATAAAAGACGAAACTGATTCTATGCATATATGAGTAAAAATATAGTCCTAATGATCTATTCCATCTACATTGTCATTGCTAAGTTGACAACGAGACTCCAAGGCACATGATACCATCATTACAATGTCTTCATTCTGATTACCATAAAACTTCTGATGGGTAAAACAAACATGGAAGTACTACAAACTTCAAAATGCTTGATATTCATCACAAAACACTCAATCTCTTAAAATGGCATTTGGAGAGGGATACTGTCGCTTTTTGACAAGTATTGAATACCGCAATACAGTCTCATTGGAATCTTAAATTAGTCAATATTAGCATAACTTCTATTCGTGATATTTCAGGGTCACCAATCCATTCTTCGGAGCACACCTGCTCTTTCCCTTCTGTTATCCATACACTTTTGAAATACAAATTTCGTTTCATTAACAGCCGCAGACAATCACTGAAAATGCGATATTAAATCATTACAGAAATCGTCTTTTCTTAGCTGAATGCTTGTCGTTTAGAGGCATTTACAATGACCCGGTAACGTGTACGTATACGTTTACACCCAGTAACGTGTATGTGCACACCCAGTAACGTGTTCATACAAATTGAGGTACGATCAATCTTATGATATAATGATGAGAACTAAAGCCTCTTTAACGGAAATCCAATTTTTATTGGAGAAACTGTCAAAGTCCTATCAGCGAAGTTGCTAACATATGTAGAAATTTCTCTTGTACCAACAAATTTATTGAACGGGAAACACCAATACCTGTTCAATCATTGAAGCTGATATTTAAACGAAATCGTAGAAAATTCAAGAAAATAGGACCAAAAGTTGAATGGAGATGAAAACTGCATCGAAGATGGAACAAAACTACGGAAATTATAACAAGCAGAGCAAAACACAAGTATACTGCACCTAGTAGCGATATCTGCTTTGCCCATCGAAACGCATCAGCCAATGAGAAAGAAGATAAAGTAATTGTGGCATCACGTGTTTTGCAGTCCCATTAATTACTATTATTATTAAAGCGCCCGCTGGATCCAATCAGAATAGAAATGACAAGATAGATATGATAATTGCCGATAACCCAAACTAATTTGAAATGAATATCCAATAGGACTAAATTCTCAACGTGCTAAATAAATTGTAACGCCATACAAAACACAGTTGAAGCCTAAAATAACTGAAAAATTCAAAAACTAATGCAAACGATATATAATTGACTTATGGGAGAAACGATCTAGCTCATTTCGACGTAAACAACTTCAATGCAGAAACTGCACTGTAAATTGTCTCTTTAGAAATTTTCTCGTTTTCGAGTAGAGAAACAAGGTATAAAGTTCCATTTCTTGGCGTTAAAAGGTCACAATTTAACATAAATATCCATCTACCTTTCTTTTTTCGCCGCGTTTTTTTCGCCTTCCCTCTGCCTTTTCTAGGGTGTGTAATTTTCTGTTCTAGAGACAACCGCTTCTCTTTCCTTTCTTTTCTTTTGCTCAATGCAACATCTTTTGGGTTGATTTCAGCTTTCTTTTTAAGACTTTCCAACATGTGATCGAGCTCATCAAGTGTGCTACGAAATTAGAATCAATGCATGGATTAAATCCAAACAAAAAGTAGTTTCTCTGTCAAATAGATGGAGAAATGGAATGAACAAAATGTTCCATGTATCACATCCCTTCGCATGTATATGCAGTCATCATATCACTGATAACGAAATAAAACCTGGTTTCTGTATCGTCTTAAGCGACGAGAACGTGTCCCAATCATCGCATCGTTGATACAAAAACGAGAACACGTCACTATCACTTAGAGTGGTATGGAAATTAAACTGAAGAAAATCTTCGTCAGGTTTAACTATCATAGGTCCAATACGAAATTCTACTCTCTTGTAATTGTACCAAAAAATTTATTATTAAAAAAGACGTGAAAAAGCGTTATATCTTAACCTTTTCCCGTCAACATTTACTAACAATAAATCTCTGAATCAAAATTGCAATTAATCTTTCAATCCTAACGAAAACACACCACAGTCCAACAGAAACCTACTGGTAAGATCAAACCTAATTTTAGCGTGCAATAATAACTAATTGTTGTCGTGATAAAATTGCTATACGTGTAGTGATAAACTGCTTAGGTTCGCAGCGATAAAACCATTTAACTCTTCAAAAGTCTATTCAAACTAACTTGGTAATAGCAGTTGGTTCAGTGGTGTAACCTACATAGCTTGGGGTTAGAGCAGCCTAAGGGCCCCTAAGCTTCTGAGGTCCCAAAAGGGCACCTCAGAAGTTGTCAAGGGACAGGCTTTGGAATTTTTGATATAAAAAGATACTCAATAAGCAGATATACCCTCAGTTCACAGGCCACTTAATGCTTCTTTTCTCCATCCTTGATAAAAATCCTTACTCGTAATTTTATCTAGATTTGGGGAAATTTTAAGCTTGAAAAGGCTCATAAATAAAATAAGTCCTAGGGCCCCAAACCGTTCTGTTACGTTCCTATGTTGCTTTGATCGAGGCATCAATTGCAAAGTCAATAACAATCACTAATCAATGATCAATCAACAACAATCACTAATCAATGATCATTTAACTGACTTTATGGAAAACTAGTGTAGCTCCATCTGAGTGGTAAATTTTCTTTATAACAAAATATGGATACCATACTCAAAGGTAAAAGTTGATAAACGTGACACCTCACAGTCTGCTTCCTTTACCAATAATACATGGAGGATTCTAATTTTGATCACTACAGAGCATAAAAGTCTTAGGATAAATACGAAGGGAGAGTTATAATGCCTAAATGAACTTTGGATTAGACTCCATTTCAACACAGCTATTAACAGACCGGTATCATTGCGACCGACCGATAACATTTCTACACAGGCGATTCGGACCCATTCCGGGGCCCACCATTAGTATGAGCGAATGTCAAGGGGACAGAGTCAAACAGGCTAAATGGGAAAACAAATAAACAGCAAATTAAAAGGAATACAGTAAATAAAAGACGAAAGACACCTTAAAAACTATATGAGGCAAGGATGAAATTTGTGAATTCAGAGTAGGCCTGTATCTATGGATAAGTAGGCTTTTATGTACTAGGAACTCCGTGTCGTAAATCTTTGGATTACAAAGCTTCTAGAATGCCAAGGAGATTGTCTTTGGCAACTGTGAAGCACAGTGCACAGCGCTCTCTAATACTAAAGGTACTTAAAGTTCTGTTCTATTCAAATCATATCATCCAATGAGTATAATCCGTGATTTCACACCTTGCTGTGAATTTTCGATAAAACCCTTATGATAAATATCATGATTCAATTAAAAGTTGCCGTCAAGTTAATGCCGTAGATTTAAAGTTAGCTTTAAATAAGCTCTGTGTCAGTAGTTTTACTTTTTTGAATAAGTGCCACGGCGTTTAATTGAGGGTTCACGGCACCCTTTTCTACGTTCACCATTTCTTGGTAATTCAAATTTCATAAAGTTCCGACAGCATTGCCACTGTGCATAATTCCAAACAAGAATCACAGAACAAACCTATTTATTCTCATTCTTAACTAGAGGTGTCATCCTAAAAGGTCACAAATAGGGTTGTGCTGTAAGCTACTTCCAAGGACCACACCTATGATCATACCCAATATTTCTTTAGACAGTTCTAATTGAAATAAATTCAAAGTTAGAGGTAAGTTAAGCATAACTGATGTAAACAAACTATCATAAAAGGTTGGTTGGTACCACCCAGATACAAACTCACCAGATTAGCATGTGTGTGCTAGTCTGGTGAGTTTCATGTGCTTTTTGGAAAGGGAGTTCAGCCCCCAAAGTCCTCATCATTTTAACATGGATGGCTGACTCTATGGCATCCCTGTTTGGTAATTTTGCTTAAGTAAATCATGTAACAAGTTTGAGAAAGATGAACAGGATAACAAAGAAACAGCTAAATTAAGCATTTCATAGTTTCAAATGAGCTGTTTCTCTTTCTCTGTAGTCATTCTCAGATTTATTAAAAGTCAGCAACTTCCAAAGGATAGTTCAATAAGTTGTAAAAAAAATTACCTTTACCTCAGTACCCTATTAGAGCATAAAGAAAAATAATTTATAAATCCTTCCTCAGAATGGAGTGCAAAACCTATTATTTCACTATTATTTCACTATCGAAGAATCAGTAGTGGCTCATGGTGATGTAAATAAGTGACCAAATACTTGCATAGAAGAAAAATACACTCCAATCCAGCTCAGCTGTCTAAAGTGCTGTGCTTGTGCTTCCCTTCAACCACAGAATAACTACTAGGCCAATTAATAGCACTTAAAATTCAAATGTTTATCAAAATAATGAAACAGCTAGGTACAATGTGATAGAAATAACACTCAGGGGCATAGGTAATGGGGATGTGTGAGAGACAAGCACCTATATTTTCCAAAAGTCATAAGTAAAATATCAAAAGTTATAAGTAAGTTCTTAATATCTCCTGCTGATCAGTAAGACAAGAAAGATCACCTAGGCAACTTATCTAATGTGTAGTTTCTGTCCACAGAATCAAACATTCTATTTCATTTCCATTCAAATGGGACAAGGTGTACCCATGAAAAAGGATTTCTTTTGATACTGCTAAAGCCAACATAATTGGTGTGATAATATACCTTGCAAGAAGTTTCCAACTTTTGCCAATATCATCATCTTCTTCCACGGAATAGACACGAAATCCAGCAAACTTGTCCTAAACCAATCAGAATGGACCTTTAAATTAGATCCTCACTCATGTATGGAGAAATATATGAACTATAACCTAAAAAACCTAGAAACTGTAAACTACATACCATCAGTTTCCAAAAAAATCTGAATTTGGAACAAACAGGGAAAAGACTTAATTTATTACTAATGATGAAGTAAACATTAAGCAGGCAGTATAGTTTTGTTATTTGGGGTCATTGATAACAGATAATGGCAACTGCAGTGAAGAGATCAAAACAAGAATAGCAATGGCAAAAACAGCTTTCAACAGACGGAAAGAACTACTCACCAGAAGTATTAGTGGGAAAGTGAAAAAGAGGATTAATAAAGCAGCTGTTTGGAGTGCTCTTTTGTATGGATTGGAGGCATGGTCATCAAAAGTAGAGGATGTTAGAAGGATAGAGGCATTTGAGATGTGGATATGGAGAAGGATGGAGAAAGTAAGCTGGGTAGAAAGGAAAATAACTGACAAAGTGCTGATAATGGTAGATGAAAAGAGAGAGCTGCCAGATAGAATTATTAGAACTAAAAAGAGGTATATTTGACACATTATTCATGATGGGTAAGCCAGCATAAAAAGATGGACTGACAATAAAGAGACCTGGCAAAGGTGGATGCCAAGAAGGCCTGTAGGTAGACAGACCACTAGAGATAGATAATTACTAATATTTATAATAAATTTAACAAGACTTGACTTTGCAAACCATTAAAACCTTTGTCAAATAATTTTTTTTATTATGAAATTTCATCTGTATATTAGTTCTTTCAACAGCATTAGCATTGCCAAATACAACTCAATACTATTGCAAAATTGTTCACAGTATATCTTAAAGGAAGTAGAGAGAACTTTTTAAATGACGGAACATGAAACCTTTTGAATTCTGAAATCCTTGAAAACAATTATCAAACACACCTGCTGATACCAGATAGCATTCCCTTGCATATCATGTCCTTCTGGTTGTAAACGCATTGCTTCAAAATTATCAGATTTTATGTACTCATCAGTGAAGTGAACTTTGAATCTTGGATTTTCATCAAAATGTATTTCACACAGAGCCTGTAATTATAAAGGATTCTCTAGGTGAAGATATATGATATAATATTTCTTGATACAATAGCTGCTAATCTTGTAACTGTAGTCCAGACGTGCCGTGGAGAGGCTTGACCCCTTTTGTTAAAATGAGTAGTTTGGGGGTGGGTTCAGTCCCATTCCAGGGACCATACACTAATTGGTTGGTGACTTCCCAATTTGGAAGTACGAGGTAACCTTTCATTATAGCTACAGGTAAGTCTTCTGTCTATTATGCCTAACTTTATAAAAACTTGAATGCATTTAAAGTTTAAGAGTGTAACTGATTCCACTTACATAACACATATATGCATAGTACTACCATAAATGAAGGCATAGATGATATAGTCAAAGGTATAGTTCATAGAAATAGCTTACAGTATAGCTGCTTTCTCAACTTTTTAGGATGAATCTTCTGCTCCAGTGATAATTATGAAGTTAAGCTATACTAAGATATTTAATCTGGTGTGGGGTCATTTGCAGTTTTGATCACAGAATGCTATGGAAATGTGAGAAAATTCTTGATGAAAATACCTTCAGTAGAATTAGCCTCTCTTCACTTCCCAACACATGATAACCAAACTTCTCCAAATCCCAAGCCATATCAAGATCAACATACTTTGAAAACTTGAAAAGATAAATTAGAATTTTAAAATGACAAATGATGGCAAATAGTCTACTTTGCAAACTGCCTCTAATATATGCAAAAAGAAGTGTACAAATTCACTAGAAACAGTGCCTATAATGAGTTCAAAATGCAAAACAAATATGCCTATTTACCTTAGATATGACACCTGGTAAAATTAGACTGATTCTCATAACATAGCACCTATAGCATGTAGAGAAAGCTGTGTTTGAATAAAAAATATACTGTATTTCATTGTGTAGAAGACACCCTTGCGCCATTATATGTTTGTATAAGAAGACACATCCTTGCGCTCATTATGTTGTATAAGATGTGCCCTTGATTCCAAGTCTGAATTTTGGGAAAACAGTTTTTACCATGTCTTACTGTGTATAAGACATGCCCTCTTTTCTCTGTTCTTGTAAAGCACATATATTTCTGTGAAAGAATGGACTGTAGAATAATATAAAACTAACTCTGTGGAGGAGAACTACCTAAGGGCTTTCCACAATTAGCATGCTTCAACTCTGGGCAAGCTACCCTTCACCTCTAACCACCTTTCAACATTTGCTTCATTAACTCGGCATTTTCTGCTAGCTTCTCAGTTTCCATGTGCCAAAGCCTATTCTAAAAATTTGAGTTTAAGGCCTGCAGGACAGGATGCACGTGATGTCACCATTGCAAGGTAACGGATAATGAAGGTATTTTGGAAAAGGTATGCCATATGATGGATGTTTCCACAAAAGTGACACCTGTAGCAAAATGATTTTCCAGCTCAATGAATGCAACTGATTTCCCAAAAGATATTGATATGTCACTTATGGTTTGGTGGTCTTCTTCATTCTTCCATTTGATTGTAGCATGTATAATGATTGAGAATTATGAGAACAGGTACTCCAAATAGTGTCAATATTTTTGTCTATAAAAGCACTTTGCCTTCATAAGGAAATTATAGGGCAGTCAACATTACTATGCATAAGACACACCCTCAAACAAAGCCAGTGATATGTCACAAAAAGGTGCATCTTATACATGGTGAATTATAAAATGGTACTAGCATTTCAAGAATTTTGAATAGCAAATGAACTTGATTGATTCAATCTACTTATAAAATCTAAAATATATAAGGCAAGGACTATTTGGAAATAAAAAATAGAGTTCATACTTACTTTTATTAGATATTTGATTAATCTATCATTTGAAACTTGACTGAGGGAGCTGAATTGGGATTTACAAGACCTTGACAGCCTTCGTAATAGCTTCAGATGCAATTGTTCAAGAAAACCATGACTCTCTGAAAATAAGGCATACAATGTTCTCAAAAGTCTCATGTCAGTTGCAAGTCAAATAATATATCAACAATAAAAGTGGAAAGGGGGAAACCTGTAAAATTCCATTGCTGTTTACTAACAGAGATACAATAGTAAGCAGCTAAAGTTCTTCTAAAAATATATATCATATGAAATTAATAACTGATTTGAAAATGATTCCTATATACAATGCCACATGATATGCATATGCTACAAACTTTAGAAATCTACCAAATGTGTATGATAAGTGTGAAGGAAGTACCAAAGGCATTTGAAATTACCAAATAAACTGACAATGACAGTAATGATGAAAATGATTTCTATGGGATTACTAAGAGTGCTTCTCCATATTGCCAAAAATTATTTCTTAGCATCATATAGCCAATCTCTACATATCTAAATATCCCTAGATAAATCCCAATCATATTTTGTCCACTATAGGTTTCCTCTCAAAGTAGAACTTGCATTAGTCAGAGCTTAATAAACTTAAACTATTCTATCCCACAAAGAATCTAAAGAGAATGGGCTATCCATTGTATGGCCAAAAGATTTCCCTTTGTGGGTCAGACTATGGCCCACTGGCCATAGATTGCCCACCTCTGATATAGGGTAACATATATGACAACAAGAGGTGTAATTATCCTCCAAACCAATGATGAATTATTATATGAAAAAGCTAAAATGCCATCAAACCTTGTTGTAGGTTGAGATCATTACAATTGTCTAAACATTGCTCTAATTCATCCAATGAGCATTCAGGAAGATTCAGAAGGTGCCCAAATAAGGATAAGAATGAATAAACAGTAGCAAAGTTGGGATCATTTGACGCTCTCTTTGTGAATTCTACTTCACTGTCAGAAGAATTATCACTGTCTTCTATACTTGATTTTGAGCTTCCATTTTCTCCATTAACAAAGGCATTTGATCTTTCATTCACATCAACTTTTTGAACTGAGTCTTCTGCAATGATGGGTGTCTCTTCTTGTGACTTTGAATTGTTTATTTGAACACCATTAAAAATATTCTTTCTGGTAAGTGTGCTTTTCACATCTAAATCTACACTACCATCATCAACTGGCCTAGGCTGTTTGCACTTGCCTTTCTTCTTATTATCATCTTTATTTACGATTTCTTGCTTGCTTTTCTTTTGTAATTTATCTTGGGATTCCATGTCATTATCATCATTATCAGTAATAGCTAAATTTTCAAACTCAGATTCTTTCCCTTCAACTTTCATAATTACTTCTGTATCACCAAGTTTCACAGAATTATTTCCAGCAATACTGTCCAATAGCACTGCTGATGACAATTTCTTAGGTTCTTCTTTCATTGATTCTACCACCAAAATATCTGCACCTAGATATCTTTTGTTACTGTTATGATCCTTTGACTTAATCCCACACAAAACTTTTGCTTTGGCACCTGGCTGATCAAACTTATCAAATGTTGGTGACTTTCCTCCAACATAATCAGGCAAAGTATCATCTGAATGATCAATAAGTTCTCTTTTGGGATTAGTCACAGCTTCTAAGCTCCTGGTATTTTCAAAACAATTCTCCACACATCTATCTTTTTCTACTGAAATTTTTCCACATTCATTCTGCCATTTCTCTCCAGCACATTTTGCACTAACTGTACTATCTTTAGCTGATTTATAACTTGTTCCTTTTATCACGTTTAAAATATCCTTTTCTTTTGATTGTACGTTGGATTCTACTTCAATAAAATCACTTGCATGTTGATGCTGACTTTCTACAGTTTCTCGAGAAGCATTTTGATGTTTATGACTGGTTTGTCCTTTCCCTTGGATTAGATTTTTCTGCGATTTGTCAGCGGTAATGCTAACTCCGGCAGACTCATAAACTGCAATGTGGTCATTGTTTTCGGGGATAGTACCCTTGCGAAGTTGGTTGTTCATACCTCTTCGATCGTCTGCATTGTCGATATCCTCCTCTCCTACCAAAGAAGCAGCAGTTGTGCTTTTCTCTTTATCTCCGTCATTCATGGTTCTTGCCACATTATTTCCTGACAAAGCAGTTGATGAAGGACTGTCTATCGAATTATGCTTTGATATGAGCTTGCCATTATTCCCCGTACACATCTGTTCATCGGCATTGCTTTCGCGAGTGGGTACCAAAGACTTACTTACTTGAGGGACGTGTTGAGCATGATAACTCACCAGCTCAGCGTTTTCAAGATTCGACATTTCAGAAGTAGGCTTTTCATTTGTGCCTAAAGGTCTCTTCTCAGTAACGCTTACACCCGATTTAGTTGTACTGTCAATCTGGTTGCCGGCATCTTCTTTCTTGTCTTTGCATCCATCAGTTTCTTCGGCCATTTTGACAGAATATTAAACAATAGGAAAAGTTAACAACAGAAGCAGCACAATATGTCATCACAGGGATAAGAGGGATCGCTCAATCAAACAAACCACAGAGTAAACCGACCCAGGCACCTGCAAAAGTCAAGCAGTTACTGTCCTGGCTCATTGATAAAGTATACAACAGTGGGGGGGGGGGGGGGGGGTTCTTTTTCATGATCTTGTCTCACCATGAAATTTAGACTGTTCTTTGCTTTGAGAAGCAAAAGCATCATTTCAAGTTCAAGAATCAGCCGATTAATATAAACAACAGTGGAAAAGGACATTAAGTCGAACAGTGAAAACAGATGACAAAATGACAATTTTTTCTGTCACGTACTCTTGAAAGTTCTCAATGAGAAACATACCTAGACAAACGAAAGATTGCAAAGTGCTAATACCTCATAAACGTTGATATCGAGAGAGGACATCTAAGTCAAAAGAAGTGTGGCATTGTAGTGTCGAAGAAAGCATGCTTTCTTTTCTTTGATTTCAAATACGCAAAACATCAGAACTTAAGAACTTTTTCTAATTAAGTCTTAAAAAATTTTGTTACTGACATCATCAATAAATTTCCAATAGTTTCAATACCGAACCTACAAGCCTTTCATATAAAAGCATGCTATAAAAAGCATGTACCGTAAATCCTCGAATAACCCCCCCCCCCTCGAATAAGCCACTCCCTCGAATAAGCCACTCCCTCGAATAAGCCCCCATGCTAGAACTTCAAATTGTTAATAAGCCCCCCCCTCGAATAAGCCCCCACCCTAGGTGATGATGAAGACTGTGATAAAGACTAATGCTTAAATTTAGACTGTTCTTGTAAAAGTATGGAGAAAAGGAGCTATGACAATGAGCTTTTTATACGACATTTGTCAAATAATTTTATAAGCCCCCCTCGAATAAGCCCTCCCCTCGAATAAGCCCCCAACCAAAAAGTATTGAAAATAAATAAGCCCCCAAGGGGCTAATTCGAGGATTTACGGTAATGCCCTATCAAATGGAATATGATAGAGAAAATACCATGACATCAAAAACATTTTACAACGAGGTTCCGTCTTTACAGATTTACGTGCTTGTCTGCAGTAGTAAGATGGCTCTTCGAGAGACATGAAAGGAAAAATAAAGAAGTAAAACTCTTGAAAATTGTTGCTAGCAAATTATTCCTGATTGTGGATTTAAATTCTATGTCCACTTTTATACAGATGCCCTTCTCTTTCCAAGATTCTTATCAAGAATATAACGCAATATTAAAAAAAACAACCAACAGTTTCTCAAAAGATTACATTCATAAAGAGGATCACAGTATAGATTACAAAGATATGCCTTGAAACTTTCGCTTGCAGCGGGACTGGAGGAGGGTGGGCAACCATTTTGGGATTCTCAGTTGATTCTCAGTGATTATTTCAACTTTTGTCTTAGCGAAAAAGAATTTTGTTACTGATACAACCCTCGAGTATAGCTACACTAGGTCTAAATGAATTTGCTATTTGCCTAATGCCATATCACGAATTGCAGATTCCGAATTTGCAGGTATAATAATGTAATGCAAGTGTTCCATAGTGTTTGCAGGCATTCTAGCTTCCTTTTATACTTGTACTAGTCAATTCAAATATGGATATCCTCTAACTAGATGTGTTTACATTAAACCCATTTGGAGCCATTAGGACAGCGGCTGTCTGGGATCATAATGGCAAGATGGCTAGCAATGTAATAGGGCTCGCTTCAGGGTATCGTAGAGGAAATGTGCCAGTAACATCCGATGAAGTATGGTACGCAACGACAGTATCAGAGGGTCTGGCTAGTGTTCAACAATCTGTCACCCGAGCCACACCGCGCATTAACTACAACAACACTTTAAGCATTGTAAAATATGGATACACCTGTTACCTCACAGGCAATTTTCCTATATGTACCTCTCAACTGTGCTGGATTATCACTAAATTTATACAGAGTTTCGTTTGTTGAAAAGTTTCAAAGACAAAAAGTAAAAATCTTCAAAAGACCACATTGCTTCCAAATTGTTTCGAGAAAGATAGTCAAAGTGAGAGAATAGTACCGTCTTATAAACACAGCGAATTATAACATCACAATACCACAGAGCATACAACAAATACGGACATTACTTTACATGAACTAAATATCTAGGTTTTCAGATAAAACGTGTTTAAAAAGCATCAGCTAAAAAAGTTCTAAAATTAGTCATATATAGGAATAAATGACTATAGAATTCTTGATTTACCATGGATATACTTTCTATGTTTGATGAGTGACATCAGACAGAAATTTCAGTTTGCAACGCTCCTGTCCTCGTTCATTCTCATTTCAGTATAAAAATCCTCCATATTCAACTCTCTAGCTTCGTACTGTAAAACGGTCTCTAGGTATGGTTCCCAGTTGTATACATAAAATCACGATCCAACTCTCTCCTAAGTGCAATATCTATCAATCAGTTGTAAATTCACCTACCCTCCTTTTCTTCTTTTCATATTAAATCTATATAAGCATTGCATGCAATTCCTATATTGAAATATCACCCTAGAAGTTGCTGAAGTTGCATTATCACCCTAGAAGTTGTTGAAGTTGCATTATCACCCTAAAAGCTGTTAGCATTGACTACCCAGTTCCTGAGATTTGCAAAATTTACTACAGTCTACTGTCTACGTCATCCATTGCCGGAGACCTACCCTTATTATAGGATTCAAATCAACATAACAAATGAATAATAATTATGATACTAATAATAATGACTGAAATAATATAGAGTCAGATGTGTTTTGAAATAAGTAGACTCACAAAATATATAGCAGTAATTGTCCGCATATCCTAACTTCTGATGCACTGACGCACATCCTAAATTCTTTCAATTCTAATTAACAATTGAGATGGAATACACTAGATTCGGCTGAATGAGCCAGTCTTTCCTATATACAGGACAGTTCAGAAATATCTGCTAGGATTTCAAAATCAGATTTTTTGCATAGCTGAGAGGCAAAATTCTGTAAGGAATCCTACTACAAAAAATCTGTTGTATCTTTGGGATAATAACTATACTAACATTTCAAAATGTCATACTTGTCATACTAAATTTGCATCATTTGCCATATCGTAAAAGACGCCTTTGTTCTGTAGTAATTTCTGTGGTGAATCGAACTCCACTACATTCCCTTTATCAAGAACCAATATTCTGCAAGAAAATGAAAAATCCTATAAAAAATGAATGCTCCCCAATCACAATTAATGATTTCTTTATATTTATTCAATACTTAGGCCCATATGCAGTTGTAGCAGGCGGGCAAATAAACCACTTATTTTATCAAGTTTATAACAGTTTAGCGATTCAATAAGTACAAACTTATATTCCATGAAGATCAAGCAGACAAAGAACAAACAAAATAAGCCTAAGAACAGATTGTACACCCGATATGAATACATGAATCTCTCGACTTCAGAAGATCATAAATAATTGAACTTTCATCATTCTTCCAGTAGTATAAAAATATCGATAGAAAATGGGAAGTTCTGCAAACGAGACAATAACGATGTAAAAATATCGATAGAAAACGGGAAGATCTGCAAACCAGATGACGATGAAAGAGATGGAGAGATATAGTGAGGTATTGGATTAGTGATAAGACGGATGAGTTTAGATTGGATTTTGCCAAGAAGATGGAATGAAGATTTAAGACCACCACACCAAACATGGGACAGTGCACCAGAGAAGGACGAATCCGGGATTTGTATATAGTCAACAGCTGAGAAGCTGAGAAAAAGCCACAGGCTCTGGAAAGGAAACCTAATTTTTGAGATGCATGTTTAACAATGGAATGAACGTGAGGCTTCCAAATGAGATTAGATGAAACTGCAAGACAAAGCTGAGTAAAAGAAGTTGAAATATCCAGTTCATGGCCGTTCATGAAAATAGGTGGAAAGTCTTGGTGATGTTTACGTGAAATGAAAACCAGTGTTGTATTTCTTTCATTAATATATACAAGTATTAATAACACTGATCAACAAGCATTTAGGTGCCAGGATAAAAGTATCCTCTCTTAGCTAATTTTGGGGTGAAGACTTTCAAAGTGAACTCCGGTTTTACCAATTAGCCATAGTTTTGGCTGTACAGAGTTGCATATGTTTTTTGAAATAGTAGTTTCTGGACAGTACTAAGATCCAGAATATTGCTACTCCAAGCTATGTACACTTTGAAAAAATATTGAATTGTTATGTCCCCCAAGTGAAATTACTAATAATGCTTGATACATTATATTTGGAGATCAACTAATGGATTTAACTTCATCCGGATTGCTGAAATCATGCCTGTAAAGCCTCCTATTCAAAAGTCGAAACGGCGATAACATGCGATGATAGCAAGTCAAGCTTTTCATTCAAACCAGTTGTGTTCATGAACTGAGTGCATTTCGATAGAAGCAGAAGGATGAGTTCAAATTCAGAAACTAAATCTACAATCTGCCTAAAGTCTACAATTTGACCAGTAACGCATTCATGCGAGTTGCCAGCCCGTCCATTTAGTGGTTCTTTTCTGTAAAAGATGCCATAAAAGAAAATGATGATATCATTTATGATGTTTTAATAAAAGAATATTTCAGTCTCATTGATGATGCTAACGGGTGTTTTTCATTCGATCCAAAGTTGTGTGATCAGAATAATCTATGTGGCTTGATTGGTGATCACGACGTGCATATTAATGCTATGATGCTAAAGGGATTTGTTGCATATTGGTATCGTAGAATCGGATACAATTTCATTGTCATTGTTTATCATTAAGTTGGGACTAATGGCACAGTAAATTTTCCTCATAGTTACGTAGATATATTTCCAAGGCATTGTGGAGATGGAAGTGATGAGATGAGAAAGGAGAGCTATTTCGCCAAAACATAAATGCAATAAATGAGCAATACAAAAAGGCTACGGAGCAAATGTATGATGCGAGATTACTTTTGGGACCTATGTAGAGATAGGAATGTAGAGTATCCTCAGTTATTCAGGAAGAGAAAATATTTAATATGGGTAGTTATTTTCTTTTCAGTGTTGTTTTCTTTGGTATTTTGATGTTTGTGACATGATCATTTTTTTCCATACATTATTTTAATTTCTTTGTTTCATTATACCTAGTCGCATTCAATTTCTCATATAACATAAAGAAAATTGGGAAATTCCTCAATCTCAGGCTCACTATAGATCTCAGAAATAAGGCTACTCAGGTAAAATCGAAATGATTTTCCGAATCAGTGACATCGATATACCATATTTGATTGACTGAAATAACCCTGGTACCAAATGAAAACAACTTTTTTCTTGTTAACAAATGGTAACTAGCGCGATGCGGATACGGGCGTTAAAACAGAAAAACTCTATAAGGTGACTTTGTTGTTAGCTAAGTAAATAGGAGTGGATGGGAGATACCTGTCATAATCTATAACAGTGTTCAAACGATGTGCAATAGTGAACACTGTACAATCCTTGAATTCATCTCGAATTGTCTTCTGTATGAACTCGTCTGTTTCCATATCGACAGCAGCTGTAGCTTCATCCAGCACTAAAATCTTGGACTTTCGCAAAATTGCACGGGCAAGACACATCAGCTGCCTCTGACCAACACTATAACACGAAAAAGCATTGTTACCTAAAGAATGGATTTTATGAAGGTAGGATAACAACAGAGATAGTGCAAAGCCATTACAGTAAAAATAATCGCATTTCACTTTCATTTCAATTTCAATTATTATTATTATTGCTATTACATTCTATTACACTTTAGGATTACAAATTTTGGTAAGACTTCAAAATAAATATCTTATTTTAAACATGTAAATGAACAAAATCAAGAAAATGAAGACCTAAAACTAAACAAAATGGGATAAAATCAGACTCACTGATGTTTTAAACAAGCTCTAAGCCTAGTTTTAAAAATTGTCAGCGATGGGGCAGTTTTAATGCCATGAGTAAGCTGATTCCGAACATTCACTCATCTACAAGAAAAGCTACGTCGCCCATTTGCTGCTTTTCATGATGGGATCATCAAGTCTGTTTCTGTACTTATTATGCTTTCTCAATTCGCACAACTGCTGAATTGTAACAAATGAAGCTACTAATATTGACCCTTCTGGCAGGGTAGCACCAACAATGGGGATTTGAGAGTGGGATACCCTTTCAGATAAATGCTCAGTCGTCAAATCGATATGAATGTTATGTTATTCGTCGAAATTTCTTCGTGGTTTGCACATGTATTTGCGATTATGTATCCAGTCGTCAAACCAAATTGGCCACACCCCATCCCAAGATTCCCTCGGTACGGTCTAGCTTTCAGTACCTTGAGATTCATTGAAGGCACACCTAAGGACATAAAACCTATACAGGAGCCCTTGGAAGGTCAGCTATAGATGCTAAAGATAATAGTTTTATTTGCTGTAGATGTTATATATCTCATCTTTTATTTTTTACACACACACTATAAGAGCATAGTCATGAAATATTATTAAGTGAAATGGATGAACATGGATACTTCAAAAATTCATTTAGCTTGATCATACCAACAGGCCTAAGGAAAACTCTTATGAAACCTAGATAGCTAGATTAAATGAACTACTTCCACCGGTTTACAGAAGATATTTTAGAAATTATCGACCCTGAGAAACATCTGAGTTTATATTTACCTAAAATTACTTCCACCTTCAGCAACGGACTCCTCTAGACTTCCATTCAAAGTATTGACAAAATCTTTTAAATGAGAAATTTCCAACGCGCTCCAAATAGCATCATCAGAATGCTGATCGAATGGGTCAAGGTTGAATCTGATCGAGCCAGAAAAGAGAACTGGATCCTGGGAATGAAGAGACCAAAGGGTAAACAAAATAGCTATGATATGATGGATACCTAGATAGATACGAGACAGTCGTTCCGTTATTTCATTCTCTGTGGCTCACAGCTGTAAGAACTTTTCGTATATCTTGAGAACTACAGCCGCAAGTAACAATGCTCACTCAACTTGTCTTTGATACACGTTGAAACACAATGATACACGTTGAAATACAATGGCAAATTGGGAATTAATTTATTTAAAGCTGGAGGTGCATAGTTGTGTACAGTAAAAGGATACCTAGAAATAAGTATGCATTGCAAGCTAACTAATAACTAATAACTAATAACTAATAATTAATAATTAATAATCAATAATGTTGAAGTCTTTTAGGTTGTGTGTGGTGTTCACCTAGTAGTAGCGGAACCACTTGTAGCATCAGATCTACAAGGTACCGTTTGGTCATAAAGTTTGGGCAATAAATACCTGCCAGTACCTTAGCAAGCCATGGAACCTCGTTTTCAGCGCCAGCACAACTCTAGTGGTAAGTTAATTGCGGTTAACAGTCAGCAGGTAAAGAAAAGCGAGCCAATAGGATGGAGAGCCCAAGGAAAATAAACTTCCATTACTTAATTACTAATTTACCAACTTACTAACTTACTTCCTCTTACATACCTGAGGAATGATGGTAAGCCTTGATCTGAGATCAAATAGTCCAATGTCAGCAATGTTGATGCCATCAATTTTAATACAACCCTCAGCAGCTTCAATCATTCTAAACAACGTCATCGCCAAAGTTGACTTTCCAGCTCCAGTTCTACCAACCACACCCACCTACAACATAATAGCTCTGGGTTTTAATTTTCCATGAAAGAACCATCAGTTTTTCGTATAAACAAGAAAAGCATCCACGCAGTTGAAAGGTGACATCATCAGCTCATATAAGCTAACAGTGGTAGGTAATTTCACATGTGAAAATTGTCCTACAACTACAATGCTGCAATCTAGAAATGAGATTCACTTAAGCAAACTCTCAATGAGTAATTGTGAACTGATTTTAAAAGGCGACTCCACGAAGCTCTTACAGTTGTGGTGGAAATCAATATCCGGACATTAACAGACTGTGAAACTTGAAGGGCACACTGATAGCAAAAGAAAAGATAAGAATTTACATTTCATCAAGATACGTCTGCCATTTCATTCTGAAAGCATCTCTCAGAAAGCATAGACAGTCGAAAAAATTACCTTCTCACATGGTTTGATATTAAAGGTGATGTGCCTAAGTGCGTAATCTAGGTCCTTTCTGTACCGTGCACAATAATCCTGAACGTGAACAACACCTTTATCAGGCCATGAAGCGTCCGGTCTGTTGTCAGGATTTATCCGAGCAGCCTACAAGAACAAATAAGAATCTTAATGGGACAGCGACCACCAGACATGGATCCGGACAAAACACATAAATCTGAAATCCGAAATTAAACGGAAAAGGGCTTCACTAATTCTTCTTGCTTAAAACCGGGGTGTAATCTTTAAATTGTGCCTACAAGACTAAGGGTACTAACGTCTCTCTGAAGTGAAAATATTGTCATAAAAGGTAGGCACTGTTAGAAAAGCACTGTTAGAAAAGTTGGAAACATTTCAACTTTGCTGCCGATACCAGCAGGCGCCTACAGCCGAAGGTAGAGTGCTTGCAATATGCCGTAGGTGCCACAGACACCATTGTCTGATATGTTCACCGGCAGTTAATGGCACATCAAAAACCAGCCTGTAGTGTTGCTATACATTTGTGGCCTTGAACACTTTCATTGAAAACTACATATGCTAAGAATTTATGGCATTGAAGAAACGAACGGCCGCTAAACAATCATAAGATCAAAGTTAAAACTGTGTAAGTACAAAAAAAATATTCTTATAAAGATGAAAAGTGTACCTTATGGACAATTTTACAGGATTATCTTTTTCATATACTGTATTTCGCTTACAAATATTGGCTAAAATTACGTGAACAGCCTATATGCTAGGGATCTGAGCCAATAAGGCTGCCCAATAAGGCCGCAGACGGATAATGCACTGCTTCGAAGCATTTTAACATAATCTGAATATTTCACCGTCCTACCTCTGTTTCGATTTCAGAATATTCCTTAACCCTCTCAACAGCGACAATATCAGTTTCAAGTTTACTGGTCATGCGCACAAACCAATTCAGTGTTTGGGTTATCTAGAACAGCATAATGAATTTTAAACAAAAGATAACCTGCATTCGAAAAAGTTAACTACATACCCGTTTTTAATACAATCTTGAAATGAGGCTCAAAGTCAGAGCCCAGAAAAAGTCACGTCTCCACGGCTCTGAGCCGGAGGAAAATTCTGCTCTTTTTGTCGTATTTGAGGAAGGTTTTGAAATTTGCAACAACAATCCAGTTTCAGCAAAGTTCTCATATAATACATCATTGACTGTGAAAGGCATAGCCCATTTACAGTAAAAGCTTCCGAGACATACAAAATGCAGAGTTCATAAACTTTGGCTAGTTTTGATAGTCTTAAAAGAGGAAGGCTTATGATCAAGAATTGATAGCCGGAGGAAGGTTGGGCATTTTTCTGGACTCTGCTCAAAATGTTGAACCAAAACAGGGCGTTAATACTTATATATTTAAACGGGTTGATAAGCGGATATTCATAAACCAATTTGATTTCAATATCAACTAAAAAGCGAGGGGGTTGTGAAACTAAGCCTAATGAGGTACCCTTTGCAAATGAATTTTCTGCTACAGCAGGAAGGAGTATTTCTTAAGCTCTATATAGACAAACGTAGGACAATTAATATATGCGACACTGACAATAACCAAAAGTGATGAAATACCTGCATTGCATATGAAATTGACAATCCAGCAAGTCCTGATGAAATTGAATCCTTAGCAACGATCGCAAATAGTGCCGAAAGAAATGTGATAATATTTCCAACGAATTCCAGCCGTACAGCTAGCCATCTACAAATTAAGGACACAGGTTCACTAAAAAAATAAGTTTGCATATGTTTGCGAAATGTAGCCAATGATCCAGGTTGACCGAACTGCGTCAAACATAACGAGCAGACCGTCATCCTTCTATTCAAACTCGAAGTTAAGAAAGATAGCCAAGAAAACATTTACACAAAGAATACATCTGTAATTTTGATGCGGTGTTTAAATGAGGGCGGCGTTTAGTAGAGGAAATACGGTATGCAAGCTATCTGATAAAATCGTACCATTATGAAACTTGCTATAGCTAAACAAAACAATTATTCAACCTTGCTATAAATCAGGTAATTATGCAACAACTCTTCAGCATAAACAAAATATAATGAAGTAATCTGCCAATCCATCAATGAATCGATCGATCGATCAATCAATCAATCAGTCAATCAATCAATCGATTAATCAATCAATTAATCGATCAATCAATCGATCAATCAATCGATCAATCAATCAGTCAATGAGTCAATTAATCAATCAATTAATTAATCAATCAATCAATCAATCGGTCAGTGAATCAATCAATCTTATAAGCTTATTGGTAGATTTGAATTTACCAATCAAAACCTTACCGATTTGAATACATGCTAGGTGCATATGCAGCTTGATTGTCATCGATTCTTCGTTCGTTTTCACAAACAAATCTCTCTTGTTGTCGTTGTGCACGAATCGAACTAACACCATTAATACTTTCAAAGAAGTGATTATATATTGGAGATCTTCTTATTGATTCCAGTCTTTTCAGTTGCCTGGATGAGGCCACATAAAATCTCTGGATAAAACAAAACCAAAGAGATACAACATGAATGGACAGGAAAAATGCTGCGCATTATGAAATCGTTCATCCATCAAACGAAAACGCCTGTAAATTCTCATTGGTCAGGAATGACGTGACAAAAAATGGATGAATGCATGAAGCAATATATGAGAGAATGGTATGCTGAAAAGAGTAATATTTTTGCATGCATTGATGAAAAAATATAACTACATAATGAACTAATGTAGTAAATGAAGGACTAAATACACTGTCGCATTGACTATGAAGGAGCAAGGCTAGGTAGTCATATAAATGAAATACAAGTCTTGTATAGAAACTCTTGTTAATGGGTGAAGATTTACTATCGGCTTCATACAATAAGATTAGCTCTAGTCTGTAGCAAACTTAGAAAGCTTACCCAAACAAAGCTTGGTTAGCTGCATTGACGGTCTTACACGAATTAGTCTAATACAGTAATTGTAAGGTAGAGAACACTGATAAATTGACCAATTACCTGTGTCCCTATGTATATAGCAGCCAAAGGAAGAAGTGCAGCCAAAAATAGCGGCGTGGAGTAGGAAATTGTAAAAATGACACTAACAATGCCAAAGAGGCACCGTATAAAAGAGTTCACGGTCTCTGGAATTTCTTCATCAATTACATTAATGTCTTTGGAGAATCTGTTCGTTAGCCGACCCATTGGTGTCGATTCAAAGAACTGCATTGGGCATCGCAAAACATTCACCAGCAGTTTATTATGGAGGCGTTTTGCAGCAAAAAACGCACCAAACGTCAACAGGATTGAACTAAAATATGCTGATAGACAATGTGCCAGGCCAAGCAAACCATAAATTAGAAGGTATTTGTCTCTTTCTTTGAAAGATACTGATTTTTTCGAACTCCAATCTGCTAGCCATACCCTTGTGCCAACGAGAAAGAACTCAGAGGCAAATGCAAGTAACATGCCCAGAGCTGCTATTCCTATACCAATCGATTTTATGTAGGCCGTGAAGACCGATAGGCTAACCTAGAAAGTAAACAAAATAAATTGAAAAATGAGCCTAGTTCATGCATCAACGTAATCTTGATGTTGGAAAAGCAGTGCATATCTTTCCCTAGACAACATATTTTCATATTTTCAGAGCTAAACAGATGATATAGTCCCTAATTCAGGACAGCACAGCTATGGAAACAGATAAAGAATGAATAACTGGATGAATGGATGATTGAAAGAATGAATAAATGAAGGAATGACTAAAACGAATTAACGAATGGATGAATGAATGTAACTACAAGGGTTTATGTTTTGGGATGATGGATTACTATCCAAGTAACTTGCTTTCTTGATGTTATACTTCGAATCTTATATAATGTGCACAGAAAACAGGGCCAGAGCAAGAGCCAGAGCAGAGATGTTAGATAGCAAATTGGCTTTTCTGAGTCACTGATTGATCTACTGTCTGATAAACTGACTGAATGACTTGAGTGACAAACCAACGTACAATCTGACCGATCGATCAACCGAACGACCGGTTGACTGACCGACCAAAAGACCAACCGAACGACCGACCGATCGAAGAATGGTTGGCAGGCTCAAAAACAAAGTACACATTTAGCATGAAACATGTTAGAGAATCTGTTTGTTGACACAAATGAGTGAGGTGATGAGTGAGATATGGTAATTGTAACAGTTATGAATGAACGATGAAGGATTAGTGGTGAAAAAGATATGGCCTAAAGCCCTGGTCAAACTGATCTAACATTTCACCTAACATTTGTAAAACAAATGTTGGATGAAATGCTAGGCTAGTTTGACCACCTTGCTAGGTCACATAACATTTGCTATGAACAATTTTTGTTATGAAATATTATGCGAAATGTGTGATCTGTTTGACCACTCCATCAAAGATGTTGCCTAACTTCTAGCCCCGTTTTGATCACACGCACGCGCACATCATTGCTGTTGTTGTTCGCTATCGTTGTATCCCCACGACTTGTGCCATGAGTTTCTAAGAAAGAGCGTTTCTTGGGGAGCAATCTCTTTTTCAATTAGAGAAAATGTTTCAACTACTTGTACATGATCTGTCCTGATAACTTCATTGTAACCTGCTCGGTCTTCAATGCGCAGTTACTGAACTATGGCTGCAAAATATCCCAACTGGTCCTACTTCTTATCCAAGATCTGGTTTTGCTTCTCTTCCAAAATCTCTCGCTCTCTTCTTCACATAGTTCGTCTAAAATTAATGCTGCAGCAGCTTTCCCCAATAACTTTCATCTCTCATTTTCAGTTTTGTCTACCATCCTCTGCTTTCGCGCACGCTGTTTTGTATTGCTCTATTTCTGTCATTTACACGATATAATTTCATAACCAAATTCGTGTGTATCCACGTATATATAAGTCTGCAGTAATATATCTATCCGTACATACCCCAGTCAGAGTCGAGATGTAGAGTTAAAGAAAACAATAAAGCAATCAGGCAATCTATGTGTGCAACGGAAATTTGTACCCTCCCAGTCTTGACTTCTTCTATTTGGGTGACTTTTTGTCCCTTTTCTTCTTTCTTCTGCTGTTTATCAAAGTACTCCTTCAAATCCAAGACTCTTTCCAATGCATTGGTTTGCTTTGAGTGAAACTTTGTTACACTTTCTAGTCTGTTTAGCATAGGTTTCTCAACTGAGTTCTCTAAAAGAGGCAAAAGAAAGAAAACGAAACATTGTAAGGAAATACAAAGGATAATCACATACAAGAACAAAATTTACTGTTGTTCAAAGTCTAGATTCAGTTACTAAGGAACACAGTCATAAACGAATTACCAGAAAATAAGAATACTTGTTAAACCTTTTAATCCTGATTTGCATTTAGTATTTTCAGCTATGTCTTCTGAGCCTAACTCGATACCGCACACTTACGAGAAAGAATGGACAAGGCCTGAACCAACAGACTGGTAGGAGAGTAATTGAAGTGCTTGTTAATTTCTACAGTCCATGGTATGCCCCAGTAGTGAGTTGTATAGTACACCTCAACAATAAGCTGTATAGTTTGCTTTAGTAGTGAGCTGCATAACCTGTTTTAGTAGTGAGCTGCGTAACTTGTTTTAGTAATGAACTGTATAGTTTGTTTTAATAGTGAGCTGCATAGTTTGCCTTAGTAGTGAGCTTTATATAATGCTTTAATATTGAGTTGTACAGTAACCTTCAAGTCCATTGATATCATCATCGACGCCAAATGAGCGCAATAAATCCGCATAGGAGGAGCTGCTTGAAACTAGCTCTTCGTATGTACCAACCTTTAACAAAATTTAGTATGACTCATTGGTAAGGCTGTGAAGCAGCAAGGGAGAAAATGCTCAAGAGTTATTGCAATGATTAACATTGCAGTACTGACCTATTGCAATGAAAATGCCACATCAAATACAACTATCCATGCGTAAGTAAGTAGTTTTGCAAAAAAACTGAGCAGAGAGACAGAGTCATATCTTTCACAAAAGGGAAGATTTCAAACTTCTTAAGGATAGTTTGAAGTGTTTCATTTGATTAAATTTCATATACATTGGAACCAATTTACTCAATTGCTTTAAACTTAGATAACTCGTATCATTCCCGCAAAGAGCTTTCGTAGCTTTGATGTCAAACTTCTACCCGGTAAGTTTTAAAAATCAATACCGTCACTCGCTGTTATCACAAATTTCAATAACTATATTATCACAGCTGCAAAACATTGCAAAATTCAAATCTGTGAGAACTTCACTCTCATCCAAATTTTCCTCATTGGCTCACTTTGTGGAAACAAGGAGATATTATTTTGCGAATGGGGTTCCCAGGTGTACGGGAGGCTATTTTTTGCTGTATTAATCATGAAAAATGAAACAACGAAATTATATTTCAAATTTTACGCTGAGAACCTTACATTCGATCAAAACTTAACAACCAAAGTTATCTTATTTTTCTTCACATATGGGAAGTTAAGCGTGAGCCTGGGCGTGAGATAGCCTAAAAACTCATGAGCCTCAAGGGCAATACGTGAGGGTTGACATAACAAATGATAGAAAGTATTGAATTAACGTAACATCTACATAACATCACTTTTAGCTTCTAATCCAATCTGGAAATTTAAAAATAAGAGCTAACAAGAACTACAACCTCAGATATTGAGCCATTTTTCATCACAATTATTTTGTCAACTTGAGGAAGCAAACTCAGACTGTGTGTCACCAAGACCCTTGCCTACAACAAAATACGAAAAGGATTGATTACAAGTCAAACTACAGATTCGAACCATCTATTTACCAAGCAATCAAGCGAGACGATATGAGAGATATTGTCCCTTCCGTGATTGATTCACTTCTCTCAGTCGTATACTTATCAGGCACTATCTCTTCGAACTTGATATGTATTACAAATGCTAACCGAATCACCCCAGTAACATTGTAAGGGCCTGAGGTCAGTAAGGGCCTGAGGAACAAACGGCAATCAAACAAGCAGAAATGCATGAACCGTGCTGAAAAACTTTGAAAGGTGTGCAATGCGTAGAATATTGACTGTGCTTGTTGACATAACATTTTTGGATTTTCTGGAATTGTGGTTGTCCTGGGATCTTGTCGTCCTGGGATCTGGTCAATATGTTTTTGGCAGCCCCGTATATCATTCCTAGGGCACCTACACTCACAGGTATAATCGCTGGTCTCAACTTCCTCACATCATTCATTACCACTTTAGTATTTATTACCTCTTTGGCAGATGTTGTTGGCAAAGTATGCAGCTCGAATGACTTTGTAAATATCAAAACCTAACTGCTAACTACAGCAGGCAAACAAGGAGCAAGAAATGGATTAATAAACAAGCTGCAGAAGGTATAACGATTAAACAGAGGAAAACGTCAAAAGGAGGGTGTGATCGGTTAGAGAACATATAAAACGAAAAACATTGCTGACCTTATGACGTAACAAGCCTTGAGGACCAATGACGTTGTCAAACAGATGAAGGCCAACATGTGAGTCAACTGCACTTAATGGATCATCAAATAGATAAATATCAGCACCATTATATAATGCCCTTGCTATACTGACACGCTGTTTTTGACCACCGCTTAGATTGATTCCCTGAGAACAAACAGAACATCGATTTGATACAAACTAAATAAGGAAGTAATCTGAAAATCACAGGCAAAGTGAGTGTATTAACGAAAAGGCTCTTTGCTTTTCCTTTCAAAAGGAGATACTCATGTTTACAAAAATGTAGAATGGGTCATCTAGACATTGCGCTTTAGGAAACAATCAGTATATGAAAACTGACAATCTCAAAAACTTAAAGCTGGCAGCAATATTGCTATCGACGATGACAACAAGGCGAATGGATAAATAAAGGCAATGATCTAATAAAGATATAACATTAATGATTATGGAGGGAAGAACTTTAAGGTGAATGATATGAACCATCTGGCTAATTCACAAACAGACAGAAAATTTGAATAAATAAATAAATGAATAAAAACATTCAAACACGACCTGAGGTAGATAATGAATTGATAAATAAACAAACAAAATATTAGACGAATCAATGGATAAATGAAGTCATCGAACAAATTAGGGGACATAGGTCGTGGAGCAAAAGATGACTTTTAGATCCTTTCCACCTTCTCCGGTATTTTCCGCACTTACAGTACCCCAATCTTCCTTTGGAAATCCACCCATGTCGTACAGGAACCTATTCCAGCACGTATATTTACTCAGAATGGCAAGTTAAACAAATAACAACGCGTCAGAATTTCACATGAATTTGGGCGTAGCGAAGATATATGTACATGCGGTCACTTACAGTATAACAAAACATCACAACTAATTACAGATTATTCGACATTATTTGTTCCATCCCAGGGAGCTATGAGCTACCAACAACAATAACATCCAAATTATTTGACGATAACTTCAGCCCGAGACGAGACTTATTACAAATTTCTCGGTTAAAGAGCTCTTTCGTCTATGTACGAATTTATCCCATCTCATCGAACCTCCTCTCTCTATTCACCTTACAGACCTCTTGTAAATGGTCCCACAATAGAATCGTTATAAGTACATACAAAAACTGTTTGGTTGAAAGAGTAACATAAGGTAACAACCTTCTCTCCTATTTCAGTAAGATCTCCACCTGGTAAAATTTCTAAATCACATTCCAAGGCACAAGCTTCCAATACTCGTCTGTATTTCTTTGCATTAAATGGCTTGCCAAACAATATGTTGCTTTCAACTGTCGCATTTCGTATCCACGCTTGCTGGGGAACATATGCTACTGAGCCCTGGGAAGAAAATTAATCAGATGACGTAATACTCGGGTCCAGGAATAGGCTGCATAGTATAACACCAATCTTAGCAAGAAATCACTGTACTGAGCAAATGTGGAATGTGTGTAAGCATACAGGCAAACACAAAATGCAAGTAAGATCTGTGGGAAAACATGAAGAATTTATTCCTAACTGCATAGTTAATGTAATTTTTAGCTGATTTATAGATATTAAATGTCACTGGATCAACATCAAACACTCTAGAAGATCATAAAATCACATATCGGTGGCTCATTATCTTATGCAGATGCAAAAGTACTTACATTTACAGTAACTGTGCCATGCTGCTTCTGCACTTCTCCAAGTAAAGCTGATATGACAGATGATTTACCACTGCCAACTTGTCCCACTATAGCAACTAGACTTTCCCTCCCAATTTCTAAGTTGAGACTAAAATAAAAAACATATATGTAACGAAACAACCCAGAAAAAATACTTTAAAATATGCTAGCAAATGCTACTAGGCGTATTTTCGGGTGTAGTGTCAGTTCAATTGAATGTTAAAAGCTTTCTTAATACGCTAACAAAATGATACCATACCAAACAGAACTGTTTACCTCTTCATCTTCGATCTGTAGTGATACATATAAGGCTAAATTCAAAACTTTCCACTTAACTAACAAAAGATAGATTACTTTTTCAGCAGAAATTCATTCTTCTCGTCCCATGTAAAAGTTCCATTTTCTATTTTTACAGCAACTGGATCTAATAAGAAGAGAAAGAGAAATTACAGACAAAAAAAGTTAAAGATATTAAACACTTCATGATATCTCCAAATATCTGAAATCAAAAATAAGGACAACGCATATGCATCACATTTTAGAATTGATAAGGTAACAAAGAGCTTTTTGAGGTAACTTTCTGGAAGAAAGCTTGAAACTACGTCCTTCAAGAAGTATCTTATAGAAGAGTGTAAAGAGCACACAGTATGGCCAGTTGATACAAAGCCATTACATTCGTGTAAAAGCCTGTAAATGGACTGAGGGAGAACAGCAAATATTATAAGGAAGCATTTCAGAAAATCAAGATGCCTCATGCATGTTTTAACACACAATAACTACACAGTCAATCTCCTACTTGGAATCAGGGATGTTGCGATCAGGGGGAGTGTGGGGGATGTCACACCAATGAAAGGTTATTGAGCGCGGGAAGACTCAAGTAAAATTAGGTCAGCATATCGCTAAAACCAGGTACTTTTCGAAGAATCGAAGGCTACATACTCCTCAACCAAAGGGTTCTCGTTATGTCCCTGCGTAGGATTCAAGACAATTACCGATCAATCAATCTCCTACTTACGATCAGAATTAGTCGAGTAATTGACACAATTTTCATCCAATTCATCAGCCTGGAGGTACTGAGTTAACCTCTTCACTGAAACTTTGCACTGTAATGAAATGTTTGGAAACATATGAAAATAAGCATGGTGAAATATCGGGACGAAAACAGATAAATTAATCAAATCTTGCAACAAACATACGAAAGAGAGACGAAATATTCGGTTGATGTGCGAATTTCGCACATGAAATTCTTTGATTTTTCCAGATTTCCCAGACTAGCAAACTTCCTTGACATTTTCACTGTCATTCGACACTCAATATCTTTGTTTCCAGTCAACTTCAACGCAAAAGGTAGCTTCAATTTTGAAAGAGTACAGATTAAAAAAATCCCTGATCTTTCAAAACTTTCATTGTATTCCCTGATTTTCCCCTGATTTCCTTAATACAAATTAAATTCTTGACAATTTCCTGATTTCCCCGATCACTAGTCATCTCAGATATGCTCTTCAAGAGCGCTCTCAATCTGACGTCATTTTGTAATAGGTGGTGGTTTGACAATCATTATACTGTATCCTTCCCAAAAACTAGATTATCTAAAGGAAAAACCAACTTATGTGTTCACTGCGTATGTTGGTTGGGGATCATCCAAACTTCCTATTAGAAGGCACAAGAAATCGAAAATCGACCATTGAACATGGAAGGTAAATATTACCGTAAATCCTCGAATTAGCTCCCCCCCCTCGAATAAGCCCCAGTGCTAGAACGTCAAATTGTTAATAAGCCCCCCTCGAATAACCCCCCACCCGAGATGATGATGAAGATTAATGCTTAAATTTAGAGTGTTCTTGTAATAGTATGGAGAAAAGGAGCTTTGACAATGAGCTTTTTATACGACACTTGTCAAATAATTTTATAAGCCCCCTCAAATAAGCCCCTCCCTAGAATAAGCCCCCACCCACAAAGCATCAAAAATAAATAAGCCCCCAGGGGGCTAAAACGAGGATTTACGGTAATGATAACAACGGACGTCCTTAGTCAAGTAATAAATGTAATTCTTAGGCTTGCAACCTATGAAAAAGAGAGGAGAGGCTCCAATTAAATTGCATCGCGTATCACATTCTTGGTGTTAGAGTACTAGTTTTATTTTTGTTATTGTTTTTACGTCATGTTCAGTAACATTGGTTTTGTGTCCCTATTCGTTCCGTCTTTTGTTGTTTCATCATCTGCATGCTGTGTTATTGCATCATTCGTCTCCACAGTTGCTGTCACCATCCTGTTGTTTTATCGTGTCAATCTTTTATGGGTGCATGTGTTGTACATGTGATATCCGTTCTGTGTTTATTGTAATGTCAGTCGTGATTTAGTTGCCGTTAAGTACAGTCACTAATTGAGTCGTTCGTGGAAGTCGTTTTAGTAGAAGTCGTTGTTAAATTACCGATACCGTTGCCATTGCCGTTGCCGTTGCCATTGCCGTTACCATTGCCGTTACCATTGAATTGCCGTTGTCACCATCGTACATTTGTGGATTGATAAAACTCATTGGACTTCGAACATTTTATATATATAAATATATATATATATATATATATATATATATATATATATATATATATATATATATATATATATATATATATATATATATATATATATATATATATATATATATATATATATATATATATATATATATATATATATATATATATATATATATATATATATATATATATATATATATATATATATATATATATATATATATACTTCATGATGTCCATGATGAGGTTCGTGGAAGACATTCGTGTCACTATAATTGATAGACTTATTGGGAGGGATAGAACACGTGAAAGTTTCTGGCAACATAAGCTGGACACTTTCACACCCCGGGGTCTTAATGTTAAGGAAGTAGACACATAGGATTATTATTTATTTGAGTTGGCTGGTTTATTCTATATGTATTCACTATTTATCCTGCTCTTTTAATTTTATGTTATGGTTTCTACTTTTATTCAGTTATGCTTGTCTATTAAATTATTTATGTCGCACCTTTTCTTACGATATCTCTCTCCTCTCAATATCGTCCTTTCTAGGTCATATTGGGTTTCCTTTTCATTTTATGTTACTTCACACCCACTTTGTTCTCGCATGGTTTTCTCTATACCCCGCTGGGACGGTAGGTATCAGCTTCTCCAACACCCTTTTCTCTTATGTTAAATATAATTTCCCTTCCATTCAATTTCAAATGCTATCCATTGTAAGTCCAGTTTCATTGTGTAAAGCGTTCTATTGTCGTAAGTTAATTAGATATTGTTTCTTTGTTTTTATCGTTATATATGCGCTGTATGTACCTGGAATGTTATAACCAGTGGCGGCTGGTCAATAGGGCACTTTGGGCAATGCCCCCCCAAGCAAAAGGGCACAAATGAAATTTCTACACAGTAGTATATAGCAATAAGTGAAGTACCCTAGGGTGTAAAATGATCTACTCGCTGCTATTGTTGATGTTGAGCCTCGATTCAATCAAAATTGAGAAAGCTTCGAATGAAGATGTCATTCGCGGGGCAGAATTTATTTTGCCCTTCAAATCGGCCGTTTGACATGCGCACTAGGAAACATCAAAAGCGAAATGCCGCCAGAAACGCCATAGGATTGGCAGAAATCCACGAAAGTGGGGCAAATTCAAATCTGCCCTCCCTGATACAACAACAACAACCATGAGCTTCGATGCTTTGCCGACGCAGGGCAACTGGCTTTGATAGAGGTGTGTTCTATTTGAGCTCACGAGGCATCAGTCAAACTACTTGCTGTCTTTAGAAGTACTAACATAACGTTTGATTCTTTCATCCTTACTGCACTATATAGTTATGAATACTGTCAGGAGTCTTCAAATTCGTCCTTTCAACCAGTTAACTCTGGAAGAAAAATTGGAGGTGAAGCGTCTGGGTCCTGATAGGCCTGAGGTCTTGACGAAATGAGGGTTATCTTCACGTCGTTTCACGAAAACCTGGTACTCAAAGCACAGTTGGCTTACTGGCTGCAGTCAGTCTGGAAAAGTATATTGCTTCCCTTGCCTACTTTTTGGAGATTCTCAACGAGAAAAAGCTTGGACCCAGTCTGGTGTGAACGACTGGAAACATCTTTCTGAGAAGGTCAAGCGACATGTCAAATGTAGTTCTCATGTTGAGAATTGCTTGAAGCTAGCATTCTTTGGCAAAACAAATATTGCCGAGCAGCTAAGTAAAGCTTATAGGGACTCCATTATTCAACATAATCTTGAAGTTGAAAAAAATCGCCATATTCTGTCAAGAATTATTGACTGTATTAAGTTTTGTGGTGCTTTTGAGCTAGCATTAAGGGGTCATGATGAAACTCTTACTTCAGATAACCCAGGTATATTCCTTGGTCTAGTTAACTTTACAGCTGCTCTTGATTCTGTTTTGAGTAAACACTTAGAATCAGCAACTGTGTTTAAGGGCACTTCTAAAACTGTCCAGAATGAGTTGCTGGATATTATGTTCAAGACTTTGCAGAGCATAATTCAGAAAGAGATAGAGCAAGCTGATTTTGTGGCAGTGATTGCAGATGATACAACTGATGTATCAAATCACTTGCAAAATGTTGTTGTCTTTAGGTATATTGTGTCTGGCAAGGTTGTTGAGAGGTTCTGGTCATTCTGTGACTTACCACAAGGTAATGCTGAAAATATATCTATTAATATAATCAGCTGTTTGAATAGTATTCTCCCTGGTGTCCATGACAAGCAAAAACTGGTTGCCCAATGTTATGATGGTGCATCACTAATGAGTGGCCAGCATAGAGGTGTTCAGAGCATAGTAAAGGAAGCATACCCCAATGCTCATTATGTTCATTGCTATGCCCACCAACTTAATCTTGTTCTGCAACAGGCTACTTCACAAATTGATAGTGTAAGAGTATTCTTGGCACATCTACATGCATTTTCTGTTTTCTTCTCTCACTCTACAAAGAGGGTATCATGCCTTGATGCTACTGTTGCCATGAGGATTCCTAGATCTGTGCAGACCAGGTGGAATTTTGAAAGTAGAATTGTTTCTACTGTCTTTGAGCATAAGGATGACTTGAAAGAGTGCTTTAAGCTGATAATAAATACCTGGAAGAAGGACAAAGCTAGTGTTCGTGATGCAAGTGGCCTCCTCCTTCGGCTTGAGGACACACGCTTTATGATCTATCTGAGATTTTTCCACCAGTTGATGCCACATGTAGATATTCTCTATGCCCAGCTGCAAAAGCGTCAAATCAGCTCTACCTTCATTCAGACATGCTTAAGAAATTTTGTGTTGTCAGTCCACAATGTTAGGGAAAAAATCCCAGATATCTTTCACAATGACTCCTGTGCTGTAAATGAGGAGCCTCTTGCAAAAAGGCCTAGGTGTGAATGCTTTGATGAGGAAATGTCAATGATATTGAAGGAAGTGTGTGATAGTGTAATATCACATTGCAGTTCTAGGTTTGAAGTTACTGGACCTCTTGTTGCTGCCACTCTTTTTGCGAGTAGTTCATTTCCAAATTTTGAGCAATGCTTCCCAACCAAGGCTGTAGAAAGTGCTGCAATATCATTTCCTTTTCTTCATGAAACCAAGCTACATTCTGAGCTCTCTGTAATTTATAGCAGACCAGAATTTAGGCAGTGCTGTGGAGCAGTTCCATTACTTCAACTTCTTGTTGAAAGTAACCTAGCTGAAACTTTCTCTGAAACTGTACTTTTGTTGAAAGCCACTATTACAGTTCCAGTGACATCCTGTGAAGCAGAGAGGTGTTTCTCAACTCTAAAGAGAGTGAAAACTTTCTTGAGAAACACAATGTCTGAGGACAGGCTCAATGCTTTGGCTATGCTTTCCATAGAAAAGAACCTTATAAGAGACTCAATTGACTTCAATCAAAATGTGATTGATATGTTTGCCCAGCTCAAGAATAGAAGAGCTAAATTTCTTTTTAAGTAGCTTAGGAGCTTATATATCACTTAAAAATTACAAATCATTGCACTATACTTGATAGTTTCTGCTTCTGCATGCATTATCTATATTCTCTATAAATTTTTAAGACAAGAAATATATCATTCTAGACAATTCATATTATTTAATACCCATGGAATGACTACTTTCAAGTACAAAAATAGTTTGGCAAGAAGCATTGCAACTGAATTGGTTATTTCTCTAAATAGCAGAAAAGAAAATACAGACCTTTGACAGTTGTGATTCTCAATGCAGAATTAAACAATAAAATATGTTATTTTAAAGATATAGCTATTATCATTTTTATGATTATTTTACTCTCTGGAGGTAAGGCTATCTAATGTCAACTTTTAAGGCGTGGCTCCCACAATTTTAATGGACCACACCCAATTTTTCACAGCCTTGCCCCCCCAACAAAAAATCCCACCAGCCGCCACTGGTTATAACTGATGAAGGCTTGTGCCGAAACATTTTAAAAGTTGGAATTTTTTCTTGAGGGTCTATATATATATATATATATATATATATATATATATATATATATATATATATATATATATATATATATATATATATATATATATATATATATATATATATATATATATATATATATATATATATATATATATAATATTCACCTTTAATTGTTATTTATGTGCGTCGTAGCTGTTAACTGTTATGTTTAATATTCGTCGTTGATTTGTGTTTACCTGTAAAACATCTGTCGTTTTACACCGCACCCCATAATTCATTGTTTTTAATCCCATTTCCATGCATCCAACCTGGTCCTTCCTATCAGTTAAACTACAGTCTAGGGTACTTAGAATCTCTTCCGCTTGACAGGGTGTTGTGCGTGAAAGCTTCAGAGCATTCGTTATTTGCTTGAGCTCCGTTTACAATCTATCCATATCCCTTCCGAGCGACTGAATAACGACATTGCCACTTGCTACGGGCGGTGCTGCGGGAGCATTTCTATGGATTTATTGTGGGGGCATGAATACATCCTGTCTCTGCAGTATTTCATCACGTGGCCGACCCTCAGGCAGCAATAGCATATAGGTCGGCCATCTTCGCATCTGTAAATATTGGTATGGTAGGCGAAATAGTTCTGTGCATGCTCTTCTGCTGCTTTTACTCTTTCATCCATGGCGATAACAACGTTCCGTACAACATCTAATACTATGTCTTTCACTTCTTGCCTAGATATAACCATTAATTGCTCCATTTCACGGCGCAAGCCCGTCCTCACACGGGGCACCAATGTAAAACGACAGATGTTTTACAGGTAAACACAAATCAACGATGAATATTAAACATAACAATTAACAGCTACGACGCACATAAATAACAATTATTATTATCATTATTATTATTAAAAATATTTAAGGAGGGTTGCCCTTCAGCTACAGCTGCTTTTCAAGGGGCCCTCCATTTAAATACAATATATGTTTTGAAAAATAAATTTGAAAAAAAAAGCCTAATTACAATGTCTACTACCTAAAAGCGATATACCGTTATATAAAATATTATTTACAAAATTATTAAAGATACAATGATAAAAGTACAAAAAATATATTGGTAAACAAAAAAAAATAATTTCAAGCTATATACAATTCATGCATCATGCATCAAAGACTTTTTAAAGGAGGCAAGGTTAGGTGCTAGATTCGATTCTGTTGGTAGGCTGTTCCACATTTTCGAGCCCTTGTAGGAGAAGCCCTTCTGCCCATTAGAGGAATTCCTCTTTGGCAGCTTGAGATCTGTGGCAGTATTTCGTAGATTATACGTGGCCTCAGAATAGTTTGCAACCAACATGTCGAAGAGGTACTGAGGGGCAAGCCCATTTCTAACTTTGTAGACAAGTACTTGCGTTTCATATTGGATAAGTTCTTCGATCGTTTTCCAACCTAGGTCCATGATTAAAGGTTTGCTAGGAGCATCAAGATTGCTTCCAGTTATTATTCTGGCTGCGCGATTCTGAAGCTTCTGTAGTTGCTGTAATTCAGTAAGTCCACAGACACCCCAGACTGCGCAACAGTAGCGAAAATGTGGATCAACCAAACCAGTGTAAAGATTTTTAAGTGACTCAAAAGATAAAAACCTTTTGGCATACCTTATCAGTCCAAGAGATCGAGAAATCGTTTTCGATACTTCTTGAATGTGATTCTTCCAATCAAGAGTATTGTCAATATGGACTCCTAGATACTTAGTGCATTGAACTACATCGAGATCATTATGCCTTATATGCAGATTTAATTGCTCAGCTTGATTTTTCAAGACTGCAAGCTTCCGTTTAGTAGAAATTACCATGGAGTGCATTTTAGCAACGTTAAGAGAAAGCTTGTTTCCCCGCAACCATTTATCAAGAGCTAGAAGGTCCTGGTTTAATGCCCTGTTTAACTGGGACATACTATGATTTTGTAGACTTAGGCTAGTGTCATCAGCATACATGTAAACCTTAGCGTTATTAGTGATTTTAGGAAGGTCATTGATATAAAGTAAAAATAATAATGGGCCAAGACACGAGCCTTGAGGGACACCTATATCTATATTTTGAACTTTAGAATCCACACCATTAACCCTTGTAAACTGGGAGCGATTAGAGAGGTACGACTTAAACCACATTAGCTCCGAAGAGTGGATTAAAGGTGAATATATAGTGAATTAATGAATTAAAGGTGAATATATATATATATATACTATATATATATATATATATATATATATATATATATATATATATATATATATATATATATATATATATATATATATATATATATATATAAAATGTTCGAAGTCCAATGAGTTTATCAATCCACAAATGTTCGATGGTGACAACGGCAATTCAATGGTAACGGCAATGGTAACGGCAATGGTAACAGCAATGGTAACGGCAATGGTAACGGCAACGGCAACGGCAACGGCAACGGCAACGGCAACGGCAACGGCAACGGCAATGGCAACGGTATCGGTAATTTAACAACAACTTCTACTAAAACGACTTCCACGAACGACTCAACTAGTGACTGTACTTAACGGCAACTAAATCACGACTGACGTTACAATAAACACAGAATGGATATCACATGTACAACACATGTACCAATAAAAGATTGACACGATAAAACAACAGGATGGTGACAGCAACTGTGGAGACGAATGATGCAATAACACAGCATGCAGATGATGAAACAACAAAAGACGGAACGAATAGGGACACAAAACCAATGTTACTGAACATGACGTAAAAACAATAACAAAAATAAAACTAGTATTCTAACATTAGGATCAAATTTCTCATGCTGATAGTTTGAACAAACACCCGGAAAAGAATGCACCCTTGTAACAATTTATCCGCACAAAAAAGAACGAGAAATGAGAAATGTAAGAGTGGCCTTACCGCGATAATATGGGTGACTACCGTCGGAAGAATTGTCAAAGGGAATTGTAAAATATTGAACAACGAAATAGCGACGAAAGATTTCTCTGCATTCAAATTGTTTCCAATCATAACATACACAGCAAATGTAGCAAGGGAAACCTGCAAGCAAATAGCAATGGGGAACAAGTTAATACCTGAAACAAAGAGAAATCACAACAGAGAGGGAAGGGAAGGATGAAGGGAGTACTTTTACATTTTGAGGGCACCTTTTCAACAATTGCAGAATTTAAGGGAAATTTGAAGGGGCACAAGCCCCCAGGTCCCCACAATTCCCACGTCTCCGAATGTAATCTGAAGATCATTACAATCATCGGACACACACTTGATTGAACAGGATCTAGAAGCACGTCATAATGTTCAAGTGCAAAATAACTCGCTGGTTTTAGCTGCCACTTACAATTGCGAAATTGATGGATATTCTGTAACTGCTAGAGAATTTCACTCTTGCTCGAAAAAAGCAGGAACATTCTGTACACATACTCAAGTCTTTCTAGTCCGAAACTCGTCAGAGTATGAACCGTCGGATAACAAGCGCAACCCAACTATAGCAAAATCAGACTACGATAAGGAGTACTTAAGACTTACTGAAAACCAGTACCACAGGGAAAAACCAAATAAATTCCGTGCATTACCAAAAAAGCCTACTTTTTATCCGGTTCTGAAAAGTCAGCGTAAGAAACGTGGGATAAAGAACGAAAGGTGGATCCAAATTCCCATAATACTAGGAATAGTTAATCTGATTGGCTACTTGTTGATAACAACATATTTCAAAACTGATTCAGTTCCAGAACTGTTTCTGACGGCTTCATCCTTATCCAATACCGTTGTCAAAGGTTGACTTTCCACCGCAAACACTGTAGTCTAAATTTAGCAAGCGCAAATAATACTTACCAAAAAAGGTGTGCATGAGTATGCAAAGGAAACAAAAGCTCCCCACAAACTGAAAGTTCGCAACAACTTTAGTTCTTTCGACCTCAGAGTTGCAATCTTCTTTTCAAATGATTCTTCCCACGAATAGAGTTTCAATACCTTCAACAAACGAAATGAAGACAATACCCCGGTCAGATTCAGTAGACATCCGTTAATTTCATTTAAAATTTAAGGATTTTGGTCTTTCAACTTTTAAAAAACATTATGAATTAACATTTAAAACATTGTTGCTTTCTTCCTTTTTTGTATATAGGCCAAGCATTCATAACAGTTACTTCTATACTTTGTTTACATTTACTAAAGAATCCAATCTACTATATTGTCTGCTGTATAAGTCAAGTTTTTAGATCCGAAATTTTGTGTCGAAAATAAGGAATCGATTTATCCACCGAATATAAGTCAAATACAGTTTTAAAAATGAGCATTCCCAAATTTTCCATTCTGTTATGATCATGCACAACTGTCCAAACTGCCAACAGTTGATGGGAATGATAAAGCAGTACCATTAGCAGAGATGTACATATGGGTCGTTGAAGCTTGGAACTTTATAGACCCCGAAATAAGTAAGCATTCTTTCCAGAAGTGAAGTATACCCAATGCATCAGATGGAACAGAAGACTATCGTTTCTGGCAACATGCAAATGACCAGAAAAGCGAATGGAAGATTTTCACGATATTCCAGACGATAATTTAGATGCTGAGAAGGTAGAAAAGCTGTCCACAGATTCTGACAGCACGATTTCATCAAATGCAGAGGAGCACAGAAACATTTTTGATTGATTTTAGCAGCTTCATATAGCTTTTGAACTTTTGTAAACTTCTCTAATCAAAAAATACAGTCGACTTATGCACCAAATAAATCATTTTTGACCATTTCTAAGCTTAAAATTGGTACCTCCATTTATACACCAAATCGACTTGTACAACGGACAACACGGTTTATGAAAATTCTGCATGATAACAATAACAATCACCACAAGGAACATTTGCATGCCTTAGTATGAAGAAATATTTTAGAAACTAAACTATTACAAAAATACAAGACACATAGGGTTGAAAATTGCCTAACTTTTTACTGAAAGAGACTTGTTCAGTAAACATATAGTATAGTCACGTTCGAAAAGTCATACAGACTACTAATCAACCGAATTCAATCAAATTTTCATAAATTTCCAAAATGCACATGTGGTTCCATTTCTTTCTTAAAGGTAAAACAGCTACTTGAAAAAAAGCAGCCGTAAAATCTAAAGAAAGGCAATACATATGGCTATCTTGGAATATTGTAATACCTTGATGCCACTGAGAACATCATTCATTATTTTAACTCGCTGGTCCTTCTGCTTCATCAACGCTGTCTAAAGAGCAAAGAAAAGATTACTAGGCGATCTTGTTATTATTATTAAAAAAATGATCATCATCATCACTCACACTGCAACAACCCATAACCAACCACCACTAAATACCACCATCACATTACTACCACGAACACGACCACGAACACGACCACGAACACGACCACGAACACGACCACCACTATCACTATCACCACTATCACTACTACAACGACCACCAAGGCCACCACGACCACCACGACCACCACAACCACTGCCACAAAACGCCACTGCCTACAGAAAATCCACTTGTGATTTGCAATTCCGGGAAAGACATCAAATTCACCGCAAGGATGGATATATATGCAACTGATAATCTACCGTTCTGCAAAAATAAGTTATCTCTAGATCCAAAGACATTCACGTGCTCTTTAACTCTTGGTTCACGTTAGCTACTTTTGTGAAAATTCTCAACGCCCTTAATTAATAGGTCACAGTGTGAATATGACATTCAAATTGGAAAAGGTTTGTCCAACCTCTCCAATATAAAGAAAAGGCTCCAAAGGTTTGAAATAAGATTGGGGAAAGCAAAGTGAAGCTCAACTCTATCTCAACATATAACAAAAAACGTAATGTGACGAAAGACGCTCGTATTGCAAATACCAAGCTCCTTCATGATGATGACATCAGTACGGACTGACAGAAACATTCCAAAATTTACAAGGTAGAGTACTATGATGTCCTGCCAACACTTCGATCTCAAGATTTATATGTAGAATAAATTACAAGATACAAAAAGTGAAGCAGACTATTACCTGCACTAACTTGATCCTGTTTGAAACAAAATAGTTAATCGGCAGCAAGAGGGACATCGTTAAAACACCAGCAAAACTCGACCATCCCATCAAGTTATACAGGAAAAGTAAAGTTGCTATGATTTGAAATGGGGCCGACCAAATCATGTTTAGATACATGGTTATATCTTGAAATTTTGACGCATCTACTGACATTAAGTTGACCATCTCTCCAGAAGTGAAAATTTGCCGTCCTTTGCTACTTAGTTTCAGCATCTAAAAGTAAAAGAAAGTCTCAGTTACTATCATACAGAAAGCTACTTGCAATACACTCTTTTTTTATAAGAACTAGTAAAATTGAGGTTCAGGCTGACTGTTCTTAATTTTTCCAAAAAGTTGAGGCTGAATTGTTTTTAATTTGCTCTTAAATTATTGGGATGTAAGCAATGTAGACGTTAGACAATATACAAGAGGCATTGGATGTTTATGAAACAGGTATTATTTTCAATAACATTAGCAGAAGACAAAAGATATTTATTCTTACAGATGTATAAACCTTGCTAAAGTCATGGTACACTTAATACTTGTTTTACACACTAATGATTTGAATGTTTCGAGGATATTTAGCAAACATTGGTGAGGTTAAAACGTTTTACATCAGTTTCAAATTATTTCACGACAAAGCTTCAGGCTCAGCTAGTTCTTAATTTGTTCTTAATTTTCAATAAATTTTGAGGGCTGTGCTCTTATAAAATTGTTCTCATAAAAAAGAGCGTGCTGAACTTACGATTCAAATGCTCAACTTGAAAGGGGACAGCTAATGAAAACATCCCAATATCAAATGGGCACTTTTAAGTTATATTCCCAAAAATGCTTTGGAAACTTTCAGTGAATGGGTAGTTGTATGTTGATAAAAACTTTACGTCTCTATATTCAGAATGCTTATCACAGGAAGTCCTAGAACATGCGCGTTGAGCAGAAAGCCAACTGACAAATTCACTAAACCAATGGACCACTAAATCGGACTGCGATCTGAATAAACTTTACATCTCTATATATATATATATATATATATATATATATATATATATATATATATATATATATATATATATATATATATATATATATATATATATATATATATATATATATATATATATATATATATATATATATATATATATATATATATATATATATATATATATATATATATATATATATATATATATATATATATACATTTAACACTTATCACAAGAAGTCCTAGAACATGTGCGTTGTGCAGACAGCCAAGTGAACAATTCTCCAAACCAATGGTTCCCAAACTGGTGTCCACAGTCCATTAGGACACCGCGAAGAGTCCCAGGGGGACCGGTAGAGTATGTCAATCATAGCATCTACTAAGCCCTCCAGGGAAACCATGATTCGAAAATGCATTCTGTAGGGGGACCACCATGCAGATGTGAAGTCACTTCCAGACAGACTAATGAGTAAAACAATCCTCGCCTCTAAAAATTGCTTACGTGACTAATAGGAAAAAGTATAGACAACAATAAAGTACTTAAAATTTCATGTCTTCGGGGTGCATTCACTGCCTTCAAAGGATAGCAACATATTCGAAGCCACATAAACGCCGATGGGGATAAAGAGAATCTTTACAGCTACAAAGTATTGCTACTGTGAGGCCGGTGGGATAGCATGCAGAAAAAGCATTCGTTTATTCAAACAGAGGAATATACCACATCATAATCTACTTCGATAGGAATTTTATGACCTGCAAAATTATGAGCAAGCTTTACACTACCTGAGAAATCCCTTTATTATTATATTACAGCCCTCATTGTAAGCACCTAGGACATTCTATTTCAGTGGAATAGTTTTTGTTGTAAGATCCCTAGGGAGTAGTCAATTGTCTTTATATCTTTGCACGATGTAATTTAGTTCATCTGCAACTGAAGCAATCGAAATATGCCTTACAAACTCAGATCAATCGTCATTTGTCTTAAGTTTATTTCTGATTTACTACTACTGAGAAACTTGGTAATATATATATATATATATATATATATATATATATATATATATATATATATATATATATATATATATATATATATATATATATATATATATATATATATATGTATATACAGTAATACGTATTCACTTTAGATGACCTAGTTCATTTTGGTTAGATGCTGAAAGGCTTTGCTTCGTGTACAAAGAATTTAGAATTGAAACCAAGCCTGCAAAGTGATGATGGTTAAAGGATAACTAACTATACCTTTCTATAGACAATTCCAAGAATAGCTGATCTTGCTCTCAGTCCTACTATCACAGCTTTATCAAAGTACTGGTGTAGAAACATAGATTGAGCAGTGGCAACTATGAACAAGCCAAATGCCAGAATGTATCCACGCCATGTTTCTTGGGGTCCTCTGCCTTCTATATATTGTATAATTAATCTGTAATTCAAAAGGCTTTCCACGTCAACAAGTGTCATTAAAAAAGAGCCCAAAGCGATTGTGAAAACTTCAAGGGGAATATTAAATGAATGGTACCGATCTTTGAGGCTATATATTGTGAAGAAACATGAGAGAATACTCATAAAGCTTAGAATTGGCTAAAAAATGACTGCTTCTTAATATGTGCTTTGATTGAAGCTTCGCTTGATGCCTCAATTGAAGGCTCAATTGAAGCCTCGAGTGAACCTTCGAGTGAAGCCTCGAGTGAAGCCTCGAGTGAAGCCTCGATTGAAGCCTCGATTGAAGCCTCGATTGAAGCCTCGATTGAAGCCTCGATTGAAGCCTCGATTGTTATCTATGTAGTCACTCGATTACCCAGAAAATCACACGTCACTTACACAATAACAACAAAAACGAAGAGGAACTATTCAAAATGGGGTAATAACAGAGTTTACAATCACAATAGAGAAATTAGTAAACGATTCATAATAACCTCAGAAACTTTCCAGTCTTTCTGGCTATTCCAAGCCTCCTTCATCGCCCATTCAGTTATACCATAATATCCAGGCCCACTGAGAGCATGCATGGGGCCCGGGGGAAATAGAAAAACGGCGACCCTGATTACCTCATTTTGAAATTTAGTCACTAAAGAATTATTCAGGATACGGACAACCAGGACCATATCCCCCGCGGGTGGGCCTGATAATATCCCCTATAAATTATACTCTGTGGCAATAGCTAAAATATTTTGAAAAAATCTGAACACGTACTGTAACAAATATGGACTGACGAAGAGCAAGGCATCATGGAATAATTTCATAACAGCTGCAAACAAGAACGTGCTACCAAAACACCGAGCAAGAGAACGCCATATTGAAGGAACCCTGTCTCTTTGCTTTACATCTTCAATCGAAACTTCTGTATTATCTTTAACATCCATTACTCCAAGCTCATTCTTCTTTCCATCTTCAGCTTCGAATGTAATTTCATGGAACGCATTGTTCTCGTGTGCTCCCACTGGTTTATTTTCAATACCCGAATCACACGAACTTGATAAACTATTAACCCCCTCAACTTTCCTAGAAAGGTTATGAAAAAGTATAAGTTCCATTTAAAAGAGAGCCACCTTACTCCAGGATAAAAAACTACTGATTTTCTTCGATGAAATTCTGTAGTTACTAAGACTTAGCATCATATTTGAAAGTGACTGCAAAACAGGTCGCTGCACGTTTTAAAATACCATACACACAGAGGAAAATCTCTTCGACCTAAAGCCAAAACTGGAGGGCTCCCCATAATAGCTGATGATTTTACCTAGCTTTCACAACACAAATAGCGCACTACGATGCATATTTCCACTATGCACATGTTATTGCATTTTTAAAAAGTGTTACAGAACTTGCTACATACATAGGTACAATGCCTGCTAAAAGTCTTGGAACACTTGGTATGATTTGCGTTATAGACAAGCTATAGCATCCCCTCCCCCGTTAAACAATATTGTATGAAGCAAATATGAGCAACTCGAAGGCCAAACGTGATGCGTGTTTATAAAACTACTGGTTTTAGCTATCGAATCAACATTTTTTGAGGGGGGGAGGGGGTTTACATTTTAATTGGTGTCACCGAAAAGCGGCAGGAGTCGGACATCCATACAATTGTGTAGGTGCTCCAACTACTTTTGGCAGGCAGTTTAGTCTCAGCGCTTCCATTAAATACTCTTCACTTGTGTGTTTTTGGATCATTTTAAACGACTTCATCACAAACTGACTTTGAACATGTATCTATATGAATTTGGCAACTGGGTTTTGAAGTTAAAAAGCATACAGAACAACTACAAATAAAAAATAAGGAAAGAATGCTAAAAATCTCATGAATTAGGACAATTAAAATGTTTGCTAAGAAAACAGAGAATACAAAGATGGCGCTAAGGAACGTTATAGGGGGCAGCCGGCAGCTACCCCCAGAATCCCTAATGACACCCCGTCAGCAGCCTAGTACAAAAATCCTACGGCACTTAATACATTGAAAGAAGTAAAATTTTCATTCTGTGCTCTAATGGGAAATTTTTGCAATGCAGGTAGTTTGAAAGTCTTCACATAAGTATCATATAAACAGCTAAAGGCACCGTTTACATCAAATGCTCATTGACTTTCTATCTTTTTCTGGGTGAAGCTCCTTGGTTACGCTGCACTGAGCGGTCATAATACTTGATGAATTTTTACTCTCATATATTCAGTTGGAAAATGATATACTCATATTTGAAAACCGATGTTTCTTAAAATTGAAAGGGCGTGATCCTAAAAATTTTCCAACCACCTCTGCCTAACTGCAACAGCTTTATTGATAAAAATCGAACCTCTTGGCAAGCAGCACATTTGAGCTACTCCGTCAAATTTACAAAAAATTTTGTCGAGCCTGGATTTGACTAGAGTAGTTCATTACAGTGCTAAGGAGGTCTTGAAATGCTAAAGTGATTTTAGTGAACAAGCAATGAATCTGATTTCACATGAAAAGAAATCAAAAGTTTTATAAAGAAGATTATATTTACAGTATCTAATACATTATGCTATGTCTTCACAAAACTAATACAGGCCTATGTCCCCTATCTTCAATTCAGCCTTAATATATCCTCAAATATCAAAAATTCAACATACTTTGGAAGTCTTCTAAGCTCACTTTGCCACTTCTCTTGGAATTGTGCGACCACTTGATTGGCTGAGTTGTCGTGGGTTAGATCCCATATATCATAATCATCTAAAGGTCTACGGTATCCTTTCATTATCAGGCTGAAAAACATATAGCACACGATAAACATGACGCAAATTGTGATAATGGAACTAATGATAAAGTATGAAAAAATATATGTTAAAAGACATCTTATCACAATACTAAATCTAAAGATGAAGGTAGAAGGATCGACTATTTTTTTGCTATCTGCCGTCAACATTTCTCAGACAAAACTGTAGTAGCTAAGCAATATTTATCAATTAATTGAATCCAAATTGATATACGATTGATAATAATACATTACAGACATAGCTTTGCAAAAAAATGAGCAAAATGCTTAATCAGAATAGGATGGATAAATCAATAATGACTCAGTCTTACTTTGTCATCCACCAAAATGTCAATCGTGAAAATATGCTTGCACTTTCCATGGGAGATGGCCTCTATAAAAAAAGTAGTAAATGAAATCCAACAACAGAAACCACTACAGTAAATTGCAAAAAATATACCTCTTTTATCAGGGATAGGTCCCATATACACACATGTTTTTTCATGTCAGGAAGAACGTCTATGAAAATACGAATGCTCAAGGTAAGGGTAAAAGATGTCATATTGATATATATATATATATATATATATATATATATATATATATATATATATATATATATATATATATATATATATATATATATATATATATATATATATATATATATATATATATATATATATATATATATATATACATATATAAATATATATATATATATATATATATATTTATATATATATATATATATATCAATATGACACACACACACACACACACACATACACACACACACACACACACATACACACACACACACACACACACACACACACACACACACACACACACACACACACACACACACACACACACACACACACACACATACACATACACACACACACACACACACACACACACACACACACACATACACATACACACACACACACACACACACACACACACACATATATATATATATATATATATATATATATATACATACAGACATAACAATTGATTTAATTCGGCTTAAGTTAGCATATCTCGCACTTATGACCCGACATGAAATGTCAGGAAGAACGCCTATGAAAATAATAGGCTGAGGATAAGGATGCCATACTGAATGAGAACATGAATTACTGAAACAAACTACTACACAATGGGACAGTGTTGGTGAGTCATTAAATCTTAAGATTAAAGAGATTTTATCTGCATTCTAAAATATTGAAATATTCTTGGAAATAGAGAACATGTTAATTAGTGAATAAGGGAAAGGCGCTTACAACAATGAATTGATATGCATGTGCATGTGCATGTGCGTGTGCATGTGCGTGTGCATGTGCGTGTGCGTGTGGGTGCAGGCGCGGATCCAGACTATAGCGAACGTAGCTCTAGCATAAGTCAGATTTTTGAGGAAAGTGTACAAAAAAGTTTCGAAAAGTAATCCTTCACCCAACTGCTACATCAAAGCGATACATAGCACATTATTCCTTCAATAAATATAAACGGAATCAGCTATGAATTCATTGAATAGGAAATTACAACAGTATCCATACGGTATGCCTCCCACTACTCTGACGTAAATTCGAAGGGAATACCTAGGGATGATATTTCGCTAACAACTGTTTTCTGTCATCATGAGGAATCGCCTCAAATGCACCACTAGTCCGTAAATTTTCTCTTGAGGCAAAACAAGCTCTGGCGCGAGCAACATTCATTTCAAACTTGCCAATCAGAATCCGAGTTGACTGATGCTCAAATGTTGCAATCCAATCACAAGCATAGTTGACTGTTGCTCAAAGATCTAAAAATAAACCAACTTTGACATATGTAAAATACTGATTACCGACGAAACGCGATTCCAACTGCCAGCCGGAATACTGTAATGTTTGTATTTGTGATAATGGCAGATGCGTCTCAAATTATCTTGAAACGGTGAAAAGTCTCGTAAAAGATGAGGTACTATCAGGTGCAGAATGAGAGGGTCTTTATAAAAACGCACAATTTCCCAGGGAAGACGTCAACTTAACATACAGGATGAAAGTGCAGAGTCTGCAGTTGCCAAAATTCTAACTTTCATGAGGAATGAATCTTGATTCAGTATAGGTAACTGAACGCTGAATTATAATGTAGTCAGATTGCATGAGGTTTTTGGGCCCCATTCGCCATCGTAGTCTTTAGTTTGTTTAAGTAGCAGGTAACAGAGAATCCCTTGTTCTGCCACTGCTACGACAAGTACGAGGAAGTTCCCTCATTAGATGGTGACTGACAAAATGATACTAAAAGAAAACTAATGTTGGATACAAAAATGAAAATCTTTAATTCCATGCAGAATTGACTATAACCAACACCAATAATCATATTCACAAAGTTGTGCTAGTACCATATTTACTCACAAGAATGCTTTTCAGTATGTTTTTACTATTATTCTGTAAGCTCTACGCTGTGCCTGCTATACTTCCTAATATTCTGCTTGTTTACTGGAAACTAACTAAACTAACTCTGCACACGAAAATGCCAATACCAAGTTTAATTTGTAGCATCAGGTTCAAGTAAAACGTGTTAATTGTGAATATGAAGAAAAAAATCTTTTGGGTAATCCATTTCCCTTACATGGCTCAGAATGTTTTAATGCACAAGATATCGATTTGAAGATAAAATCAGTTTTTTTCACTTTCCAAAATCTAGAACTTCTGTTGATGAGACTTGCTTATATAACCTGTTCTTTGGCATCAATTGGTGATGAAAATTTGGCAGTGTATTAGAGATATTTGACAAGTATTGAGTTTTGAAGATGTCCAGAATTTTATGCATCTTTTCCTATCCCACATGTATTCAATCAAACGGCCTTGCCAAAATCCAAATCACTTATTTCATGTGATTTTATCTGTTGATTGAGCCCATTCTCATGGAAATTACTTTTCTGGTTATGTATCTGTAGCTGCTTTAAGGTGCTTAAAGATGCCGGGGTTTCATGTCTGAGACATCTGGTTTACAGTAGTTATTTTTTGTTTATTCTCTTTTCTCATTGAATTTTTTGTTAGAGATCATGTTCTGTAATTGCTGTAAGTGGTTGTGGTAGATGAAAGTTGATCGCAAAATATCCTTTACAGCAACGGCAGTCACAGGAGATTTAAAATTATTTGATGATATGAAAAAGAAAAAGCTGTAGCGAATACTGATAGTATTAAAATGCATCATTTCTATGCGTTCTCACTTTTTTAATTGTACTGGAACAGAGATAGTATGCAAATATCCAATTCAAAGAAAGAAGTGTACACAGCATTTTGATTTACGAAATCAGTAAATACCAGTTTGCCAAACCTGCCTTTCATCTAAGCACAACAAATAACAGTATAAAGTTCATAGCACTCTATATATTTGCATGTGTATTACATTTAAGAGAACTGACCACACCCAATTTAATTGGCCACGCCCATTTATATGTTGTTGAGCTATAGTCAGATTTTATCCTAGATCCGCGCCTGTTAGGTGTGTGTGTGTGTGTGTGTGTGTGTGTGTGTGTGTGTGTGTGTGTGTGTGTGTGTGTGTGTGTGTGTGTGTGTGTGTGTGTGTGTGTGTGTGTGTGTGTGTGTGTGTGTGTGTGTGTGTGTGTGTGTGCTTGTTTGTAGTTTATTGGTTTGAAAAGTCTATTGAGCCAAATACCTCTTCACGTATCATACCATCCGCATTAGGATTATTTGGAAAATACTTCATGTCACCATATTGTCCTTCTACACACTGAGTATACTGTTCCTCTTCATTTCCACCTTCTGATGATCTAAATAAGATAAAGCTAAAATCAACTAAAAGCTCATAAATAAAGACGATAGCCTCAACTAATGATTGAAAATATTGCAGATAGTTATCTCCCTTTAAAGAGCACAAAGTGCTTTAGATTCTTGATCATGTGATCACACTCAATGGCTTAGCATAGCCTTTAGGGGGCTTTGAAGCATCAAGCAAGCATACTTCTGAAATGCGCAATTTGCATAATCAAGTAACTATCAACAAAACTCTCAATGAAGATTTAACAAAGGACAAAATCAATGCTACTGCTCAATATACTGTCAACTAGCACTTCTGTCGCTTGCATCTTCCCATTCAAGTGCAAGTCTGAATAAGCTCCCATTTCACTTACTCTAACTCCCTACAGGTTCAGATGTTGGTCCATGGGTGAGTCGAAAAGCTTAGATCGTAAATATGCTGATTATGTCATTAGTGTTTAAGTCAATTTATGCTATCTTAGTTTAAATCTACTTTCAACAAATGCTTAGAAAGAAAATGGAAATATCGAGATATCTTTAAAGACAAAGAAACTTTTCTATTCTGTCGCCTGCTTTCTTTGAATTTCAATCGACTATGGTTGACAAATGACCTACACACGTACATTTACAAACTACCAAAGTATTCACTTCTATTCACCTTTCTGCTGAAACTGCACAAATAGGCGCAAAGAATACAGTCGCAACGTAGCCTTTTTCATTTGTCACTTCATTATCACAAAGTATCCACCAATCCAGTTCATCAGATACAACTCTGAGTCTCTCTCCTCGTTTGAAACTTAATTGCGTGTCAACATTTGGGGTTGCAACATCTGGCTGGCTATCATAAACATTATTAGCATGCTGGTGTGGGTCGTAGTCCTCTAAGGCTAATACATATGGAGGTGGTCTTTTGGGTGTTGAGTCATCGGGCTTTTTTCGGCGTTTACATATATTCATGACTGATATTTCATGACATCATCATCTGTCAAATTATTCAAAAAGATGTCATGTTTTTGCATCTCTGATCAGGCATCTATCTGAAATCTCATGAAAGGCAGTTGCATTTAGAAATAACAATGATGGAGTAGACTTTCATTTCAAAACCCTGTCAAACAAAATAGTTAACTCATTGGACAAGAAAGTTACAACAGTAAAGTTTGAAACTTCGTAGTATTGCAACAATACCGTAAATCCTCGAATTGGCTCCCCTGGAATAAGCCCCCTCAAATAAGCTCCTGAGCTAGAAGTTCACACTGCTAAAAAGCCCCTCTCGAATAAGTGCAGGCAAAACGAATTTTGCATACTACCCATGATGAAAAGTGCCATCACCCTGATCATCGGTGTAGAATGCCCTCTTCCACTGAGGGTGCAGGCAAATAAGTTACCAGCAGACGCCTTGATCAGAATCGCATTGTGCAAACAGGAACACCACTTAAAGTCACTCCAATCTCGGGCCTTCAGAGCAGTGTAGTATGAACAAATTTACATTAATGGCGATTAACAGGGATAGCGCCATATCTTTATACTGAAGGTAGAAAATATCACGGCAACATTGGAAGACGCACCATGGTTGCGTCTGACGCGATAACAAAGTTTACAATGTTTTCCTTGTAGTGCTTAGTTGAAATATCTGGGAACATCTACAGTTAAAACGAAGATAAAGTGGAAGCAAACTTGTAGAACAAAATATGAGGAGCTTAAATCCCAGCCTCTCCAAGAATATCGAGGAGTCTTCGTAGTATTGGATATAAATGCAATGTGATAAAAGTTCCTTCTTATAACTTTCTAGGCAATTTAGATTCAGTTCAGTCTATATACAGTCAACTTCGTATAATTCGGATCACATGGGACTGGCTGATTTTATCCGGGCTACAGAAAATCCGGGTTACGTAAAAACGTTTTCATCGATGCTGCTCATTTACGCGTGACCACGTGAAATTTCTGTTGTTGTATTACTTCAACCGTGTCATGAATTCTACTTATTTTCTCTTGGGCCCTCTTGAAAGCTAATACCTCCTAATTAAACTGTTCATCGGCATTTGCCAGTCTAAATCTAATAAGAAGATCAAGTGGAAGGATCGTCGATCCGGATTATGGTGAATAAATAATATATACTTGTACGAAACGGACCTACATATGTTGTCCGGTTTATGCATTTATCCTCAATAGGAGATCCGGATAATGAGAATTATTCTAGCACACTTTACTAGGAAACTAACTGGACATAATAATTCTGTCCGGAATACACAAAATCCGGATAAAACCTATCCGAATTATGCGATGTTGACTGTATATTAAAGATTCAACTAAAGTAACACTATAATATACTTATAAAGACAAAAAGTGGATATATATAAATGAGTATAAAATAATTGCATCAACTGGCACTATTGTGGAAGAATGAAATATCATAAAATTTGTTTTATCCATTGTCACATTTCTTATGAATTGATAAAAAATGAACTTTGAAGTTTGTTCACGGGGAAGTTTATATCAGATCCTGATATTATCTATTGGAATACACTTTTTAATTAATAATAAATAGTCTTCAAAGTTTGTTCAAAAGTTAAAAGGACTTACACTGAAGTTATCAATGACTATACTATTATAATATTTTTGCTTTCACTATTTTACAGGCTCCAAAGCTACTTCGGGATCATTTCAAAATTGTGGCTCAGGAGGGGACTGGCCCTGCCGGATTCAACTGATTAAAACCATGTTTTATATGATCCATTCTCACAAATTACAACATGACTTATATTAACTGAAACAGAGAAATGTTAGAATATGCCAATGTCTAGGTTATCTGGCAGTAGAGTTATTGGGTAGTAAAGAGAAATTTCTAGGAAACCTATAAGCAAAACAAGTCGAATTCAAAATTCATTTGAAGCAGCAACTGTATGAGTTACTTGTATAAGTTATTGGGCAATTTAGCTATTGTCAACTACATTTCATAAGTCTGGCATCTGGGAGTTCCCAGGAGTTTTACATTTTCCTGGAGTATTTTCCAGGATGTAAATTGCATTTCAAGAGTTTCCTGGAGTTTCCAGGAGTAGTGGCCACCCTGAACACTGGCTTGCATACTTAACCAAATTAATATGGTGTACTTATATATACAATCATACAAATTACAACATAAGAAACAAGACAAATTACAAACAAGAAGTAGCAGCTAAACACATAATTATGGCAGATACAAATCTAAAAGCTCAAGATCAGGCCAACATTTTTCACACTTACAAAAAAGTAATAAGTACACCATTTGGCAACACTGGATGCTTTCATAGTGATCTGCTGAAATACCAGTTCCAGAAATAATAAGAATTACTTTACTAAGTTTCTTAATAATGAAAATATTAAACATGTATATACATTTGTATATAAATGTAAGCCTCTCTTTAACTAGGCAACTTACAAATAGATTGCATGAATAAATGAAAGCTTTAATAGGAATCTGTACCTAAAAATGTTAATTACAAAGGTCAACTGTTCTGGGTTAGATCAATCATAGGATGTGGCTGCAAGTACTCTTTTCTCTCATTTTGCTCTTTGCTTCTGTTTATGCAAAGATATAAAAAGGGTACTTTTGTCTACTCTTGAGTGTCTAATAGATGTCCCCCCACTAATTAATTTTCTAAAAATTTTCCATCCAGGGCATTATTATTCCAACTCCCCGCCTATTAATTTTTTGGAAGTATTATCTCAGCCAAGGCACTTTTTAGAGGAGATACTCTGGTCTGCAAGTAAAAAGTAGAGCACGAGAAGTACGCTGATCGCATGTGTTGCATGGCTCAGTCTTTTTCGTTCTGTGGACTTGGTAATATTACTTTGATACACATTTGTGATAAGAAACTATAGCCTTTTCTACAACATTTGTGGTCATTTTGCAGCCTCTCCCCCCCTTTATTCCAACCCCCTGCTAATTAGGCTTTGAGCATTTTTCCAGCCCTCCTGACTATTCCAACCCCCCCGTCTATTAGGCACCCAAGAGTGCCTGTCTCTGCTCTCCATTCTGTAGAGTCTGGCAACTGCACACTCCAGAATTTTTGTCGCAAATGATACTGCACACCCAGAAGTGGGTGTGGTAGGGTGTTGAAGGGTGACATTTCAGTTGGTGGTCCCATGCCTGTTATAATTCCCGTGAATTTACAACTTTTCCCATTTACCTTCGTCCTGCAGTTCTCTACCTCCTTCCCTTGTTGTTGCAGTTGTTCAGTAATAAGCACACAACTACAACCACCTGTATCTTCGCTCTTTTGAACTACGTATATTACTCAGTGAGATTACTGCATCACCTGTACACACGCAATACACTCAAAAATGAGGTGATTTCCAATGAAGAACCGCTCTTCTAGCTAGATCTTCGCTTTGTTGCATCATTCTTCATATATGCAGTGTCATGGTCACTGTGCACTTCACTTCATTTCTGCACAAAAGAATGAGGTGGAAATGACTGTGGAGGAGCTAGTGCCAATCAAAACCACTGATCTTTCTTTTAGATTAGTGATCAAAAGGCGTAAAAGACAATAGAATAGGAAGAGAAAAGAATTGTTAATCACTTGTAACGCAACAACTGAACCATAGGGATTTGTATGTATAAAAGAACTTCACACAAAAAGATGGCGTTGCACGTGAGATTTCTCTCTTCCGGGCAGAGTATGAACCGCCATAATGGACAAAAGTCCGCGATGTATCATAATGATTGTAAATATATTGCCTGCATATGATACAAATATGTTGCAAAACTCGTATAGACACCATATTTCCTAAAATGCAATGCATTCACTTGAAATTTATATTTCTTTGTCACACATCTGAAATATATAAGGTCTAGACCTTGCTTGCAAATATATACGATCTAAAGTCTAGAACCTGACTCGAAAATCCATTGCAGGTATCAACTGATTTTAGAGTTGTAGAAAATAGTGAAAAAATTTTGAAAAAACTCAAGGAAACCCTGGGATCCAATGAAAATGCTAATAGCACAGAGACAGAGGGATCTAATGCCACTCCAAAAGATCTACGACTTAACTATCACAATGGCATAATGATATCTTGGGACCCTAAAGAATGAAAATGGAGAGCTTGTATTTGAGGACATGAAAAAACAAGTCTTATGGATGATTTCTTCGTAAATATCGGTGAGAAACTGGCGAAGAATCTTGATAAAATTGAAAAACCACCGAAAGAGTTTATACACAGAGTCACTCCGACAACAGGCAATATTGATGTATCTGAGAAAGTTAATGTAGAGAAGCTGAGAAAGTTAAATGTAAGAAAAGCATGCGGATCTGACGAAATAACAGCAAGAGAACTAAAAACAGCACATGAGGAGCTGGGCTTCCCGATAGCAAATATATGCCGCATGGGATATACCCAAGGAAAATACCCAAGCAAGTGGAAAATTGGAAAGTTGAGACCAGCGCACAAACAAGGTGATAGAGCAGAGAGAGGAAACTATAGGCCCCTTACAATGTTATCTATTCCAAGCAAAGTTTACGAGTCAGTGGTCTGCGATGCGATGGAGAAACAAATTGACAGGACAAGACATAGAAACCAATGGGCCTACTCTAAAGGCAAATCAACAGAGTCAATTCTCCTGTATCTAACTGAAACGTGGAAAGGCATATGAGCGGAGAAGGAGTAGTCGGGATACTTTTCATTGACTTTAGTAAAGTGTTTGATTGTGTGGACCATGAAACACTGAAACAGAAACTGATGGGGACAGGGATCACGGGTTAATTATATCAGATGATTGAGAGCTACTTGGAAAACAGACAACAATACGTAGAGCGGAATGGGGTAAAGTCTAGTATGAAGACTGTAGCCTATGGAGTGCCTCAAGGGTCACTCTTGGGACCAATACTGTTTTCAGAGTACATGAATGATCTACCTGATATAACATCAACAGGAGAAATACATTTATATGCAGATGATGTAACAGCTTTTGTAAAAGGGGAAAATGCAGATGAATGTGTTTCCAAGCTAAATGGCTTGGCAACAGAAATGAATAATTAGTGTTTAACAAACAAGATGACAATAAATGTAGGGAAAACAGAAGCAATGATAATGAAACGAAAACAGCTCATTGGCCCTCTTGCTCCGATTAAAATGGGGGAAAAGATAGTGGAATATAAAGAAGTGTCCAAAGTGCCGGGGGTTTATATAGACAATAAACTGGACTGGAATGCGCACACTGACAAAGTCTATAAAAAGTACTCAGGAATGATAGGCATGTTAAGAAAGACCAGGTTCCTACCCACAAAGGCACTAGAGGAAATTTACTACAAAATGGCGATTCCAAAAGTAACATATGGAATGCTTGTATGGAGCACATGCTCACAAAATGTATTTAAAAAAATCGAAAAGCAACATGCTAGGGCTGCAAAGATAATAAAGAACATCCCAAGGAAAACTGAGAGGAATAGAGTTCTGGAGATAGTAGGTTGGGATCCCATTATCTACATATACAAGAGGAAGGTAGCAACTGAAATGTACAAAATATTGGGAGAGAGATATGAACAGCGACAAGGAAGTGGTTTCAGAAAATCAAAAGTCAAGGAGGGGAAATTAGAAGTCACATGATTGAACTTAGAATTCCAAAAATACACTTTTAGCTACAGGGGGATTCTAGTTTGGAATGAAATATCGAACAATGTGAAACAAGTAAATAGTAAAGAGATCTTTAGGACAAAACTTAAAGAAGACGCAGACAAATTAAGAAATCTACATTTTTCCAGAGGAGCTGTTTGCGTAAGAAACAGACGTGCCGACTTTGTATATTATTAAGGCTTGACCTCAAAATTTTAAAAAAGAATTGTAAATTTTAAGTTTTCCTTTTATCTTTTCAATTCTAAGTTGCAAGTTCACATCGGCCATCTAGAGGCCGCCATTTTCTCCTAACCTGCATTGTAAAATAAATGATGTATGTATGTAAGCATGTATTGCATATTTGAACACAAAATTCTATAAGAAAAAAGTTGACTTCTGAAAAATCATAATATCAAACAACATAGATATATTGGCTATTACTGAGACCAAACTCGATGATATCTTCCCCATCAGTCAATTCATATTGCATGATTTTCATTCACACTTTCGCTATGATAGAAAACGGCACGGGGGAGGAATCCTTGTATATGTAAAACATGGAATTCCTGCCACAGAACTGAAGGAGTATCAGCTTCCTGGCGTTATATAATGTTGTTTAGTTGAATAAATATTAAAAAAAAGAAATGCCTTCTTGCAAATACATACCATCCTTCTCAAGGTGAAAGATATTTTTCCAAGAATTTGGGAAAGCATTAGGTCACTTCAGTACAAAATTCGAAAGTTTCATCTTGATAGGAGACTATAACTCGGATGATGATTCAGAATGTTAACAATTTAATGGAATCTTATAATCTAAAAAATATTGTTGAGGCACCAACATGTTTTAAGTCTGAACCTAAGACAATTGATCTAATCTTCACCAACAGAATGTCTTAATCTAAATCCCAGCTTTATGAAGCAAATTTTTTGGAAGAAAGTGCTGTCTTAAAACCTAAGGTGCTCTGATACACAGCAAACTGTCAAAAGCAAAAAATACTGGCCTTGGAATCGATACAGTTAGATTTGCGAGTGTATGTAGGGGGGGGGGGATGGAAGACCCTACAATCAGAACTGAAACAATCAGACTCCCTTCAAACTATCAAAAGGCTTACTAAAGCCCACAAATGTGAAGCCTGCAACTGCAGATTATGCAAAATTTTTTATCCCTAATTTAGGCACTTTTGTAAAAACTATATCGTATTTTAATTATATTTTCTTCGCTGTAATAGCAGTTATGTATAGATTTCTTATCTATTTTTTGTAAATAGTTGGCAATAATTAGCTTGTAGCTACATCTCTGTCAGCCAACTTTAAATAGAAGAATTAATAATGGAAACAGTCATATTTCATTCAAATAAACTACAATTACATATCTCACCATTACAAGGTAATTTTTAATTGGCTGGCCTGGGCTACAATACATGAAAAAATTGTAAATAACAAGTGATATATACAAAAAAAATACAAAACAAAGTAATACTAAAAGCAAAATAGATCAGGATTGTTCCATAGTGTGTTTCTGCAGCAGAAGATGTACTAGGTTGTGCGGGTTGAAATTGTCGATAACTTAGAAATGAGAAAGCGTTTGCGGTGGTTGTCAATAGAGTGGGAGTCGCACATTTCAAGAAACGAAATACAAGAGTATACGTAAACCCCAAGAGAGCTCATGGAGATTTACAAAAGTGACAGATTTGTACTGACTTCTTAGATCAGAGACTAGTTGTGAATATTTCAAGTGCTTCTTTTCTGCATTGTTGTTTAGATTTGTTTCAAAACCAATCGTGAGTTCTAAAATGTAAAGACAGTTGTCCTTAGTATGTAAAAGTAGGTCAGGACGTAAATCATTGCCGGCTATGGTTGAGGGTGAAGGGAAGCCCGGAATGTCCGCATACAGTGAAGATCCTTCCACTACATTCAAGAATGTGGCTAGAAAACTAAGGACAGAGTTGTGACGCCAAGTGTACCGACCTTGTCCAAGGTAAACTTTGCAGCCTGCTGCAACATGAAGCAAAGTCTCAGGATGAAGACAAAATTGGCAGTCAGACGATTGGCTCAGCTTCCATAGATTAAGATTTTTGCGAGTAGGTAGAGTGTTATTGAGGTATTTTATGGTAAAGTTGAAGATGCTTGTTGGTAGAATACTCTGTACTAGAGAACAGATACCATGCAGTTTTTTGAGTGAATGATCCAAAAAGAATGAAAGTAAGGCACCTTGAGATGGCAAATTGTGTATCAAACGCTCTTTCTTATCCAATTTAACTGCTTTCAGTACCTCTTTAGTATTGCGATATGTCATATTGCAGGCTTTTTCCATTACTAGTGCTTTTACACAGGGTCTGCACATCAACAATAGGGGAAGATCGAAGTATATTACCAGAGACAGTTTGGCATTGAGTGAATTTGACAGCAGGCAGTTGAAGATTTAGACCAAATTGATTTTTAGTGAGGACTAAACTTGTCAATGTTGCACTGATAGGAAGCTCAAGCCATCGGGGAATATATCTGAAAGCAAGATTGTCAAGAATATCTGTGACCCAAGTTTTAGGTAAGTCTGCAACAGTAAAATGCTATGACACTTTGGACAGTACATATCTGTGATAAACTAACAGTTTATCTTTTGGATGCAGAGGCAAATCGTCAATTCCTTTCATGAAAGTGGAGGAGAGAAAGTAGTTGTGACTTATGCATTTCATTACTCATATCAAAATCAATGAAGCAGCCAAGGTATTCAAAAGAGTCACAATTTTGACAAAAGGAACAAGTTGTTTATCAATTAAAAGCTTAGGCTGAAACTGAATGGATCTTGTTGAATACTTTCTAACATGCCCATTGACACTACCTTGTAAAGCAGTTAAGTAGAATTTTGTTCTCTTTTTCGCCGCCAGTAATAACTGCCGCATCATCAGCAAATTGAAACCAATGCACTGGCTGAAACACGCGATCATTCTCGTCATGGGCAGAAAAACCAAGATGATTATATTTTTCAGCTTTAATAAACTGAACAAATGTATTGAAACAAGGATTAAAAAGAAGAGGGCTCAGGTAGTCTTCCTGAAGGACACCTCGGCTAATAATAATAACAAGCAAATATAATAAGAGATGGAACTGATCCTAAATGTAGACTATGTGAGGATAAAGTGGAAATAATTGATCATCTAGTTGCAGGATGCTTAATACTTGCACCAAAGGAATAGGACAGTACCTACATTGGAGAATATGCCAGCACTATGAACATCACCCAGAACCAGTCACGAAGGGCAATGGTGCAACTATCCTTTGGGACTTCACGATACACACAGACAGATCAGTTAAAGCCAATCGGCCAGATATTATTGTAAAAGACCACAAGGAAAAGACATGTTTATAGACTGATATGGCAGTGCCTTCCGAACGAAATCTATAACATAAGGAGTATGAAGGAGTCATCAAATACAAAACCCTGGAAATTGAAATACAGAATATGTGGCATTTGAAAGTAACAATAATACCCGTAGTAATTGGGGCATTAGGTATGATAAAGAACAAAACTGAAGGTCATATCAAGCAAATTCCCGGGAACCCTAGTTTGCAAGAATTACAAAAGATAGTACTAAATGGGACGGCTCATCTACTGCGACGTGTTGTATCTATATGACCAAATATAGTGCTACAGTTATGAAGTACTTGAAACTTTAGCTTCCTGTGCACTAGGTTATAGGATTGTACTTAATAGATATTTAACGAAATATACATCATAATAATAATACAAGGTAAAGTCTAGCTATCTAAAGCAACAAGCAGTCTATCTGAAGATTTAAATGAACTGTCCTTTTCTGAGCACTGGCTCTTAATTATGCAACTATGATAATTCATGAGAGGAAGAATACCAGTAGGTATACAAATGTAATGCAAGTGCTCCACAGTGTTTGCAGGCATTCTAGCTTCCTTTATACTTGTACTAGTCAATTCAAATATGGACTTCATCTAACTAGATATGTGTACATTAAACCCATTTGGAGCCACTAGGACAGCGGGGGTCTGGGATCATAATGGCAAGATGGCTAGCAATGCAATAAGGCTCGCTTCAAGGTATCGTAGAGGAAATGTGCCAGTAAGACCCGATGAAGTATGGTACGCAGCGATGCAGTATCAGAGGGCCTGGCTGGTGATCACCAATTTGCCACCCGAGCCACACAGCGCATTAACTACAACTGCACTTTAAGCATTGTAAAATATGGATACAATCTTCAAAAGACCACATTGCTTCCAAATTGTTTCAAGAAAGATAATCAAAGTGAGAGAATAGTACCGTCTTATAAACACAGCGAATCATAACATCACAATGTCACAGAGCATACAACAAATACGAACATTACTTTAAATGGATTAAATATTTAAGTTTTCAGATAAAACGTGTTTTAAAAACATCAGCTAAGCAAAGCTTTAAAATTAGTCATATATAAGAATAAATAACTATAGGAATATTGATTTATCATGAGTCCAATATATCGAATAATTCAAGAAAACTCAATCTTGCACGAAGCTCGGTTTTATATGATGGTATATTCCAACGTTTTGCAGATACCTTCATGAAACAGATTGAAAGTCTAACAAGATGAAACATAAATACTAGTTTATCGCATGAAAACACGTGTATGCGTCTAAACAGAATGCTGCTGCACACCAAATTCAAAGTCTCTCATTGTTTTCCCCTTCGCAAGAAGCAATTTCTTCCACTACCATTCGTATGAAAACAGGTGCAAAAGGGTGAACAACTTATGGTTGCTGAGTGGCAGCAGACAGAAATCTCAGTCTGTCACGCTCCTTTTCCTCCTTCATTCTCAGCTCAGTATCAAAATTCTCCACATTCAACTCTCTAGCCTAATACACTAAGACTGTCTCTCTCTGGGTATGTTTTCCAGTTATATACACAAAATCCTGAACAAATACTCTCCCAAGTGCAATGTTTATCTAATTTAATAACTACTAATGAATTGTAAACTCATCCTCCCCTTAGAAGTTGTTAGCATTGACTATCTAGTTCCTATGATTTACAAAATTTACTACAGTCTACTGTCTACGTCATCCATTGCTGGAAACCTACCCTTGTTATGGGATTCAGAATATAACAAATAATAATAATAATTATAATAATACTAATTACTGAAATAATATAGGGTCAGATAAGTTTTGAAATAAGTAGACTCACAAAATATATAGCAGTAGTTGTCCGAATATCCTAAGTTCTGATGCACTGACGCACATCCTTAACTCTTTCAATCCATTCATTACCAAACTCACAGTATGACAAGAATTCTGAGTATCCTAACTGATAATTGAGAGGGAAGACACTAGATTTTGCTGAATGACCCAGGCTTTTCTACATACAAGAAAGTTCAGAAGTATCTGCCAGAATTTCAAAATCAGATTTTTTTGCATAGCTTGGAGGCAAAATTCTGTGAGGAATCCTATTACAAAAAATCTGTTGTATCTTTGGAATAATAACTATACAAACATTTGAAAATGTCATACTTGTTATACTAAATTTGCATCATTTGCCATATCGTAAAAGATGCCTTTGTTCTGTAGTAATTTTTGTGGTGAATCGAATTCCACTACATTCCCTTTATCAAGAACCAATATTCTGCAAGAAAATGAAAAATCCTATAAAAAATGAATGCTCCCCAATCACAATTAATGATTTCTTTATATTTATTCAATACTTAGAAAAAGCACTGAGGAACAATTTAACATGTATACACTTAGAGATACTTACGGCGTATACGCACTTGCAGCAGGCAGCCAAATAAGCCACTTATTTTATCATGTTTGCAACAGTCTAGCCATTTATTACGTACAGTCTAAATTCCGTGAAGATCACGCAGGTGAAGAATAAACAAAACAAACCTAAGCATAGATTTTACACCCAATATGAACAAACGAAGTTCTCTCCATTTCAGAATATCATAATCAAACCTTCATGTAACGTAATGGTGATGTATGTACTAGTATATTTTATATTGTATCATGTTCCTTTAGCCGTCATGTTGCGTGTGATAAATCTTACGTTCATGTGGAGTTCTGTTGTCCGTAGTAAACACCCTTTCCGGGCAATGTGCTGCACCTGTCAATGTATCTGTCATTTGTCATGTACTGTGTTATTATTATGTACTCTGTGCGTAATGATTTAGTTTTAGTCTTTGGGTTGAATAATAAGTGAAAACAACAAGAAGTGTTGTTTCTGAGTTTGAAGCCTACATTAGGCCTAGGCTTGAGGCCTAGGCCTAAGATCGCCTCCGAGTATGCCAGAGTGGACTATCTCGTCTTATTATACACGCTACATTCATCATTCTTCTAGTATGTGACGGCAGGGAAAAGCCTTTGGGCCTCTAATAAAACCCAAACAAAAGGAAGAGAAAAAGACTAAATAGATTGAGAGGTAAGATCAAATTTGTTGAGGATCAATTTGAAACAACACACGTTGTAGGATTCTGTGAAGGAAGAAGACAAGGCGTTCCATAGCTGATCAGTTCTTGGAATGAAAGAAGATTTGCGAGGAAGAATTCGTGGATTAAGTAACAAAACATAGCAAGGGCGTGACTGGGTATATCTTCTGGGGGTTCGCGCATACTTCAACGGATATGAAATGATGTTCCTAATTTCAAGCTAGCAATGCCCGTGAAAATATCGATAGAAAATGGAAAGATCTGTAAAACAGACGACTACGAGAGTGAGAAAGATAGGATAGATATGATGAGGCTTTGGATTAGTGATAAGACGGATGAGTTTAGACTGGACTTTGCCAAGACAATGGAGAGAAGATTTACGAGCAGCATCCCAAACATGGGACCAGTACTCCAGAGAAGGACGAATCTGGAATTTTTATATAGTCAACAGCTGAGAAGCTGAGAGAAAGCCACAGGCTCTGGAAAGGACACCTAATTTTTGAGATGAATGTTTAACAATGGAATGAACGTGAGGCTTCCAAATGAGATTAGATGAAACTGAAAGGCAAAGCTGAGTAAAAGAAGTTGAAATGTCCAGAGTTCATGGTCGGATACAATGGCCATACAATACATAGCTGAGCCTGACTTATGGGCGACAAGCAAACAGTTACAACACTGCTCAGCGCGATACGTAAATGGGCGTCAAAGCAGAAAAACTCTATGAGGTGACTTTGTTGTTAGCTAAGTAAATAGGAGTGAATGAGAAATACCTGTCATAATCTATAACAGTGTTTAAACGATGTGCAATAGTGAACACTGTACAATCCTTGAATTCATCTCGAATTGTCTTCTGTATGAATTCATCTGTTTCCATGTCGACAGCTGCTGTAGCTTCATCCAGTACTAAAATCTTGGACTTTCGCAAAATTGCACGGGCAAGACACATCAGCTGCCTCTGACCAACACTATAACACGGAAAAGCATTGTGAACCATTTTCTTTTTACACATAACCTGTCACTGTAAGAGTATCGTCCTGACATATATCAGCATATGAAATGAGTGGCGATGGACACTTTAAAATTCACTTAGCTTGATTATGCCAACAGGTCTAGTGGAAACTCATATGAAATTTAGAAAACTAGGTTAAGTGAACTATTTGCCACAATGTACAAATATTTTCAAAAATTATCGAACCTGAGCAAAATCTGAGTTTATATTTACCTAAAATTACTTCCACCTTCAGCAACGGACTCCTCTAGACTTCCATTCAAAGTATTGACAAAATCTTTTAAATGAGAAATTTCCAACGCGCTCCAAATAGCATCATCAGAATGCTGATCGAATGGGTCAAGGTTGAATCTGATCGAGCCAGAAAAGAGAACTGGATCCTGGGAATGAAGAGATCAAAGGGTAAACAAACTAGCTAATAATAAATCGGAAATCTAGGTGAACAGGGACAGTTATTCAGCTATTTCATTCTCTGTGGCTCACAGCTGTAACATTTCTTCGTATATATTGGCCAGTACCGGACACATGGCTGTTTATGGACGGGGGGGGGGGAGGGCAACCAAACCAGGGGAGTCTGGAGCGAAGCTCTTCGGAAAACTTCTAGCAGCCACGCCCAAAAAACTTCACTGCTCCTTATAACTACCGGGAGGCCATTGCCCTCCTCCTCATCGTGCCACACTAGTATTTGCCAATGATCTTGGCAACTACAGCCGAACGGAACAGTGCCGACATAACTGACTTTCAATACACACTGATATACAATGAAAATCAGCAGTGAGACAAAACGAATACAGGCCTACCATTTACGCCAAAGATGGCGGGGAAGTGCAACAAGGTATAAATTTAAGGCGTCCATGCTAAGAATCTGTGCCTTCGTGGGCAGATTTTAGCGAGTGACATATAATCCAAGCTATGAAAAGATAATTTTCCTCTATAAAGATATGGGTTCATTCAAAACCTTGCCTGCAAATTTTCCAAATACCCCCAAGTTATACTCGGAGCCTTTACAGTTGAAGTTGCATATTTGGATGCACAAATACGACTTCTTTTAGAAGGAAGTGGATTACAACAAAGTAGTGCTTGACGTCTCAAAAAGCTAGGAAGGGTTCAATACTGTATTAATGAGATCTAAGATATTGAATAAGTTAATATACATCTAGAATCATAAGTCTCATGCGATCTCATGCGAACTCATGTTCTCTTCTGTTGAATTTGCCACTCCGATACGCGTTCAAAGAACAGATCTTTCAGAGCTAACGGCTAATTACACGATGGCCTGGATTGCAGACAGGCAAGTTAGAACAATGCTATACAGAACTCTAGCGGAAAGTTAACTTCGGTTGACAATCGGCAGGTAAAAGAAAAATCAGTTCAAGGAAAATAAATGCCCATTACCTACTTAATTACTTACTAACTCATCAACTTACATACTGTATTATATATTGTACGTAAGTTGTATGTAATATATGAGTATAATAATATTCTATAAACTTTATTACCTGAGGAATGATGGTAAGCCTTGATCTCAGATCAAACAGTCCAATGTCAGCAATGTTGATGCCATCAATTTTAATACAACCCTCAGCAGCTTCAATCATTCTAAACAACGTCATCGCCAAAGTTGATTTTCCAGCTCCAGTTCTACCAACGACACCCACCTACAACATAATAGCTCTAAATTGTAATATTCCTAAAATTCTAAAGTACCAAGTAAACTTTGCTTTGTGTTTCTAATGTCATAGAAGAATGAACATATGCAAATACCTTAAAAGTCTGTTGGTACTACAGGACTAGGCAGTATAGGAACATACAAACCCACGAATCTACAGTCTGTTTGGTACAAAAATAAACTTGGGCTACTAGCCCATAAATATACCATGTTCCAACCGTATATAGTTGAACCGCATATAAATTAACCGTATATAGTTGAACCGTATATATTCAATTGGGTGCCCATTGGCCAAGCCACATGGGCCATCGGTTGAAGTATCCCTTTTGTCATGTGAATTCACCTGCATCTGGCTATGAATGTCCGCTCACCTTTCCGTTGATATGCGGAGCTTCATACTCTGACTGGCGTTGGACGAGAAAAGCACTTTCATTTTACTATAGAATATTGCCCGCTCTTTCATACGATTGTGAAATTCTGTACTACTAACAGACTAATGAATAGATAATTAATATATATGGTTCATATCTACCCAAAAAGTAAGAGAACCAAGGAAATAAACTGCAGCTTTCCCCATAAACAAGAAAAGCATACAGTGTTGAAAAATGACGTCAGTAGTTCATATGTGAAATTACCCACCCACCCAGTATTTCTCAGATAGCATAGACAGTAGAACAAATTACCTTCTCACATGGTTTGACATCAAAGCTGATGTGCCTAAGTGCGTAATCTAGGTCCTTTCTGTACCGTGCACAATAATCCTGGACGTGAACAACACCTTTATCAGGCCATGAAGCGTCCGGTCTGTTGTCAGGATTTATCCGAGCAGCCTACAAGAACAAATAAGAATTTTAATGGGACAGCGACCACCAGACATGGATCCGGACAAAACACATAAATCTGAAATCCGAAATTAAATGGAAAAAAGGGTTTCACTAATTTTTCTTGCTTAAGACCTGTGGAGTAGGTTCTAAATTTTGCCTGCGAGATGCAAGGACCACTAATAGCAAACCGAGCCAATAAGACCACCCAAAAAGACTGAGGACGGATAGTGCACTGCTTCGAAGCATTTCAACATAATCTAAATATTTCACCGTCTTACCTCTGTTTCAATTTCAGAATATTCTTTGACCCTCTCAACAGCGACAATATCAGTTTCAAGTTTGCTGGTCATGCGCACAAACCAATTCAGTGTTTGGGTTATCTAGAACAGCATAATGGATTTTAAACAACCGATAACTTGCATTAGAAAAAATTATTCTTAAATTTCATGACAATAGCAAGTCGATTTCCTTTCATAATGTCAACTTTGCTTACTTGTTTTAAACGCAATAAACCCAAATATCGGTTTGCTGTTGCAAAATATAGGTATTTCACACGTTTAATATTGCACAAAGCTCAAAATACAATCCGTAGATAAATGCAGAAAGTGTGAGAGATGTGCCTAACACATGCAAATATACGTGACTCCTTAATAAACGGTGCCCATAAAAGAGCGGCGCCCAAAAAAGAACAGTGCCCGCCAAAGAATGGTAACAGAAAACGACTAATGCCAACACAAACTGGTGCCCAACAAAGAACCATGTCCAACAAAGAATGGTACCCACCAAAGAACCTTCCCCAACAAACGACCCTTCCCACCAAAGAATGGTACCCACCAAAGAACCGTGCCAACAAAGAGCGTTACTCATTAAATAGAAGTAGACCGAAGAGCGGCTCTAATAGAAGAAAGGTGCCCACCAACGAAAAGTGCAATGCATGCATTGACTGTCGACATTTCAGGATATTTAAGCATATTTATTCCTTAAGTTCATCAGAACGCTTTTCAGGGGGACTTTGGTGGAAATCACATCTTACTAAATTATAAATCCACTACCAGAGTATTTATTGAATTTTCTGCTATCGAGTCCCTTCTTGACAGTGTTTGGCATCAAATTTCAAGCTGATTCCAAAGTTAAAGTCCAAGAAAAGATATAGCTTTTGCCCTTTGTTCTATTTCCGAACGGGTAGTAACAGGTCATTTTCATCCTTCACAAACCAATGAAAGATCAATGTTTCTTAATTTTCCTACTACTCGAATTTTTGAAAAATAAGTGGACAGCTACTCAGATATCGGACTATTTTCGATGTGTACACAAAAGCGCAGCTTCACTTCTAATGACAATACTTGCAGTGCCATTCACAGTGTAACGGGGTTAATTTTGGCAAAAATTCAAGTCACTAGGTTTACCACTTTTGTAAAGTTTACAGTTAGATCATCCCATGGCACATCCACACTAAAACAGAAGAGCAGAAAGTGGGGCTAAACATTTCCTGGAATATTTCAAACATGAGCTCTGCGAGAAAACCTGGCACTGGGACAAGTGTCCTCCCTAATTGATGTTCTTGTCCTTTACCAGAACCAATTGCCGGTATACACCATCACTTTACCTTTCTTTAGAAAAAAAACGATATACTGATATGAATAAGAAGCGAAAGAGGGCCGTCCAGTTAAGCACATATATACTTTGTAGAATCTTGACATGAGGCTCAACATGCTGAACCAAAACAGGGCGCTAATACTTATCTATTTGAACGATTTGATAAAGGGTTATTCATAAATCAATTTGATTTCAATAGCAACTAAAAAGCGAGAGGATTGTGAAACTAAGCCTAATGAGGTACCGTTTGCAAATTAATTTTCTGCTAAAGCAGGAAGGGGTACTTCTTAAGCTCTATATAGACAAACGAAGAACAATTAATATACGCGACACTGACAATAACCAAAAGTGATGAAATACCTGCATTGCATATGAAATTGACAATCCAGCAAGTCCTGATGAAATTGAATCCTTAGCAACGATCGCAAATAGTGCCGAAAGAAATGTGATAATATTTCCAACGAATTCCAGCCGTACAGCTAGCCATCTACGAATTAAGGACACAGGTTCACTAAAAAATAAGTTTGCATATGTTTGAGAAATGTAGCCAATGATCCAGGTTGACCGAACTGCGTCAAACATAATGAACAGATCGTGCACACATAACAAACTGTCATGTACATGTATATCTCTACATCTATTAAAATTCGTATTTCAAGAAGATAGCTAACAAAAAACTTAAACAATAGATCAGTAATATTGAGAAGATTCACAAATGAACATTCAATATATAACAATATTGCTAAATTAAGTAAGTAAATATACGAAATATTGAAATAAAAATGCTGAGAGAAATGTTGTTGACAGTGGATATAGTATCACGGGATCCATTGTTTTACATTAGGTTTAAAAATATCGTGTCTCCTCTAATAAACACCACAATGTCTATTCTAAAGCCCAACCTATAGATGCGGCGTTTAACAGAGGGCAGCGTTTATCAGAGGGCGTCATTTACTAGAGAAAAAACCATATGCAATCTTATAATAAAATCTTTCTATTGACACTTGCTTTTAATTAAAATAAAATATTTATTTAAGCCTTGCTATAAATAAGGTAATTAAGGAACCAACCTTCAGCATAAACAAAGTATGAATCAATTTCCCAATCAATTAACTGACCAGTCAATCAATCAATCGATCAATCAATCAGTTAATCAGTCAATTAATTAATTAATTAATCAATCAATCAATCAATCAATCGGTCAGTGAATCAGACAATCTTATTATCTAATTGTAGATTTAAGTTTACCAATCAAAACCTTACCGATTTGAATACATGCTAGGTGCATAGGCAGCTTGATTGTCATCGATCAATCAATCAATCAATCAATCAATCAATCAATCGGTCAGTGAATCAGTCAATCTTATTATCTAATTGTAGATTTAAGTTTACAAATCAAAACCTTACCGATTTGAATACATGCTAGGTGCATAAGCAGCTTGATTGTCATCGATTCTTCTCTCGTTTTCACAAACAAATCTCTCTTGTTGTCGTTGTGCACGAATCGAACTCACACCATTAATACTTTCAAAGAAGTGATTATATATTGGAGATCTTCTTATTGATTCCAGTCTTTTCAGTTGCCTGGATGAGGCCACATAAAATCTCTGGATAAAACAAAACCAAAGAGATACAACACGAATGGACAGGAAAAATGCTGCGCATTATGAAATCGTTCACCCACAAAATCAAAACGCCTACAAATTCTTGCTTGTCAGGAATGATGTGGCATAAAGTGAATGAATGCATGAAGCAATATATGAGAGAATATATAAAGTGGTACGGCCATTGCACGAAAAAGAACAAAAATTTTATCCTGAAAATAGCAATATTTTTGCATTGATGAAAAGCTGTAACTCATGATGAACTAATGTATCAAATGAAGGACTATGAAAGAGCAAGGATAGTTTGTCATATAAATGACATACAAGTCTTGTATAGAAACTCTTGCTAAAGGGTTAAAATTTACTATTGACTTCATACAATAAGATTAGCTCTAGTCTGTAGCAAACTTAGAAAGCTTGCCCAAACAAAGTTCGGTTTGCATTGACGGTCTAACACGAATTAGCCTAATACAGCAATTGTAAGGTAAAGAACATTGATAAATGGACCAATTACCTGTGTCCCTATGTATATAGCAGCCAAAGGAAGTAGTGCAGCCAAAAAGAGCGGCGTGGAGTAGGAAATTGTAAAAATGACACTAACAATACCAAAGAGGCACCCTATAAAAGAATTCGCAGTCTCTGGAATTTCTTCATCAATTACATTGATGTCTTTGGAGAATCTGTTCGTTAGCCGACCCATTGGTGTTGATTCAAAGAACTGCATTGGGCATCGCAAAACATTCACCAGCAGTTTATTATGGAGGCGTTTTGCAGCAAAAAACGCACCAAACGTCAATAGGATTGAACCAAAATATGTTGATAAACAATGTGCCAGGCCAAGCAAACCATAAATTAGAAGGTATCTGTCTCTTTCTTTGGAGGATACTGATTTTTTTGAACTCCATCCCGCAAGCCATACTCTTGTGCCAACGAGAAAGAACTTAGAGGCCAACCCAAGCAACATGACAAGAATTGCTATTCCTATACCAATCGATTTTGCGTAGGTCGTGAAGACTGACAAGCTAACCTAGAAAGTAAACAAAATAAAGTGAAAAATGAGCCTAGTTCATGCACCAACGTAATCTTGATTTTGGAAAAGCACTGTTTATCCCTCTATTTACAAGGTGTTTTCATATTTTCACATTTTCAACCGACCGACCGACCGACCGACCGATCGATCGACCGACCGATCGATCGACCGACCGACCGACTGACCGACTGACCGACTGACCGACTGACCGACGAACCGATCGACGACCCGATCGACGGAATGGTTGGAAGACTTAAAGAACAGACTACATACTTATACAAGCGAACAAAAATTAACTAAAATTAGCATGAAATGCAGTAAAAGATCTGCTTCTTGATGAAGATGAGTAAGGTGATGCCTATGAAATGAATGAACGGAAGAAAAGCTATGAATGAATGGAGAAAGATTAGAGGTCGATGTGATATGGCCTATGGTTATACATTTACACTTGATTGGCTTTTCTCAGTGTCCTTTGAAAGTATACTTATACTTTCAAAGGACACTGAGAAAAGCCAACGAATTGTGAACAGACATAGAGCTATTAAGACAATAGGTCAAGATATGAATGACTAAATAAAGACAGGTGTTGGAAAAATAGTTTTGATGTTATGATCTTTACATATTTTTTACCTTATCATCATGTTATTTAGCCTCGATTTAAATAAACTATACGAGACATGTCATGTAAAATCCCCAAAAAATTATTGCATCGTACGATTCTATCAAGACTGCTGGGACACGCTGAGGGGATTAGTTTTTTTAGTTTCAGAGTGCATAGAGTTAGTCAAGATTGAGAACGAATGATAGAGATGAATGTTTTACAGTTGTTGTTTGATTGTGCCTTTTCTTTGACTGAGTCTGCGATTGGACAATACACCTTGGAACTAGCGAATTAATAGTTGAAAAACTATTACATCTTGGTCCACCGTGGAGCTGGAGGTGAAAGTCTAATCGATAGGCATACATTGGAAATGGCAGTGGAATTCGATAAAGTTAAGAAAACTCGGACCACATATCGAAGAAATATCACGAAATTGGTTACGAAAATAAGTGATTTACTAGCAGCCGGGAGTGAACAGTGTGATAAAGGGAAATTGAGATACCATCAAAATGATCTTTGCGACAAACTGAATGAATTGAAAGCAGCAGATAAAGTGATTCTTGATAACTTGATCGCCAACGCCGAACAAGATGTCGTTGATAAGGAGATGGATGAGATTGACGAATATAAGGAAAAGGTCTCAACAACACTTTTTAAGATTGAAGAAGTGATCGGAAAACTTCCGAACGGAGAGTCAACGCCCATACAAGGGGGCAGTAGCAGCGAAATAGGCCAAAGTGGATCGACAGAAAGCTCGCAGAGCGAAGCTTCGCCCAATGTTTCAACTGTCGGGGGCGTAAAGGTCAATGTCAAGCTGCCTAAACTGGAAATTAGAAAGTTTACGGGAAAGATTCACGAATTTCAAGAATTCTGGGATTCATTTACGAGTGCCATCCACGAAAACGAAGCCTTATCAAAAGTGGATAAATTCAAGTATCTAAAGTCATACTTGGAAGATCAAGCAAGAAGTGCCATATCGGGAATTTCTTTGACTGACAAGAACTACGATACAGCTGTTGAGCTATTGCAAAAAAGATTTGGTAAGCCCGAGGTAATACAGCTTTCTCATATCAATCAGTTGTTAAACCTCATGCCAGTTTTCAATGAGAAACACGTCCAACGACTGCGCGCCCTGCAAGACCAGATTAAAACACACTTCCGTGGACTTCAAGCTCAAGGAGTGGATGCGAAAACATATTCCAGTATAGTAGTCCCGATTTTAATGGAGAAAATTCCCGAACAAGTGAGATTCAATATGATCAGATCTAGCGACAAGAATCATTTAAAGTGGACATTGGAAGATTTAACTGTTGCTTTTGATGAAGAGCTTGAAATTAGAGAAAGTCATACACCCTCGCTGAAAGCTGGTGGTGCGGTACAAACATCAGAAAAGGTGACATCAGGAGCACGATATCAAGGAGGAACCGCTACTGCGCTGTTCATTGACGCCAAGAAGAAATGCGTATTTTGCTTGAAAGACCATTTGCCGGAGCTGTGTGATCAAATAACAGACATTGACGAACGCAAAGGTATTTTAAAAAAGTATGCGAGATGTTTCGCTTGTTTGAATTCAAATCATAGAGCATTTGAGTGTAGATCTAAGGGGGTTTGTAGAAGTTGTAAGGGTAAACATCATACATCCATTTGTCACAACAATCAGCGTAATCTTAAACCCGTAGCAGGGGACAGCGTGCACAAATCCAACACTCCTCTCAATGCGAGCGCTCCATCGTGGGTAGGAAACACTGGATCAGGGACCAGTGTAGCGCTGCAAACAGCCTTAGCAAAGGTGAAAGGGGAGAAATGTGAAAGCAGAGTCCGTGTCTTATTTGACACGGGAAGCCATACTTCCTTTATATCAGCTGAGGCTGTTGATAGGATAGGTTTGCGCCCTGTGAGAAGAGAAGCGTTGAGCATTCAAGCATTTGGGAGTACGGAAGTAAAAGAGAGAGTTAGAGATGTGGTTGAGGTTAGTCTGGTTAGTCTGTATGAAAGGAAGAGTGTTAATATACATTGCTTTGTTGTAGATGAAATTGCCTCAATTACAAATGTGCACCCTGAGAAAGTAAAGAAATCTTACCCACATATAAAGGATGTTTATTTTTCAGACGTTTGCAGAAATGAGGATGTTCTTGACATTAATGTTTTGATAGGGTCAGACAATTTTTGGAGATTTCAAAAGCATGAAGTGAAACGAGGGGGGCCAAACGATCCAGTAGCAGTGAAAACTGTGTTGGGTTGGGTCTTGTCTGGGCCTCTTCAAGGTAAGTCATTAAATTCAACTTCATTTGTGAATGTCAATTATTTGCCAAGTTTCTCTTTGAAGAGTTCTGAGACGCAAAGGATAGATGAAGAGATTAATAAACTGTGGGATTTAGATTCCATTGGGATTCGCACTGACAATGAAATTCATGAAAATGTTCTGGACAATATTGTTTTCACTGGGGAGAGATATTCCGTAGGGTTACCATGGAAAGTAGGCCACAAGTCATTACCAACTAATTATAACATCAGCTTGATGAGACTGAAAGGACTGGGCAAAAAGCTTAGAAATGAACCAATGATCCTTGATAAATATAACGATATTCTTCAAGAACAGGTTGCATCTGGGGTAATTGAGCAAGTTTCTCAGTTGGAACCGGCAGAAAAGACCCATTATTTACCTCATATGGCTGTTGTTCGTGAGGAATCGGAAACAACGAAAGTGAGGATAGTTTACAACGCCTCGTGTAAAGAGAAAAAATCAGGTACATCTTTAAATGATTGCCTGCATGTCGGGCCGGCCTTAACTCCTCTTATGTTTGATATACTTTTACGCTTTAGAGAGAACCGTATTGCGTTGATAGGCGACATCGAAAAAGCCTTTTTAAATATTGAAATTTGTCCTACTGATCGTGATTGTTTGAGATTTTTGTGGTTTGAGGATTGTATGAAAGAAGATTCAGAAATTATTGTATACCGATTTAACCGAGTTGTATTTGGAGTAAACTCATCGCCATTTCTTCTGAATGCGGTGCTACGGCATCACGTTGAATCTTATAAGGAAGTAGATCCCAATTTTGTTTCCAAGATGTTAAACAGCTTTTACGTAGATGACCTAGTTTCAGGTTCAGACAGCATTGAAGATGCCTTTAAGTTGTATAAACAGGCTAAAAGTAGGATGTTAGAGGGCGGTTTCAGATTAAGGAAATGGAAAACAAATAGCATAGAATTAGCCAATGCCATAAAAGAGTGTGAAAGTGAAACTGAGAGTGAAAAGCCTAATTTAAAACCAATGGTGTTGCAAGATGAGAGTACATACACAAAAGAGACACTAGGTCAGGGAAACGTTATGGGTAAGGCATGCAAGGTCCTAGGTATGAAGTGGGATAGCGAGATAGATACCTGGGAATTTGATCTCGGTAGATTGAAGCAGAGTGCAAATGTAGAAAAGCCAACAAAAAGGGGAATCTTGAGCACACTCGCCACCCTTTTTGACCCATTGGGGGTTGTAAGTCCCATCCTAGTGACAGCAAAGGTATTATTACAGGAACTCTGTCTACAGAAGATTGGATGGGACGACCCTATTCCCCAAGACAAGATAGGAGAATGGATAAGTTGGCTGGATGACCTTAAAAGGGTTCAATCTATCACATTACCAAGATGTCTGTACGATAAGAGTGAGGAAGAAATATTTAATTGCCAACTTCATGGATTCGGAGACGCCAGTAGTAAAGCCTACTGTGCTGTCGTTTACTTGGTATACCAAACAGATAAGGGGGTTGAGGCTAGATTATTGTGCGCAAAGACAAGAGTAGCTCCCCTTAAAGAACTTACAATTCCCAGACTGGAACTGTTATCTGCTAGGATTTTGGCAGTACTGATGGATACAGTTTATAAAGCCCTTCAGCAGCAAATTGAAATTGAATGTATGAAATACTGGCTGGATAGCAAAACCGCACTTCATTGGATATACAACAACGGCCAATGGAAACAATGGGTTCAATTCAGGGTGTCAGAAATACTTAAGATTTCCAAAGCAGAAAATTGGGGACATGTTGCAGGGAGGGACAATCCCGCGGACATAGGTTCTAGGGGGGCATTGGCAAGTCAGCTGAGAAGTAGCGCTTTGTGGTGGGAAGGACCACTCTGGTTAAAAGGGGGGAAGGAAGATTGGCCCAAGGGACTGATTTTGGAAGACACAGAGGATGTGCAAATTGAAAGAAAGAAAGCTAATGTTATGATTACTATCACAGAGGAGAAGAAAGGTGTAAGCCAGATTGTCGATATTAAGAAATTCAGTACACTAAAAAGGCTAATAAATGTAACAGCGTGGATTAGAAGGTTTATAGAGAACGTGAAAGCAAAAAGAGAAAAAAGGGAATTGAATTTGGAAGGATTGAGTGTAGAGGAATTATGTTATGCAGAAAGATTATGGATAAAAGATGCTCAAGAGACCTTAAAGGGGGATTCATCTTTCAAACAGATTCGAATGCAGCTTGGTATAATAGAAACGGAGGGAATAATGGTTTGCAGAGGGAGACTGGAAAGATCTGATCTAGAGCTTGAATCTAAGTACCCTATTTACCTGCCTAAGGAACATAGATTTGTAGAGCTGTTAGTTCTAGACTGCCATAGCAGAGTTTTTCATTGCGGTTTAAAGTCAACTCTTGCGGAGCTCAGAGCACGATTCTGGATCTCGAAAGGAAGGCAGTTTGTAAAGAAAATTTTGAAAAGGTGCTTTATTTGCAGGAAGATGGAGGGGCGGCCATTTCAACCGCCACCAACGTCTGCAATACCTGATTTTCGAGTGACAGAAGCTGCACCGTTCAGCAATGTAGGGATTGACTTTGCTGGGCCACTCTATGTAAAAGAGAACAAGGGTAATCCATCTAAGGCTTATGTGTGCTTATTTGTATGTTGTGTGACAAGAGGACTTCATTTGGAGCTTGTACAAAATCTAACAGCTTCTTCATTTTTGAACTGTTTTCGCCGATTTTGTGCAAGGCGTGGCACACCTAAGATCATTAATTCCGATAACGCTAAAACGTTTCAATCGTCAGCAAACCTGTTGAGAAAATTTCATGCAAACGATCGCGTAAAAGAATTCTCTGAATCAATGAGAATAAGGTGGAAATTCAATCTACAATTAAGCCCGTGGCAAGGAGGACATTATGAACGAATGGTAAGAAGCATCAAAAGATGTTTAAGGAAGGTTCTGGGTAATTCTCTTATATCCTTTGATGAATTAGCTACTATTGTAACTGAAGTCGAATGTATTTTAAATTCACGCCCGCTGTCTTATATGTATGATGAGCTGGGAGGGGAAGTTCTTACCCCATCTCACCTGTTTGTAGGTCGTAGATTGTTATCTCTTCCATCAGGGAACGACATTCACCCTATATCCTTAGAGCACGATGGTGAATATACACTTAATAAAAGATTTTTGCATTTAACACGAATTTTGAGCCATTTTTGGAACAGGTGGAGGACAGAATATATCATGGATCTCAGAGAAACCCACAAACTTAACAACAACAAATCACCAAAAGTTGAAACAGGGGATGTTGTCCTGGTGCAGGAGGAACATGCAAAACGTGCATCTTGGAAAATTGGCATTGTGGACGAATTGATTATAGGGAAAGATGGTGAAATACGTGGAGCAAAGGTACGCAAAGCTGGAAAAGGTAAGCATGAATTTATTAAACGACCAGTACAAAAATTGATTCCTTTGGAAATTGCTAGTAGAGTAGATCTAAGAGCTGAGAACAGTGAGGAAGGGCAGACAGGAAGCAAAGATGTGAGTCAGAAAGAGGACAGAGAAGATAAGCAAGAGATTGTGGAGAGGCGCAAGCGCTATGGCAGGGCTGCGGCGCAAACTTCGCGCGCAAAAACGCGGCTCATGCTTGACCCTTAAGAGGGCCAAGGAGGGGGGAATGTTGGAAAAATAGTTTTGATGTTATGATCTTTACATATTTTTTACCTTATCATCATGTTATTTAGCCTCGATTTAAATAAACTATACGAGACATGTCATGTAAAATCCCCAAAAAATTATTGCATCGTACGATTCTATCAAGACTGCTGGGACACGCTGAGGGGATTAGTTTTTTTAGTTTCAGAGTGCATAGAGTTAGTCAAGATTGAGAACGAATGATAGAGATGAATGTTTTACAGTTGTTGTTTGATTGTGCCTTTTCTTTGACTGAGTCTGCGATTGGACAATACACCTTGGAACTAGCGAATTAATAGTTGAAAAACTATTACAACAGGTATGAATGAATGAATTAATGAATGAATGAATAAATGAATGAATGATTGAATGGATGGATGGGATGGATGGGGTGGATGGGGTAGATGGGATGGGATGGGATGGGATGGGATGGGATGGGATGGGATGGGATGGGATGGGATGGGATGGGATGAGATGGGATGGGAAGGGATGGGATGGGAAGGGAAGGGATGGGATGGATGGATGAATGGAATGGATGAATGAGATGGATGGGATAGAGAGATACTCCACTCACAGTCGAGAAGGAGAGCTAAAGAAAACAATAAAGCTATCAGGCAATCTATGTGTGCAACGGAAATTTGTACCCTCCCAGTCTTGACTTCTTCTATTTGGGTGACTTTTTGTCCCTTTTCTTCCTTCTTCTGCTGTTTATCAAAGTACTCCTTCAAATCCAAGACTCTTTCCAATGCATTGGTTTGCTTTGAGTGAAACTTTGTTACACTTTCTAGTCTGTTTAGCATAGGTTTCTCAACTGAGTTCTCTAAAAGAGGCAAAAGAAAGAAAACGAAACATTGTAAGGAAATACAAAGGATAATCACATACAAGAACAAAATTTACTGTTGTTCAAAGTCTAGATTCAGTTACTAAGGAACACAGTCATAAACGAATTACCAGAAAATAAGAATACTTGTTAAACCTTTTAATCCTGATTTGCATTTAGTATTTTCAGCTATGTCTTCTGAGCCTAACTCGATACCGCACACTTACGAGAAAGAATGGACAAGGCCTGAACCAACAGACTGGTAGGAGAGTAATTGAAGTGGCTGTTAATCTCTACAGTCCGTGGTATGCCCCAGTAGTGAATTGTATAGTACACCTCAACAATAAGCTGCATAGTTTGTTTTAAAAGTGAGCTGCATAGTTTGTCTTAGTAGTGAGCTGTATATAATGCTTTAATATTGAGTTGTATAGTAACCTTCAAGTCCATTGATATCATCATCGACGCCAAATGAACGCAATAAGTCCGCATAGGAGGAGCTGCTTGAAACTAGCTCTTCGTATGTGCCAACCTTTAACAAAACATAGCATGACTCATTGGTAAGGCTGTGAAGCAGCAAGGGAGAAAATGCTCAAGAGTTATTTCAATGGTTAACATTGCAGTACTGACTTATTGCAATGAAATACATCTCAGAATATTATCAAATCAGAGGATACTAGTCACGACGAGCCACATGGTAGATAAATTAGAAAAAGATAGCCATTTGTAGATCTTTCATTTCATTTCATCGACACATCCAAGACAAACCAGTTAATATTAAGACTTAATCAATTTTTACGACGACATATTCAAGATCCATAAAGATCCACGTTTTTTTATAAGAAAAAAGTTTATGAGAAAATGAGGCTCAAATGGCCAAAATCTTAAGAAAATCCTAAGAAAATCACAAGGCTCAAGTTCAAGAAAATGCTAAGAAAATCACAGTTCATCTTCTTTACATGCCAGAAATTGATATTGGCTCATTTTTGCAGACTCTCGTACAAAGATCGAGACTTATGGTGGCCCAACAAATACAGAGTAGCCTGTTTCAGCCATTTTATTCCTGCAAAAATTAAGAAAATCTTAAGAAAATCTCAGCCTCAAATTCGTGAAAAGTTAAGAAAATTGAGCCTCAGGAAAAAGAGTATTTTTCTTATAAAAAAATACGTGTATTAGAAATTATAATTGAATCAAGTGAAATAACTTGACTTTGTACCATAGAGAATAGTTCTGACGTTCTATGGCAATGAAAACAGAAAATGATCCAGGTCTCAGGTGATTATGCGGTCGCTGTACATTCGATAAAAACTCAACAAAGTTTTTTCGGCAAAACCTTGATGCAATATGAAATAGCACACCTGGCGTGAGACAGACGTGAGACTGGTTAAAAAGTCATGAACCTCACGGGCAATATGTGAGGGTTGACGTAATAAATGATAGAAAGTATTGAATAAACTTAACATCTACATAACGCTACTTTTAATTTCTAATCCAATGAGGAATTTCGAAAATAAGAACTAAGAACTAACAAGAATTACAACCTCAGATATTGAGCCATTTTTCATCACAATTATTTTGTCAACTTGAGGAAGCAAACTCAAACTGTGTGTCACCAAGACCCTTGCCTACAACAAAATACGAAAAGGACTGACTGCCAGTCAAACTACAGATTTGAACATCTGTTTACCAATCAATCAAATGAGAGTATGTGAGAGATGTGCTGGTATGTATTACAGTTTGGAAATGGATTACCCCAGTGACCTTAGATCAGCACAGTTATAAGAAACACACATCAATCAAAAAGGCAGAAATTCAAGTAGACAGTGTTGTGCGTACAAAATTGACTGTGCCTAGCAACACACACTTTTTACGTAGATTGAGAGCACATTGCGTAGAATACTGCCTGAGCTTGTTGACACAATTTTATGGACTTTCTGGGAGTTTTGTTGTCCTGGGATCTTGTCAATATGTTTTTGACACCCTTGTTTACCAACATGTTGTTGCCACAATATACAGCTCAAAAGAGGAATTATCAAAATGAAAAGTCAACTGGTAATGAAACTTAGCAAATGTGGAGGAAAAAGTGGATTGATAGACAGAACGCAGAAGGTATAACGACGCTTTGCAAAGAGACGAAAACGTCAAAAGGAGGGTGTGGTCGATCAGAGAACATATAAAACGAAAAACATTGCTGACCTTATGACGTAACAAGCCTTGAGGACCAATGACGTTGTCAAACAGGTGAAGGCCAACATGTGAGTCAACTGCACTTAATGGATCATCAAACAGATAAATATCAGCACCATTATACAATGCTCTTGCTATACTGACACGCTGTTTTTGACCACCGCTCAGATTGATTCCCTGACAACAAACAGAACATTGATTAGATACAAACTTAATAAGGAAGAAACCCCAAAGTGACAGGCAAATTGAGTGCATTGACGAAATGACTCTTTGTTTCTCCTTTAAAAAGGAGATACTCATGTTTACAAAAATGTAAAATAGGCCATCTTTTCATCTAGACATTGCACTTTAGTATTGAATCAGTAATATGAATTAATGATTTCAAAAACTTAGAGCAAAGCGAACTCCTTTATAGCTTCAAAACTGACAGCAATACTGCCAACGACGATGATAACAAGGTGAATGGACAAATAAAGGCAAAGATCTCATATAGATATAACAGTAATTATTATGGAGGAAAGAGCTTTACGGTGAATGATACGAATCACCTGGCTAATTATCAAACAGACAGAAAACATAAATTAATAGATAAATAAACAAGCCATTTAAAAGCGAAATGAGGGGTAAAAATGAATTAATAATTGTGTGAATAAAGTATCGAAAGAATTAATGGAGGTGTGAAATAGCCTATCAAACACGGGACATTCACAAAGGCCGTCCAGCAAAACGATTACTTATAGTCCCTCTCCACCTTTTCCGGTATTTTCCGCACTTACAGAACCCCAATCTTCCTTTGGAAATCCACCCATGTCGTACGGGAACCTATTCTAGCACGTATATTTACTCAGAATGGCAAGTTGAACAAATAACAAAACATCAGAATTTCACATGAATTTGCGTGTAGTGAAAACACATGTTTATGCGGTCAGTTACGGCAAAACAAAACTTCACAAATAATTAGAGACTTTTCGACGCTATTTGTTCCATCCCAGGGAGCTATGAGCTACCAACAACAATAACATGCAAATTATTTGACGATAACACCAATCGGAGACGAGACTTATTACAAATTTCTCGTTTCAAACTTTTGCAAACCCGAACTTTCAGAATGGCGAGAGAGCCCTTTCTTTCTTGTACAAATTTATCCCATTTCATCTACCCTCCTCTCACCCTATTCACTTTACAGGCCTCTTGTGAATGGCCCTATAATGGAATCGTTAGAAGTACACACAAAAACTGTTTGGTTGAAAAAGTAAACAAAGGATAACAACCTTCTCTCCTATTTCAGTCAGATCTCCGCCTGGTAAAATTTCTAAGTCACTTTCCAAGGCACAAGCCTCCAATACTCGTTTGTATTTCTTTGCATTAAATGGCTTGCCAAACAATATGTTGCTTTCAACTGTCGCATTTTGTATCCACGCTTGCTGGGGAACATATGCTACTGAGCCCTGGAAAGAAAATTCACAACATGACGTACTACTCGAGTACAGGAATAGGCTGCATAGTATAATGCCAATCTTAGCAAGAAATCACTGCACTCAGCAAATGTGGAATGTGTGTAAGCATACAGCCAAACACAAAATGCAAGTAAGATTTTTGAGAAAACATGAAGAATCTATTTGTAACTGCATAGTTAACATAATTTTTAGCTGACTTATAGATATTAAATGTCATTGGATCAACATCAAACACTCTAGAAGATCAAAAAATCACATATCGGTGGCTCATCATCTTATGCAAATGTATGGTGGCCTATCGCTCACATCAAACTTTTTGAGATGGTAAAAGCAAAAGTAAAAAGAAAATTAAAAATTAAATGCAATTCAAATCAAAAGTGAAATTAAAATAAAAATGAAATGTAATTTAAATCAAAAGCAAAATTGAAATATAATTAAAACAAAATTCGTTTCAAATCAAAGTGAAAGTAAAATCGATTTCTCTCTTGGCCTATCGCTGCCATCGCATACCATGATGCCTTGCAGGCAACTTTGTTGAAGCTAGAGCGTTAGAATGTTGTTAAAAAGTTTCCCACACTACAACGGAAACCACGAGGAGGGACAGAAATGGCAGTTGCGCGTTGGCAAAAATTCAATATGTCCATGAAGGAAAAAATGGCAAAATGGAAAGGGCCTAATTTCAGAAATGTCCGAGCTTAGCCTCAGCACAACCAACTCTTCCGTTCTCAATATTTCATTTACTCGCCCTGCTTTCCCAACTCCTACCACAGCCTACGCGCATCTGCTATTTCTGTCCCTCCTCGTGGTTTCCGTTGTAGTGTGGGAAACTTTTTAACAACATTCTAACGCTCTGGCTTCAACAAAGTTGCCTGCAAGGCATCATGGTATACAATGGCAGCGATAGGCCAAGAGAAAAATCGATTTTACTTTCACTTTGACTTGAAACGAATTTTATCTTAAATTATATTTCAATTTTGCTTTTGATTTAAATTACATTTCATTTTTATTTGTATTTTAATTTTACTTTTGATTTGAATTGCATTTAATTTTTAATTTTATTTTTACTTTTGCTTTTACCATCTCAAAAAGTTTGATGGCAGCGATAGGCCACCATACAGATGCAAAAGTGCTTACATTTACAGTAACTGTGCCATGCTGCTTCTGCATTTCTCCAAGTAAAGCTGATATGACAGACGATTTACCACTGCCAACTTGTCCCACTATAGCAACAAGACTTTCCCTCCCAATTTCCAAGTTGAGACTAAAATAAAAAACATTTATGTAACGAAAAAAACTAGAAAAAGTGCTTTAAAATGTGCTAGCAAATGCTACTAGGCGTATTTTTGGGTTCATTGTCAGTTCAATTGAATGTTAAAAGCTTTCTTAATACGCTAACAAAATGATACCACACCAAACAGAACTGTTTACCTCTTCATCTTCGATCTGTAGTGATACATATAAGGCTAAATTCAAAACTTTCCACTTAACTAACAAAAGATAGATTACTTTTTCAGCAGAAATTCATTCTTCTCATCCCATGTAAAAGTTCCATTTTCTATTTTTACAGCAACTGGGTCTAATAAGAAGAGAAAGAGAAATTACAGACAAAAAAAGATAAGATATTAAACACTTCATGATATCTCCAAATTTCTGAAATCAAAAATAAGGACAACGCATATGCATCACATTTTCTTAGGACAGAATTGATAAGGTAACAAAGAGCTTTTTAAGGTAACTTTCTGGAAGAAAGCTTGAAACTACGTCCTTCAAGAAGTCTCTTATGGAAGAGTGTAAAGAGCACACAGTATGGCCAGTTGATACAAAGCCATTACATTCGTGTTCATGTGCGTAAATGGACTGAGGCAGAGCAACATATATATCAAGTAAACATTTTAGAACAATAAGGTGCAAGATGCATTTTTCAATAGAACAATTAATAATTCAATAACTGCCGGCCAATCAATCTCCTACTTACGATCAGAATCAGACGAGAAATTGACACAATTTTCATCCAATTCATCAGCCTGCAGGTACTGAGTTAACCTCTTCACTGAAACTTTGCACTGCAATGAAACACAAAAGAAAATTTCAATTTTGAAAGAGGACGGACTATAAAATTCCCTGATCTTTTCAACACTTTTGCTGTATGCCGTGATGCTTCCCTGATTTCCACGACAGAAATTCAATTCCCAAGATCAAAATTTCTCATGTTGGTATTTTGAGCAAAGCCAGAAAGAGGAAGCACCCTTGTAACAATTTATCCGCACAAAAAAGAACGAGAAATGAGAAATGTAAGAGTGGCCTTACCGCAATAATACGGGTGACTATCATCGGAAGAATTGTCAAAGGGAATTGTAAAATATTGAACAACGAAATAGCGACGAAAGCTTTTTCTGCATTCAAATTGTTTCCAATCATAACATACACAGCAAATGTAGCAAGGGAGACCTGCAAGCAAATACGAATGGGGAAAAAGTTAATACCTGAAACAAAAGAAAAACATTCACAAGCACTAAATATAGATAATGAGAGCTGACTTAGATTATCCGTCCCCCTTTTGGGCTTTCATGATAGTATCTAAAGGCCATACAAAGTCTGGACGTTCAGTGCTAAGTCAGCCGTAGCTTCTGCCAGAAGGCAATCATAAATTCAAGCCAACAGCCTAAAGTTTCAGTATGGGTGCGTTTCAGTCAGTGTTTGTTCCCGTAGCCATTCTGCAGCCAAAAATTACCCACAAGGCAGTGGGAGCATGGGTTATCAGGCGCCCGTTGCTCGCCTAATTCTGAAGCTGAAACCATGTGGAATTTTAAAGAAACAACCACGCCATGAATGTTCCCATCACGTTGAATCAAGCCCTTCAATCCGATGTTGCATCATATCATGTCCAGGACACCCCAGGCCATACAATCATCAGATAAATGAATCAACAAGGCCTGGAAACACGCTTCAGTGTTCATACGTGAAATAGGTAACATAATTTAGTTGCTCCTGGCAATTGCAAATCAGAATTAAGACAAGAAATATTTGAGATCTACTGAATATCAATACTACACCAAAAACCAAAATAAATGTTGTAGTATTACTGAAAAAGCCTACTTTTCCGTCCGACACCAATCAGAGTATGGAAATTCGGGCAATGACCGAGATGTGAACCGAGATATATAACAAGTGAGGATCTAAACTCACATGACAATCTGGTATTTAGTGACAAGAAGCCCATTTCAAAAGTGATTCAGTTCCAAAATAGTCTCCTATAGTTCCATGCCTATTCAATATTGTTATGAGTTTCTTATCTTAAACTACACAATTCCTGTCAGTGATTGACTTGGCATCGTAAAGACTGGGTTTCAAACTCAATATACATAAAACATACTTACCAAAAAAGGTGTGCATGTGAATGCAAAGGAAATCAAAGCTCTCCATAAACTGACAGTTCGCAAAAGCTTTAGTTCTTTCGACCTCAGAGTTGCAATCTTCTTTTCAAATGACTCTTCCCATGAATAGAGTTTCAATACCTTCCAACAAACCAAGTGAAAACAATACCCCCATCAGATTCAGTAGGCATCCATTCATTTCATTTAAAATTAGTTTCAGTCATTCAAGGATTCTGGTTTTTCAACTTTCAAAAACATTATACATATTGCTTTCTTTCTTCTTTGCTTATAGGCCAAGCATTCATAACAGTTACTTTTACTCTTGTATACTTTAACTCAAGCCTCAGATCTGTATGAACATTCTGCATAATAATAATCATTCTATGAAACTTCATTATAATTATACGCCTCACTGTTCTAAGGTAGTGTACAATTGGTTCGTGTCCTATATTTGATCATCTAATAACAATATAATAACAATATGACCAAAGACAAAAAATGAAAGCAATAAAATTACCAAGAGAAAGAAAACAACAACTATCAAATCAAAAGTTCATTAGCTCCGGGCCTAGCCAAGTTTTGTTGCATCTGTAGAAAATTCAACAGCTGCATCTCATTGTAATAACAAAAATAATAATGAAAATAACCAGGAATATTTACATGATGGAATACGAAAAAAGAATTAGTACCAGTATATAAGAAAAATAGGGTTGAAATCGTCTGGCATATTACTAAAGAGGGAAATCTTTAATAATAATCATACTGCATATTCACTCACTAAAAATTATAAAAGCCATTTATCAACCGAATTCACTCAAATATTCATAAATTTCTAAAATGCACATGTGGTTCCATTTCTTAAAGGTAAAAGAACTATTTCCAAAAAAGCAGCCGTAGAATCAAAAGAAAGGCAATACATATGGCTATCTTGGAATATTGTAATACCTTGATGCCACTGAGAACATCATTCATTATTTTAACTCGCTGGTCCTTCTGCTTCATCAATGCTGTCTAAAGAGCAAAGAAAATATTACTAGACGATCTTGTTATTATTATTAAAAAAATGATCATCATTATCACCGATACTACCTCTACACATTACCACCAACGCCGCCATTATTACCATCACTACCACCACAAACCAACATCACCCACAAATATACTTCTGCGATTTGCTATTCAAAGACAGACAGTATATTCACAAAAAAAATGGAAGTGCACGAAATTGACCATCTACCGTTCTGCATGAAAAAGTCACATCGAGGTCCATCACGTGCTCTTTTATTTCTTGCTTCTTCATCATACTTGAATTGTGACGATTCTAAATTCACTTAGTTAAAAAGCCACAGCGTGAATATGATATTCAAATCAAAAAGTTTTGTTCAATCTCTCTATTAAAAAAGAAAGGGCTCCAAAGGAAAACAAAAACTGCCTTAACTCTATCTTAATATATAATAAAAAAAAAGTAATGTGACAAGAAACGTTCGCTGTTGCAAATTAAAGCCCCGGTCAAATCCACAAAACAGTCCACTGAGCGGCACTCAACATGCTAGCCCAGGGGAAAGTTAAGTTCGTTGAAACACTTGATAAGACTTGCTCAGTTGTGATGCACTATCTGCAGACGATTCTATTCTGACATAACAAATTGTGACGTAAAACGTGGCGTAACGTAAACGTGGCCTAAATGGGATGTAATACCGAGCTGGATCATGACCGTGACATCAGCATGGAGTGACAGTGAAACGTTCTGCCAACACTTCAACCTGAAGATTTATAATTGTAATACAGTATAAAATACAAAAAAATGAAGCAGATTATCACCTGTACTGACTTGATCTTGTTTGAAACGAAATAGTTAATCGGCAACAAGAGGGACATCGTTAAAACACCAGCAAAAATTGACCATCCCATCAAGTTGTAAAGGAAGAATAAAGTTGTTATGATTTGAAATGGAGCCGACCAAATCATGTTTAGATATGTAGTTATATCTTGAAATTTTGACGCATCTACTGACATTAAATTGACCATCTCTCCTGAAGTGAAAATTTGCCGTCCCTTGCTACTCAGTTTCAGCATCTAAAACGGTAAAAATGTCTCAGTTACTAACATACAGAAAGCTACTTGCAATAATAAACTTATGATTCAAATGCTCAACTTGAAAGGGGAAAGCTAATGAAAACATCCCAATATCAGATGGGCACTTTCAAGTTATTCCTAACATGCTTTGAAAACTTTCAATGATTGGGTAGTTGTATGTTGATGAAAGCAGATACCAACACAGCGAATTACGATGTGGATAAACTTTACGTCTCTATATTCATAATATCTATCACAGCAAGTCCTAGAACATGCGCGTTGAGCAGAAAGCCAACTGAAAAATTCACTAGACCAATGGGCCACTATACCGGACTGCGAACTGGATAAACTTTAAATCTCTATATTTCAAATACATATCAAAGCAGGACCTACAACATGTGCGCTGTGCAGACAGTAAACTGAAAGACCTTATTCCCTAGACTTTGCAGTCACCTGCAGACAGTCTACTGAGAGAAACACCCCCCCCCTCTCTAAAAATGGTTTTCATCATTAGAATACAAAGTAATTCCTTCTCTCAATTCCTCTATTATGCAATCTTAACTATCGAAGAAGGCATAGCAGAAAACAGTTAATATGAAATTCATACAAGTCAATATGCTAATGCCAAACAGCCATTCAAATGGACATACACCAAACATATTACGATATTAATAATAATAATAATAATAATAAAAAGGTATAAACAACAATACAGTACTCAAAAATGTCATGTCTTCGTGGTGCATTCACTGCATCCAAAGGATAGCAGCATATTCGAAGCCACATAAACGCCGATGGGGATAAAGAGAATCTTTAAAGCTACAAAGTATTGCTACTGTGAGGCCGGTGGGATAGCATGCAGAGAAAGCATTCGTTTATTCAAACAGAGGAATACACCACATCATAATCTACTTTGATAGGAATTCTATGACCTGCAAAATTATAAGCAAGCTCTGCCTGGTAGTTTTTTTAGAAAACTACAAACCAAGGCCTAGTTTCTCATCATATAATAAGAAAAATAATAATAAGAGAAATAACCGCTACAAAATGAGCTTCAGTTACTCAACTCTTAAGGACTGGAACAATACACCTAAAAAAATACGTGAGGTGCCAACGTTCAATACTTTCAACAGGCAACTGAAAATGTACTTAAAGAGCAAGACCTGAAATGAACACGACCCCCTGGAAAACAGCTCCATATTAAATCTCGGCTTTTTACACGACCTTTGTACTCACTATAGATGACCTAGTTCATTTTGGTTAGATGCTGAAGGGTTTTGCTTCGTGTATAAAGAATTTAGACTTGAAACCAAGCCTGCAAAGTGATGCTGGTTAAAAGATAACTAACTATACCTTTCTATAGACAATTCCAAGAATAGCTGATCTTGCTCTCAGTCCTACTATCACAGCTTTATCAAAGTACTGGTGTAGAAACATAGATTGAACAGTGGCAACTATGAACAAGCCAAATGCCAGAATGTATCCACGCCATGTTTCTTGGGGTCCTCTGCCTTCTATATATTGTATAATTAACCTGTAAATAAAACGGCGTTGCACCTCAACAAGTTTCATTAAAAAAAGAGCCCAAAGCGATTGTGAAAACTTCAAGGGGAATATTAAATGAATGGTACCGATCTTTGAGGCTATATATTGTGAAGAAATATGAGAGAAAAAGTCATAAAGCTTAGAATTGGCTAAAAAATGTGACTGCTTCTCAATACAGATGTGCCTCGATTGAAGCATCGCTTCATGCCTCGATTGAAGCTTCGATTGAAGCCTCGATTGAAGCATCGAGTGAAGCTTCGATTGAATCATCGATTGAAGCATCGATTGAAGCCTCGATTGAAGCCTCGATTGAAGCCTCGATTGTCATCTATGTAGTCATTCGGTTAGCGTGTAAGTATAACAATGCTGCAGCTATAGCTAGAAAGTCACACGTCACTTACACAATAACAACAAAAACCAAGAGGAACTATTTAAAATGGGGTGATAAAAGAGTTTACAATCATAATAGAGAAATTAGTAATTAATTCGTAATATCCTCAGAAACTTTAACGTCTCTTTGGTTATCCCGAGCCTCCTTCATTGTCCATTCAGCTGGTATATCAAAATATTCACCGAGAGCTTGCATTGGGCCCGGGGCAAATTGAAAAACTATCAAAGAATCTTCCATTATCGGGCCAAGCTAAGCGGCCCCAAATTCCTCCAGGTGGGCAGGACAATACCCCCTATAAAACTATGCTCTGTGGCATTCGCTAAAATAAGTCGTAAAAAAACTGGAAACGTACCGCAACAAGTATGGATTTACAAAGAGCAAGGCATCATGGAAAAATTTCATAACAGCTGCAAACAAGAATGTACTACCAAAACACCGAGCAAGCGATCGCCATATTGAAGGCACCCTATCCTTTTGCTTCCCATCTTTAATCAAAACTTCTGCATTATCTTTATCTTCCATTCTTCCATGCTCATCCTTCTTTACGTCTTCAGCTTCAATCTTCACTTCATGGAACAAACTATTTTCCTGCACCTCCTCTGGTCTGTTTTCAATACCCGAATCACATGAACTTCCTAAACTGTTAACAATCTCAACTTTCCTGAAAGGTTATAGAAAAGTATCCAGCTTAAAAGCGTGTATTCTAACTCGAAGGAAGTACCTAATTGCTTTCTAAAATGAAATTCTGTAGTCATTAAGGCCTAATACCTTATTTCAAGCTGATTGCAAAACACATCGCTCATATTTTACGGTACAATACATACTAAGGAATACCTCTTCGGCCTAAGTGAAAATTGGAGAGCTCCTTTCAACATCTAATGATATAACATAGCCTTCACAGCACAGATCGAACACTACGATGCATCATTTCACCAAGCACAAGCTATTATATCTCTAACAAGTGTTAAAGAAGCTTAAGGACTATCAGAAAACCCTAACAAAGCTATTTCAGCGGTTGACAACATAAATCTATACAATTTGCTACATAACTTGATAGCATTAGTTTTCCAGCAAATACTCTTCATTTATGTGTTTTTGGCTCTTCCTAAACTTATCTATCTGAATTCAGCAGCTAGGTTTTGAATGTAAAAAACATACAAAACAACTGCAAAAAACAAGGAAAGAATGCTAAAACATCTTATGATATAGGACAGCAAAAATGTTTGCTAAAGAAACAGAAGACATATCAATGATAAAAGTAAATCGAATAGGAATGGAAATCTTAGGTAGGAAGTAGTTTTTAAAACGTTAATAGTGGACCAGCAACGAATTCGATTTCACATGAAAAGAAATCAAAAGTCTCGTAAAGAAGACTATATTTAAAGTATCTAATACATTATGATATGTCTTCACAAAACTAATACAGGCCTATGTCCCCTATCTTCAATTCAGCCTTGATATATCTTCAAATATAAAAAATTCAACATACTTTGGAAGTCTTCTAAGCTCACTTTGCCACTTCTCTTGGAATTGTGCGACCACTTGATTGGCTGTGTTGTCTTTGGTTAGGTCCCATATATCATAATCGTCTAAAGGTCTACGGTATCCTTTCATTATCAGGCTGAAAAACATATAGCACACGATAAACAGGACACACGTTGTGAGAATGGGACTAATGATAAAGTATGAAGAAATATATGTTAAAAGACATCTTATCACAATACTAAATCTAAAGATGAAGGTAGAAGGATAAACTATTCTTTTTCTATCTGCCTTCAACATTGCTCAGACAAAATTGCAGTACATAAACAACATCTAATAATGAATGAACTTCACCATTAATTCACATTGATATACGATCGATAATATCATATTACAGAAGTAGCTCTGCAACAAAGAGGGCAAAATGCGCACTCTTGAGTATCGAGCAGTCGCCCCTCCCCTGACTGCTAATGTTTGAAAATTTTTCCGACCCCCCCCCTGCACTTATTCCAGCCCGCTATTCATTGATTTTGAAAACTTTTTCAGTAAAATTGTTTTCCCATGGAATATTTTCATTTACTTTTTATATCAATTAAGAACAACTAACTACAAAACTGCAATTTCATTACACTGTGACATCCACAGCGAGGAAAGACACAAGGTCACCGCGTCCTCACCATGAATCCCACTTACACTCCAAAATAAGAAAAAACAAATTTTACATCACCAAAGAGAAAAGAAAAACCACATTTTTCATTTACTTAGAGACTAACGAGAAATATATTTATTAATCGTGTGCACTACGATTATAATTTCCATTACCCTACCTCCTATTGACAATATGTGATTATTCAATCTTCCCAAGTTGTTCTTCGGAATATCCATGTGCTATGTCTTCCAACCCCCCCCCCCCCCAATTATTTCCAAAACCCCGATTATTCGGTACTCAAGAGTAATCAGAAAATCAGAACAGGAAGAATAAAGCAATAATGACTCAGTCTTACTTTGTCATCCACCAAAATGTTAATCTTGAAAATATGTTTGCACTTTCCATGGGAGATTGCCTCTGCAAACGGAGCAGCAAATGGCATGTTACAACAAAACAAACCAGTACAATGAATTACAAGAAACAGAAATATATATAAATATAAATATAAATATAAATATATAAATATATATATATATATCTATTTGGCCCTATGATTGGCCAATTGGTGCTAATTGGCCAATCATAGGGTGCTAAGAGAATAGGTGCTAATTGGCCAATCATAGGGCCAAATTATTCATCATATCACGTGCACCCGCATCTGGTTATATATTTCGGTTCACCTTTCGGTCGTTATCCGACGTTTCATACTCTGACGAGTGTCGGACAAAAAATGCTTTCAGTATGCTAAAAGAATGTTCCCGCTTTTTCGTGCTATAGTGAAGATATATATATATATATATATATATATATATATATATATATATATATATATATATATATATATATATATATATATATATATATATATATATATATATATATATACACTCAAATAGCTCCAATCATAAAGAAATTTTTAAAGACATAAATAGACCCTCAAGAAAAAATTCCAACTTTTAAAACGTTTCGGCACAAGCCTTCATCAGTTATCATATATATATATATATATATATATGTATTTATATTCATACATATGCTAAATATGCATCGATTTAATTCAGTTTAAGTTAGCATTACGGCTGAGGATAAGGGTAAAGGATGCCATATTGACATATAACTGAATGAGAACATGAAGTACTGAAACAAATTGCTATACAATGGGACTAATTCGAGAGGCGTTTACAAAATTAAACGCGTTCGTGCATATGTGCGCCCGTGTGTGTGTGTACGCTATTGGATTGAACAGACTATTGAACCAAAATACCTTCCCATGTATCATGCCATCCGCATTAGGATTGTTTGGAAAATACTTCATGTCAACATATTGTCCTTCTACACACTGAATAAACTGCTCCTCTTCATCTTCTCCCTCCGATGAGCTATAATAAGATACAAATAAAATCAACTGAAAGCTTGAAAACAAATAAGATAGCTTCAACTATCAGTTGAACAGGTTTCTAATTTCTTTTATATGAATATTGAAATCCAACACAATTTTTGCAACATAACGTACCATTCATAGCCAGAAAAGGCACAGGATCGCCGATGTCTTATAGCTATATCTCTTTAATGAGAATAAAGTGCTTTAGGCCGCTGATCATGCTCCATGGTCTTAAAACATTTCTCTTAAACAATTACCAATCATAAGGTCAATCAAAATATACTATTGCAGGTCCAAAGTAAAATGCACTCTAATCCTTTTAATAAATGATCATAGACTGTCTCTGGAAAACAGGGGGGCTCTCTCCGCAATTAGCCTTGCAACTGGGAGAGCTCCTCCTTAAGAAATTCCTCTACATCTATCTACTTTTAGTTATGTTTTTTTGTTTTAATTTAGGTTTTGTTTAATATATATTACTTGTTGTTTATGTGATTATGTGATTGTATGTAGTGGAATTTTAAATTATTATATGAACTGAACTGAAAATGGCCGAAACATACTGCAAGGGGCTTGAATCATTGAACAGTAAACGGGCATACTACTGAAATGTTGATTTTGTCAAATCTAGTAACTATCAAAGCCCCTAATGAAGATTCAATAAAGAGTAGAACAATGTCACTGCTCAAGTGATAGTCCATTAGCACTTCCGTCGTTTGGATCTTCTCATTCAAGTTCATGTCTAAATAAGCTCCCATTTCACTTGTTCTCACTCTCTACTGAAGATGGCCCATGGATGGGTCCAAACGTCTAGGCCTTAAATATGCTGATTATGTTATCCTAGTTTTAAGTCTACTTTCAAAGAATGCTCATAAAGAAAATGAAAATATCCAAACATCTTTAAAGACAAAGAAACTTCTCTATTTTGTCGTCATATTTATTTTGAACGTCAATTGACTATGATGGAAAAATGACCTACATACGTACAAACTACTAAAGTAATCACTTCAATTCACCTTTCGGTTGAAACTGCACATATAGGCGCAAAGAATACAGTCGCAATGTAGCCTTTTTCATTTGTCACTTCATTTTCACAAAGCATCCACCAATCCAATTCATCAGATACAACTCTGAGTCTCTCTCCTCGTTTGAAACTTAATTGCGCGTCAACATTTGGGGCTGCAACATCTGGCTGGCTATCATAAACATTACTAGTATGTTGGTATGGGTCGTAGTCCTCTAAGGCTAATACATATGGAGGTGGTCTTTTGGGTGTTGAGTCATCGGGCTTTCTTCCGCGTTTACACATATTTATGATTGATACTTTATGACATCATCATCTGTCAAATTATTTAAAAAACATTTCATGTTTCTGCATCTCCGGTCAGGCATATACCTGAAATCTCATGAAAGGCAATTGCATTTACAATAAAAATGATGGGGTATAGCAGTGGTCCCCAAACTTTTCAAATTACTTTAAATGTCAGCACCTGACATTTCTAATTCTGTTGCACAAAGTAACAAACTCACAGGATGAGGTAGCTACAACTGTAATGCATAGCTACTGCTAGGTAGTTCATAACTGGCTTGCCTGCTTAAACAAATACATAATGCTGCTACATAAAAAATAGGAAAACTCAAACAAAAAGCAACAAACAAGCACAAAACTATAGCAGCTACAAATCTTATAGCTTTGGACCTGGCCTAGATAAGTTATGCCAATAGAAAAAGTAATAAGTACATCTTCTAGCAATACTCAATGCATTCATAGTGATCTTCTGAAATACTACTTTTAATAATAATAATAAATACTTTATCAACTATTTTATTGATGAAAATATTAAACAAATGTAAGCCTTTCTTTAACTAGGCAATTTACAAATGGATTGCATAAATAAATGAAAGATTCAGTATATCTATAGCTAAAAATGTTACTTAAAAGGCCAAATGTTCTGAGCATTCTTTATTTCTATAATGGAATGTGTAGTACTGATAACAAGAAATCATCTATATTGAGATCTGGGCTCCACTAGGTACTATCTACTGTTCTTCTGCTTTTCAAACTAGTCATAAGGAAAAGCTGGACCCACATCCAGTAATTATGGCAGCCAGGAAGATCAGAAAATAATTTTATGCTTTGCATAGCATCGGAGGGCTGCACAATTTACTTCAAAAAATAGTTGTGATGCCACATAAACTGTGCTAGATCAAGGGGGCTTTTTTCAGGGTGCAATCAGAAATAGCACTCAAATGTTGAGTTTAAAAGCAAACTGTGAAACAACTCCCTGTGGGATGTGTATCATAGGTCAATATCAAGGAACCAATGAAAGAACTTTTGACAAGCACGAATCAAATGCAATGAGGTAACAACTACGAGCAATTATAAATGGAACCACAAATATTGTCAAAAATATGCTTGGACTGACATATTACTAATACATGTACGCTAAATGGCTAGTAAAATGAAACCCCTTACTTGTCCAACATAATCACTAAGTGCGCATTTTCAATTGGAAATAAATTAATGACACTATTCAACATCACTCTAGATGTTACACTGCATATACTTCATATGATAATTCATTATATAGTAAAATTGAAACTTAAACTTATACATGACATATCCCATAAAAAAATGAATGACTAAATAGGAAAGATCTAATAGGTCTGGTGGCAGCAGGAGAAGGGGAATTTAAGGGTAGGAATTAGGAAGGAATAAAGAAGGAACACCAGCAAAACTAGCTTTCAAAGAACATTTGAAAAAAGCGAAAGGTAACCGAGGAAGACCAAAACATACGTGGATAAAACAAATAAATAAAGATCTGAAGGCAATAAACAAAACAGTAGACGAATTAACTGAAAACGATTATGAGCGAAAGGAATGGAAGAAAACAGTGGCAAGGCTAATGTCCTGAAGAAGACGGAAAAGCTATTAAGAAAAGAAAGAAGAAAAAGATTCAGAAATAAACAATGCAATGGGTAAACAGCATGGAAATGTTGAATGAAAGAGGCACTGAGAGATGGAATAATTCAAAAGAGACAGAGAGATAATAAGACCAACAAACTATATTTTATTCTAAAGCTTAGGAGTTAACAAAAATCTTACAGTGAACAAAGGATGAGTGTACAGAGCAAGGAACATGTAAGAATAGAAAATGAAAACAGCATTGAGATAGTATGTGAGGCAGAAAGATAGATAAAATGTAAGAGGGTGACATTGTGGTACTGATAAAAGATACAAAGAAAAGAGCAAGAGAGCATTGATAATTTGCATGCACACAGATTTTTAGATGACAGCCAAGATTCCAGGAAAAGTCAGACAATGCTTGGATCTAGCAGAAGTGCAAATATGGCACTATGCAATTAACTGCATGGTATTATTAAACTGTTTCTTTACACTCAAACAGAGATAACAGACCATCAATTATGAATGGGAAAGAGGGGATGGAACCCAATATTATATTTCAAGAAAAACTTCCCCATCCAGTTCTATCTCAAAAAAAGATTGTATGATCCAACAGATTTTCTTGGTTTAATTTTTAATTCCTTAACAGATGACTAACCATCCAACATTATGCCAAAATGGCACTATAAAAAAGTACACCTATAGAAGACTAAGGAACTAAAGAGCAGGAAAGAGAATCAACATATCCTACAAAGCTGTCATTCATAAACCACATCAACAGTTAACAAATGGGGGTGATTATGCCACAGAGGTGATTTTATGAACAAACACCTTCATTCAACTATACACTTATAGACTAATTTCTTTCAAAACTCTTGGCAATAAATCTTAGCATCAATAATCTTTAACAGCAATGCTCTGCTGTCACCCTAAGGCCACTGTCAAACTCAATTTGAAAACGATGCTAGGATGGGATCAAAATTTTACTTAGTAAAATTTCTAACACAAGAAACATTGAAATGCTATGATCTAGTTTGGAGTAGTAAAATTTGTACTTCTACAAATATATTTCATTTTGAATCAACTCTGCCCCAAAAAGTTTTTGCCAACCAAACATGTTTACGTCCTTTGGTTTCATAGTCCCTGCCAAACCCCCCTGTCAATACCACTTATTATTTATTTATGACTTGCTGCTAATGCCATGGGAGCCTAGTTATCAAAATTAACAAGCTTAGGCTTGTCTATTTTCCATTCCTAGCAATATTATGACCAAAAATGTTAATGATATGCTTTCCTATACCATTCTGTACCATGCTATACTTGACAGTTGTGGCTTGCCATGACCACCATAATATAATAAAATATAAAGAGAATTGCACCTCTCTCTTGCCTGAGTATGCTCTCTGAGTAAGTTCTTAGCCATTTAGAGTTTTAAATTAATCTGTCATTAAGCTTTGACCCTCATATGATACTTATTGGAATTGGAAGTAAGCACGTGCAAAATGAACGAAGCTCCTAGTCCTAACCAGGACCGCTAGAGGCAAGTGGAACTTTGCCCTAACACATGGCTTTCAAAGGCGCACCATCTTCCTTTCCAAAATATCAAACGCGGGTGTTTATCTGTATTGTTTCGTACTTTACTGATACTTTAAAACAACCACAACTATCCCATTTCCGCTGTATCTTTTGAGTGTGGTCAGCTAACACATCTAAATCCTACCAAGCTATTGTACAGGGCCACAAAGCGGTATATATACTTAGGTATGTGATTCAAGAGATACATACAACGGATACATTGCAGTGGTTTGTTCTGCTGATGCAAGGAGGGAATATTGGTTGCATAATCTAAGCATGACAGCACACTATGCACATTCGGGTCATTGGCTGGCATTGCAATGGCTGTCATGTTTATGGTCTAGCTCTGCAAAGCTATCAAACAAACAATGTATATTTTCTCTATACTGCTTACGTCTAATAAGCAAACAAAAAATTCTCTGAATTAGATGCTTATTAAGCCATCAGATTGACAACATTTTCACTTACCTTTCCTCTTGCAATGCTCTATCTGTTTCCCTGGTTGTTGCAGTTGTTTAGCAATAAGCTTGCAGCCACCTGTATCTTCGCTCCTTCGCACTTTGCATGTTATGTTATTACAGGGAATCTCCAATTGAGGATCACCTGTTGTTTGTACATAAGCAGTAAAATGTGCTGAGTAATTACGACAAACAGCTTCTATAGCCAGATCTTTCATTTATTGCATTATACTTATTTATGCAGCGTCATTATCGCACTGCATTTTATTTATATTTATGCACAAACCTTAAACACTACACGTGTTTTCAATAACAAACAGGTATATCAGAAAGCTAGTACTAGACACACTAAAATTTAAGAAACTTCTAGAAGTACAAGGAAAGAGTTAAGACACTTCTGAACTTTCTATGTCATCCTTTAAGAAGTGTCAACCACAGTGTGCTATATGTGCTAAGCCTTAAACGCTTTTTTTTATAAGGAACCTAGCCCAGAGCCTAGTTTCAAAAGTTCCTTATTTTTGGGCCTCCAGTGGTAAAACTGTAGTACTAAAAGTTTACGAACAGTTCCTTAACTTTCAGTGCAAAATTAATGCCATAAAATGGTATAGACACATGTAAAACACTGAAACCCTGAACTGTGGATATTTGATCCCAAAAATAGCTCCAGCTTAAAAGGGCTAAACAACAACTCATTCGGGGAAAATATTAGTGATTTTGGCATACAGTTTGTAGCCCCATTAATTCAAAGCACCCCTACACACCCCATAGCTCACTGGTAGAGCACTTGACGTACAAAGCCAGGGGTCACGAGTTCGAATCCCGCTCGGGTTGGATATTTTCTCACACTTTCAATTTTCGAAATTATAATACGAACATTTGCAAAAAATGCTTAAACACCTTTGAAGAGGACAAAGATAACTAAGTCCCAGACCTCAGGACTGGACATACTGAGGGCCAGAGAAAAATCGAATCTTGCTGAAAGTCGATTCGTTGAGTGTGTATCACGTCCCTGGCTGTCTGTGCTGCCCTGCGCTCAGGGCGATGAATATCGGCAAAACGAACGCTTGAAACAGTATATTTTCGTTCTTTCATTTTGTATTCGTTACGCAGGGTAGCATCAGCTAATGCTGCTTTTCAGGGGGCCGTAACGGGAACTTGACAATTCAAAATACACAATATATATATATATATATATATATACATATATATATATATATACACAGATATATATCTTGCTTAGATTAGATCATATAGCTGATCAAAAGTGCTCAACATAAGGAGCCTCTGATATTGATATTAGAATAAAACGAGAGAGACTAATTTATGCGACTCTGAGTTTCATGATAAACAATCCATTGAAACATTCCATTGTTCATCATTAAAACTCAGAGTCGCATAAATTAGTCTCTCTCGTTTTATTCTAATATCAATATATATATATATATATATATATATATATATATATATATATATATATATATATATATATATATATATATATATATATATATATATATATATATATATATATATTTACGCCCCTAGGTAGATGGTGTTAAGTTTATTAATTATTTCTCTAAAGTATTGTTTCCACTTATGTGTTTCCTTTGTATTTATTCAATTTTGGTTATGTACATACGTGCATTCTGTAAAGTAAAGGTAAGAATTTCCCGATGAAACTATACGCGAAGCGTTAAACAGGTGTTTTTACTATGAAAGTCTATATATATATAGTTATATATATATGCATATATGTTATAGTAAATACCCTAACTACAAAGCTAAAATAACAAAAGAATAATATAGAAAAAGAAAAACATTAAATTCGATGTTTAATTACAAGTACAGAGGGTGCTTGTTTAACCTCGAATGTCAGGCTGTTCTAGAGATTAGCACCACAATATAGAAATGATTTCTGCCCATTGGCTCTTTTGAAGAGGCATTCGCAAGTCAGTCTCAGAGTTTCTTAAACAGAGAGTGTCTTGAGAAGGTTTGCTTACAAAAATTTTCGAGAGATACTTCGGTGCGAGGCCATTTAAAGATTTGTAGACCATCGTCCCTGTCTCTCGTTTATTGATTTCCGCGATAGTTGGCCAGTTTAGCTTTTGAATTATGGCATCAGCAGGTACACCACAGCTACAGTTTGCCACTATTCTTGCAGCACGATTTTGTAACTTCTGCAATGAAAGATGACTGGTTTCCCCACAGCTCCCCCACACAAACCTATAGTAACGGAATAATGCTCAACGATACCTCTATAGATATGGCTAAGAGATTCCTGAGGTAGCAGTTTCTTAACATACTTTAAAAACCCTAAACTACGAAATACTTTAGCATACACAAATCTAACATGCTCATCCCAAGCAAGATGCTTATCAGGTTGAACTTCCAAACACTTGGCTTTTTCAAAAGTCTCAATTTGTGAGTCACCAATAACAAAAGTAGGGGGCTGTACCTTTTCAGCAGAGACCTTCTCAAGGTTTGGCCGAGAACCCACCACCGTTGCTTGAGTCTTAATCAAATTTAGACCTAGCTTATTTCCTGAAGCCATTGCTTCAGGGTGTTCAAGTCTCTATTAGGGTTTTCACTGAGATCAATGATGCTTTTGGAAGAATGTGATAAGGTGGTATCGTCAGCATACATGGGAACTTGGCTGATCCTGAAAGTAAATCAAAAACAGTAGAGGGCCAAGACAAGAGCCCTGTGGAACTCCATAATTGATATCATCAAGGCCCGAGGACACTCCATTCACTCTGCAAAACTACATTCTGTTACATAGATAAGATGCGAACCATGTATTCTCAAGACCAATGACACTATCCTTTTCCAGTTTTTTAAGTAGAATTTCATGGTCTACGGTGTCGAATGCTTTTCTGAGGTCAACGAATATCATTACTGTATACTGACTCTTATCCATGCTAAGATACTAGTCACTTGTAAAAACTAGGTATACAAGCAACCGCAAGCAACAACAGAGTGCGAAGATCTAAATCTAGACTGCCTGGAAAAAAGAAGTTTATTTCTGTCAAGGTAGTCATAAAACTAATTTTAAATAAACTTTCGAAAACCCTGGAAAACAAACGGGAATACTGAAATTGGTCTATAACTAGATCGATCGATGGTTGGACCACTTTTGAAAATGGGGGCCACTCTAGCAATTTTTCAGCTATCAGGGAATACACCAGTTCCAACCGAAAGATTAAATATATCACAAAATGATTTAATATGTACAGGCGAGCCTATCTTTAAAAATTGTTGGCAATACCATCTGCACTAGTCTACAGTTGCCGTTCACGTTTCCTCACGAAATGGAAGAAATACGCAGTGGTGTACCACAGGGATCTTGTCTTGGACCCCTTCCTTTTATAGTCTATATCAATGATCTTCCGTTTTGTCTGGAAAGGTGCCAGGCGACCATGTACGCTGATGATACCACACCAAGGGGCCAAAGATAGCGGGGCGTGTCCATCTCGGCAACGAGAACGACATCGCCTTCTTTTATGCGTGGTGTTTTCAAGGGTTGCGTGTTGCTCTTGAAGGCATAAGCTTCCCGAAGGAGTGAATGTGGAAGCGTTGCAAGAAATAGCGATAGAGAGTGGTACGAAGTGAAGTAGCAGAGCAACCAGGGGAAACTATGTCTGCCAGGTTATCTTGTGAGGGAGAGTGCCCACAGGAGGATGAGTCGAATGTGCGGCTAATAGTGTCGACTTTATTGCGAACGAAATGCTTGAGTTTAAGTTTAGAAGCAAGCCAAAACAATGCGATTTCTGAATCTATCCAAAGATGACCAGAAACTTGATGAAAATCTTTCTTACTGATCTGGAGTAGAGTAGCAAAATAATGTGATCCAAAACACATAGCACTTAATTCCAATAGGGGACTCGTAAGATGGTTTTATTTTTGAAACAATCTTTGAATCACTAAAATCATACCTATTATTTCGAAACTGAATCCAGTGACAATAAAATACATTTACATCAACCAAGCAAGTTTAGTGAATATAAAGATATCAAAGAATTGATATTACTCAAGCATTGATTGATAACCAGAATAGATAGTCGCTCGCTGCCAACGTCGAGCGGAAACTCCAATGATAGTAAATCACAATATGTGGACCTCGTCCAATTCTTTAGACTGTTTCCAAATAGACTGTTATCTTTGGGATCTTTTTCACTATCAGGGAGTACTGTCCTAGGGGCGGGGGAGCAATATTTTTGGTGAGGGGCTCAAGTAGACAAACTAAAGCCGCAGAGATACAGAGGGTGCTAAAACGGGTACTAAAGTATATTTGCGAGACAAAGTGGAGGGGCTACAGCCCCCAGCCCCTCGCCCGATGGTTCCATAGAATGGTTTTTCCATCAAATTACTACTGTTCACATGTTTGGCAAGATTGTAATTATAATTCAACGACGGGGGTGCTTGATGCTGAGTATGTGTCTGTAGACCAGTGGTGTCGTCCTAAAATCGTAAGAAGGGGGCTGTTCATGAAGAAATCTTGGATCACACCCTTTATGAATGTAGCTTTTCTTGGTCACGCCCTTTTCATAGCTGCCAATCCTCAGGGAATATGAATCCTACTGGCCAGTACTGTGAAAAAGATGCTATGACTGAGAGTACTCCTGTTGTAGTCATGTCTTGTCATGCAATATGTAGAAAAAAGATGGATTCTTTAAAAAAGGGCTGAGCCCCCCTAAAATATCCAAAATTTTAAGAAGGTAGGCTGAGCCCCCCTCCACGACACCCCTGCGTAAATGTAATCTCACATTTCTCAATTGGCGTGAACAGACTACAGATAGCAGATTTGTTGTTGTTTACTCTATTTTGAGTAGGCTGTTATCTCTAGCTTTCTCAGCTACTTTAGACATACAATGTATGCTGCATCCAGGAGTGGGATCCCTAATTTACAGGTCCCTTGCCAGGCATCGCGGAACAGGGGGCTGGGGGGCTATAGCTCCCACTTTTCTCGAAAATAAACAATAATGTTTTAAAGAGGCTAAAAGAATTCGCTAATGATTGATTGCAGTAGCTTTTCCGGTACTCAAAGGCGGCATCTGAATTGAGCAATAGTATAGTGCTGCAGGGATTACTTTTGTTGTTAAATCGTGACGTCAATAATAGAGTAATATAGCCACTTCACTAAATCTTAGCCCCCCCCCCCCCCACTTTCAGACTGCTCCGCGGTCCCTGCTTGCGAAAGACAGCGGAATGAGTTGCTTTCGTCGTTTATCTGGATAGTCGCCCATCCAGTTGCTGACCTAACACAGCAAAGCTTAACTTCAGCTAGCTAACGAAAGCTAGCTGAACCGCTTGGCCACTCACAGCAAAAGATACCTTCCATACATTTAAAAAGCGATCTCAAAGATAGAACATTTATACCTATCTCAAGGATAGTGTGGGTAGATTATTCTATCTTACAACCAATGTTTGACGTTCTGTTTTCTTACTGTACATATATTATTGCAATGTAATGGCCCTTTAAGCCCTGTGGATATAAGATGCAATACAAATTAATTTCATTATTTTTACTATGATTATGAATTGATCAACAAATTTCATACTAATTCAATTCAATCTTGCAGCACAATCAGAGCACTGGGAAGAAATAGCAATAGTGTTTTGCAACATCAATAAAACTTGATCCTTTAAAGTTGATGTGCACAGACATCGTTTAATAATATTCCCTGCACCAATACAGTTTAATTCTTAAGTCATACATCTTCATAAATAGCAATATGTCTACAACTGCTTGAAAGTATTCCCTACATCAATACAGTTTATTCCTTAAGGCATACATCGTCATGAACAGCAATATGTCTACCATTGCTTGATAACATTCCCTTCACCAATGTAGTTAAAGTTTTAAGTCATACATCTTCATGAACAGCAATATGTCTACCATTGCTTGAAAATAGTCCCTTCACCAGTGTAGTTAAAGTTTTAAGCCATACATCTTCATAAACAGCAATATGTCTACAACTGCTGGAAAGTATTCCCTACATCAATACAGTTCATTCCTTAAGGCATACATCGTCATGAACAGCAACATGTCTACCATTGCTTGATAATAGTCCCTTCACCAATGTAGTTAAAGTTTTAAGCCATACATCTTCATAAACAGCTATACATCTACAATTGTTTAATAGCGTTCCATGCACAAATCAAATTTGATTTTTTACACTGTTCTGCTTGTTTCTTTGGTATTGATAAAGGTAAACACCCTGAGACTGGAGGGTAAATTAAGTAAGTTGAAGAAACGACTACCCAATCGTAGGTTTCAACTAATATAAAACCATCATCTTCTACTAGAAACAGCATTTACAATCGTAAAAATGGGACTGTGGTGATGATTCATATACAATATGTTTAGGAGTGACGGAGCAATAATCTTAGTGGGGTGGTTGGGGGGGTGTAGGTTCTAGGAGTAAGTTTTAATTAATAGTGCATGCAAACAATGCCTTATCTAATATTGATGATTGGCACCAAAGTCGATTTGTTAAAATTGTTAACAAAATTAATGTTCAAAAAGAAAAGATTTTATTTTTGGATTTTTAACAGCTTATACCTAAAGTACATTTGCGAGAACAAGTGGGGGCTTATAGCCCCCCTGTCCCTCAGCTCCGCTTTCCACGACGCGAAGTTTAAATATCAGCACTGTGGCTCCCTGAAGTAAATGTAACAGAACAGGTTAACTTTAATTTGTTCTTGCATCATGTTAAAAGAAAATCAGAACAGGTTAACTTGAATATGTTCTTGTGTCATGTTAAAAGACAGTAACAATCCCAGTGGATCGTGAGTAAATATATCCAATTACAAAATAGGGCTGTTAAATGAACTGCCATTGCGCCAATTGATAGCACCATCTGATTGCTAAAAATTCACACGATTATACAGCGTAAATAAAATGACTTTAAGAGCAATACGACCATATGGTATCAGAATCAAAAAGAATGTTGCGAAACTTCTTGATAAGCATTACTCGGATAGTAGTTTATTAACTGTGTTTAGGTATCCTAGTTGTTACCTATAAATATGCAGGTAGTAGCTGTTATGTTACCAATTATGGTAAAATGTCAAGGAATCAAAGACACCGACGTGAAATTAAGACGGGAAATAGTTTGTGTACACCCTATTTTTTATAAGAAAAAGTTTATAAGAAAATGAGGCTCAAATGGCCAAAATCTTAAGAACATCCTAAGAAAATCACAAGGCTCAAGTTCAAGAAAATGCTAAGAAAATCACAGTTTATCTTCCTTACATGCCTGAAATTGATATTGGCTCATTTTTGCAGACTCTCGTACAAAGATCGAGACTTATGGTGGCCCAACAAATACAGAGTTGCCTGTTTCAGCCATTTTATTCCTGCAAAAGTTAAGAAAATCTTAAGAAAATCTCAGCCTCAAATTCGTGAAAAGTTAAGAATATTGAGCCTCAGGAAAAATGTGTTTTTCTTACAAAAAAAAGGTGCATTGTATCTGGAATTTATCAATAACAGTAAAGAGCTATAAAGAGAAGTTTTTCCTTCTTTATCGCCGTTCTCATGAGATGCATCCTGAAGCTGCATATTCATCACAATCTACTAGAAAGTAATGGTACCTTTCCCATCATTCAAAGATATGAGCAAAAGAGCACCATGTCTCGCCGTAAAGCAGGTTATATACTCTCATTTGTCAACTAATGTAGGGTAAAACTATCCATTTATTTCAGAGTATGAAATCGTATTCTCTCTGGAAACCCTCATCTAAGCTTGATTATCATAAGAAGCTAAACTGGGATTCAAACATTAAATTCCAACAACACGGTATTCAAGGCAAAATAAATAAATGCAATCAGCGGTGTGCCAAAGTAAAAGTCTGAGGGGGTCATGCCCCTCTTTTCTTGAAAGCTGTCAGTTATCCCTTGGCTTGTTGGTAAAAATTAGCATAACGATCATGACTTGTTTGCAATTATGTTGAGTGCACAGTTTGCCTCATTTTCTGTTAAAAGCAAGCGTAGAATCTATCTTAATATTCAGTACATTGGGATGAAAGCTAAAGTTCATAGATATGCTCAACTATCCTGTTGTCATGTTCCACGGATTGCACCCGTGGATAAATCTTTGGGTTGGCTGTTCTTGTTAATCTGACTTGGTAAACTGTAAAGACGTTGTTGTTCCTGTGACCAAGGTGTTCTCTATTTGCTTGTGGGGATGATTGGCACAAGTTTGTAGGTAATATATTGACAAGAGATGACGTCAGTTTCTTCAAATCTTTAAATATCTTTTGCCTTGTATCAGCGACCCCAAAACCATAGATGAATGGATCAGCAACTGCATTGCAGCATGATAGGGCCATGCAGATGTCTCTCTTGGGAGATGAAACTGTTTCACCGCTCAGCAGCTCATAAAGTAATACAACTGCGAGGGGAAGCATGCATATAATGAAAACAAATGCAACAATACCCGCCATGAATGCAACTTTGAGCTGCTTCTTTCGGTAGTGAGCAACTTCCAATTTAGCTCCAAATGTTCCAGCTGGAAGGACCTGGTTAATCTTCCTCTTACTGAACAAGAACAGCCGAAACTGTATAATGCCAGTGGAAATTGATGACGGAGCAATGAAACTAATATAGACATAATGAAAAGTGCTTTGGCGTGCTAATATCGCTGTATCATCATAATCGTTGGTGAAGGCGGCAAACAAGCTAATCAGAACTGCCAATCCCCATCCAATAATTGAACCATAACGGACTCTTGACTCCGTAAATATTTGATGAAGATGAAAGCAATGGATACATGCAACGTATCTCTCCACAGATAGAGCAGTGATTGACAAAGCAGAAGAAACCGATCCTAAGGAAGCAATAAATATTACAAAGCCCCGGTACACCAGGCAGCCAGTTGATTTCCGTGTTATTTGTACGGCTTTATTTACCCAGGTTATAATGAAAAGCCCGCAAACCAGAGCAGTATCTGATAAAGAAAGGGAGAACAAAACCTTGTGTCGTGGCAAGCTAAGCTGAAAGTCCTTTGCAAGGACCTTCATGAGATTAAGTTGTAGTGGTATTGTGACAAGTAAGACTACGACTGATAGTAGTGACGTTTCTCCAATAAAGCAAGCATAAGCTGTCGAGTTGTCACCACTAGCAATCGTTCTCGGCGTTTCATAAATGACTTTGGTGCTTTCATTAGCCATTGTTCGCATTGCTTGATAGATAACTGTGTTGCTATCATTAGCCATCGTTCACACTGCCCTATTTATGATTATGCTACTGTTAGACACCACTCTTCGTGCTTCAAACTGATCGTGATATTAGCGATAGCTCTCAGTGCTAAATAGCTGACTGTTGTTCAACTCCAGCCGGAATCTTGAATGTTCTGAGTGAAGTCTTCACTAATTCAGCTGTGCATATAAGAAGAACAGACAGGTGCAATTATAACGTCTGGCTAATGATGTGCAAGAATGAATCCAAAGGGTTTCAAATATTGACGCTAGCAACTCCATTCTCTCGACTTTCTCTACACGGATAAACTTCCAAACAGATTGAATCATTCTCTCCATACATAGAGGTACTATTGTTAGGACACAACCAAGTCACGATCTCTTTCCCTTAGGACTACAGTTAAGCAGGGAAAGGCTAGTTAGCTCATCGCAATATAGCAACAACTGCTAGAAAGTTAAAGTAAATGCTCAGTAAATGCTGTGTACAGAGCAAAAATTGAAGGAAAAGTTTCTAGGAATACTAAACCAAATGCAGATCAGAGACGAAATTATGGTACTTAAGGTTTAGAACAAGAGGCAGAGATTTCCTGGGGGTATTTCGATATTTTAGATATTTAAACAGTTGAACACGGTTTTGAGACAAAAATATACCAGAACTGCACTTAAAAATATTTCTGCAATAACTATTTTCAGACTATAGCTTTTCTCAGCGCATTTGCAGAAAAAGAGCAAATAAATACCATGCTAAAGATTCTACAGAGTAGTAGATAGTGGAAGTTGTAATAATGATTTTAAGAATTATGTATAGTGCAATAAACGTGTTCTTTTCACCAACAGACATACAGTCATTGTCGCTAAGAATTGATTCATGACTGTATGGACTCAAAGAGTTGAGAAACTATTTTGGAAATGTCTAATATATGATGTGGAAAAATTAATGAAATATAGCAAAAATTCATGCAAAAACATATAGAACATTTCTAATTTAAATGTCATTTGTTTCATGTGTAGCAGACTGAATGAGATTGAATAGGACTCAGCAGTGTACATGCGAAATAAAGAGGTGACTATTACGAGAGTTAGGCTTGCACCTGCGCCAGTTGTGACAGAGAGTATGAATGAATTAAATAGAGCAGCTGAAAGTTCCCAAGATAATGTGATCTAATACTACTCCTTGAAAAACTATAGCATATTATTGCATTACATTACAATCTTCAAGTGCAACTGAAATAAGCAGAACATAGCTCTAAAAATGAGTAGAGTCTCTACAAGATAGCAAGGGTAGATTATGTCTAACTTCAATTCTAAGTGGTAGTTAATTCTGTACAATGATAGAGCGGTGCTGTGCGGTTAGAGACAAAATATAGAGCATGTAATTCCGGGTTCTTGCATACCCTTAGAGGGACATCGATGGTGAATTTGCAGATTTTGTAAAATAGATTTGCCCATCTATCAATAATTTACTTCCTAGAATAGTGTCACCATTTACTCGAGGGGGTCAATTGCTTTTCTGCCTTCAGCGATGGTGGTGCCAGGGGTGCTTAGGGAGTTGTAACCCCCAAAATTTCACCGATCGCCAGCCTGAAAGGCGTGGTACTATAAAATTCTCCTTTTGCTCGATGTTGGCACTTTGTTAGTATTTGACTATCCACCATTTCTTCCCTGGTATGATCCCTGCTTGCCTCCATCTAAAAATTGCCACTGAAAACATGTACCTATCTATTGCATAGGAGCTATGGACCTTATAATAACCCCTGTTTTGTTTACTATATTTGATTAACCTCGTTTTGTTATGTTTGCTTTACCTCATTGAGAGGGAAGATGAATCAATTGGACTAATGGCTTAACTTGAATGAGTTGTTGTTTTGTACACTGTTTCACTATCAGCAAAAGTAAAATTATAATTAGCACAGATTCAACACTTCGATATTTCGTTAAGCTTCTAACCCCATTTTTCCTTATAATGGTTTGTCGCTATTTTATCGAATTTACATACATATATACGTTCTAATGACTATATTTGTATTCCGAAATATGTCTTGCACAATTAAAAATATAGTTGTCTTTATTCGAATCTTATCTAACTCTATTACAATAAGAGCTTTCGTTAAAATTAAAATTTATTTATTTACTTTGCATTTAGCTTCGGGTTGCATCATTATCGTTGATTACCCTAATTGGAGTATGATGACTTAAGAGAACTCAATCTTTGACGACGTTGACCGATGTCGATTACAATGATAGTTTTTTCTCTAAACTTCTAAACATCGTCATTTGCATCAAGCATCATATGCATTTTGCACATTACAATGAGTTGCGAAATATTGTGGGAAACAACCAAATGCTACTATATGGGGTGCTTCAATGTGTGTGGGCACTAAATCATAGTATGCTAATCTTCCTTGGGAAATGTTCTTCGTTTCGGATTAAGAAAAATTTGCATTCGCTCCATTTCTTATCAGCAGAAACTCTTAATCGACTGAAAAATTGTCTTTTATTTAGGACGGTGCGAGATCTTTGATAATACGACTTTGAGATGTGTGTGACATGCCCGAACTTCCTATAAGTGCGACTTTCAGATTCCTTTCGTTCCAAGACAATCTTCAGTTTGAACGAGAACGTGCAGCTTCCTTCAGCTTCTAGGAAAGTCTTTAAATCCTCCACAAACACATAAACTAAAGACTTGGACGTGCAACAGCTCCAATGTGGTGGGGAGCGTACTGTATGTGAGTTGCAAAGGCGATTTCAAAGCTTTCCAAGTTGCTAATAAAGAAAGCTTCGAATTCATCGTATCTCTTAAGATTCTTTGTAGTTCACTTGCTATTGATCAATCTTCTCCACGCTTAACTCCTTATAGTTAATTTTGCAAAAGCAACATACTTAAAAAAATATTAAAATTTACTGTTCGAGCTCATAAATGGACTCGAAGCAATCTTGTATATTGGGTTGTAAGTTCAACATCGGAATGTTCTTTCATTGTTTAAGTACTTTCACTGTGGGAAAGGTTATTAACATTGCAACACGTTCCATATTCTCTACATCATCTTCTGTCAAAACAAGGAATGGGTCAGCACTGTTGACTTTTCAAATTATTTGATGACATAGCCATCTTACTGATAATGTTAATGATGCAACTTTAAGATATTCCTTTATGCATTTGCTTACATGTAACATAGCTCCTGGACAGCTTCAGAGTAATAAGCCAAAAGTTGATGGATATTTTGAGATTCGCAATAACTAACACAAATCAAAACCAATGACAACACCAGCCACCAAAAAGTGGGGAGGGGACAGCGGTCAAAAGCCACAGAAAATCATTGAGCTTAACCCTTTTTAAGCTATACCGTTTTCTTCACATAACATTTGATTCCTTTGGCTGGTTAACCGAGCTACAATTCCAGATCTTCGGATCATTGTCATTAAATCTAAACGACTACAAATGACAATCATCTTCTAAACATTAAGAAACAGCAACCTCAAGATTTTCCCATCGAATTTGCATGAATCTCGAGAATCATTCATGGGAAAAGTGGGGGACTAGTCCACCATTTCCTTCCATGGCGCTAACACTGATCAAGCCTGCCGTAAATGCAGTCGTGTCGTCCTAAAATCGTAAGAAGGGGGGCTGTTCATGAAGAAATCTTGGACCACACCCTTTATGAATGCAGCTTTTCTTGGCCACGCCCTTTTCATAGCTGCCAATCCTCAGGGAATATGAATCCTACTGGCCAGTACTGTGAAAAAGATCCTATGACTGAGGGTACTCCTGTTGTAGTCATGTCTTGTTATGCAATATGTAGAAAAAAGATGGATTCTTTAAAGGGGGGCTGAGCCGCCCCTTAAATATCCAAACTTTTAAGAAGGGGGCTGAACCCCCCTGAGCCCCCCTCCACGACACCCCTGCTGTAGACCTCCATTGCTTGTTTTTGTGAAAGTCTCGTACGGGTCATACGCTCACCTCTCCTTTATTGAAGCCACTCGAGCGTAGACCCGTAGTCATCTAAAGGCACCCTCAGTGCACGTAATAATAATGATTTTGACATTACTCCCAATTCATCATAACTATTAAAAATAAGAGAAGCAGACATTCTCTAGCTCTTAGCTATCACGGTGTGTTGGGAAGAGCTTTTCATGAGATCGGTTTTTCGTACATAGCTGCCCCCCTCCCCCATCTTTCCATCTCTCTTTTGTCTTTTAAGTCTATCATGCTTTCAGTGGTAGTTGCCTGTCCATTCGCACATTTCCTTGATCCTCAATGCAGCCTCCTCTTCATGTAAATCGATGACATACCTGCTATTTATAGCACTACCTGTTAGTAACATATTGAGCGATATTACTAAAGCCCGTAACAGTATTCCCGATTGGAAATTTAAGTATATAGTTACCAAAGAGGAAGACCACCTAAAATGCCTAGAATTTTTGACAAAGAACCATTGCTCACACCTTATACATAGCTTTAATGACATAATCTTTATAATCACTTTACGACATTTGGACCAAGAAATGCCAGTCATTTGCGAAATTGTATTTACAAGTAACGAGTGGTACATTCAGAAGCAATCATGTGCATTAGTCCGTGAAGACATGCAAACGAAGGCTATTTGCTGTTTTAAAGACGAAATTATAGTCTCTAAAAAGATGTTATAATGCTGAATAACCAAAAAGGAGCTATGGGAAAGAGAACAGTTTCAAGATGGGTCCTGACAGTTGTCGTATTCGGATATCTAACACAATCTTGCTTATCCAATGGTTCGTTTTGTCAGTATATATTCATTCATTTCATTGCACGTTTTGCGAAGAATACATTCAGTCATTCAGATAAAATTATTATGCAGATATATTCTCCTAGTCTTATCTTGGATGCAAACTGAACTTTCCCGATTAAAATAAAATTAGCTGTATTCGTCTTACCGGAGGCTGGGAAAGATGCTGCTGCAAGAGTTCCTCCTTTGAGATATTTGAAGTTTGTGAATGCTAGGCCAGGACTATTTAAAGATAGCAAGTATTTCAGAAATCGCACTAAAATACCAACACAAAGATCAGAAAACTGCTAGGTTTTTCGCCAATTGTTTTCAAGAGAAACTGGAGTTTGGGAAATGTATCTCTCAAAAACAGTTGATGCAGCAAAGCACAGTAAGGGTCATGTAAAAATGAGGTGCTAATTGTTCAAAGTAGAGAAAATATTTCTGCCAAAATAGCCTGAAAATCCTATTGAATTCGACCAACAGTTATACATTCTTACTTCTTCTAAACTGCATATACTATATGGCATCTTGTGAATCATAACATGGATCTTTATAGGTTCGCTCTAAAAACTAAGCAAACACTATTATGCAAACACCAACTGGATGAAATCGGTATTTTTCATTCTAACTTGCTAACGTTTCACATTCTCATGGCAACTTAATCCACACAAGGCTGAAATCAGAACCTGAATTAGGTCAGCTACCAATGAAATTGTATTAAAACTTTCGAATCAACTTCTTCGACTTTGTTGAATATGGGAAATGACAGTTGCTAACAACATTGACCAGTCTCAATCTAACTATAATTCTATATGGTTCCCAGATGCAAAGACTACAAAAACAGTCCACTCTCCACCAAGTACATCAGCAAGAAACCAACACCCAATATGCAAGCAAAGTGACGTGCAGCACAGTGATATTATCAAAGACAGGGGACTGGGTAACGTCAATCCAAAGAACATCACGTTCCTAGGAAATGTGCCCACAATGAACGACTGTATGGCAATGTGTTGTAGCAAAAAGCAATGCAACATTGCGTACATGAAGAACACCAGTTGCTTTGGTGTCACATGTTATGACCAAGAGAAATGCAAAGTGAAAAATAATACGATTGAGAGTGGGACAAAGTTGGCACTTATGATCAGAAACGAAATGAGCAGAAGAAGTATGTAATCCTTTTAGCATAATTTCTGTACGCATACCTTACATATTTGAAACAAGGCCTTAATGTAGGTCGCAAGACTTCTCCCTAGAAATTAGGACTATTGTGATACATGGAAGTTCATGTACATGTTTTTACACGAAAGTTGCTTTCGCTCAGCATGGAAACTTTCCTAGCTTTTTCATGGCTTCAAAACTAAAACTTTCTTGAGATTTTCTTGTCAACAATATTCGAGTTTGTGAGAAACTGTAGTGTTACACAAAAAGACAATTTGTTTCGAAAGAGAAGAGATGGAGGGGGATGAATTGAGAAAGAAAAGACATACATTCTGTTGAGGGTATTGGAAATAAGATATGTAAACAGTTGGTTATAATTTATATCAATTTTTGTATAAGAGGTTCTAATTCATATCCATATGAGGTCCAGAGCAGGGTATTCTGTGCAAGGGATTGGAATGAACAACTAAAACAGCATCTAACGATGTCCAATGCTCAATGTAGATAGCCGATAATCTACCTACTGTATGAAGCGGAATTCAACATAGCATATTCTGTGCATTGTAAGAACCCAACAGCTACAATGAACAGAAGTTTTGTAAAATTCACTCACGCTGTCCGAAACCTCGGATCACTTAGGAGAGCCAAGATTAGAATGGAACGAAAATGATGTAACAAACGGGGGTCTTAATGTTGACTCTTGTGATTCCTGTTTGCATACATAATTTCTTTGTTTCAGTTTACGTCACTGCATATCTTGTTGTTGTTGTTTGTGCATTTGGTGCTGCCCTCTCTGGAACAGTATGGGCCGTTTTCGTTTTCTACAAAAGGTTTGTGAACCCGTTGCACTATAAACTTATATCTTATCAGCTTAAAATAAAGCTAGTAATGATTCAAAGACACTAACCAAATATTATAGAAAGACAAAAGTCACATAGACACCAACGATACAACAATAAGGACCAACAATATAAATTTCATGTCTTGTCAACATTCTACCTCTGCATCTGCTAAATTCAGGGACCGCGGAGCAGTCTGAAAGTGGGGGGGGGGCTAAAATTTAGCAAAGTGGCTATATTACTCTATTATTGACGTCACGATTTAACAAAAAAGTAATCCCTGCAGCACAATACTAGTGCTCAATTCAGATGCCGCCTTTGAGTACCGGAAAAACTACAGTAATCAATCATTAGTGAATTCTTTTGACCTCTTTAAAACATTATTGTTTATTTTCGAAAAAAGTGGGGAGCTATAGCCCCCTGTTCCACGGTGCCTGTTAAAGTAGAGTAGGAGGGTTGCTATGGTCCTAAAGCTATGGCATTACTTCAAGAACGTCAAACTTTGAATGCATCATATGGAAGATACAATAGTAATGCATTTGCAATAAAAAAACTCGAAACTATCGGACGAAAACGACCATGCAAAGATAGGAAACTTGTTTTTTTAGCTTAGTTCGTACCATGTGCCTACATCTCCACCTAATTGTGAGGATGCTATAAATCCATATCATGAAATTCGTGCTTTCAAAAGATATACATATTAAGGGCAAAGTCCGTGACACGTACTGTCAACAGTTCAAATTGTATCAGATCTAACAAAAATGTGCAAAATAGGGCCATACCTGCAATGTTATTGAAAAACATACTGCAAAATTATACATTTTTGAAATTAAATCGATTATGACAAAAAAATTTACCAGTTTCTTCAAATCTTTATGATTTACTTCTTCAATCTACACAAATTATTGCTAAATAACAATGATACTAGCTTTCATCTTTCATTTCCCATCATTTTGAATTACGACAGGTATTCAAGCTCAAGACCTGGAGATGAGGAGGAGGAAAGCGAACTATTAAAGCAGCCGAAAGTAAGAAATCAATATTGAGATTTTCCAATAGGTTCGTTTTCTATTTCTCAACTTATTGAGTGGGCCGAACGATATCATCAAACAAGAAATTTATTACCAAAAACGGCAAAGTCATACTTGATGATGTGCTATTGCGAGATTGTGAAGGAGAAATTCTATATGAACCTATTGATTTGTCAATAGAAATAGATAGTCGATACTGTTCAGTAATTACGGTCAATTTTGTGTTGAATCAAATCTTGTGAAATAACCGTGAAATACATAAGTGCAACTCTTCTTTATCAACCCATTATATACTACAATGGTAATTCACAAATACCCAAGAACTTCAATTGTCTTTACAACTTATAAAAAAAGAACTGTTAAAATCAGTGCCTAGGTTAAGGAACTTTAAAAAAATAATAATATTTATGCATTTTCTGAGTGAAATGAGCAAAACCGTGTTAAATCTGATACATTGTACTAATGACCAATGCGAATCTAATGTGAGCAGTAACTGAGCTATGTACTTTCAATATTGACAAATTTGTAAATGCTTGCCATTTAAATGTGATATT